>CM070521.1:44652700-45252700 GCA_036346375.1 Guadua angustifolia
AGTAGTACAACAAGTGGAGCTCGTTTCACTTGAGTAGACTAACAATAATTGAAGCAAATCTTAAGTTACTTTTTCTGCGACATTATGAATTGTGATGGAGGAGATGTTTCGTGTTTTTGCTGCAAGAAAAATCTAAGGGTATCTCCGGGCATATATGTGCATTCCGTGTGGCAGAAAATGTCTATGTATATGTGAAGTTTAAAGCAATTTCTATGTATAAGTATATGTGAAATGTAATGTATTTGAATTTTGAAATGTATATGTATCATGTGAATTTTTCTAATTCTTGGTGAATTTTGAAATTTCTATGTATATGTGAATTTTGAAGCAATTTCTATGTATAAGTATATGTGAAATGTAATGTATTTGAATTTTAAAATGTATAAGTATATGTGAAATGTGAAATGTAAAATGTATATGTATCATGTGAAATGTATAAGTGTATGTGACATGTATAAGTATATGTGAAATGTTAAATGTATATGTATCATGTGAAATGTATAAATATACTTATCGATAGTATTTGGCCGACTTAAGTTAAGAACATTTTCGACGTCGCCGCCCGTCCTCTCTACCTTCTCTTCCCTACCGTCCTCCTCGCCGTTTTAGAGTAGTACCATCAGTTTTGCATAAAACGTGATCTTTACTTATCGATAGTATTTGACCTTTTGTTGATCTATTTTCATTAATTTTCAGTGCCTTCTTCTAACCTAAGAAACAAGGATGGCGGGCGAAGGATTTGATCAAAAAGAATTTATGAGAAATTTGATTGCGGGAGATGATGGTCATGAGGCGGGAGAGCGTGAACCCGCCCTCGTGGATCAACTCGTGGCCACTGAGGCCATCGAGGCCGATGAGACCAACGAGGTAATATTCTGACCCGTTCATGATTGTCAGTTCCACTATCATGTTAAGCCAACATTCTGACCCGTTCATGATTGTACCATACTTTCAGATCAGTCAACCAAGCAGGCAATCACGTCAGCGAGGTCCAAGCAAGAAGTCGAAGGCAAAACACGTTATCACCGAAGTCGGCGAGAACGGCCAACCTCTTGCACCCTTAGGGGCGCTTGGGCCATTCAATTCGGCATGTGATGTCCACGTTAGGGACCACGTGCCCATTAGCATAGCGAAATGGGATCAGGTTCTTGAAGATACGAAGAACATGTTTTGGACCGATGTGAAGGAGACATTCACCTTCCCCCAAGAGACCAAAGAGAAGGTGAAGAGTTACACACTCAAGAAGATGGCCATCGCATTCCAGACTTTTAAAAAGAAGTTGAACATGGAGTATATCAAGAAGAATCGAACGCCCGACTTCAACAAGTATCCAAAGTTGTAGGATCACTGGGATGCATTCGTGAGCTACAAGACTTCGAACGAAGGTCAAAGTTTGAGTGTGAAGAACAAGCTGAATGCATAGAAGAAGAACTACCACCACCGACTCAGCCCTGGTGGTTACCGCCAAGCGATACCCAAATGGGAGAAGAGGGAACAGGACCTACTGGCGAAGGGTGTCACACCTGCAACAATGGAATAGCCTGACAGAGCAAAGCATTGGTTCTATGCTCACGGCGGCGGCCTTGACGATGACGGCAACTCGGTGTTTGGGGAGGTGCTGATACATGTGGTCAGAAAGTTTGTACAGTCAATCGAGGTGTCTTCCCAGGGCACCTTCGTGCCAAACAGGGAGAACGACGAGCTAACAAGGGCCCTATAAAACCGAGAGCACCCTAGACGTACACGAGGCGTTGGCGTCGTCCCGTGGAAGGTTGGTTTCGCTCAGGACGCCGAGACCTATAGGAGTCGGGTGAGAAGCAAGGCCCGACAGGCACAACAGTTCAGTGTGCTTGAACGCCTGAATCAAACACAGGAGAGAATGCAAGAAGAGATCCAAAGAGAGGTGCAGTTAGCCTTGAGCCAACAGCGGGAGGCGAGCCAGAAACCTCCAAGTAATCCTAACATCATCAGCCCTCCGTGCAGCGAAGCAGCTGCACTTCTGGTGGGCTGCCCGAAGCGGACTTGGGCCACTATCCCATAGACGACATCACGCAGCGGACACCTTATGAGTTGCACGTACAAGCGCGGAACCTCTTCTTCAAGGCGGCCCACGGCATGGCTCACCCAGTGGAGCCGGGGCAGCTCATCCATAGCCAACAGATACCGTTGGGCTACTCCAAGGTCTCGGTGGAGGAGATTTACCCAGGGTACGAGGATCTTGACCTCGAAATTTCCGGTGGTGATGGGACTACGAAGCTAGGAGAGGCAGTACACAATTTCATCTTGTGGCACAAACGGTACATAATTTTTCGAGATAACGTGGACGTGTCCTCTCCGCGAAGAGACCTCCCGCACTCGGACCATGGCAGAAGAAGCCCGACTCCTACACCACCTCCTGCACACACAAGCCCCAGAAGAAGCCTGTCTCCTCCAACATTCTTTAGCGGAACTCCAACTCCAACATCGGTCAAGACAAGCCAGCCTACTCGGCCAGCAGCTCCCAAGAAAGCGCCGACCAAGACAAACCAACCATCTCGGCCAGCAGCTCTCAAGAAGACGGGGTCCACCTAATCCAAGAAGCTGGCTCCACTTCCGAAGCGGGCGTATGATATGACCGAGGAGGATACCAATAAGATAATACAAGACGAAGTAACTAAATTTTTTAGACCCAAGTCACCGGAGAAGAAGGTTCAACCTGGTACAGAAGAATTTCACAAAAACTTGAGGACTATTAAAAATTTGAAGGATCAAAAAGAAATGCCTCACCTATCAAACTACGAGCGCACATTGACTAAGAAATGCCACAAGAAGTAGACGTCAGAGGAGATGACATCAGCTGAGGAGAAGGCCAAGGAGATACTACAATTCTTCAATGAATCTGGACTTGTCGTAGATCAAGTATTAGGCACGGCGAAAATTGAGTATGCCTAAGTTAGATGGCCATTTACACCGAGCGCATCATTGGTCAGGCGTGAGGAGCTTCTCCAGCTAACAACAAAGATGGGCAATTCCATGATTGGTACTTGGATGCGGCCCAGCATGGTCTAGAGTTGTTCGCTGTCAAGTACAAGGAACAAGACTTTTTCCACGGGGACTGTGAATTTTTTGTCCAATGGAACATCATGTATGATCTATACCAGACAGACGCCCTCGACACGGCCTTGCTGGGTTGATAGACTTTGTAAGTGTCTTATTTATAAAAAACCATTGTGTGCGCCCTTGTATTATACTAACTTGCAAGCCTAACTAATTTCTTCTTATATAGAATGGAGATACAAAGATGCAGAAAGGAGTATATTTTTGACATAGGCTTCATCGACCCAGTAGTTATCAACGAGACAACCGTTATAGACTACCCAAGCGAAACAGAGACCAACATATACAGGGCGCTAATGGGACAAAGATATAAGTCAAAGATATATCTACTATACGCATTTCAGTACGTGTTTTCGTACCGCCTCGTTCTACTCCTTTTTCATAATACGATGTTAGAACTAATTAGTTATCTATGTTGATATATATATGTACAGTTTTCACTGAATTCTTCTTATGATCGAGCTATATCGTAGCCCGATCACAGTTATGGACTCGAAAAGGAAACTAGTTGAAAAGTATCAAAACTTGATCGACATGCTCAATCGGTATTTTTGTTCCTTTCATTATTATACTAGTTCTATTTCTTCCATTTGAAACAAATTCTAATCATATACAATTCGTAATCATGTGTGTAGTGCATTTGCACGGTTCCGTGCTAAAACCAGTGGCGTATTCTAGGAGAAATTTGATATTACAATTGCCTCTCCAGTACGTATATCATAATGCTAGCTTTTTAGTTAGTTCACTTAATTTCCTTGCATCCATTTCACGCTTTCAAATTTTTTCACCGTAGGTCTTGAGACAGCCGCCGGGTAACAATTTATGCGGCTACTATGTATGTGAGTTTATGCACATCCAAACTGGAGGCGCTGACCGCATGCTAAAAGGTGACAAAGGGGCGAGTAAATGAAAGGACCGATATGTCGCCTAGAGGGGGGGTGAATAGGCGTTATTTCAAATTTAAATGCGCAACGGAAATTTACTATTCGGATAGTCCGAAAGTACCTTCGGACTGTCCGAGTGGTTCGGATAGTCCGAATGTCTTTTCGGATACTCGAACCGCCTCTTCGCAATAAAACCCTAAAAAGTAGATCTGAGTTATTTGAGAGGCTAGATTACTACCAAATAAAGTTTCTAAGCTAGGGCAACTTCAGATTATGAGATCCACCCAATATCTATTGCAAGAGGCTACAAAACCCTTGAATCCCCAAAAGATTAAGCTAAGCACAAAAAGGGAACAAGTGTAAAACTTACAAACAAGAGAGATGCAGCGAATTTCCTCCGAAGTTCGGATCCTTGAGGGGATCCTACGTCTCCGTTGAGGCGGCACAAAGCCGGGGTCTCTTTCAACCCTAATCCTCTAGGTGTTGCACCAAGCACTCACCTACTTTTCTTTGAATCCTTCCTTGCGGAGGTGGATTCAACCTTCACAAACTTCCTGGCGCCCCACACGAGCTTGGGGGCTCACCGGCAACTCCTAGCCGTCTAGGAGTCCTCAACCTCCAAGAGTAAAAGATCCGGCAAGAGATTCGCTTGAAGATGAACCAAGTGCTCAAGATGAATCACAACCTCTAGCCCCTTCAAACTCTCAACTAGATTTCCCCCAAAAGATTTGCTAATCAAGAGATCAAGAGGGAAGAACACTAGAGCTCAAGAGTGAGAGGGAGCACAGCTCAAAATGAAATGAATGCACTACTTTTATGGTAGGTGGGAGTTGGGGAGGTATTTAAAGCCCCCCAAAACTAGCCGTTTTTCACTTCAGCCCGACACTGTTCGGATAGTCCGAACCAATGTTCGGATAGTCCGAACCAATTTGAACTAGGGCAACAGAACACTCAGTTCGGACAATTCGAACGCCCTTCTGGATAGTCCGAACCAATAAGACTTAGCCCTAATCGAGAGGGGTCGTTCGGATACTCGAACCAAGTGTTCTGACATTCCAACCAAATAGAATCGACCAACAGAGAGGGTCACTCGGATACTCGAATCGAGGTTCGGACATTCGAATCGAATTTTGCCAGAGCAACCGAGGGTCCAAATGACATTCCGAACAAATTTTCGGATACTCCGAACAAATTTGAACACTTTGCCCCTAGGACTTCACACATTGACCCATACTAATACTAGGATTCATCTTTGAGCACATTGGATCATTTTAAAACTATTTCTTGCCACATCCCTCTTAATAGTACTACCGTCCTTAAACTCAAATAAAATTTAAAAACATATACATCCGTTGAGTTTAACCGACGCCTTTTCTTCTCGAATTTGAGGGACCTCTTTCCTTAAGCGACTTTCCCATGAGCGTATTCATCTGCATATAATACTCACAAAGCTCATTAGTCACTTAATCTTGTTGTCATTAATCACCAAAATCATTAAGGGCCTAGATGCACTTTCAATCTCCCCCTTTTTGGTGAGTTGATGACAACACGATTAGATTTAGATAAAATTGAAATGAGAGAGTATTTGGAGAACCAAATACACGGAGAAGCTCCCGCTAAATGTGTGCATTGAACTAATTTGAGTGGAATGTCAAACGCACATATTTACGGAAATTTTGCAGAGCTCCCCTAAATTTCTTTGCTGAGAGAATATAGCAAGATATATGATGATAATTTGCATAAATAAATATGACATGATATCACACAAATGCGCTACAAAGAGAAATGGAATTAAGCTATTAATATCAAGCATCCAACACAAGCAAACCAAGATATGCAACAATAGTTCAACTAAAGCAATGACCAAAAGCACAAGTTTAATAACACAAAGCAAACTAAGCAACTAAGCAACCAACCAAGCAACAACTAAATCTAATCTCCTCACTCCCCCTTTGGCATCAAGGCACCAAAAGGGTCACTCCTCGTCGCCGCTGTCGTCGGCCTCCTCGCTATCATCATTGTCCTCTCGAACAAAGATAAGCGTAATCGCCTCATCATCGCCATGGGGAGCAGAGACAATGGGAAGATCAAAAGTCGCCGGGTTGTCGAATCAACTGTCATGAATCGACTCGACTCGACTCGATGAACAAGACAGGTTGAGCTTCCCTTTGATGACATTGAGCTGAC
The DNA here is from genome assembly GCA_036346375.1 of Guadua angustifolia. NCBI lineage: Eukaryota > Viridiplantae > Streptophyta > Magnoliopsida > Poales > Poaceae > Guadua > Guadua angustifolia. Next base: position 44,658,868 of record CM070521.1, read on the forward strand.
GGCGAGTGTCGGTGATCTTCTCATTTACTTGCTTGATCTTCTGACGGTTCTTGATCCCAAGGCAAAAGATAGCACGAAGCATGCTCTTGATGGAGCCACTGGGAGAAGAAGGATCACCTGAAGCAGGCCTCGCTGAAGTGGCACCAGACCTGGTAGTGGGCGCTGAAGGAGGAGGGACTGGCTGAACTGGAGGAGGTGGAGCCTTGATCACCCGGACGCGGTACGGCACATGCTCCACATCCTTAGCAAACCACAAGCCTGAGATACTCTCAACCATACACATCACATATGGAGCGAATCCACAACTGCTACGCGGGCTGAGGGAGTTGAGGCGGATCTCTTGCCAAATAAAATCAAATACATCAAATGGCCTAGAACCCTCACCAATCCTCAAAAGCAGGTTCCTAAAGTAGGAACTGATGTTGGTGGCGTCTCCTCCTTGGGCCACAAAGTCTTCCTTAGCGCCTTTGTACAGATGGCATAGAATGGCTTCAAACCTTTGTGGTGCCCAACTTGAAGTTCTCGAGATTCATCATACAGAGGAGTCAAATCATTGATGCCGAAGAGTCAAAACATGAAGTTTGTCCAAGTTCTCCCAAATTTCTGTTGAATCCAATGCAACAAGAACCGAGCCTTGGTCACGAATAGTATAGCTCATCAACCATGAACCACATGGTGCTCTCAAGATCTGTGGTTTACATACTGTGGTCGCATAGAATCGTGCCACAACTTCGTTGTTCCATTTGCACCAAGGACATGATCTCTCAGATTGTGGCGCCACAAGCAAGAATCACCTCATTGAATATCAGGTCCTCCCCTTTGGTCATGTAATCCCAGTCAATGTACTGCATCAATGCCACTGGGTTCTTCTTCTCAGCAATCACAGAGTCATAGAAGTCCTGTTGGAAGTGATTCCAGAATCGCTTGTCCACATAATCTTCTTGCAAATAAAGCAGGGGATCCTGACTCCTGTGCTGACGGACTTCTTTGCCTCTCCCTTGCCCAACACAGTAGTCGATCTTCTTCTTTGGAGTCACACCCATTGGAGTAGCACGACGCAGGTGGTGAATCTCCAAAGGTCTAATCAAAGACCTTCCTGCCACCGAGTCAGCACACTTAGTCGCCTCAACCTAGGCATAGCGATTTCTAGGATCCTCAAGACCACCGCCCCCCGACCCTCATCACCTTGACTTGTAGCACCCTTATGACCAGCTTTTCTTCCTTTTATGAATGGTTTACGCCAGTCTTCCGACAGATCGAGCAAGAGGAGATTCCTGGAGGAATCAACAGAGGATTAGCGGGGCGCCGAGGAGCCACCAATGGAAGATCATGCCTAGCCTTCTTCGAGCGAGCCGCATCGATGTCAGCTTGGCCAGAGTGAGGGTTGCCACCTTGAGAGGGATCCATCTAAAGATATACAAGGGTTGAAGCAAGATTAGACATTAATTATAACCTTGATGAACAATAAAGAGTTGAAATGAAGTCACAAACTTCGGATAGTCCGAAGTTATCTTCGGATAGTCCGAGAGTTTCTTCGGATAGTCCGAAGTTTTCATTCGGATAGTCCGAACCTCTTCGGACATTCCGAATGGAAACTCGGACATTCCGAGGTGACAGTTCATAAACCCTAAATTTTCAAACTAGGTGATAATTCAACAAATTTAATATCTAATCATAGGATGACTATCCTAGCAAGGTCTAGGATGGTCTAGAGTCCAAGGGTTCTCAAAATAAATATGAAAACAACCGGCATTAGGAGAGGTTTGAACCAACCTTTTGAAGGCTAGAAACCGAGAATCCAAGGCAAATCCGGAGCACAAGGATGATGGAGGTGAACCCCTCGCCTTGGAGAAGGTCTTGAAGCCCTCAAATCGCAAAATCTCGGCCAAAACCCTAGATCCAAGTGCTAGGGCGGAGTAGAGGAGAGAGAAACCAAAATATGAAGTGAGGGAAGAAAGGAGGAAGAGAGAGGGTCAAGGCGACTTAAAAGCCCGAGACCCCACTTCGACAAATCGAACTTAAGTTCGATAGTCAACTAGTCGATAGTCCGAATGGAATTTTGACATCCAACTGCTTTCTCAGATGGCATGAAAACAAAGGCGTAAATGACTCGAGCGAGAAATAGATAAGAGGACCTAAAGAGTCAAGTCATCAAGTGATCAGCAAGCCATGCAACAATTCAAACCATAATCACAGGATGATTGACAGGATCCAAAGATCAAAAACCAACAAACACAATAAGATAAGAGAAATAAAGAGAATAAGGTTTTCTAAGACATTTTTCAATCACCAATCAACGTGAGCATATTTCAAGCCAAATTGCGAGAGTCTAGAATATTTAGTCCACTCCTCAAATCACAAAACCTCTTCTCATCAAGTGGCTTGGTAAATATATCGCTAATTGGTCAATTGTGCTCACATGTTGAATTTCAATATCGCCTTTGGTGGAATGGTCTCTTAGGAAGTGATGGCGATATCGATATGCTTTGTACGGAGTGTTGGATGGGTTGTTGGCAATTTTATGGCGCCTCATTGTCACACAAAAGTGGCACATGGTTATAGGTTAGGCCATAATCATTTAGAGTTTGTCTCATCCAAAGCAATTGCGACAACAGACTCCCTGCCGGCTATATATTCGGCTTACTGTGGATAGGCTCTTGAATTTTGCTTCTTAGAGGACCAAGAGACAAGAGATCTACCTAAGAATTGACAAGTTCCCGAGGTACTCTTCCTATCCACCTTACATCCGCATAATCCGTGATCGAATAGCCAACCAATTCAAAAGATGAACCTTTAGGATACCAAAGCCCAAAATGAGGAGTGTGCACTAAATATCTCAAGATTCTCTTTACGGCCACCATGTGACACTCTTTAGAGCGGCTTGAAACCGTGCACACATGCACACACTAAGCATAATATCGGCCTAGATGCACAAAGATAGAGTAGGAACCGATCATCGAGCGATATACCTTTTGGACGACCGGTTTATCTTCTTTGTCGAGGTCTAGATGCCCGCTGGCTTGCATTGGCGTCTTGATTGGCTTGGCGCTCTCCATACCGAACTTCTTGAGCATGTCCTTGATGTACTTTGTTTGGCATATGAAGGTTCCTTCCTTGAGTTGTTTGACTTGAAAGCCGAGGAAGAACTTCAACTCGCCCATCATGGACATCTCGAATCTTTTAGTCATTATCCTATTAAAGTCTTTGCACAAATGTTCATTAGTAGATCCAAGATGATGTCATCAACATATATTTGACATACAAATAAATCATTATCAATGTGTTTAGTAAAGAGAGGGGTCGGCCTTTCCGACTACAAAACCTTGACCGAGAAGAAAATCACGAAGGCACTCGAACCACGCCTTGAGCTTGCTTAAGTCCATAGAGAGCCTTGTGTAGGAAGTAGACGTGGTCCGGATGGTTCGGTCTTCGGCCGGTGGTTGCTCAACATAGACCATCTCGAGAGTGGTCCATTCAAGAAAGCGCTTTTCACGCCCATTTGATACAACTTAAAATCATGGTGAGTAGCAAAGGCAAGTAATATTCTAATAGATTCAAGCCTAGCTACGGAGCATACGTTTCATCGAAATTCAAACCTTCGATTTGCGTGAAGCCTTGAGCAACTAACCGGCTTTATTCCTCGTCACTATCCGCTTCGCCTTGCTTGTTCCAAATACCCATTTGGTTCCGATAACATTTTGTTTGGGCCTTTCGACAAGCTTCCACACTTGATTCCGTTCGAAATTGTTTAACTCTTCTTGCATGGCCATCACCCAATCCGGATCTTGAAGCGCTTCTTCTACCTTAAGCGGTTCAAGAGAAGAAACAAAAGAGTAAAATTCACAAAAATTTGCGACACGGGATCGAGTAGATACTCCCTTGTTAATGTCTCCTAGGATGTTGTCGACAGGATGATCTCGTTGCACGCTTTGATGGACTCTTGGATGAGGTACGGTTGTGTTGGTTCTTTGGATGGGACCCTCATCGTCTTGAGTGGCATTCGAGCCGTCTTGAGCTCGCATTGAAGACGAAGGAGTATCATCCGGAGCATCCATCGTCGCGTTATGAACTCCTTGAGTTGAAGCGCTTGGTATTACATCTTCCTCAAGTGGCCTTACTTCTCCAATTGCTAGTTTCTTGATTGCGTCGCACGGGGGTTCTTCCCTGTCAATCACAACACGATCAACTTGTTCTACCCGAGAACTGTTAGTTTCATCAAATGTCACATCACGCGAATTTCAACCACACCGGTGGTGTTGTTGAAAACTTCAGATGCATAGGCATTTGATCCATATCCAAGTAAGAAACCTTCATCTACTTTAGGAGCAAATTTAGACGACTTAGCTTTCTTGTTGAGGATGTAGCATTTGCTCTCAAGACTCAAAATAGGATACATTGGGTTTCTTCCTGAAGTAGCTCAGACGCCGCCTTTTTCAACAACTTGTGGAGATATAGCGGTTGGAGCTGTGGCACGCGGTGTTGACAACCTCCGCCTGCAATATGTCGGAGACCTTGTATTCGTCAAGCATTGTGCGCGCCATCTCGATGAGAGTTCGATTCTTCCTCTCGGCCACCCCATTCTGTTGAGGAGAATAAGGAGCCGAGAACTCGTGTTTGATGCCTTCTTCATCGAGATACTCCTCAACACCGGTATTCTTGAATTCGTGCCGTTGTCATCTCAATTCTCTTGATCTTCACTTCAACTCATTTTGAGCCCTTCTCATGAATTTCTTTAAGCTTCCTTGGGCTTCGCTTTTGTCATGCAAGAAAAACACCCAAGTAAAGCGAGAAAATCATCAACAATAACTAAACCATACTTGTTTCCACCAATGCTTATGTAGGCGATCGGGCCGAACAAGTCCATGTGTAGCATCTCCAAGGGTCTCGAGGTGGTCATCACATTCTTCGCGGGATGAGTAGCTCCAACTTGTTTCCCGCTTGACACGCGCTACACACTCTATCTTTCTCAAAGACAATATTCGTTAGCCCAAGGATGTGATTGCCCTTTATGAGTTTGTGAAGGTTCCTCATACCAACATGGGCAAGCGGCGATGCCATAGCCAACCCATGCTAGACTTAGCCATTAAGCACGCTTCAAGGTTCACTCTATCCGTATTGAAGTCGATGAGATAGAGATTTCCTTTAAACGACCCTTAACGGCTATTGAACCATCATCCTCTTAATGACATCCACACCCTTATCACTAAATACACAATTGTAGCCCGCTTCACATAATTAAGAATCGGACAACAAATTGTAGCTTAGTGATTCAACAAGCAAAACATTATTTATATGAAAATCATTGGTAATTAGGATTTTACCTAAACTTACCACTTCACCTTTTCCATTATCGCCAAAAATGATGCTTTCACTATTCGATCCATTGGCCTCCAAATGTGCTAACATCGCCCTTTCTCCGGTCATATGATGCGACATCCGCTATCCAAAATCCAACTTGATCCACCGGAGATGTAGGCCTACAAAATGAAATTTAGTTTTTGCTCTTTGGTACCCAAACTTGTTTAGGTCCACGCACGTTAGTAACAAGTGATTTGGGAACCCAAATAGATCGCACATAAGATGAATCTTTGGGTCTAACCCCAATGGGACATGCAACTACACGACCATGGTTAGTTCTCTTAAGTACATATGAGGCAAAGAAAGTAGAATGAGTTTTGTACTTAGAGTTTTCCTTGCTCTTAACAAATTGGATGGGCTTGGTCAATCTGAGCAATCACAATATTACTCTTTTTCCTTTGGGAGGAGTATATCCAAGCCCATACTTCATAGTATTACCTTGACGCTACCTAGGAACTCCTCTAGTCCCTTACTTGCCTTGTAGGACTTTTGAAGTCCATCTTCAAGCAATCCCTTGAGCTTCTCATTCTCATATGCTAATATTTGCAATGTCTCAAGGTTAGTAGCACAAGTATTAACATCTATATTGAAGCATCTAGCACAACCATTGCTAGTAGAGGGTGAAAAAGAATTAGAACTAATGGATGAGGTAATCGGAGGGCTATTCTTGAGATCAACAAGCTTCAACTCAAGAGCCTTGCAAGCATCTTTCGACTTCGCAAGTTCCTCTTCGAGTGAAGCGTAGGTGATCTCAAGACTAGTCACCTCGGATTTTGTTACATTTAAGTTCTTAACCAATTCTTCATTCTTCTCTCTTTCAAAAGATAAGCTCTTCTCTAGCTCACGATTTTTCTCCTTTTCGAGGATGAGCAAATCCTCTTGAGCCTCAAGAGTAGCTTCCTTTTGTTCAACAACTTCCTCTAATTTTTCAATGTCTTTTAAGAGCAAGTTTAATTTGTGAATGTCTAAATTTTTCATGGATTTAAGCACAGTGTTAATATCATCATCATCACTATCACTATCGTGCTCATCTAGACATTCATTAGCAATGGAGGGAGTAGAGTCTTTTGATGATACCTTGTGCCCCTTTGCCATAAGGCACATTGGAGTGTTGTCGTCGTCATCGCTCAAGTTGTCGAAGAGGCTCTTCGACTTTGTTGAGGTGGTAGGCACGGCGATGGCGACGGAGGCAATTCCTCCTTCCTCATCGGAATTTGACTCGGAGTCGGAGTCGGAGTTGGAGTCGGTGTCGGAGTTCCACTCCTTTCCTATGTAGGCCCGGCCCTTGCCTTTGTACTTCTTGCTCTTCTCCTTCTCCTTGTCCTTGCCCCGATACTTGTCTTTCTTGTGCGGCTTCTCATCTTTATCTTCCTTATGCGGGCACTCGGCAATGAAATGTCCGGTTTCGCCGCATTCATAGCATCTTCTTGTGGAGTGTCTTCCCTTTGATTTTCTTCCATATTTCTTTGATTGACCTTCTTGTTTGAAATTCTTCTTCTTGAAGAACTTGTTGAACCTTCGCACAAATAGGGCCATATCTTCATTTGTCAGCGGACCATAGGACTCTTCACTTGAACTCTCTTCTGCTTGTCGCACAACCTTGACAGCCTTGAGGGCAATGCCTTTCTTTTTGCCAGACTTGAGTTCTTCAACAACCTCAGCTTCCTTCACCATCATCTCGTCCATCATGAGCCGGCCAATGACATCGTGAGGTGTCAAGGTGTCGAAGTTGGGCCGGTCTCGAATCAACTGAACAAGGTTGTGGTTGGTAGGAGTGATCACGCGAAGTATAATCTTCACCACAGCCTTGTCAGAAAGATCAGTGCACCCAAGACCTTTTGCTTGATTTACGAGCACCATCAGACGGTCAAACATCTTAGTGTATGATTCACCATCTTCCAGAGTGAATCGGCTTAGCTCACCAATAATGAGCTCTATCTTGGATTCTCGGACGCTTGACACTCCTTCATGACTGACTAGGAGTCTATCCCAAATAGCCTTTTGCTTCCTCGAGTCCATCGACTCGGTTGAATTCGAATCACTCAGTATGCTGAATAAGGCATTGACCGCCAAGTCATTGAAGTGTTGATCTTTATCTTCTTCGAGAGTGAGGTTCTCGGATCATTAGGCTTGAAACCTGTTTGCACAATCTTCCAAATAGAAGGGTGAAGCGATCTCAAGTGCATCTTCATCTTATGTTTCCATGCCGTATGGTGAGTGCCGTCGAAATGAGGCGCCATCGAGGGCACGGAGACATATGAGGAAGAGCTTGAGACACCGAGGAACGATAATCATATGGAATTGCAACCCCAACACCGTGTCCTTATCTTGGTCATGGACTTCGGTATTCTTATCTCTGCTTATGCGACATATTGATTCTCCAGCGGTTAAGCCAAACTAAGGAGATTTGGCTCGATACCAATTGAAAGGACCGATATGTCGCCTAGAGGGGGTGAATAGGCGTTATTTCAAATTTAAATGCTAACGAAATTTACTATTCGGATAGTCCGAAAGTACCTTCTGATTGTCCGAGTGGTTCGGATAGTCCGAATGTCTTTTCGGATACTCCGAACTGCTCTTCGCAATAAAACCCTAAAAAGTAGATCTGAGTTATTTGAGAGGCTAGATTACTACCAAATAAAGTTTCTAAGCTAGGGCAACTTCCAGATTATGAGATCCACCCAATATCTATTGCAAGAGGCTACAAAACCCTTGAATCCCCAAAAGATTAAGCTAAGCACAAAAAGGGAACAAGTGTAAAACTTACAAACAAGAGAGATGCAGCGAATTTCCTCCGAAGTTCGGATCCTTGAGGGGATCCTACGTCTCCGTTGAGGCGGCACAAAGCCGGGGTCTCTTTCAACCCTAATCCTCTAGGTGTTGCACCAAGCACTCACCTACTTTTCTTTGAATCCTTCCCTTGAGGTGGATTCAACCTTCACAAACTTCCGTGGCGCCCCACACGAGCTTGGGGCTCACCCCAAGAACTCCTAGCCGCCTAGGAGTCCTCAACCTCCAAGAGTAAAAGATCCGGCAAGAGATTCGCTTGAAGATGAACCAAGTGCTCAAGATGAATCACAACCTCTAGCCCCTTCAAACTCTCAACTAGATTTCCCCCAAAAGATTTGCTAATCAAGAGATCAAGAGGGAAGAACACTAGAGCTCAAGAGTGAGAGGAGCACACTCAAAATGAAATGAATGCACTACTTTTATGGTAGGTGGAGTTGGGGAGGTATTTAAAGCCCCCCAAAACTAGCCGTTTTTCACTTCAGCCCGACACTGTTCGGATAGTCCGAACCAATTTGAACTAGGGCAACAGAACACTCAGTTCGGACAGTCCGAACGTCCCTTCGGATAGTCCGAACCAATAAGACTTAGCCCTAACCGAGAGGGGTCGTTCGGATACTCCGAACCAGTGTTCGGACATTCAACCAAATAGAATCGACCAACAGAGAGGGTCACGGATACTCGAATCGAGGTTCGGACATTCCGAATCGAATTTTGCCAGAGCAACCGAGGGTCCAGCTGACATTCGAACAAATTTTGGATACTCCAACAAATTTGAACACTTTGCCCCTAGGACTTCACACATTGACCCATACTAATACTAGGATTCATCTTTGAGCACATTGGATCATTTTAAAACTATTTCTTGCCACATCCTCTTAATAGTACTACCGTCCTTAAACTCAAATAAAATTTAAAAACATATACATCCGCTGAGTTTAACCGACGCCTTTTCTTCTCGAATTTGAGGGACCTCTTTCCTGCGACTTTCCCATGAGCGTATTCATCTGTACATAATACTCACAAAGCTCATTAGTCACTTAATCTTGTTGTCATTAATCACCAAAATCATTAAAGGGCCTAGATGCACTTTCAGTAAATATATACTAGCTTAATGATGCCTAGATACTCCTTATATCTTGTACAAATTCAAGGATTGATTAGTTAATGACTTAATGACAGGCGTCACAATATTTGGCAGAACAAGATTCAGAACTCTTGCCGACGCGAGTGAGAGCAATCCAAGAACAACTCGTCAGTTTCATTTACGATGAGGTCATAAATCCGAAAGGCGAGTTTCACGAACCAAATGTAAATAGATGGGGCCATTCGATAAGGACCGGTGAACTGTCAAGGGTCGACATTTATGGCTAGCAAGAGCGATACACGTAAAAGATCCCGATGAACAAAAGGAAAAGAAAGACTAAAGTTGTAATTAAAGTTGTTAATGAATGTTCTGTGATCCTGATGTACAGAAGAACTAATATGTGTACATATTGTAATACATTAGTTGTAATTAAAGTTGTTAATGAATGTTGTTCTGTGATTTAATTATCAGTCAATTGCGCATGATTGATTATATGTGCTTTAATATATATATATATAGCTCATCAGTATCGGTTGAAGAAACCAATCGGTATTGATAAGGGCCATCCGGGACTCACGGTCACGGGCTAGTGCCACGTGTGGCCTTCAACCGATACTGATACTCTTTCAGTACCAAGTAAGAGAACCGGAACTGATGCCTTTGAGCATCAGTCCCGGATAATTTGTACCAGTTCAAAAATCAATACTAAATACCATTTTTAACTGGTACCGAAGACAGTTCGGTAATAGTGGATAGAACTATGTATGAAATGAAATCTGACATCTGGAATAGTCTCGAGGAGCCAGCCAGCCAGAAACACTGATGCCGTCAGCTCGCTGCAGCCCAAGCATGGCCAGGTGATCTGCGTCACTGACAGCTTCTCGCATGCATCCAATTCAAGTAGCCGAACCCCAAACTCGTAAATTTGTCAAGTCACATCCACCCATCGTAGCAACGCCATGAATGGCATTGTTACTCCTGGTATTAAAACTCAACCTGCCAAGCATTGGCGATGGCTGCTGCTAAGCATTTAGGAGCACCTGTTTACGCAAGCGTTCGTCATGACTCGGCCGTGACACACAGTAAGTAATTCCTTAGTTTTTTCAATGTGGACAGTGCATGTTATAGCTATGTTCTTTATAAACGGTGATTCTCATTCAGTAGTCGAGTGACCTGACCTGACAATGAAACTCCAGTTTAAGATCATAAAAATGCTAATATCTTCAGATATACTAGTTTTCAGTATGGCCAATCCGACTAATCATCAAAATGATGGTGCAAACAAAACAAGACAAGAACTAGAACTAGAACTGGGGTTGATCAAACCTGGTTAGAGAATATTATTAGCAATCCACAAAGAAGCGTTTTTTCCCCTTAGGAAGAACAGAGAAGTGTCAAATTGTGTTGCAGCTGGATGCATCAAATTTTGCAGCTATGGGGTAGTTGAGGAGATGAAGTGCCCTCGCTAGCATTCAATTGGCAGGAGGTAAATCAATGCCAGTACTACCGAGTACTACTACTGCTAGTCTAAAGACGCTGCGAATAAGTTGCACCACCCTCCTGCCAGATTCATAATTGGGTGCCTCAGGCCTGAGAGGAGCAGAATCTTTGGAGTTTGGACAGATTTTACAACCCAAAATGTAAGACACTGATGATCTCTCCGTTCCTCGTCTCTCCCATAGATCTTATGCCCTCCTTTCCATCTACAACGACACTTGGACTCACCTGAGTCATGGCCAGAAAAACCGCATCGTTTCAAGTTCAGAATGCTGCCAATTGTACATATCCAGTACTGCAAGAAATTTGACCTGATGAAAAAGAGGGCAGGTGAGCAGTAGAACATTTAACTCCCATCGAATGATGACAAGAAAAGAAAACACCCTGCAAAACTTAGACGATTTTAAAGTGCGACTGTGCATGTCTTCAGTATGTAGAGCTAAGCAAGTAAGCATGACAGACACACAAATTTTCCTGAATACTACCATCTGAACAGTAAGCACAGCTAAATCATAAACAAACACAGCCACAAAAGTTGAGTTCAGAACCCAGTTTAAAATTAGAGAAATTTTACAGTGGATAACATAGATAGTAAATAGTGGTAGTAGAAATTAAATCTAACCATCCATTTTTCAAAGGTATTTTAGACTTTTCCTATCCATTCGTCGGGGATATTTTAAGCTTTTCCTAATTCGTTCACAATTTTGAATTCACTAAATACCTGATGATCTTCAAAGACCTCTTATCCATTCATCCACCATTCATCAGGATCACAGAACATATTTTACCGTAGAGGACAAATAGTATGACAGAATATTTTACCCTTTTACCCTCTCTGCATTTTACTGTCAATACTACAGGTGATAGTATAACTAGATCTAAATTGATTTCAACCATTAGATTCAAAAGAATGGACAGCTTGTATTGATTTTAATCCATTGTAAAAGAGCTCTAAAGTCTAAAATTAACCTGTCGACTAATTGGTTTTTTTTCTCATCCACCTAGCATCAAGTTCATTTGTTCTCTATCTAATAACTAGTTGCCGATCCAGGTCAGTGTTTTTCTTGGACTAATACCTAGTTGCCGATCAATACTACCACCCACTCACCCAGGCCAGTGTCTGAAGAGCAGCAAAGACATGCGAGAGGTCGTCGGCCCCAGGGATTGAAGTTGTAGCAAGACGCTGCCGCAGGGGTTCTTGTCGGGATGCTCGGCGTCTGCACGCACGCAGGGGATAAACCCTGCAAATCTCGCAACAATGGAAAGCTAGCTGTTGGTGTTTTCGCAGGCCAAACGGCTAAGGGATTGTTTAGCTACAACGGAGCATAATACAGCATGCATCATGAGGAAGACGATCGAAGGGTTGTCATTCCGATGAAAAGCTGCAGCCTTTGACTCTTGGAGTGATGATCACGGTTTTCTGTCTGATGACAGAATAGCTTGATCAGGTCAGGTGACGATCGAGGGGCATGCTTCCCTTCGTGCGTGCGTGCAAATTTGATCTGCATTCTGCATGTATCATTGTATGTGCATGCATGCTTTGTTGCAGTAGCAAACTAGCAGAGAGTACGGATATACTAGTATGTATATATATGTATGCATACACACATTTCTACTCCCGGGAATAGTTATTTCCTATGCCGTATCTCACAATATAGGGAGTATCTCACGAAATGAATGGTGTGCACGTATAGTATACAAGTATATAAGACTATCTAGGTGATGTATACTTTTTTCAGAAGTATTATGTATATTTTTTGGACATACTTCTTTTTATGTGTGTATATGAAGGTTTTTGCAAAATACACTAAAAATTATGGACTCCCTTGCACGTTTTTCATGTGGCTCATACCGGAGTATCTTATAATTAGTGTATGAGTATACTAAAAATAATAAAGAAGTATTTCAAATTTGTTTAAGTGGTATATCAAATGTGGGAGTAACTACTCCCGAAAATATAAGGTATTTTATATATATATATTTCATACTGAAGTATGTACTCCCAGCTTGCATGTACCATTTAAACAAAAAATTTATACCTCTTTATCCTACTCTAAAGTGAGTTCTATAAAAAAATCATCAAAGTCCATTTTTATAGCATAGTTTTTGTATATACTTATTTTACATATAAAAGATATATATATATATATATATATATATATATATATATATATATATATAGCAAAAATAAAGGACTCCAATGAAAATTTTTCAATCATGTTGCATTGGAGTATCTTATAATTAGTATTTAAATATGCCAAAAGTAATAAAAGAAGTACAGCACGTTCGTTTAAGTAGTATATTGAAAGTGGGAATATGTACTCCCGATAATAAAAGTAAGGTCTGATGGTATTTTTCCGGCCGTTGCGACACATACTCATACGAGTAAAACATGTCACGGATATAATATACCCTTAATTTAAATCCCTGAACTGAACTGAAGCGTCCTGGGCGCTGCCAGTGAAACAAATTCTCTGAAGGATTGCAGCCACAGGACGCTCCATTCCTGAGCTATATAACTTGTTACTGCAAATGATTAGTTGATTACATCCGACTTATTGACACCTTTTTAACCCAAATTAGACACGGGCTAGCTTGATTGTGTGTTAGACTCGATCGATCGGTCATGAACAGGCCTGGCCCAGCTTAGTGCTGCAGGGCACCGACCATCCATGACCTGTGTGTGCAGACCAAGTGACAAAACCCTGCTGGCCTGCTTACTTATGGAAGAGGATCATGAATGATGACTGCAAAAATTAACACCTGCTAGCTAGCAGCTTGTGAACTGCGAGATGAGGTTGGAGCCAAAAATTAAAGCCGGCACACATTAGCATTTTTCCTCCTGTATGCATGGCTGTATGTACTGTATATATACATATATCTATGTCTAATACAGAAGTAGTACTCCATGTGCAGAAGAAGAAGCTCCTGGGCTCCTTTTCATGGATTCGTGAAGATCAGAAGAGAAGAGGAGAGAGTGGTAGTGATCAGCGCTCGTGACTACTGTACTCACTGGCAGTCACGGTACTGTAATCGCAGTGCGGTTGTGGGGTTGCGTAGAGGATGCTGCTGCATGCTCCTGCTTTTCTTGTTTCTATTCGATCCGTTCGAAGTTGATTATTCTGCTGCATATCATGCGCAATCCCCCACAGCCGGAGGATGCGATTCCATTGATTCCGCTCGATGATCCGAAATTTATCTTAGATCTAAAATTTATAGAATAAAATAAATTAAATTAAGTTTATATTTTTAGTCTAAAATATAAAGAAAATGATCCACCTAAATAATCTTAATATACCCACAGTTACAGCTCCAAAAGTTTTTACAGCTTAGGAATATCCTACTCCATCAACTCTATAGATTTTGGTAGAATTAGAGTTGTGCCAAACACCCCTCTAGTGTTGGCCGGGTTGAAGTCACCACTCCCAGGTCAGATTCTACATACTCCCTCTGCTGGGCAGTACTCTATACGTTTCACAGTACTCTCTTCGGTAAAAAAAAAAGGTCATGTTGTGCGTCAATATAGTCCTCAAAATGCATCTTTCTTTAACCACTAATTTTTATCGTAGTCACTTTGGAGTATTTTATAATTATTATTAGAGTATGTTTAAAAGGACAAAGAGGTATAATTATTTTGTTTACACGGTATATATATATATATATATATATATATATATATATATATAGCGAAATATTTATGAAAACCAAATTTCATGAAAACTCCGTGAAACCACCTGTAGAAGTTTTGAAAAATTCTTAAAAAATTACCATATGTAGGGAGGTGAACCTCTACAATCCTGCAAAATTTTAAGATGAAACTCAATCGCATTTGAAAGATATGAAAAACAAGCAGCAAAAGAATAGTATCAAAACAGAAAAATTACTATTCATGCTGACTTTGTCTTTTTCATATCTTTCAAATGCGATTGAGTTTCAACTTCAAATTTTGGAGGATTGTAGATGTTCACCTCCCCTACATGTGATTATTTTTTGAGAATTTTTCAAAACTTCTACAGGTGGTTTCCATGGAGTTTTCATGAAATTTGTGGTTTTCATCAAATATTTCGCATATATATATATATATATATATATATATATATATATATATATATATATATATATATAATTTTCATGTGTTCAATTTAAATATTGAAAACTGATATCGATAGTCAAAGTTTATAAAGTTTGACCATATGGATCAATCCTAAAATGACATTCTTTTGTGACTAAAGTACATTTGTACATTTCATTGCTCCCTTCATTCATAAACATACGATATTTTAGAAAACATATAGTAAAACTACTTTGTCAATAAAATAAATACTATTTAGGTTGGTTATTTGAAAATGATATCACTAGATTTGTTATGAAAAATATTCTCACAGTACGATCATTTTATAAACTTCTACCAACTTATTCGTATAGAAAAATGATGGCTAAAGTTACATGTTAGAGACTTTATCCATGTCCAAACCATCGTATATTCTTAAACAAAGGGAGCACTTGAGTTGTACTTATTAACGTACAAACATTTCTATGACTAACTAGATTTCACGGTGTTACACAATAACCAAACTGATCATTTAATCTAATTATTCTTCTTCAAGATACATCAGTAGTACAATACGGTATGTAGAATACTCCACGTATCAGATAGTCGCCACGTGTGCTCTGTAGATCACTCCACGATAGAGGCTTAGAGCACAACGGAAGAAATTGTACGTCAGTTGTCAGTTTCCTGAACCAATCCTTCGCTTGTGGTATTCTTTTTATTTTTTTCCTTTTTTTAAATAACTTCGCTTCTGGTTTTTTAAGATGTACCGCTTCTGATTCTGAATAGTTGATGTTTTAAGATTTTACACTTTAACTATAACACATCAAGGCTGTTCCTGAGTTTTTGAGGGCCCGGGGCAAAATTATAGACAGAGACCTCCCTAATATAAGCATCAAAATATTTTTATATTACCATGTATCAATTAAAAAGATAATATTCAGTGTATTATAGAAATTGTTATCGATAAATAAATGGAAGTACAAAAGTGAGATTATTTACCTCAAACATTTGTAGAGACCATCTTAGAAAATATCCTCTAACATTGCTAGATGCAAAATCATCAATTATGGCATCAACATTAATGTCATCCAATAACTTCTTCTCAATATATAAAGTTGTCAGACCATTTAACCTTTCTTGAGACATTGTAGATCTCAAATAGTTCTTTAATAATTTCAACTTTGAAAAGCTTCTTTCAGCTAATGCCACAGTTACCGGCACAGTAAATAAAATCCGATAAGCAACAAAAATATTACCATAACAATCCACTTTTCTAACAAACTCAAAAATCTCCATAGCAGACATTGGTCTATCTGGTAAAGTTATTTGCAATATTTTTAACTCAAAAATCAGATTATTTAACTCAAAATCAGATGAATCATCAATAGAGAAAGTTTTTGCCAACTTAATACAATAATCTTTAAGTTCAATATAATCCAATGACTTTAAAGTTGTTGAGTTCAGAAAAAGCCCAAATACACCTTTGAATACTTAGAGTTCTTCAAATCTGTTTTTCAATGAACTAACCATATCAACCATAATAAAAAAATAATTAACTTTAAATTTTTTCTCATCTTATAGAATTGCTTCACTACTGCAATCATTTTCATCAAACTATTAAAGATTGCTTCGGTTTCGACAAAAAAAACAGATTGACATACGTTTACTAAAATATTAATTCCCGAGGATCTCACCGTTGGATTGACATAAAATTTAGACCGTAGAAACTAGATTCAATTTCAAAACTAACCCAATAAAAATCAGCTCAATCGGATCTATATATTTAAAGTTATGACATTCACAAATTGATTATACTAATAGATAACGGGCCCCGATAGTTTGGAGGCCCGGGGCGGCCGCCCTGCTCGCCTTGCTCCAGGAACGGGCCTGTGACACATGTAAAAATAATCAAATTATTCTTCTTCATTAACTTACTTGTTGCTCTTAGACCGTGTAAGTTACTTTATTCCACAATAATAAATAACACGTAGAATAATACATAATAGGAGAATATAAAGGAAAAAAATTTAAAAGTTGTCTTAAAATTATAACATGTATTTAGAAACGGAGAGAGCAATGTGTAGGCAGCCCTTAACATCGATATTGGACGGTTGTTTTCTCCGGATCAATTGGAGTACCATTTTGCCAGACCGGTGTATTTGTGGGTAGAAACAAGGCGAATATTAACAATCGGATGTCTAATTACTGTTCATTTCGTCGGACGCTTCTTGCAATATTTTTTTAACATGTGTAACATTCCTTTCGCACCTCTATTTTTACTATTATCGAAGAAAAATGTTGCACGCGTAGTAAAAAAATATTGCACACGTAGTAAAAAAATGTTTCAACGCATCCGAAAAAATCACACAAGTCATTTAACAAACACTGTCGTGCTCAGGTAATTAACGCTCTTACGTGTCTCCATTAGCTGCGCACAAAAGTGTACGAAAACAATGGATCTAAATAATTAATGTAGTACTTATAATTCAAGTGGTCTTGTTTAGAAATATTCTCTCCATTCACGAATACAGAGAGTTTTTTTTTTTTTGACACTTAGACGAATGAGATATTGAAAACGGCTGGTATACCTTTAATTCTTACTAGCAATAATAGCGCGCTACGCTACACCGTTCTGTAGAGTCGATAGGACCCATCGGCGAATTCATGGGCTGCTACAAACATTCGATTAAATCTGTGTTTTTTTTAGAAAACAAAAATTTGGTTGAATTTTCGATCTTCGTATTTTTTAAATAGAATGGGTCAGTAGGACCCATTGGCGAATCTATGGGCTGTTATAAACCTTCTCGACGAATCCGCGTTTTTTTTAGAAAACCACGGTTAGGACCCGTCGGCAAATCGATAAGTTGCTATAAACCTTCGACGAATCTGTGTTTTTTTTGTGGCGAAAACAATTTTTCTGGGAAAAACGGAGACGAATCTGTGTTTTTTTTTTGTGGCGAAAACATTTTTTCCGAGAAAAACCCGTCGGCAAATCGATAAGTTGTTATAAATTTTCGACGAATTTGTGTTTTTTTTGTGGCGAAAATATTTTTTCCGGGAAAAACGGAGACGAATCTTTTTTTTTTGCGGCGAAACGACAAATCGATAAGTTGCTATAAACCTTCGACGAATCTGTGTTTTTTTTTGTGGCGGAAACATTTTTTCCGGGGAAAACGGAGACGAATCTGTGTTTTTTTTTGTGGCGAAAACATTTTTTCCAGGAAAAACCCGTCGGCAAATCGATAAGTTGCTATAAACCTTCGACGAATTTGTGTTTTTTGGGGCGAAAACATTTTTTCCGGGAAAAACGGAGACGATTCTGTTTTTTTTGTGACGAAAACATTTTTTCCGGGAAAAACGGAGAAAGGATCTAGACGTAAGGAGCAAGGGTCTGTTTGTTATTTTTTTGGACCTGTTCGCTATCCTGAAAAATTAGAAAAGGGCTTGTTCGCGATTTGAATTTAACGGGAGGCTTTTCTGTAAAATACCGCGCCAGGGACCTAAACGCGATGGGAAAAAATAATCTTCCTCTCACAAGAAATTGCGAAGGACCTATTTGTAATTCGGAAGGGTCTATCCGTAATTTCAAAGAAGCGGAGGGTTTTTTTGCAAAATAGGCTTGGGGGCACATGGCCCCCTTGGTCTCTCGCCGATTTCTCCCGATATAAAGGGTGTAGCCATTTCTAAATATTATATTCAATACATATATATAGAGAATATCAAGTAAATCTTAATTATTATTATTATAGAGGAAAATTTTGCTGGTGTCACTGAAAAAGTATTCAATACTCTTTTTTTTGTTTCATCTTTACCACTAGTGTACTCTTCTTCCTCTTTTTATCATTTCTGTCAGTTACCACTAGTTGATTGTGAGTTGATCGCTAGTCAGAATTGTTCATCTTTTTTTTTTTTAAGAATTGAATATTTTTTTGTATGATTCTAGACTGCTAAAGATAGTACCATATATTTTTTCGAGCATGATCAAACTTATATATTTTTATAAAAATAAAGTCATTTGGCTCTAACTCTAGATTTTTATAAAAATGTGCAATTTTGATCATGCTCTGAAAAATTTATGGTATCATCTTTATAGTCTAGGATCATACAAAAAAATTTCCAAAAAAATTTAAACTTTATTTGTTATCTTTAAAAAATAAAAAATAGAAGGAACAATTCCGACCGACGATCAACTGATGGAAATAGCAAAAGGAGTTAAAGTGAAAACAATAGTAGCAAAAATAAAATGACAAAAAGACTAGTGACAAAATCAAAATTGCGCACTTTTTCAATGGCACCAGCATAATTTCCTATTATAGGTACAAGAGAACATCACACTAATTTGCATTGGAACACAAAATACACTCTATATTTATAGGTAAAACCATTCAAAAAATATAAACTTGGTCGGAGAGAATATAATGTTTGCATGTAGATTTAATGAGGTTTTCTAATATACTTTGTTTATTCACTCTCAACTATATGCATTTATTTATTTCTACCCCACACAAAACTATCATCTCTCATCTTATAAGACAATTTAATGGGATATCTAAGTTATTTTCTTCTAGAATTAATTTCAGATGCAATTTGCTAACGAAATTGCTCTAATTTGTAAGTAAAGACTTTGTTAAAACCACTTCGAGCCCAAAGTGTATGCAATTATTCCTTTCGTCTCGCAATGTAAGTTCTAAACCCATAATACGCACATACATAGAAGACACTGAATATAAGAAAAAATTAATGTCATTAGATCATGCATATCAAAAGTTGTAAACGAGTTGAGCTTAAACGAGCTTGGCTTCCCAAACTTGAGCTTAGTAAAAACTCAAGTCGGGCTTGATTGAGTACGAGTTGAGATTCGAGTCTGAGCCTGAGTTCGAGCTCAGCTCGGCTCAAGCTCGAGTAGACTCAACCTAGGCTCAAGTAAGCTCGGTCGCAATAAAAAAAATAACGTGTACTAATTTTCAATAATAAGAAAAACTTTAGCTCGAGCTCAAGTAGACCCAGTAAGAGTTAACATGCAGTAATATTTAATATGTGATTTGTAAATTTATTGAGGCTTACAAGTTATTCAAGATCGGCTCATAGCTAGGCTTGTTTGGAGCTTGAGCCGAGCTCAAATCGAGCTTAACGTGAGCTGAGAAGAGTTAACATGCAGTACTATTTAATAAGTGATCCAAAAAGTTTACTTAGGCTAGCAAGCTATTCGAGATTGGATTGTTGAAGCTCATGAGCTCAGTATCAAACTTGAGCCTCGCTCGTTTGGAGTTTGAGCGGAGCTCAAATCGAACATAGAGCAAGCCGAGCTTTAGTAGCCCGGAAAACTCGAGCTTTTTTCAGTGCTATATATACTCTATTAAATGACGTGCTACAACTATAGTCATATACTTTTTCAGCATTAAAGTAGAATATATATGGTAAAAATATTATAATAACTACACATATGATCTCCGTACTCACTTATATTGTGAAATAATGTTTTGTAAGAATTAGGATTTATATTGCGGAACGGAGGGAGCAACTTAAACGGAGCCCGTGCTCGCTCAGATGAGATGACAAGCGTGTTGTTCTGAAATATATAACCTTCAGTTGCGCTGATCAACAGGGAAGGGATATTAGATAGGGCGGTCAAAGTGAAGCGTATTGACAAGGCTCTTCCCCACCTCGCTAAAACTCACCCATTAGATCTTTTCTGCATACATTAAATTTAATATAAATATTCATTTTTTTGTTTAACGAATTAGATAAATTATTATTTATTTATGCTTCCTCTTATATTAGAGTAGTAGATTTTAACAAATCAATAATTAGATGTGATTTCTACTCCCATCGTATAATACAAGCACAATGCACCAAAACATTTCTCACCAATTAATCCCCTATTAGCAGGGGTGGACCCAAAGAGGGTCACGGGATCGGTGCACCCTCTGGTTAGGTGACTATGGGTACCTTCACGGCACCCCCAACCCAGAGAGTGGCGAGGAGGCGAGAGTGGTGGCCGGACGGACGGAGGAGGGACGAGCGACGAGGACGAGGCGAGAGTGACGGCCGGCTGAGGAGGCTTGAGCTGGCCTCGAGCCCCAAGGGGCGAACGCTAGAGGAGCGATCGGCGGTTGCCAGAGGAGGAGGAGGTGCGAGCGGCGATGAGGCAAGAGTGGCGGTCGAGCGAGGAGGCCTGAACTGGACCCGAGGGGCAAACGCTCGAGGCTTGATTGACGAGCCAAGGAGGAGGAGGCAGAGTCCTGAGCACGTCAAGGGTTGCGACCGAGTGAGGAGCCCTGAGTTGGCGATTGCGGTGACTGACTGAGAAGCCCTAAACGTGACTGGTGGTTGAGGTGACGTGCCGCTCAGCCAATGAAAGCCTATCTCTTCCTTCGAAACGTTCACTGTTCTGGCTCTCTCCCATTATTTTATTTATTATATTTTTTTTACAAAATAGCTTTCTCTCAAACAGAATTGCAAACCCCCCCCCCCCCCAAAGTAACTTCAGAAGGCAACTCCCACACCCCCCTCCACGGCACCAACCTTCTTGCGCCAACTCCCCCACATGCCACCATGCATCCTGCGCCTTGTCTCCCTACCGGTCTGCTTCACATGCTACCAGATCACGGCAAACGCCTATTGCCACACTCGCTACGACTTCCCGTTCCGGTTGTCTCCCATGCCACGCATGCGCGACAAGTTCCTTTCCCATGGTCCCCTGGCATGGAAGGTGCTAGGTATCGTCCTTTGTACTTCGTCAGTGGAGAAAAAGGATAGTTTTGTAAATAAAAAAAAGGAGCTATTTAAAAAAAGGGATTTGATAAACATCAATCGGATGTTTTTTTGTTGTTGAAATCATCCAAATCTAGAACCATTAGATCATTGTTGAGATTCGGGAGTATCGATTACATCCGATCCTATGATTTGATCCAACGGCCCGGAGAATTTGGATGTTAGATCCAACGGCCCACATCCGATCCTATGATTTGATCCAACGGCCGGTGAATTTGGATGTTAGATCCAATGGCCCGGTGAATTTGGATGTTAGTTAAGACAAAAACATCCGGATGATACCTATACACTCCCTTACAAAAAATGGAGAGGGGGCACAACAGTGAACGATTCTTTTCCTGCCTTATCAGTTATCAGTTTATCACCATCGATGCCTCAAATCACACACAGAAGCATATGTCCTCCGAGCACGAGCGCCCATTAAACGCAGGCATCCTAGCTACTACGAACTGGCAGTAGCAAGCAACGTCAAGCCTACTCTCTCCTACCTCTAGATCGAGTTCTCGACACCCTCCCAAGTCTTAGCTAGGCCTAGCTAGTAGCTGCCATGTCGTCATCCAGTGTGCGGCGGAGCGGCAGGGACTTCCCGGTCAGCGGCCGGTGGCGCCACGTGCCGGTCGTCGACACCGGCTGCGGCTGCCGCCCGCGCCGCCCGAGGCAGCTGCTCATGAGCCTGCCCTCCTTCCTCAGGCCCTCTCCGAAGCCGAGGAGCGGCGGCTCCCACTCCTCCTCCTCCTCCTTCTTCCCCTCCTCCGCCTCCACCGCCTCCTTCTCCTCCTCCGCCGCCACCCACACCAGCACCTACTCCTCCAACTACTACTCCTCCCACGTCTACAAGCAAGACCCACCGCCCCACAAGATGGCCAAGGCGTCGTCGCCGGTGGCCAGGAAGAAGCATATCAATAAGGTGAAGGAGAGGTACGAGAAGATGGAGGAGGCGGAGGCGGAGGAGGACGACGTCGGGGTGGCCGTGGAGAAGGACTCGTCGGACCCACGCGCCGACTTCCGGGAGAGCATGGTGCAGATGGTGCTTGAGATGGGGCTCTGCGACTGGGACGACCTCCGCTGCATGCTCCGCCGCCTGCTCGCCCTCAACGCGCCGCGCCACCACGCTGCCATCCTCACCGCCTTCGCCGAGGTCTGTGCCCAGCTCGTCGCGCCCCCCGCTCCCCCGCCGCCACCGCCCGCGTATCACTACCACTGTTAACTGGTCCATCGGCCAGCTCGTGCTGTGCTCTGGGCGTAGGTCTCGAGATCCTGGCACACCACCTGGTATCCGCATTGCATGCTGGGCGATGTGATAGGATCTCGAACGAGGAAGCCAAAAGAAATTTGCAAGGAGCTAGGCTTAATTATGTGTTTAGTAGTAGTTCGGCTTTAATTTGATGGGTTTCTCGGTGTCTTAGTTCCTGCTTGCTTAGTGTCTGTGTGTTTGTGAATTTGTTCTAGTGTGCGCGCGCGCGCGGCCTTCGGTTTTGCCCGGAGGTCCCTGAACAAGTTGATTAGTTCACCAGTAGATCCAGTTTATGAATATGTAACTATTTATGTAATTATGTTACATGCATGGCACTGCCCAAGTGAGTGAGCTGTACTTTCTTATGAGTCTCCAAAAACAAAAAAGTTTCTATCTTATGGAGTACTAGTATTGTACATTTGTACTCTCATGATGTATGCCTGAGGAGTCTCCAAAAACAAAAAGGTTTCTATCTTATGGAGTACTAGTATTGTACATTTGTACTCTCATGATGTATGCCTGAGGCTGAGATGTGTATAGGTACTGAAATTAAACCATCCGATGTCTACTCTCTGAAAGGGGTAGACATAGACATTGGCACATTGCATCTTCAGGTTCCTCACCTTTTCTTGCTTGTACAGTACTCCAAGAGCATATTTATGGAACCAGAAATTTCAACTGTCAAATACTTGCTCTAGCTACTGTTTCATTACTACCCTTTACTATAGTAACTAGTAGTATTACTTTTCTGCAATAGTAATTAGTTATGCCGTTTGTGCGTTCATTCATGCACGTTTTTCTTCTGCCCTTGTTTTCTTCCGTTTCTGAGATTTTTTTATTAAATAATATATTTTGAAAATACTTTATTAATAGCCTTTCCTCAATTTTTATTTTCAAATCTAATCCCATTTACCATGCTACAGCCCATAGCTCGGCAAATACAGGCTGCCACACAATCGATTTGCCACACCACTAGGCTATTTTTTTGGCTTGTTGTTGGACTTCCATCGTGGCGTAGCAGCATTGTTTTTCACACCAGTAGCGTGGTAAAAAAAAGATTAGATAAGTTAGGTAAGAAGTTATTAATAAAAATAAATTAAAAAGTGGTAAATAATAAAACTATTCTCCGTGGCAACGTATCCTGTGCACACAGGCCCTCCCGTGTACACACCGTGCACATCAACTAAAAAATCACGAAAAATTCTGAAAAAAATTGTAGATGTGCTTCATAGATTACTCTACCTATGTATAAAATTGTAGGTTCAAATTTGTTATGTATCAAGAGTTATAAAAAAGAGAAAATTCTAACGAGTTTAAAATTTTTAAACTTGTCAGAATTTTCTCTTTTTTGTAATTCTCTATATATAATGAATTTGATCTTAAAACTTTATACATAGGTAGAGTAATCTATAAAGTACATCTACAATCTTTTTCAGAATTTTTCGTAACTTTTCTTAGTTGGTGTGCACGGTATGTATATGGGAGGGCCTGTGTGCACAGGATACGTTACCATTCTCTGTTTCCTAATCCTTTTTCATTTTGATGCCCTCACTTGTGGTCGGACCAGGTCGGACCAGAACCAAAATATTGGATGGCTCGTGGATTAATTCTGAATAACCAATACTAATCAGGGTAAGTTTATATAATTAAAATCCTATTAATTACGTCACACTAAATGTAAAAACCTACAAATAACCTGTGCCAAAGTCCTTGCAATCTTACGCACATTTAAATTCCACGTATCCTCATTCTCTCTTGAGTCAGCGTCGTATTTTTTATTCAAATAGATAGCCTTACAAATATATTATAGATGTTAATTATGTCTATAGACATTTTACCATACAACTTTAGGACATAGTGCTTAAGAATTTTAGGATAACTAAGAAAGGAAACAAGCTAGCATAATTAATATTAAATTATAACAAAACAATACTAAACAGAAAGATAAAAATCACAGCAATTCATAGAACAGAGAGAGAGCAGTAATACAACCTGAGTATCGGTAATCGGCCGTAAGAGGGATGGAGCCCACCTTAGCCCCCCTATTCCGTTCCTG
Source organism: Guadua angustifolia (assembly GCA_036346375.1). Taxonomy (NCBI): domain Eukaryota; kingdom Viridiplantae; phylum Streptophyta; class Magnoliopsida; order Poales; family Poaceae; genus Guadua; species Guadua angustifolia. Next base: position 44,683,715 of record CM070521.1, read on the forward strand.
CTCGTGGTAGTACAGCAAGCGACAACAGCTCGCAATAACATTTTATGCATGCTAGTAGTTGCTGCCTTGCTGGGTAGTACCGCTACAGGTACACGCATGAAGAGGCAATGCAAATGCATCACGAGCTTCGGAGATATTTGGATATTTACCACTTCAAATATATGGTTTCGTAAATTTGTCACTGGACCTATATTTTATTAACTCAGATAGTCCCATATGTTATTGGTTCAAGTGACATCATATCTAAAGGATCAATCTTTTAAGTGGTAAATTTGTTCCTGTGTCGATCTGTGGCTGCTCTGTTTTTACCTCCTCATCTCTTCAAGATAAACAGAGAATCCTCTGCTTTGTTCCTACCGAGCCTTTTCAGTAAAAGGCCTGCCGGTGTTTGCTCACGAGATCGATCTACGCATGTATATGAGTTAATATGCATGTTAATGTCTACACCCAACTGCAGGGGCGAAGCTACTTGGTAGCTAGAGGGTGCTGATGCACCCATAGAAAAATACAAATTCAGTTACGAGGATCAAATTTTACCATATTTGCACCCTCATAGCACAAGTCTATGCACCCATAAGTCATGTGCACCTCCTTCGGTTTGTTCTAGCTTCACTCCTGCCCAACTGTATCCTATGCTACCTCGCAAGTAGTGCGTAACGTTGTTCTTTCTTGAAAATTCGAATTCAGATCGCAGTTGGTAGCGTGATTTTAGCTTTAGCAGTCACACCATTGATCCTTGCATCACGGGTGTTCCTCCATGGACCTGCAGCAGTACTGATGTACTGACGAGAAGATCTAATGCTGTCTACGTGCGTGTACGTATGCTTCATACGGTACGCTTTCACATAGTTGACTGGTACTTCGTATCTCGTTGCTCGTAGGGTACACTCTGTACGTACACAGGAAATTAATTCGCCACATATCTTTCTTTCTCCCTCATTCTTCTTCTTTTTAAGAAAGGATTCGCCATAGATCTCATCTTCAATAAAAACACCTCACACTAAAAAAAAAAGAGTTAGTGTGTGTTTGGTAGGGCTCTAGCTCCATCAGATCTGTGGATCTGGTAGAGCTGGATATTTCTAACTCCACCAGATCCGTAGAGCTGGAGTTGTGAGTGCATTAAGAGTGTTTAGATGGATCATCTCGTTCACATTTTAGATAAAAATATAAATTTAATTTACTTTATTTTAGCCTACCAGTTTCGGATCTCAGATGATGTTATAATCTAGAACTTTACCAAACAGGCTAGGCAAGGAGTGCAAGCTGAGCCTAGAAATCGTAATTTTATTTGGGCCTGAAGGCTCCTCACCCGTTTCCATTGGGCTTGTAGAAGCCTCATAATATACTCGATCCGCTACAAATAGCTGTCAGTTTTAGATTTGGATGTAATTAAATTTTTGAAATTTTTGTTGCAAGTATTTTTTTAATGTTTAAATTAGATACATAAATATTATATGTGTAGATTTGTCTCAAAAATAATTTCATAATATTATAAATTAATTGGCTTTTTATAAAATATATTTTCATAATATTATAAATTAATTGGGTTTTATAAATATATTATAATAGGAATCAGTGGTTAAAATTATGTTTAGAGTCGTGTCGATGTCCAAAATGACACAATTTGTGATGGAGAGAGTATCACTAGTGTAAGCTCTTAAATGGGAGCAAATCGACATCTAGCTATGCAAGAATCTTTTCCATTGCACGGGGATCAGAGAGAGCAGCTTGAAATGCAAGCTCTTGACCATTTTTATTAATTAATTATCCCAATAAGCTTGGATCTTGTAGTAGATTATGCACGATACAAACAGTACGTGCCCGGCCCCAGCTCGAAACGATTTTGGTGTCTTTCGAGAACAAATCTAAATTAAAACTACTCAAGATTTGAGGCAGCACAGTGGACTATAGATCCTTCATTAGATAGTTTCCTCTAATTGTTTATGATTGCTGGTTGCTTTTCGTAGGTAATTAATATATGATGTGCAATCCTCTCAAGGTGTTACCATGTTTTTTTTTTTAAAGTTACACAAATATTAAAATATAAACGAAGGATAGATGATAATTATTTATCTTTTTGCTTGCTTTAAAATTTATATCACTTATTGAGAGGGAAACATAAAAGCACCGTGCAAAATGGCGTGGAAGATAGAAAGAACACGAATGACAGTGTTCCCGTGCCTCCAGAGTTGCTAATTCCCCTTGAATTACCTTTGGACAAATTTTTTATAGGGCGTTCGATTTGTTTCTGGCTTTGAGGTATAGATTAATGGAGTAATTAACGATCGCCAGTAGTGCTAATGCAAGAATGTAGGTTGACTCACCCAGAGGCGGAACTATAGCCGGGGTGCGGGTGGGCTGAAGCCTCACCCGCGGCCTAGCAAATCTCTTATACCCCTCAAATAGGTCCAATAAAACAGTCTAGTACTAGACTAGCAGTCTCTCAATTCTCTTATCCTTTGTATTGTTACACATTTACATTATATGTGTCTATTAACTTTGAACATGGTTGTCTTGTTAGATTTTCGATATCTTAATCTTAACCCCCTCCTTCTAATTTTCTGGATACGCACTCACTCACCTGTCGTAGATTCAAGTCAAGACAGTAATTACCTATAGACAACCCTGGACACCTATAGACAACCCTGGACAGATGCGTAGGTGGGAATGCAAATAAATGCCAAGAGATCATTGAATTTTACTCCATCGCATATTTCTTCTTAGCATGTAGACTAAAGAGATATTGAAAATAACTATATTGCCCTAATTATTATCAGTAAACACTATATTTAATATTAGCATGTAGATAATATGAAGTAAAGATGGATATTTATTAGAGGCATACAGGGAACACCACATTATACTCCATCACGTATTTTCTCTTAGCATATGACTAAAGAGATATTGAAAATAACTATGTTGCCCTAATTATTATCAGTAAACACTATATTTAATATAAGTATGTAGAGAATATAAAGTAAAAATGGATATTTATTAGAGGTATATAGAGAACACTACATTAATTTTACATTGAAATATAAAATGCGCTTTATATTTATAAATAAAATCATTAAAAAATATATTTTATGAACTTGAATGGAGGGAGTATTACCAAGTGTCAAATAAAGAACGAGTGGCCTCCCCTTTCGTGTTACAGTGAGATCTATGTACAAGAAATTTTACCGTGTATTTCACCGTAAAAGAGATCCTATTTATAGGCTCGGCTCAAAAAAATATTCGCGTTTTAGTTCTTTTATAAATTACGAATAGATCTTTCGTGATTTTTTGTGAGAGGAAGATATTTTTCTCGAAAATCGCGTTCGGGTCCCTCGTGCGCTGTTTTACGGAAATAAACTCCCTTTAAATTCAAATCACGAATAAGCCCTTTTCTAATTTTTTCAGATAGCGACGAGTCCAAAAACGTAACATTCATGTTCTTGCTCCCCACGCCTAGGTCCTTTCTCCGCTTTTTCTAGGAAAAAAATGTTTTCGGCACTAGGAATATGTGTGCTGACTCTATCTCTAGACTTTTTTCCCGCCTCGATTTCCCATCTCAATCTCGATATTTTTAAAACATGTATTATTACTCCATAACGCGTCGATCTCGATATTTTTAAAACATGTATTATTACTCCATGAACACGTAGAGTGTTAAGCTCGACAAAAGAAGGTTGTCATCTCTAATAATTTTACACCCTTTTCCTCTAGACTTTTTTCCCCACCGCGTTTTCCAAATTTCTGTCTCCAATATTTTCCAAATAATTCATCGAAAGAGATATTTCTACAGCTCTATCTCTCTACTTTTTTTCCCGTTTCGACGATTTAAAAAATAAAACACCGCCGAGAAAACAAAATTCTATGAAAAAACACCACGCACGGCGTGTTACGCCGCAAGTCTTTAATATTTGTAAAAACATGTATTATTACTCGACGAACGCGTAGAGTGTTAAACTCGACAAAAATAAGGTTGACATCTCTAATAATTTTTCACCCTTTTCCCTCTAGACTTTTTCCTCGCCGCGGTTTTCCAGCTCGGTCTCCAATATTTTCCAAATAATTCGTCGAAAGAGATATTTCTACAATTCTATCTCTCTATTTTTTCCTCCGATTCGCTCATTATTTCGACGATTTAAAAATTGTTAGCACTAAAAAAACATTTTTTTCCGAAAAAACGACAAGCGCAGCGTGTTACGCCGCGGAAAATTTCCTAGTTAGCCCTAATCCTGGCACAATTTTAAGGCGAAATATTTGGTGAAAACCACCAATTCCATGAAAACTCCATGGAAACCACCTGTAGAAGTTTTTAAAAAATCTCAAAAAATTATCACATGTAGGGGAGGTGAACCTCTACAATCCTGCAAAATTTGAAGTTGAAATTCAATCGCATTTGAAAGATATGAAAAAGACAAAGTCAGCATAAATAGTAATTTTTACTGTTTTGGCACTATTCTTTTTGCTGTTTGTTTTTTTCATATCTTTCAAATGCAATTGAGTTTCACCTTCAAATTTTTCAGGATTGTAGAGGTTCACCTCCGCTACATATGGTAATTTTTTGAGAATTTTTCAAAACTTCTACAGGTGGTTTTCACGGAGTTTTCATGAAATTGGTGGTTTTCACCAAATATTTTGCCCAATTCTAAGGGCCACCTCGTCTTATCGGGTCGAGTGGGAGCCACAAACGCCGGGTCCACGTGATGACGTCATCTTCATGGAGCACGTAGGTGGTGCCCACGTTCGAACCCGCGAGTGGTACCAAGGTGCCGTCCAGGTCGTGTGCAGAGTCCGTCGCGGTCTTCATCGCGCACCTATCGGGACCCCCACCACCGCTAACATTACTTGCCCGGATAAACAAGTAATTAGTACCTAGGATGTGTTTGATAAGAGGAATCCGCTGATGATTATTTTGTTTAGTAAACTAACTAAGAATCCAAAACAGGAATCTAAGATTATCTCGCGAATTATATTACCATCAATTTCAGGATTGTGTTTACTATAGAAAAGGGTGTCTATCCAAAATTACCACAAGAAAGGAATCTTTATAGTTGTTGTCGACGATCCGGGGTAGGGTCCCTCGCCGAGCTTACTTGTTGAATGAGGATCAATCTAAGGCCCTTTTCCGCAAGGGTGGCGTCGAGAGTATGCCGAGCAAAGAAACAAGGTATGCGAGACAATCGGAAGGCACGGGGTCGATTTAGCCGGTTCGGCCTCTCTGGTGGAGATAACAACCCCACGCCTAGTAGATTTCACTAGTATGCGAAGATGTAGTTACAATGCGCCGCCGGGCCCTTAGAGATCCTATGAACCCGCGAGCGAGCTCATCTGAATGTGAATGTGTGTGTATTATGAAGGTCCCGACCTCAATCTATCGTGGAGGAGTATTTATAGGAATTACAGAGACAAATCATTTATTACAGGGGCGCTCATCAGAGGACGTCTGACGAGCAAAGGCACGCCGCCACGAACCACGCGACGTAAGGCACACGATGGGCGGACCAAGTCATCACCGCGATGCATGGCGCGGATCCCGGCGGCGATCCTTGAGCCGCCATGCGTTTAATGCCACGCCGCCTTTGTCGAGACCCCGAGCTTGCTTGCTTTGGACCGGGTGCACGAAGGTCGGTCCTGCATGCGTTGTCCGCAAGGGCATGGTCGGTTGGTCTTGCCAAGCCGATGGTCGCTCACGGAATTTCCCAATCCCATAGCTATGCTTTTTATCGCTTTGCTTTAATTTGTCATGTCAAATTTTAAACTTTCAAAATCCAAATTATGATTTATTGATTTATTTGAATATTAGAGTTATGGATTTATTTTTTCTAAAATATGAATTTCAAAACCCAAATATCAATTTTGAATCTTGAATATCGGATCTTAAATTCAGCAATTAAAATTTTTGATTTTTAAAAACATTTATGATATTTTGAATATTAAATTTTGGAATTTCAATTTTGGATTTTAGATATTCCAATTCTAGGAATTTAAATTTTACAAATTTGAATTTTGGGAGTTTCAAATTTTGAATTTTATAGTTTCAAATCCTCGAGTGTTTAAATTCCAAAACTCAAAATTTAAAATTTCAAAGACCCCAAAATGAGATTTTGAATCATAAAAATTGAAAATTTGAAGGTTGCAATTTTAAATTTTGAAATTTTAGTTTTAATTTGAATTCTATAAATATTAACATTTGAGGTTCAAAATTTTAAATCTAAAAATGTAAATTTGTAGGCTTGTTTGTTCGAGTTATGAAATGTTTGAACTATTATAAAGATTACTTTATAGTTTCCTTTAAACCAACAAAATGTTGGAATCTTACATTAGTAGTAATGTGTTTACTGGTAATCAGATTGAAAGGAATATTAGATTGCAATGGAATATGAGATTATATGTGTCAAATGCACTCTACAGACATTCCTGCATGCATGTCGCTGTACACCTGGGCAACCGGCACGTTACGGATACGATGGGCCATAGGTTAGACCACGTCGCTATAATCTAACTAACCCGTCGTGTTGTTCTGATATGACTTGTATTCGCAAGCTTAGGTATGGCTCATTAGCACATTGTGTTACCATTGTGTCGTACCATGCTGCTATGGTCCAATCAGCTCATCGTGTCGTACTGCTCGACTTGTCTTGTCTTCGACGAGTCTAGGCATGGCCCATTAGCATGTTGTGCTACCTTTGTGTCACTACCGATCCAAGTTCAGTCCACTTACACTATTGTGAGAAAAGGAAAAGAGCTGAGAACACATGGAGCCAAGGTGGTAAAGAATGTTGAGACCTGATGGCACCGCTGTCTTCTTCCTGCAACGGCCGATGAGCAAGTATCACACTCTCCACCTCTTTGCTATTTCCGCCATCTTCTCGTTCTTTGCACACGACGAATGTGACGGTGCCATGTCTTGTCATGTGCCGCATTGCCACCATGCCGGCATCATGCCCGTTGTCCCTATAGTGTGCTGTGCTGCTCGTCGTGCTTAGCCACGAGGCCCCACATGGCCCTGAGCCCCTGACCATTATGTCATGCCGGCCTGGCCATGCGCATGTATGTCGTACCGCATCTTAGGTCATGACATGCTTGTTACGCCGCAGGTTGCCCACGTCTTGAGTGTGATCAGGGGCGGAGCTGGGCCTGGGGCCACTGGGGCTTGGGCCCCAGGCCTAGCCCAAATTAGAGTGTATTTTTACTGTTGATTTTAATTTGGGCCCCAGGCCTCCGGCCTAGTCCGCCAGCCACACGACTGCAAAGCAAAGGCCCGGCCCGAGCAAAAGAAAACACGGACGAGGCGACGAAAGCAAAGACAAAGAGCCCAAAAAAAAGCCTCTAGGTTTAGGGCAAGCAAGAAGAGCAAGCTGAGAGGTCGTAGGCTTGTCGTCACCCCGGCTCACCCGCCGGCTGGCCCCCAGATCCAACTCCTCCTCCCAGCTCTGCCACGGGCCCGCGCGCTTGGCCGGCCAACCTTCGTGCCGAGCTTATGCTGCCACCATTTCTTCTCCGGTTGCCAGCAGCTTTCCGGTCTCCGGCTGACGCTGCTGCTTCTTCTGCCACGCTCACGCCTGCTCGCTGCCGCCATACGGCCGCCGAGATCGAGTCGCCACTCGCCCCGGCCGATTTTTCGCTTTACGCTGCTTCAATTGCTCGCTGACGGCTGCTCTGCTGCCCAGCGCCAGGCCAAGGTGGTCGGATCTGCCGTATTGCTTGCACAAGGCTCTGCTCGCTCATTTGCATTGCCGCCTGCGGCGCCATTACGCTCGTCGCTGGAGGCTCATAGTTGGTAATTCAGTTGAAATGTTGAATGATTACGTATCACCGATTGAACTCAATTTGATGTAATAGAAACACATGATGAAGAGGTCGAAGCCATTGTCATCTTATTTTCCAAAGATACCACATCCAACCAATCCTCTCCTAAACAATAGGAACTATGACTAGCAATACCCAACAAAACAATCCTCGTGTTGTGCTTAATTTGGAAGATATTGTTGCCGATCCCGGACTTCGAAACCAATTGAGGAATTCGATGTGGATATTAGGATGTCTGCTAGAAGGGAGTATTTGTTACGAGGACCATGCCAAATTTAAAGGTCGAAGTTTCCATGGAAATTTATAGGAAATCACAAAAGAAGTTTTCAAGAAGAGTGGTTCAAAAGGCATGATTGGTTAGAATATAGTGTTGCTAAAGATGTCGCTTTTTGTTTTATTGTTTTCTATTTAAGCAATGGAAACCCGAAAACTTTGGTGTTGATACATATACAAAGCGGGTTTAGTTATTGGAAGAATGCAATTAAATCTTTTGATGAACATGTTGGTAAAATCGATAGTGTTCATAATAAAGCTAGAAAATGTTGTGAGGATTTTTAAAATCAGAGGCGAGTGTCACACATGTGTGGATCGATACAAGCAAGAAGAAGGAGGAAGAATATTTGGGTCAGATATCGTTATTTTAGGTGTTGTAAGGTTTCTTCTATTGCAAGCGCTTAGCTGTGGGCATGACGAGTCTTCTAGATCAAACAATAGAGGAAACTTTTTAGAGATCTTCGCAATGGTATAAAGAGAAGGATAAAAATGTTTGCAAAACTATTAGATAGTGCTCCAGGAACCATTTAATGACTTCTTTCAAATACGTAAACAGCCAGCAAAGCTTGTGCGTAAGAGACCACTAAAGCCATTGTGGATGATATTGGGGATAGACAATTTGTCGTTCTTGTTGATGAGTCTCGAGATGCATTTATCAAGGAACAAATGGTGTAATTTTGAGGTTAGTATGTGCTATTTGGAATTTTTGGCTTTTTAACTACGTTTCTTCCTCTTATTAAAAACTACTCTCCTTTCTCCATGTAGGTATGTGAACAACCAAGGGCGGTGATTGAGAGATTTCTTGGGATTCAACATGTTAATGACACGACATCAGCTTCATTGAAGGTAGCTTTGGATGCTATGTTGGTTCGTCATGGTTTATCTATCCATAGATTGCGAGGACAAGGATATGATGGTGCATCAAACATGAGAGGGGAATTCCACGGGCTACAAAGACGGGTATTGGATGAAAATCCGCATGCATTTTATATACATTGCTTTGCTCATCAACTGCAATTAGTGGTTGTTTCTGTTGCCAAGTGTTGTTCTTCTGTCTTGGATTTCTTTAACTACGCCACTTTGATTGTCAACACTGTTAGTGCTTCTTGTAAGAGGCATGATCAATTGGCCCAACAACACCATGATAATCTTGTGAGTAGATTGGAAAGCGGTGAAATTTTTACAGGAAGAGGGAAAAACCAAGAAACTAATCTTGCAAGACCTGGGGATACTCGATGGGGTACACATCACAAAACCTTATGTCGTCTTCTCCTGATGTGGGATGCAGTCCTTGAGGTATTAGAGAACATATGTGATGATGCAACAAATACAACACAAAAACCACGCTTCAGTTTGTTATGCACAAATGGAAAGCTTTGAGTTTGTGCTTATATTGCATCTTATGATTAGAATATTGGGCAAAACTAATGATCTGTCACATTGCTTGCAAAAGAAAGATCGAATATTGTTCGTGCTATAGGATTGATTGGGGCCACATTGCAAAAAATTAATGACATAAGGCAAAGATGGTTGGGATGAGCTCTTTCAGAGGTAAAGACATTTTGTCTCGCAACATAACATTATTGTGCCAAACATGTCGATACAATAACAATTTAGGGGGCGCCGAGGGTCGTGGAAGCCAATTGGTAACTCACTACCATCATTTCAATAATGAAATATTTAATATGGTGCTTGATCAAATTATTGTCGAAGTTAAACAATCGCTTCTTTGAAAGATCTACTCGCTTATTGAGATGTATTGCTTGTCTTGATCCAAAGAATTCTTTTGCCAACTTTGATGAAGACAAGCTAATTGAACTAGCTAAGATGTATAACGCCGACTTCTCCCAATATGATTGCATAGTACTTAAGGACCAACTTGAGACATTCATTGCTGATGTGAGAGCTGATTCAGATTTTTTAAGTTGTAATGACCTTGGTAATCTTGCTGTGAAGATGGTTCAGACTGATAGATATACAGTTTTTCCATTGGTATATCATCTCATTGAATTGGCTTTGATTTTGCCCGTTGTAACCGCAACAGTAGAGAGAGCTTTCTCAGCTATGAACATTGTCAAAACAGAGTTGCGTAATAAGATGAATGATGAATGGATGAATGATAGTATGATATGCTACATTGAGCGAGATGTATTTGCAAGCATTGAAGATAACAAGATTTTACAACGTTTTCAAAGTATGAGGTCTCGTAAGCAACAATTACCTCGTAGTCTTCGTGCTAGTGGTATGTTACATTCTTCTAATACAATTTGTCTTAATAGTTATCTTCGTAGTTTTCAGATCCAATTTACATATGCAATTTCCTTTTTACTGTGTTCGAGTTCTTGTTCTATTGGTGATGAAAATATGATAGTCTCGGATGCACCAAACATTTCTTAATTAGGTATTAAGTTTTCAACCACTCCACTACATTTATTATTTTGACATATTTTATCTATTTTATTGAAATGTTAAGCATGGAATTCAAATTTATCTTTAATTGTGTATTTATGTAGTGTTTTGTATTTCTATGTGAGTAGTATTTGGCGTTAGTTATCACTTAGTTTTCGGCTCTAGGCTTGACAAAATCCACGCTCCGCTTAATCGAGTGTGATCATACAACCTCAAGCTACAGTATGTCATAGTTTAGTTGTATTTAGTGGCAGAGCCAACAAAATTTAAGACTCTGAACAAATCTTACTACTTAATGGCTCGAGACGAAGGCGTACCCAAAAAAAAAGCTTTGTTTTCACGGCATTTACGACAATTGAGCTGTATTGCACCATGAAATTTACTACCGGAGAGGTCGGACAGTTAGTCGCTCCGGGAGGAGGTGGATCCGCCGGTTACTGTACTTGTTGCAAGAAAAGAAAAGGGACACTGGAGAGCTGCAGTGCAGGGCCATTTGTACACGAACGCATGCATGAGCAGGAAGAACTGCTCTCATTGATTCGTGGTCTCTCGCTCTCACTCGATCACGCACGACGACGACCTGTCATAGAGGTAGTAGGAGCGTCGGTTTTCGCCTAAATCATGGCTTTCAACCAGTGTACAATACGCACGCGAACCTACGTAAGTAGTGCTCCATCCGTTCAGAAATAAGGATTTTTTAACGATTGCCAAGCTCGTAGGTGCATCTTCCAGCCGGAAACAAATTCTGTAGAGGAGGTATGTAAATTTAATTATGTGTATCCTCATTTCTATAGATACTATGTGTCATTTCTAATTTAAATCTCAACCCCACCTCACCAACAATGTCATTAATTGGAGGAGTGAGAAATCAAGGGTAGGGTGGAGTGAGAAATCAAGGGTAGGGTGGAGGAGAAATTAAATAAATGATTGAGATTGACAAGATACACACATAGCATCTATCGAATAAGAATGCATAGAGTTAAGTTTACATACCTCTTCCATTATGTTGGTTCGTCATGGTTTATCTATCCATAGATTGCGAGGACAAGGATATGATGGTGCATCAAACATGAGAGGAATTCCACGGGCTACAAAGGCGGTATTGGATGAAAATCCGCATGCATTTTATATACATTGCTTTGCTCATCAAGCGCAATTAGTGGTTGTTTATTTGCCAAGTGTTGTTCTTACATCTTGGATTTCTTTAACTTCGCCACTTTGATTGTCAACACTTGTTAGTGCTTCTTGTAAAGGCATGATCAATTGGCCCAACAACACCATGATAATCTTGTGAGTAGATTGGAAGCGGTGAAATTTTTACGGGAAGAGGAAAACCAAGAAACTAATCTTGCAAGACACAGGGATACTCGATGGGTACATCACAAAACCTTATGTCGTCTTCTCACGATGTGGGTTGCGAGTCCTTGAGGTATTAGAGAACATATGTGATGATGCAACAAATACAACACAAAAAACCACAGCTTCAGGTTTGTTGCGACAAATGGAAAGCTTTGAGTTTGTGCTTATATTGCATCTTATGATTAGAATATTGGGCAAAACTAATGATCTGTCACATTGCTTGCAAAAGAAAGATCGAATATTGTTCGTGCTATAGGATTGATTGGGGCCACATTGCAAAAATTAATGACATAAAGGCAAGCATGGTTGGGATGAGCTCTTTCGGGAGGTAAAGACATTTTATACGCAACATAACATTATTGTGCCAAACATGTCGAGATACAATACGACTAGGGGCAGCTCGAGGGTCGTGGAAGCCAATTGGTAACTCACTACCATCATTTCAATAATGAAATATTTAATATGGTGCTTGATCAAATTATTGTCGAGTTAAACAATCGCTTTGCTGAAAGATCTACTCAGTTATTGAGATGTATTGCTTGTCTTGATCCAAAGAATTCTTTTGCCAACTTTGATGAAGACAAGCTAATTGAACTAACTAAGATGTATCTTGCCGACTTCTCCCAATATGATTGCATAGTACTTAAGACCAACTTGAGACATTCATTAGCGATGTGAGTGATTGATTTTTAAGTTGTAATGACCTTGGTAATCTTCTTTGTGAAGATGGTTCGGTGATAGATATCGGTTTTCCATTGGTATATCATCTCATTGAATTGGCTTTGATTTTGCCGTTATAACCATAGCAGATAGAAGAGCTTTCACTATGAACATTGTCAAAAGCAGAGTTGCGTAATAAGATGAATGATGAATGGATGAATGATAGTATGATATGCTACATTGAGCGAGATGTATTTGCAAGCATTGAAGATAACAAGATTTTACAGCGTTTTCAAAGTATGAGGTCTAATAGCAACAATTACCTCGTAGTCTTCGTGCTAGTGGTATGTTACATTCTTCTAATACAATTTGTCTTAATAGTTATCTTCGTAGTTTTACGTATCCAATTTACATATGCAATTTCCTTTTTACGAGTTCGAGTTCTTGTTCTATTGGTGATGAAAATATGATAGTCTCGGATGCACCAAACATTTCTTAATTAGGTATTAAGTTTTCAACCACTCCACTACATTTATTATTTTGACATATTTTATCTATTTTATTGAAATGTTAAGCATGGAATTCAAATTTATCTTTAATTGTGTATTTATGTAGTGTTTTTGTATTTCTATGTGAGTAGTATTTGGCGTTAGTTATTGCTGCTTAGTTTTCGGCTCTAGGCTTGACAAAATCCTGGCTCCGCCACTGAGTGTGATCATACAACCTCAAGCTACAGTATGTCATAGTTTAGTTGTATTTAGTGGCAGAGCCAACAAAATTTAAGACTCTGAACAAATCTTACTACTTAATGGCTCGAGACGAAGGCGTACCCAAAAAAAAAAGCTTTGTTTTCACGGCATTTACGACAATTGAGCTGTATTGCACCATGAAATTTACTACCGGAGAGGTCGGACAGTTAGTCGCTCCGGGGAGGAGGTGGATCCGCCGGTTACTGTACTTGTTGCAAGAAAAGAAAAGGGACACTGGAGAGCTGCAGTGCAGGGCCATTTGTACACGAACGCATGCATGAGCAGGAAGAACTGCTCTCATTGGATTCGTGGTCTCTCGCTCTCACTCGATCACGCACGACGACGACCTGTCATAGAGGTAGTAGGAGCGTCGGTTTCTCGCCTAAATCATGGCTTTCAACCAGTGTACAATACGCACGCGAACCTACGTAAGTAGTGCTCCATCCGTTCAGAAATAAGGATTTTTTAACGATTGCCAAGCTCGTAGGTGCATCTTCCAGCCGGAAACAAATTCTGTAGAGGAGGTATGTAAATTTAATTATGTGTATCCTCATTTCTATAGATACTATGTGTCGCTCTAGCTAAATCTCAACCCCACCTCACCAACAATGTCATTAATTGGAGGAGTGAGAAATCAAGGGTAGGGTGGAGTGAGAAATCAAGGGTAGGGTGGAGTGAGAAATTAAATAAATGATTGAGATTGACAAGATACACACATAGCATCTATCAGAATAAGAATGCATAGAGTTAAGTTTACATACCTCTTCCATGAAATTTTTTTTCCCTTCCAGACCAATTTAGTGCTCTCACCGACCAGTGAGTTGGACTATCGAAGCTCTCACCGTTCACAGGTACTCCCTCCAGTCAATCCGGTCACAGATATTTATCAGCTTGGAAGTTATCAAACTTTAAAAGCTTTAGCTTTCAACGTCTGTTTAAATATTTAAATTAGATATATAAAAATCATATGTGTATATCTGTATCAAAAGTATTTTTATAATATTATAATTTTATTAGATTTTGTAAATATGTTATAATAGAAATTAGTGTTCAAAACTGTGTTTTGGAGATCGTATCGATATCTAAAATGATAACTATTTGTGGATAGATGAAAGAGGATTTGCAAACAAGACTTACGTTACATGCACTACTGCATGCGTACATGCAGATCGAATCGAATATTGTACGTTGGTTGTCATCAGTCTTGCACGAATCTGAAAAACTTACTCAAGGATCGAAGAGGTTTAGTTTCCTAACACTACATTTACAGATAGAGTTTTGTGCAGTTTTACACGAGAACTGTAACTTAAGCATGACTTGAGCATCGTTCGATCCAAGCCTTATTATGAGAATAACTCGTCGCTAACGCTCGGCTATGTCGTCGAACCCTCACGCTGACCATTTGCTTTCTCAGCAGCCAAAGCCAGCCTAGAAGGGAAGTTATGGCGTGAAAGTCTTCTAGTCTGTCTTTCCACAACGAACGATCCGGATATCTTAACAGTATCAGCTACAGTATGTTGCTATAATATCAAATACAGTATCATAATAGCTGCAATATCTTTAAACAGTGCTGTAGACCATCAATTTTTGACCCAATTCCTGCAGGTACTCCAAACTAGGATTACTGCTGCGTAGTGCTGAAGGATTTGGAAAGGGGTCTACTTTGCATCACACTCACCAGCTCACCTGCCTCTCAGCATCAGATACAACCACATGAACGCGGGCCCATCCCCATGTTCTTCCCTTCCCTTTGCTTTCCTTGGGTCACTCGCAATAAAATAGTTTGATACTAAATCTTAAAACTAGATGAGAAAGCAATGATTTGGTACTAAAGCTTGATGCTGTAGAGCCCAGCTTGTTACGTAGATCTAATCATAAATTGATATTACATGGTAACAAGCTCTCCTATACATAAAGACTTACACTGAAATATTGGTATTCTAAATTAGAAGGCTTGATCCCTGCTTGAGTATCAAGCTTTTTTCCCTGAACAGACAAAAAGTTGACAGGTTATGGCTAAGGGCCCGTTTATTTTAGCTTTTGGTTTTGCATTCTAGCCTACAATAAAAAACAAATACTGATTCTAGAATCCGATTATCACAATCTAGCTTTTAGAGAATTAATAGAATCCACAATCCACAATGCTTTGGAATTAACTTTTGAAATCAGTTTTCCACAACTGAAATAAATTAGTTTTTAGAAATAGCAATGAACATTTGCTTGTTGGGAATAACCTTAGCTTTTGTACTACCCTTCCTGGACTAGACGTCCAGCAGCTGCCCATGAACCGTTATAAAAAAAAAAAGTGGCCCTAGAAATACTGTAGCAGAGCGCTGTGCTGATTTTTCCACTGGCAGAGCACTGTAGTAGAAACAGAGTGTTGATCGATTTGGAACGTTCTGTTTGCTAGATGAATCAATCATATTTATAATTTAGACATAAAAACTGCTTAGGCCTTGTTTAATAGGCTCACTTTGTTTTAATCTCTATAGATAATTTTAAATTTCAAATTAAAATTGTAATTAACCTACAAAAAGCTCGATTGAAAATAGACCTCTGAAACAAAAACTTAAAAGTTGCCCATAAGCCCCTTCGCTGTTTCCCACCTCCCTCCCGCGCGCGCTCTTCATTTCCCCCTCTTCCATCTCCTCAACTACTCTCTCTCTCTCTCTCTCTACAGCGGGCGCCTTCCTCTGTCCCTCCGACCCTCGAGCTCGTTCCCTCCATTGTTCATCCCATCTGATTGCCGATCCAATGGGCAAGAAGGGCGCCCTCACCTCCATCTTCTCCAGGCTCGTCGTCGTCGACTCCCCCACGGCCGCCGCTGCCGCTGACTCGGCCTCACCGCCGCCGTGGCCTTGGCCGTCCTGCCGGAACCCGCAGACTACCTCCTTCCGCGCCGACGAGGAGCCCTGCAAGACGGCTGCTGGTGCTGGGACCAGATGCGGCCCTGCCGCCGCGAGGTTTCGCAAGGCCGCCGGCGAAATGTACAAGACGGTCAACTCGGTCTACTTCGACTCCACCGACGAGTCCTTCTTCGATGATGAGGAGAAGGGGGTGCTGGACGACTACGGCTTCTCGACGACGACCGCGTCCGAGGAATGGTCAGAGGTGGTGATCCGCAGCCTCGGTCGGCCGACGTCCACCGACCGCTTCTTCTTCGACCCAGGGCCACAGAACAACTCCATCCTGGCGGGGGCCACGCCGGCGAGGACACCACCGCCGGAGGAGAAACCGGCGGTTCTGTCTGACGACAACAAGCTTGTGGAGCCGTACTCCAGCAAATCGCTGGTTGAGGAGAGCGTGGCGGTGGCCGTGGACTCGGAGGACCCGTACCGGGATTTCCGGGCGTCCATGGAGGAGATGGTGGCGGCGCACGGGCTGCGCAGCTGGGCGGCGCTGGAGGAGCTGCTGGTGTGGTACCTCCGGGTCAACGCCAAGCACAACCACGCCCTGATCGTCGGCGCCTTTGTCGACCTGCTTGTCGGCCTCGCCACCACCTCGCCGTCCACCGCAGCAACCACCACAACGACGACAAGTAGTAGCAGCAGTAGAGACGCGAGTACTAGTAGTAGTACGAGTACGAGCACTGCCAGTGACGGTGGTGGTCGTGGTTTTGCTACAATAGCTGCGACATAGACATTGGAGCAATGCGGCGGCGGAAATGAAGCTTCTGCTTCTTGCTCGTCTTCTTCGTGCGTCACGTCTGACCAGGACGAGGCTGGGGAGAAAGCAAGTCGTGATCATACTCATAATCGTACGGGTGACACTTGTCTTCGTTCTTGATTTTAATTTGCATGGTTGGTGCTTGGATTAACCAATCAAGCAAAATTAATTGATGGGGTTGCTGGATCTAAGTTGGCATGCAGTTCAGTCTAGTTTGGATGATGGTCCACTTCCTCTTGTCATAAATAGTTATATTTTGAATATATGTGTATTTAAATTTTTAAAACTTTAATTCTCAATATATTTTTAAATATTTAAATTGAATATCGGAAATTATACATGTAGATTTGTCTCAAAGAGTACTTTCATAATTTTATAATTCTAATGGGTTTTATAAATATAATATAATAAAAATTAATGATAAAAACTTTGTTTTAAAGACCATATCTACGTTTAAAACAAAACTATTTTTATCAGAGAAAGTGAGGAATCCAATGCAATTAATGTATGATACTATGATTTGATACATTAATTGCAGGGCAAGGCTACTACTCTCTCGGAATCCGTTTAGACCATTTCCAGTAGGGGTTTTAAATGTGTTTCATTCTCATTAAATACTATAACACATTAGCAAACTGATGATTTGGCAAACTAATTAAGAGGAGAGAGAGAGAAAGAGTTTCATATAGATGAAACCCATCGGTCACTGTTTCCAACGCGAATGAAACGATCTGAAATTTGCACTGGGGGCAAAATCGTTTCATTTTCAGTCACAACACCATCCAAACAGTAAATGTTATTGATTGCCTATGAAACTGTGCACTGGAAGATCAGTCCATACCTCTTTAGATGACATGGCACCCTTGGAAAAATCAGAATGAAACTTAGCACTGAAAATAGCCTTTTTGGCTAGGCGAGAAGATTGCAAAACCAAGAGAAAGATTAGGGGAAATGACTACAATATCCATCTTTTTATATACTAATTGGAGGTTCTTCTAGAAGTTCCCATATTAATCAAAAATGCTAGAAATTCTCACATTAATCTAAAAACAGAAAAAAAATGCTAGAAAATCCCACATTAATCAAAGAAAAGGAAAACATCTACGCCTTTCATATCGAGGAAGACCTGTGATATAATGGTTTGGATCAAATCTCACCTTTAACCTTGACTGCGCAAGCCATCCGGATAATTGTTTTCTTTCTTTCTATTGCTTACGTAGCGGGTAAAGACAATGTCTTTCCTATCGGAAACATACTAATTGGATGCCTCCCCTACACGTTAATCATAAAAGGTAAGGACTAAAAATTTCCATATTAATCGCAAAAAAAAAAAAAAACTAGAAATTTTCATATTAATTGAGAAAAGCAAAACATCTAAGCCTTTCGTGTGGGGGAAGGCGTGTGTTCTAACGGTTCAGATCAAATTTCACTTTTAACCTTGACTACACAAGTTATCTAGATCATTGCTTTCTTTCTCTCTCTGTTGTTTACGTATCAGATATGGACAGTGTTTTTCCTATCAGCACACGGATTTTAATGGGACGCAAAGGAGGAAAACAATATGATGGCCACCATGCTTTGTTGCTTGCATTGGAAGAAGCGGCAAACCAAAAGAAAAGTGAAGGAGGTAGGAAAATTTCAATGACAAAAATTTAAGGTAGCAAGAATAAAAATTCAAAATAAATTATTTTTGTTATTTGGAGCAAGATAACTTAAGGATGCGTTTGAGTGCTTGCTTTAAAAGAAGCTGCCAAACCAAAAGACATGCCAAGAAGGTAGGAACATTGCAATGACAAAATTTAAGCTGGTATAGGGATGGCAATTGGACCCACGGGTTCGGGTACGTACGGGTTTTGCACCCGATCGGGTCGGATTCAGGTTTTAATTTTTATCCGCGGGTTCTTCGGGTCGGATACCCGAAATGGGTTCGGGTCGAGTTTGGATTCTAATTTTCACCCGCGGGTACCCATCGGATCCTAAAATATCGCACATACCCATCGGGTACCCGTCGGGTTCCGGGTACCCACCGGGTTTGGGGTCGGGTTTCGGGTACCCGTCGGATTCGGCTCGGGTTTTTGGGTTCGAGTTTCTTGTCGGATCGGATTTCACAAAACCCACACCCGACCCAACCTATTGCCACCCATACTACACAAACCCGTCGGGTACTCGTCGGATTTCGGGTACCCGCTGGGTTCGGGTTCGAGTATAGTTTTTTACCCGATAGGGCATTCGGGTTCGGGTCAGGTTTTTCAATTCGGGTTTTAGGTCGGATTGGGTTTTGTAAAACCCGCATCCAACCCAACCTGTTGCCATCTCTAAGCTGGTAGCAAGAATAAAAATTCAAAATAAATTATTTTGTTATTTGGACCAAGATAACTTAAGGATGCACATGTCATGTTTGAAATTGTATATATAATTTTGAATCATACCCAAACAGATTGTGAAACTTTAATCCGGAAGGGAAAAAAATGAAAACAGACAGACAATAGGACATGCCATGCATGATTCGGAACCAAAAGGAGGTAACATTGTTTAGTCCGGACACATCAATAGTAGTAGCAGTATAAAATAAGACCATGCATGAGGTTGGAGATAAAAAAAAACATTCGTGGAGGATATATACATATCTAACCTATTAAAGTCGAAGGATTTCCGGCTCAACCGGTCTAGCCACATGTCACATTGCGATTTTGCGAAAAAATTCATCCGTTTCTTCGAAATTACGGATAAGTCCTTGGCAATCTTCTGTGAGACAAAAAAAAATTTCTTCGCGTTTAGGTCCCTGGCGCGGTATTTTACGGAAAAGCTTCCCGTTAGTTTCAAATCGCGAACAAGCCCTTTTCTAATTTTTCAGGATAGCGAACAGGTCCAAAAAAATAACAAATAGGTCCCTACTTCTTACGTTCAGGTCCTTTCTCCGTTTTTCCCGGGAAAAATGTTTTCGTCACCGAAAAAAGCCGGGAAAAATGTTTCCGCCACCCAAAAAAACCGAAAAAAATGTTTTCGCCAAAAAAACCGAAAAAAATATTTTCGTCACCAAAAAAACACAGGTTCGTCGAAGGTTTATAGCAACTTAGGGATTTGCCAACGGGTCATAACCGCGATTTTTTTTAAACATGTATTATTACTCGGTGAACACGTAGAGTATTAGGCTCGACAAAAGAAGGCTGTTGCCTCTAATAATTTTTTGCCCTTTTTCCTCTAGACTATTTTTCACCGGTGGGTGGTTTTGCGAATATGTACTATTACTCGGTGGACGCGTAGAGTATTAGGCTCGACAAAAGAAGATTATCATCTCTAATAATTTTTCGCCCTTTTTCCTCATGTTCGCGTACGGGTCATTCATCTTTATTTTTCCGTTTAAAAAAAACCGTATTTTTTTATTCATGGTTGTGTTCTCCGTTTTTCCCGGGAAAAAAGTTTTCGTCACCAGAGATATGTGTGCAGCTCTATCTCTAGACTTTTTCCTCAACTCGATTTTCCATCTTGATCTCTGATATTTTTTAAAACATATATTATTACTCGGTGGACGCGTAAAGTATTAGGCTTGACAAAAGAAGATTGTTATCTCTAATAATTTTTCGCCCTTTTTCCTCTAGACTATTTTTCACCGGTGGGTGGTTTTGCGAACATGTATTATTACTCGGTAAACGCATAGAGTATTCAACTCGACAAAAAAAGGTTGTCATCTCTAATAATTTTTTGTACTTTTTTCTCTAGACTATTTTTGACACGTTTTTCCTTAAAAAAACAGAACAGCCGGGATTACACAGTTTTCCCCATAGGTATCAAGCGATCAAAATTTCGCGTGACGCAGCAAACAAATTGCATATGCCGCGGCGTAGCGCGGGTCATTATCTAGTAGTTACTAACTAGGTATTTGTTAGCTAACTTTTTTGAACGTTTAAGAAACCTTGACATATTAATCCAACTACAAGCAAAAAAATAAAATTCTTGTGCTATAAATACCTTGAAAATGTGGGAGAGAATTGTTTATTAGAGAAAACACTTCTAAATGCAGAGGAGAGAAGATGTGATAAATAAAGGCAAACAAGAGAAAAACATCAAGAGAAAAAAAACATCTATATATTTGTATGCACACCTTGTATTCTAACAAAACTGCACAAAGGCTTGACACTTCACGGTAATTAGCTAGCTAGCTTAAAGAACAATTCATATGATTTTATCTTCTTGATGGTACTGCTTGTGTTTACCAACGTTCGTATATACATAATGCAAATTTATATAGAACATACAGATTTCTTGTTCAAGTTTGTAAAGCATATTTTATTTTAACATATAAATTAAAAAATATTAAATATAATTAAAATATCCTTAACTATTATTTTTAAATATTATATTCAATAGTGCTGACTATGGACAGGCAATCGATCCGTGCCCGCTAGGGAAGCCGTGGAACAACGGCAAATGGCAAAGTAAATTCTTTTCTGAAATTCTTGCAGCGGTTTCAGCTGGCAAGGTAACTTAGGTGAGCATGTTTTGCTGAAAGATTCTCATCATGTTGGTCAATTCCGAGGCCGAGTTAGTAAACATGACTGACTACAAGTCGTCGTCGATGTGCAAGCTGCATGTCTTGTATAATCAAGATGCTGCATGTGCATGTATGTAATTGTTCTACAGTGTAAGTTTGTCCACAACTAGATCAATGCCTGTGCGTTGCTACAAAAAAATAAAATTGTTAACGAAACATAAAGGTCAAGCAATAAAAGAAAATTGTGCTACAAGATCAAACATCTATGTCTCCCGATTACAAAAGTTTTTATGGTTTCTTCTCCGGTATGAATTAAAACCAAATATATTGTACGTAGCAATATATATTAATCTAAAAAATCAATCATTTTTATCCCTTTTTTCAATTTATATTACCAACTCGTGTTCCTCTTCTTCCTGCCATGCCCACAGCGCGCGCTTTCTCGTCGCCTCGCTCGTCCTCGTCATCGACCGCCTTCGCAGGGGCGATATGGGGGCTTCCCCCGAGCACGAGGCGCTGCTACTGAAACCAACGCCATTCCGGATCACTGGCCGCTACGCGGTCGCGCTTGGGGCATCCGCCGTCTTCGCCGCAGCGTCCGTCCTCCTCCTCGCGCTCGCGTTTTTCCTCTTGCCGAGCACGCCATGGCGCGCTGTGGAGTCCGCCTTCCTCGCCGCTCACTTTGTCGTGTACGCTATGGCCGCGTGGTCAGTCACCTCGAAGAAAGGGGCCACCGCTGTCACCCAGCCTTTGCACCTCCGCGTTTTCTGAATCGCCACCGCCCTCAGCGCCGCGCTCTTTTCCGCTTCGGCGGTGGTCCGCTGCGCCGACGGTTCGCTGCTCTTCCCAGATAACCCTCTCGCATTTGCCGGCCTACTCGTCTCCATGCCTCTGGCGTACATAGCCATTACTGGCTTCATCGACCATGACGCAAGAGCCCATGAAAGTGAACCAGAAAACACCAGCACCGAGGCACCCGCCACGCCGTGCGTCGCCGCGTCGTTCCTCTCTCTCGCGACGTTCAACTGATCAACCCGTTTATCTCCAAGGGGTATGCCAATGACTCTCTCATCGCCGACAACGTTCCACCGGTGTCGTCGGGCAACCGCGCCGAAACGTCGTACGCTTTGTTCACATCCAACTAGCCGGCGTTGGGGTCACGGCACCCCGTGGACATCGCGCTCTGACTGTCCTTCTAGCCGCAGTTACTACTGACCGCGACGCTCGGCCTTCTGCGCCTCGCGGCCATGTACGTCGGTCCGTCACTTATTGATCAGTTCGTCGAGTTCATTCGCCGTGGCAGCACGACATGGGAGATCTTGAATGAATTCCCTTAATTGATTCCGTGAAAACTGTACAGCACATATAGAGTACAAAAAGAATGATTGGCCAGTTATTAATTACCAGCAATAATCAGGGATTTTGCTATAATAACCAGTCATATTTAGAGAGATATGGCTGGCTGTAAATCAAGAAAGAATAATTAGCTATAATGACTGATCATTATTGGAGATATGGGGGCTAGGAAGAATGGACCGCTGCCACCAACTGCAAATTTATATTAGTAGAGATATAAATAGTTTGGGGTTGACTCACTCATAGTTTATACATACTAGTCATATGTCTGTGCATTGCAACGAAAACTCAATTTGTGACAAAAATTATTTGCAAAAAGCACTAACCTTGTCTGAATAATATCGTCCAATCTGAATGTATAATGGTTGAAACTCAATTTGCGATAAAAAGTTTATTTGCAAAGAGTACTAACAGTGGCAAAGGTGGGTAATTAAAGAGCAGTGGCAAAGATAGGTAATTTTGATGAAGTGATGCTGGAAGAAACACTTACTTTATATAGTAGATATATACTTTGGGAATTTTTGAAATGTTCCATTTCCTTTTTTTAATTGCTGCTGCATTCAAGAGTCCCTAAAGCTAGAAGGTCTGGTACATATGCATGGCAAGGAGTCATCGTCATGCAATTTCAGAATAGCTACATATTCACCGCGTACAAATTTACAGGATGCATTTTCTTTTAGCACATATACTAAGAAGTTAATAAAAATAACTAGACTATCCTAGTTATTATCTCTAAGTATTATATTTAATGCGTGCATGTAGGAAATATCAAGTCAGTCCAGATATTTATTAAGGGTATTAAAAAATCATATTAATTTGCATTGGAACATAAAATACGTTCTATATTTATAGATATAACCATTTAAATAATAGGGCTATAAACTTGAACGCAGGGGTACTATTTAAGTAGCAGTTTCAATGGCGTAAATGACCCGACGAAAGCAGAAACGTTTTTGATTAGCTACTGCTACACCTGGAAGGAGAGCGTATGCACGCAGCATGCATGAACTGTGAGCCTGTGACGAGCAGATAAGAATGAAATCAGATTTGCTATACATTACTCGAGTGAAAATTTCGTGAGAATCGATCAATCGAATTTATTACTATGGGATGTGCTTGAAGATTTGTGCTCCATCTATGTATCCAGCGAGTGTCGCCCCTCTGAAGAAGCGCGAGTGCTGCCACCAACCCGCATTTAATAAGCTCACTGGTGCCTCTAGTGAAGTTGGCCACAACGCCGCCCGTCAGCGAATGCTACTCTCTGCCCAGCGGCGTACGCGAGGAGACGACGTAATGGTAATAGAACATCGATTTCGATCATCTTACTCTTGATATCCTCTTAGTCCTACGATATTTTTTTTTTAAAGTCTTCAAGGTGTCGCACCGATCGCCCAACATAAAAGCAAGAAGCATAACAACAGTAAATATACCTGTAAACCGCTTCTTCTGAGTCTAAGTTCTGACTGGATGCAGTTGGACAAGATCGAGACGCCGGGATATGGTTCATTGTATAAGCATAGCTCGATTAGAAAAGGAGAACTGGATCACAGATTCACAGGACAAACATAACAAGAGGCAGAAATATAGGTAGAGATGGCTGGAGCGTTACCATGGCTAGTCTTTGCAGCCACCCTGCTGCTAGCAATCATCAAGATCAGCACGGCCTCCAGGATGGCTAAAGCCGGGATGTAGAGAGACAAGCGGCATCGGTCATGGCTGCTACCACAGTCAGCCTCGCATCCCGCCTCTGCTCGCAGTCGCGCAGTCTCGGTGTCGGACGCGTGAGACAGTGTCTCACCGCCGGTGATAAGTCACCGCAGGCGATCTCACGCCGCCGGCCCGGCCGCTCCCGAAGGCGGTGGTGACACGACTGCCGATGCCATCTCTATTGGAAGAGAACGCTAAAAGCTTTTGAACAATTTCCTCTTTATTTCTCGCTCTGTTCGCTTATAAAACTATGACCTACCTCTCAATTTATATCCAAAACTACAACCCTAAGAAACGGAATAGAATTCTACTTACTTATCTTAATCGGACTTTTTATCCTAAATAGACTCTTGCCAAAACTCTGATTACAAAATTACCTCTATCACACTGCACATGCATGACAATCAGATGAATGTTTTCCTAATCCAGGTGTGCGTCAGTTTCATTAATCAATGGCAGGTAGATATAACAGTTAAGATCGTAACCAACAGAAGAGCTCGATATGTTTGAACGACACATTACAAGGGTTATCAAATGAAGTCCAGACAAACTGAATTAAAAAAAAAAAAAAAAAGAAACATCTGAAGCTACAGGGAAGTTAAAAGAAAAGTTGGGAGGGAAGGGAAATTTTATTCCGATGGATACAAGGCAAAAGAATACCAAAAGAGGGTGTGGAGGGATCTTCAGACTTACTTAGGAATCATCCGAGTATAACTCCCATCATATTGTTGCTGTTTATTCCTCGTAACTTGGTCCACACAAATGGAAGCAAGCAAAGAAAAACGTAAGATGTATTGAGAATGCATATGGTGATTTAGAAATATACAATAAGAACCACGAGGCTAGAATACTTTTAAGCCCTTCAATGTTCGAAAGAAGAAGAAAAGAGCAAGTTTTCGCAAAACAAAGAAAGGAGTAAACCCTTCAATGTTCAAAAGAAGAAGAAAAGAGCAAGTTTTCGCAAAACAAAGAACTTCAGTACTAGCAGACACAAAATTATATGATTCAGCTTTAAATAGTTACAAACCAGACAATCAGATGAACCTTTATAAAGAAAGTAGCCATAACAGTCAACGCCATAACCAACATAAGCGGACGAACATTAGAATCACATTGCAAAGAAGTTAATCTAATTAAGTCCAGACAAACAAGATAAACAGAAGATGCCCCTGAAGCTACAGGGGATGTAAAGAAAAAAATTGAGAGAAGGAAAATTGTTTATTTTAGATGATACAAAGCAAAAGAACCAAAAAAGAAAAACTGTGGAGGGATCATCAGGGACTTAAATACTTTGGAATCACAGGAGTATAACCACATCATATTGTTGCAGCTTATTCCTCGTTGCTTGACCCTCACAGTAAAACATCAGATCTGTTGAGACGTTACAGAAATATGCAGTAAGAAGTGCCATGAGGCTAGAATAGTTTAAGAGCAACAAAAGTTCCAACGGAGTAGGAAAGAGCTTGTTTTCACGAAACAGATATCTTCCTTACTAGCCCACTGCTTTACACTAAAAAAGACATCTATATTTGTTTTCAATATGTTGTTCACATAAATTTTGACTTCTCAGCAGGCAATCGCTAAAAAAGCATACCCTCTCCTTAACCACCCCCCAATGAAGATAACTATTTATTGATGAATTACAATGGACATGAAACAACTGAGAATCAAAACCAAATAAAATTCTGCTCAGAACATGAAATATCTTCTCATTGATGCCATGGCATCTCTGAAGTCTGACTTGCGAATATAATTTTCATGATTCATCATAGCATTTCGCAACACCTGAACCGGTTTAGGGTACAGGGTTCATGTTTGTAGTGGAAATTGGAAGAAAAAGTGGCGAAATGCGAACACAAATCCTGCACCACGACTCAAACGAATCTCGTTTCTGGTAACTATGAACTAAACACAAAAGGTTCATATAGTGGCAATTCTAAATGAGATCAACATCCAATTAATTAATTCGACAACACCTGCCAAATAGATTTTAAGAGTTAGGATTCGTAATCAGGTTTCATGGGCCTTCCTACACCTTCCCACCTAGTCATGCTAGGGCACCCCGATTTCCCTAGTGATCCTGACTACACCCATGCTGACAATTTTACACTTTCTTAACAGAACATTGACTCTTCAAACAGCATCCATAAAAAATAAATACAGAACAACATGCAGTTTATTCAATTAAAAAACATCAAAGTAAAGAAAACCATATTAGCGCTCAGACGAAACAATTATGCAGCAGATGCCATAAGACTGGCAAAGGGCATACTGGAATCAGTTTGGAAAGCATGGTTGTCACAAAACTGACGAATGGCAAGGACAGATCGACCATTAACATCCAGCTTTGTAATCATCATCAGAAGATTTAGCTTCATATTGCCGGTCATGTAATCTAGCTGCAGCAGTATAGTCATAATATCCTCGTAACATCCACATAACAACCCACAAGCATATAGCACAGAACAATACAAACGATGCAAATCTCTACGGCTCACAAGGGAAGAGAGTAGAACAAGAGAGATCTAGAGGGGGGAACGGGGGGAAGAGGGAGTGGTGTTATGGCAAAGCTTACACTTGCGGATGCATGCGGCGGGGTAGCCGCAGGAGGAGCAGCCGCAAAATATAAATTTGTTTTGGATTGCTCCTAGGTCCTAAGTAATTAGCACTGACTTAACAATTCCCACAGGAGAAAGGGTCAGATGTTCTCTGTATTCTAACGAATCCACACAATTCCCACAGGAGAAAGGGTTAGATGTTCTCCATATTCTACAAAATCCAGATCCATTGTTGCATTGTTTTTCATGAACAAACCGTCTACTTCAGCTACAATACACTAATGACCACAATACAGCCTCTAACTTCCAAAATTACACAGACGGTCAAGCAATCAGCTCTTAAAAAAGGTTATGATAAATGGAATAGAGGCTTCAGAATTGATGTGTACATATGTAACACTACAAATATTTTCAGATCTGGTCAACAGAAGACAAGAATAATAAGATAATATATACTAGGAGAAAGTATCCACAATTAACATCAAAAAGGGTAGTTGATGTCCACACCTTGTCATGTCACTTAAAAGTGCAAAATAAGTGTGCATGAAAGAATAATTCCTTGTAAAGTTGTATCTGCAGCAGCTGAATAGAAGAAATGCCCTGTTTGGAGAGCAGGTAATTTCAGAAGTGGCCAGATAAAAACTGTGTTTGGCCAGATAGATACATTACCAGACATAGGGATTAAGTCCTCTTCCAACAACAGAAAAAAATGAACGAGGTCCACTAATTTACTGGTATTTCACGAGGTAACTAAAACAAGCTTATTTATTTATGTTTTCACTTTCACTATAAGAACATAAGCAGCTTGCAGTTTTGTCTCATTGTGATGACGTATTGCACAGTTTGGGGTAAATTTACAGAGAAATGAAACTGGAGAAACTAACAAATCAGAAGAGCATATAGAGAAGATGGTGGGCCTAGTCCAGTTATGCTGCTAAACAAAAGCCTAGAAACAGAACTTTTAGGGTATGAGTACATGATGCATAATTTTTGGATAATATTTTGTTAATTTAGTGATGCTTTTTTGATGAAAATAGCAAATAAGTGAGCAAACAAATCAAAAGGCCACACATACCTCATTCTTGATATCCCACATTGCTGTTAGGAAAGGCTGCCATTCCTACTTTCCTTTAAAAATTCTGTAAATATAATCAGAGAAACAAATTTCATCTTAGAAGCACATGTCATGGATATGGAGACTTATTTATGCCTGCTGGCCGCTGCATATTGTTATACAACACCCGTATAAAAAAGAACAGCACATATCATGTCAAGGGTCAAAAATCAAAATGAATGACCAATTTATAGTATCCAACAGTGTTACAGCTCATTTTGGAAATGAAACTAAAACATGATTAGAGGTTGTTACACGAGGTAACAAGCCTTTATGGCCCCAGAAATCATAATACATCCCTCCGTGAATATACAACAACAGATGACTGAAGGTCTCTGTCAATCTTGAAGTGGGAGTGGAAAAACCTCCTAACCTGTCAACCATAACGCATGTTAACAAGTGCTAGAGGAGATAAGAAAAGGTATCCTAATTGTCATGTAGAATAGAACTCATCAGGCAATGCAGTGCTACTCATCCATCCCACCAAAAGAGATTGTACTTGTAATAAATTATTAACTAACACTAACAGAAGTACAACAAATGATATCCTAGTTGTATTTACTGTTTCAGAATTCAGAAACCAAATTTGTTCTTTCAGCCAAACGATTTCACCACTTGCAAGAAATGCAGAACTCATGTTAGATGCTTATTGTTACCAATGCTTTCTAGGAAACCACAAATTCACAAGGGGAATTTAATTATACCAGTTTGTGGACACTACTAATTCTTGGGAGCAGGACTGTACTGTCTTGTCACCACCGAACATGTTACTATTGGAGTCCACCAGACCCCTCACAAGAAAAGGACAAACATAAAAATGTGACATCCCTCTTTGACAATATACTTTTCCGTGGTTTAGTTGAGACAGTTAGGTTGTAGCCCTTACATAAGAACAGGGCAGTCTAAATCATGTTTGTTTGAAGGCATCCAACAATGTCTATTTATAAGCCAACTTAAGAGTCAACCTGATAAATACGTCTAGATATCATGTTATCAGGGCTCCACATCGGACAACCATAGTCATGCTTGGTGAGTGGTAACCAGTGTAAATAGAATGCTGGTAAGTTCATGGAAACACTTTTACTAGTTAATAACTGATATTGCCTGACAAATCATAAATAATACTATAACAGTCAGATACTAGAAAGCAGTAACTAATGTGTGTTTATTGAACTGTATAAAAAAAGCACATGATTACTAAGGTGCAATGGCGTATTACCTCTTGAAAGGAATTGTGCAGAAGCATCTGAAAAACATGTCTTTCTTCAGATTCAAATAATACAATGTGACTGAATGAAGATAAATTTCCAAAAACTTCACCCACAAAATCAAGTGGGTTCATGAGGAAACGATCTGACTCATCCAAGGTCCCTTTGTTATCACTGAGAACATGAAAATTAAGTCAGGGAAAATTGGCTGTCTTGGGGCACAATGTAGTAACATGAAATGTTAAATCTACTTGACTAGAAAGAGTAAAAACATAACCACCTAGGAGTACAGTCCAAAAAGCGCATAGGTAGCCTGTAATGTAAGGTAGAGTAATAAGGTGTTGAATGGCAAGGCATGAGAAAGAGTACACCCTTAACTCTTCCATTATGGGCTTCTTTTGATAGATAAAACATAACGTCTTCAGTTCCTCTCTGCCACAACAAAAGGTGCATATAACTATATAAGAACATAAAAGAAAGATATTGAAATGGGAAACTAATCAGCAATAACGGCAGAGCAACAAAAGTAATCTGTAGAACAATTTGGACTTAAAAAAAATACATAGAACAACAGAAAAAAAAATGTTGACACACACAAAAAAACACTTACTTGATGGAATAATGACATATATAAGGCCATCGGAACGTTGGTTATGATGAGAAGAATAACAGAAATTTGCAACCTTGAAAGGTGTCCTTTTCCATGCAGACTTTTGCCCTTGAATTGCGACATTGCAGCTAAGCAGTATCCCGAGAACATCAATGCTAAAGGTAGCACTGGAAGAACAAACCTGGGGTATTCGATCTATTTATCGTACCATGCGTATATAAAGAAGAGATTTTTTAAGGAATATAAAGAACAGATTGGTTAATTTCAAGGACATTATACACTTATGAGAAGAGGCAAAAACCTGAACTCTTTGTGTCCAAGTATGCTATAAACCCATAATACCCAGGCAATTAGACCTGAAAGCTTCCATTCTCGAGACTTTATTATTCCAAAAATTGAAAACGGTAAGAACGTCCAAATCATAGATGGAAAACCTTGGGTGAAGTACCAATGGAAGACATGTGTTCCATAATAGTCTCCTCCTGAAGAAAATAGGTTGAAATTCAAAAAATTAAGCGGCACTATGACCCAGGAACTATACATCCACCAGTCAAGGAATGTTGTTGCTGCAAGGACAATGGCCCTGCAGAAAGATTAAATGACATAGAAATTTTATACGGATGTTTGAACAGTTGGACAAAGAGTGAAAATAACCTAAAAGACAAACAATGAAACAAGTAACTGCTGTGAATAAAGTAATTAATAATAATATAGTTATCTGAATCACTAAATCTTGATCTTACAATTCTATGACAATATGGAAACTTTACATTGCTGCTGCCCTATGAACATTGCACCTCCCCACCCCCCAATGGGCGTAATACTATCAGACAAAAATCTTATCATGGGCAACTTCCTAAATATCATTGGCGTTATGCATATCCAGCAGAAAAAAACTAAGAAACAATACAGCAAAGACGTTATAAAGAAATCTACCATTGCCTAAACAATGAAAAACTACAAGTTCACATGAGTTTTAAATAATTTCTTACCCTAGTGGAATGACCTCAAGAAAGAGAAATCGGCATTTTGATTTTATCTGAATAAAATCCAAAAGACCAACATATAACCATGTGATGGCACTTGTTGGCCGAATGGCACAAGCTAAGGCTGCTATGAGTAGCGCCACTTTTCTTGATGGAGGACTCTGGTAGCTGGTGGGCTGCTGCTTTGAAACAACTGAAGTTCTCTTGGAAGACTTGATTGCAATAAACCAATAATAGAGTCCAGCCACAGTCAAAACTGTCTCCAAGCTGTTTGATAGAGTCCGCGTAATACAGAAAAACATAAACCAGTTAACCAACTGCGAAAATAACTGCAAATTGTTTGTTAAGGTCACCATCCACCAGGTAACTGCTATTGTTTACTCATGAAAGGAAAATCATATCTACACAAATGAGTTTAAGGATACTGTCCACTGGGCAACATGCTCATCAAAAATAAGTTTGGAAAGCCTATACAAGTACAGATCTCCGAAAGATGCAAAGACTGATTGTAGAAGACGTGGGGCCATCACCTACAAAAAAAATAGATAAAAACATGCTACCCCTCAATCGTGAAAAATGATAAAGCTGAAGGAGGGGGGTAATCCAGTTCTCATAGAGGTTGCTATTCCAATTTGTAGTGGCGGAACAAGAAAATTTTCGTTAGGGATGCACATTTCACACGTACAACTCTATAGTCTTGTACAATGATTTTGTAAGATCATAAATCCAACACATATATTTGAAATTTACTAAAAGTACAATACAAATAGTTCAAAAGTCTTAGAAATCTCAAACCACTAAAATTGGAACCAATGCAATCAACAAATTTGGTCCATTAAAGAGGTGTTCTTGTAGCACTTTTCAAATTTTTAAGGATGCCGGGGCATACCCGGCACCCCCCTAGTACCGCCCCTGCCAATTGTCTAGGATGGACTGCAGAGGTTGAACATAAACAGAAAACAAATTCTGAATGTTTTGGATGAAGCTGGCATCACAAAACCAACATCATGGCTTAAACTAAACTAAGAATTTGGTTGCCGGAGGTAGCCTATAGATACTGAAGGCTCATGTGCCGAACAGTACTCTCATGTAACCTACCAACACAAGTTATGTTCACTAACAGTTCAAGCTCCACGTGACTTATGACTAGAATCACAATTCTATGTTCCAATTGCAATCTTTGCTCAAAGAAATATCCAATACTGATACTCTGCTAGTTCTGGCGTAAATTGCTAGAGTTATTATTACCATAAACCATGGGGTATCCAAGTGGAGCAGGGCCAGAATCTTATATAGGACAGCAAAGATCAATGGGTGGAGGTAACTTCGAAGACCCCGCTTCCACTCCCAAGTAAGGTGGCCATACCTGCAGCCAACATAAAAATTAACAAAATGTAGCGATGAAATTATTTCATTCCTTGGATAGCAGCCGAATCCAACTTCAACCATACTGTAAGCAAGCTAAACATCCGGAAAAAGCAACCAGAAGCGGCGAGTTTACCCGAATGCGATGCGGTGGGCGACCTCGAGGCACTGCCAATGCTCGTCGGGGTTGAAGTAGGTGCGCACCAGCAGCGCGTTCATCGCGCGGAACACCAGCGCGAGCGCCAGCACCCTCCGATCCGATCCCACCGCCCACGACCGGATCCACCCCGCCTTCCCCGGCGAATGAGACGAGGCGACATCGGCAGTCGCGTCGCCGCCGCCTTCGGGAGAGGACAGACCGGCGGCGTGAGATCGCCTGCGGTGACTCATCACGGGCAGCGAGACACTACGGCCCAGTTCGTATCAGCTTCTGATTGTGCACATTATAAATTGTAGCCAGCTGTCTGCCTGAAGAATCTGCTCACCAGAGAATCCTCCCGTTTGGCAGATCTGATTGTTGACAGCTTCAGACGGCGGCGCAGGAGGGGCGTCGGGCGGAGGACGGCAGTGCGGATGTCGGGCGGAGGACGTTGGGGTGTCAGCGGAGGGGCGCCAGAGCCACGTGATGCGGGCGGAGGGGCCTCGGGCGGAGGAGCGAGCGGCGGGCGTCGGGGGAAGGAGCTCGGGCGGGCTGAGGCCTGAGGACTGGAGTAGCTCGGGCGGAGGGCGAGCGGCGGGCGCTTCTGATTTTTTTTTCCAGGCCGATTCTGATTGTCTAACATACTACCCTTCGGCTCATAATTCATTTTTACTAGCTATGTGTCCGTGCGTTACAATGAAAACTCAATTTTCAATAAAAGTTTATTTGTAAAGAGCACTAACAATGGCAAAGGTGTGTAATTAAAGAGCAATAACAAAGATGGGTAATTTTGATGAAGTGGTACGGGCAAAGGTGGGTAATTAAAGATTAGTGGCAAAAGTAGGTAATTTTGATGAAGTGATGCAGGCAAAGGTGGATAATTAAAGAGCAGTAGTAAAGGTGGGTAATTTTGATGAAGTGACGTGGGAAGAAACTCTTGCTTTATATAGTAGAGATTTTAAGTAGGAGCTTTCTATATAAGTTAAAAGTATAATTTTTCAAAACTATAGTTTTGATATACTATGATTTATAATTATTTTGTCATAAATATCGTGGTTTTATCAAATCCTTTTGAAACCATGGTATTTCTTGAAATTACTAAAGGCCTGTTTAGCAACAAGGTTTTTTCATAGTTTCTGGATAAAATCATGGTTTTAGAGAAAAACTCTATTTTAGAAACCAAGAGGTGTTTGGTAGCCCTTCAAAAAACTCTGTTTTAAAAACCATGGTTTTTTCTCTGTTTTGAAAACTTTGGTCTTGGGCAAATTTTTCTGAGCACTGGCACCAAAACAACTCCCAAAACTTTGTAGCCAAACAGTTGAGAGTTCAAAAAAAACCATGGTTTTAATGGGATTTAGTAAAACCATATTTTTTATGCCAAGACAATTCCCAAACCATGGTTTTGCAAAACCATAGTTTTGCAAAACCTTGTTGCCAAACAGGGCCTAACTGTTTGGATGCAACATCACAAATCATAGTATTTGAGTGGAAATAGACAAGAAGCTAGCCAAAATCATCAAAATTTTGGGTTGGAGTGGAGTTTCAAATACTCCAAAAATACCATAGTATCTACTAAAGCATAGTTTTTAATACAGAGTTTTTGATATGATAACCAAACACCTTATGATATAAAATACCATGGTATTCTTAGAAATCATGGCATTACCTAAAAACTATGAAAATATATTGCTTCCAAATATGGCCTAAAAGGAACGGGACCTACCTTGTACGTCTCACACCGAAACTGCACGACTGCAAGCAGAGGTAGGATGCGAGGCTAAACTAAAATTCCCTGTAGAGGCAAAACCCTAACCCCTAAGCAATCCCCTAGAAATGTGCAAGGAACGCACCGACGGTCCGCAGAAGAGAAAAGCAAAGGAGGTCGTAGCAAGGAGAAGGGGATGGGTGGCAAAAGCTATACCTCCGGGAAGCGAGCCAAGCAGGGAATGCAGTGTCACAGTTAGATCACGGCAGCAGAGGGGCCAATGCCAGGGTTTTGCGCGATCAAGGGTGGCGAAGGGTGGGGACTAGGGACCTGGTTGGAACGAGGAAACCAAAAAGAACGAGTGTAAGCACAGAATTGATATTAAAGATATGAAGAAAAATGAATAGAAGTTTACACATGAAACTGTTTAGTCTCAGTTTGGGTTGCATCAGCTTCAACTTCTTCTCTCTAGAGACTGCGTGACTGCGAGCAGAGGGAGGATGGCAGAGAGCATGGGGCCGGATGAAAGTAGAGGAAGCCTTGCCCCGTTTGGGCCGCTTCAGCTCCACCTCCCTTCCTTAGAAAGCCAAAAGCTGTTCTAGATAGCTCAGTCTATTTATATTAGAAGAAGCTGGAAGTCGAAAGTTGATATGAGGTAGTTTTATACAATTTTGGTGGTTGGAATTCTGACCCACTAGAGTTGAAGAAAAATCATCCCTACTACCAAGCGTAAAATGTCAAACTGTACCCCTCACACCTAAAAGATAGATTAAAAGTCAGACTCGCAAATACTAAGCATCTTCCGTTCAGTCATTTAGCCATACAATTTTTTAGTCATACAGTCTACTCGAAAGTTATTTTTAGAAAAAGCTAGGTATATACCAAATAGACCTTATGTTTTGGGCTATTAATTGGGCGAAGGAGACGAGGGCCTCCGCCCTGTAAGATTTTGGGGCATGGCTTGGCCCAAGTAAAGCTCGTGCCTCAGACTATGAGTGAAAACATCGATACGGATTGATAAAACACACAGAGTTCCAACTAGGGGTGAAACGGGGCGGATATTTCCCGCCTGATCCGGAGCTGGATCCAGTTAGAACCTGATCTGGAAAAAAGGGATATCGGGTCGAATGTGGATCCGGATTCGGATAGTTGAAAACAGATACTAGATCGGATTCGGAGCGCGCATTATCTGGAAAATATGGGTCGGGAACCAAATATCGGATATTTCCATATTCGGATATCCGGATTGTTGGAAAGTCTAGGGCAAGCAGCCAAGCAGTGACCAGTCACCAACAGGCAGACCGCATACACCAGCGCCTTTCCTCTCCTCTCCTCTCTGTTTTGCCCCAGATCTGAAGTCCCCTTCACCGTCACCACTCGCCCGGCCCTAGCGGCCACGATCTTGATCTCCCTGGCCGAAGCTCCCCCAGTCCCCCAGGCTGGCGTCTTCCCCCCGATCGGAGCTCCGACTCCCCCCGGCCTCGCTCCTGGCCCGCTCGCGCTCTGACTCCCCCTGGCGGTGTCTCCCAGTCCCCAGACTGCCTCCCAGCCTGCATGCGCTCAAACTCCCGGCGGTGTCCCCCTCCCGGCCTGCGCTCCGGCCGTCTCAGACTCCCGGCGTCTCCCCGGTCTGCGCTCCCGGCCCGCGCTCTGACTCCTCCCGGTGGCTTCTTCCCTCGACCTACGCTCTAACTCCCCTCGGCAGCGTCTCGGCAGTCAGTATCTCCCCTCGGTGCATGCTCTAACCCAAACTCTTCCTCATGCTTTGTAGTTCATGACTTCATGTTCTTGGCTTTGTAGTTCATCCACTTACAACTCTACAGATTTTATGTACCCAACAAAGTCTAGGTCTTCAATTTTTGGAGGCAATAGAACTGCTCTTTTGCTTAAAGACCAGTGAAGTAGAAACATATCAAGCTCTTGCTTTGTCTGCCCCTATTTAGTATCTATTGCTGTCATCGGCTAATCGCATAGTGTGGCAAGCATCGGCCTTAGAGCTTGTTCAATGTTGAGTGTTAGTTTTATCTTGATTCCTGATGGCATTTTACTACTACTTTTGAATTTCGTAGTCTGTTGGATGCCGGATCTTTTAGGTAACCGATAGTCTATTTGATGGCCTCTTCAATAAAGATTCATTCTGTTTGTTGGGAGAAATTGCGACCTACAGTCATTGTTCTTATGATTTTTATCTGTTGTCTGCAAAACTTCTGAGTTTCTTTTTTTTCTCAACACATTTGCTTGTCAAAATGCAATCCTATTGCATTCCTTTATGCTTATCAACTTATGTTCTGTTCTTTTGGAACATGTAGTTTTTCTTGCTAGGGGAAGATATATGAATTTTTCAAATGTTTATGATTATTTATATATGTGTATATATTCTTCCTTTCTGAGTAATGCAAGCATATACATGCAACGATTAATATTTGCCCTTCTCCTTGCATGATTGCTTATCAACTGGCACCCGGCCTGCCGGCATGGTCTAATTCATTTCTCTGTTAGAATGTTGCCAAGCAGTACTATCTTGAACCTTTTCTGTTCTTGCCCCTATGCCACTTGTTCTACTTATACTAGTGTGTGATTGTTGAAGATACTAATACTAGTTTCATCTCCTAATGATGGTTATACTACAAAATGGTGCTCTAGTAGCTTTGTTGTGTTTGTTCTGTTTCTATGGAGATGATTTATCTTATATCTTGGGAGTTAACTTCTTGATTCTAATTAGATATGAAGGTAAACCATGTGTACATTTGCTCACACATAAAAATCACACATATAACATTTACCTTTCCAAGACAGTTATATGTTAATTTGTACTGATTTTTACATTAATTGGGATTATGCTATTAGCACCATTTTGGAATATGATCAGCTTGTACCATCAGACAAGTACAATGATTTTTCTAGTAGCAACGGTTCAGAATATGGTCATCTTGCATCCCCTGTCTTTGCTTGTTCCTGTTCACCCAAACTTATTTCTGTGGGGTGGATACTGGATAGAACTCTGAGGTGTGGACCTTTGCTATTAGTTAATTAGTATCTTTCCTGATAACACAAACTTTCTATAATTGGCATTTATTTATGTGTTTTGATTCACCATATATTACTCAATGCATGTGTGTGTTATCCGTATATCTCTATCCATTCCCGATCCGAATGCATCACATATCCGACCCGTATCCGTATCTGTATCCCGAATTATTCGGATTCATATCCGGATCTGGTTAGCCCATATCCGATTCTGAATTCGGGAAAAAAATATGAGTTAGGATACGGGAAGAGCAATATCTGCCCATATCCAATCCGTTTTCACCCCTAGTTCCAACTTTACACCAATGCAAAGCAATAACCTCATATCTTTTCTGTGTCTTTGATCCTTTTACTTGTTCAAGACAGCCTCTGTACAGTTTCTAGCACTAGAGCTGGCTATCGAGCCTAACGAGCTATTATCAAGTTTATTTTTAAAATTAACATAATTCGACATAAAATTATTTTATTTACTATTTAAATAGTTACTTCAAATTTGAGCTTGAGTCACTATTGAACTGAACCTCATTAATATTTTTCGTTCGAAATAGACCTATTTCAATTTTGAACTCATTAACTACTGTAATCGAAGCAATTTTAATTTGTACCCTAACGATTTTTTTGTCGGTGCTAGCTAGCACCGCCAACTAGGCCAAAGAAGGTGGGTGGTGGTGCGCTCTTGGTGTTAACCTACCAGAGTTTTTTTGTGCTGTTGGGAGTAGAGGTGGGCGTTGTGCTGACTCGGGCTGGCCCGGTACGGGCCCATCGTGCTTCGTGCTTGCTTCATGCCACGCCGGTTCAGGCCCAACCCATTTGCACTATTGTGACGAGAAGAAAGGAACCAGAGACACATAGAGTTAAAACAGTGGACACAAATAATATAGAAAAAAGAACTAAAATTTATTTATTCTTAGAACGAGAGGGATGTACTGAACACGAGCGAGAGAGATGGCAATGAGAAAGTGAGGAAGAGAAGCAATCGAGATTAAGAGAGATAGATGAGCGAGGGAGAAATTGAGAGAGACGGGTGTGGGAGAGAGCTGACCCGTCTCTCTCAGGTGCCGGCGGTGGGGGTGGCTCATACTGTTGGGCACATCCATAATGCTCACATTCTGTGGGTCGGTGACCTTCATACTGAGCTTCTTCCTCATGCCCTGGGTCATCGGGTCGTGCCACCCATCGTGCCTGATTCTGGGGCCTGGCACGCCCCACTTCGTGTCGTGTCCGCCGTGCCTCAAGCCGGCCCAAAAGAGCCCAGCCTGAGTGCCCACCTCTAGTTGGGAGAAAGAAGAGTAGTGTTGTTAATGGGAGAGGGAGGGTGCTTGTTCCTAAATCTAATAGATTTTTCTCTATAAAAGTCGGTTGATAATACATATAGGGTGCCAGATTAATGAAATAGTATGGCTCTATTTGTTTGGGCGTTTTCACTTGTTTAACAACCAAAAGCTAAAGTCTAAATGAATGAGTAGCCTTTTATCTGGCTTTTTCTAAAGCTATAAGTCTTTATATAACTAAAATCCAATTGGTTTTAGACTAATACTATTAAAGTTAAGATAAAATTATCCACCTCTATCATGTATAAAAGTTGATAATTTTTAAGCTATTTAAACCTAAAAGTTGACTTTATCCTCTATTTGGAACGACTTCGGCTTCGTTCTTCTTTCCTAGAAGTCAGAAACTTTTATAAATGGTTGGCTTTTTTATAGTGGAAAGTTGAAAACCAATAGCCCATTTATACTAGGAGAACCTGGAAGTTAAAAGCTGGTCTAGGGTTGCTTCCAATAGCTTCGGTAGGTTATAATTCTGACTTCGCCACTAGAGTTAAAGAAAATTACACCCTCTTATCAAGTATAAGATTCCAAACCCTACCTCTCTCACTCCCATTCCCGACCCGCACCCACACCTAGAAGCTAGACGAAAAGTGTCGGCGTATTCCACCTGACAGGCCCGGAACCTACAGACCGGGTTTTGTTCGGAAGGAGGCCGTCTTCGCGGCTGGCTAACCCTAGCGAGGGGAAACCCTAGGAACTCCCGCGCAATGAGCTTTGGCGTCTATGAGCTGTGATGACACAAGGATTTTACCCAGGTTCAGGCCCCCTTGTGAGAAGGGTAATAGCCTTACGTCCTGCTAGATTTCTCTTACGGAATGCTGGAAGCCAGTACAGAGTTCTTGAGTTACAAGTTCTTCAGCTAGCTTGCTAATGTCTACTTGACCCCCCTTTTCCATGCACTAGAAGGCCCTTATATAGGCCAGGCTCACAGGAGTAGGTAAAAGGGGGTCATCATGTTGGTCCTTATACATTTATCGCCTTCCGTGTTGTCCGTTCTTTGACCTTATTAAATGCCGGCGCATGGCTCACTTTGGTCCGCCGGTCCACGGGATGGGACCCTCTTTGACAGTAGGTGAGAAGCGTCGGAGGAATGGGCTCATGGCGAAACCCTCGCGATGATAGATCGACACCGTGAGGCTGCCGTCCGCACGCGATGCGATAGGGAAGGAGACTTCAAGGTGAAGCCATCGGAACCCACCTTTTTGGCTGGCGGCGGGGCGAGCAGGGTGTGCTCGCCCACCCAACCGCTAGGTCGCCACGTGGTCGGTATTTGGGCGAGCAAGGGTTCTCGCCACCTGCTCGCCGGCGCCACGTGGTCGACGCCGGCCGCCGGCCGTGCTTTCGCCGCTTGCTTGCCGCCGCCACGTGGTGGCGGCCGGCGGCAGGCGTTCTCGCCCACTTGCGCCGGCGCCATGTGGTAACGCGGCCGCCGTGAGCGTGTGCTCGCCTCCGCTGCCAAGCCGCCACGTGGGTGGCGGCCGGCGAGCAAGCGTTCTCGCCCGCTCGTCGGGCGCCCGTGGTACGACGCTGGCCGCGAGCGTGCTCGCCGCCGCTGCCGAGCCGCCACGTGGACTAAGCGCTGGCGGCAGGCGTTCTCGCCCACTGCCGCCGGCGCCACGTGGGCGACGCTGGCGGCGGGCCGTGCTTCGCCGCCCGCTGCCGAGCCGCCACGTGGGTGGCGGCGGCGGCGGCGTTCTCGCCCTG
This sequence comes from Guadua angustifolia, assembly GCA_036346375.1. Taxonomy (NCBI): domain Eukaryota; kingdom Viridiplantae; phylum Streptophyta; class Magnoliopsida; order Poales; family Poaceae; genus Guadua; species Guadua angustifolia. The sequence goes on from CM070521.1 coordinate 44,723,930, forward strand.
CTCGCCCGCCGCCACATGGACCGAACACATGGTGGGCGGCGCTTCGCCCCTACGCCGCCAAGCGCCCGTGGGCCACGCATGCTTTGTGCGGCGGAGAAGGTACCCAGTAAATCGCCGAGCAGTAGCCGGGCCCGCCCTAGAACGCGTGCGAGATCCTTTTGCGGCCTTCATTAAATGTCGGCGTTCTTGGGTGGGGCCACCACTCATGAGATCTGGCGCCTCGATTACGCCGTATCCACGGTTGCTTTGGGACGGCAGCGCCACGATCTTGTCTCTTCGCGAATCGTCGGTGCAAGTGTTGCATATATAGACACATCCGTACCAAGCGGTTTACACCTTCTGCTTTCTTGCGCCCCTCAACTTTTACTTCTTCATCTTCTTCGCTCAAAGCTCTTTGCCTTCTTTGCCTCCATGGCGCACCCCATCCCTGCCTCCACCGCGGACGGCGCCGCGGTAAAAAGGATGGCCATCATCGCGCCGGAGGGCACATTCCGCTTCCGGGCGGGGACCGCCACGCCACGGTGCCTTTCCGACGAGATCGTCATCCACACCTGGGCACTGATGGCGGGCCTGGCCCCGCCCTTCTCTGACTTCTTCCTCACGGTTCTCCATTTCTATGGGATCCACCATCTCCACCTTACCCCCAACTCCATCGTCTTTCTCTCCATCTTCGCATACCTCTGTGAGATGTTCATAGGGGTAATGCCAAATCTTCCCCTCTTTCGCTACTTTTTCCTCTGCCGCGCCTCCAACGACAACGAGGTAGTGGGGAGTTGCTATTTCGCCGGGGACGGGATGGCCTCCCACTACATTGCCTTCAACCCGATCCAACTAGAGGGCATCTTGCGAGCGGCCGGTCAGACATTGCGATGACGATGGAGTCGGCGCTTGGAGGTGCTGGGAGCGGCGGAGCCCTCAAAGCTGGAATTCCGGCCGTCGAGGCGGCGAATCTCCTTGCCATGGCGGCCGCATCAGCAGTGCGGGTCGCCGGATTAACTGAGGCGATGGTGGCGGGACTTCACGTCCGGAGGATCCACCCGCCGCCGCAGCGTCCTTGAAGATGGCAATACACGGCGGCAGCGGACGCGCGCGCGACGCACGGGCGACGAGGTCTTCGTTTTCCTTTAGCTTTTTCTGCGCACATGTTTTTCTGTGGCTTCCTACCAACAAGCAACCACTCTTTGCTTTTTTGCGGTAGCGCGGAAATTTGGAGGAGCGTGCTTTCGGCGGTGGCTTTCCGTCTTCTTCTGGTGACTCGGCGATTCTTTTTATCCGGCGATGGCCCGACCACTCGCCGACTTGGGCTATCTTGGAATGCACTGGAAATCGTTAGGCGGTTCCCGCCGATGGACTCCATAGGGCTTGCCGTAGTCGCCCATGCCCACCGGTGATCGAGGATCGCCCGCGCCGTGATCAGACCCGCAGACAGCGGCCCAGCTGACCCGCAAGCCGGACCCCAAGAAGGTCGCGCCGGACCAGACTGCCGCTTAGCCTCGACGGCGGCACATCCGCGAGGGCGGTGCGAGGCCGCCCTGCTACAACTTCATCTCCGACGCGCGGCGCCTCCCGGCTGCCGGTGCCACGATTCCTCCTCGGCACCGGCTCCAGCGGCCTGGCGCCAACACCTTGACCACGGGACCCGTGCCACCACCTACCATGGTGGTCGGCGCTTCGATGGCGGGCTCACTTGCTGGCGCCGTCAAGGGCGGCCTCAAAACGCACCAAGCGCGAACACCCGGCGCCCGCGAGATGGCGGAAGCTTCCGCCAGTACCTCTGGCGCGGTTGCGAGAGAGGGCCAGGAAGGCGGCCCCAGCACCAGCGCTCCGGAGGCCTTGCCCCTCGCAAACATTGCCGCGCCACCGCAACCCGAGCTCTTCACCGAAGTTGATGAGGTTCATACCACAGGCTCCCTCATCATTCTTCTTTGCCGCCATGGGGCCCAGACGGCCCGGCGGATGGCGTCGGTGCAGCGAGATGACACGGGCGGCGGGTGAGGCGGATGGCTGAGGCGGCCTTAGCGCGAGAAAGGACGATCTGCGGTGCCCTCTGGCGGAAGGTGGAGATGGCCGAGGAGCGGGCAGAAAGGACTGAGGCGGCGCTCAAGCGCGCTGAGCACGAGTCCTTCCACCTGCGGAACAACCTGGCCATCATGCTCAAGAAGGCCTTCCAACGCACAAAGAGGTGCCTGGAGCCTCTGGGGTGGCGCTGAACACGCCATTGGGAGTCGACCCTCGGTTAGCCACGCGACCAACCAAAGCCGCGGACGCGCCGGGGCGCTGATGCTCTTGTCGCCCGCTCCGCCAGAGAGGGGCGAGAGGTCGCGATCATGGCCGCGACCTACACCCTCGCTTCTTTGGGCGGCCCGCGACGCCACCCTCGACCCAATGGCGGTGGTGGCGGTGGAGTTGAAGGAGATCTTTGCCCGGCGGAGGCTTGGTCTGTGTGGCCATTGAACATGTGGCCGAGATCTTTGCGAGTGGGCGGCCGGCCATGGGCGTCTCTCGCCCCTTGGTGAGAGGTAAGCGAAAGGTGATGAGCTCGACTTTGGCGGCGACGAGTGAAGAGCCACGCGCCGCTTTTGTTCTTTTGCTTTCATTTCCTTTTGCTAGTTCATCTACATGTATAAACACTTGGGTAGATTTTCTGTAAAACGGATATTTTTCGGTTGATGTTACCTGCATGCTTATCTGTTTTGTATGATCGAATTTGCTGGGTTAAAGCTGTTGGGACGGTTTCCAACTTAGATGGAATGCGAGGAACTCTGAGAATGCCGAGGCTAGGCGGCGTTCACAGGTCTGCCGGACAATCATACGCACTTGCTGCGAACACAAGTATGGATCATGCGAGTCGCATAGGACTTAGACAGAAATGATCTTGAATCTAACAGGAAATGCAAGACATAGCTTAGTTTTAGCATCAGGTTCTTGCGCAAGATCGCGCTAATTCAAATTTTACGGCGCTTAGACCACGATAATTGCACAACGTCTTTGCGGTAATAGCGTGGCGGCGACAAGTTTTCGGAAGTGTTTTAGACCACCAATACTTTCGGCGGTGGCGACCGGTGCTTGCTGGAGCCAACCCGCGTCGGCGAGCCGTGCTTAAGTACCGTGTCTAACGCGCGCAAAGCTTAGCCCACGCCAGACGTTAATACTTAGCACATTTTCGTTTACCGTAGGGGGCTGTCGACTTTTGACACTCGCGTTAATCATGCACGGCTTGACCCATCTTAGTGTGAGTACGTAAGGAAGTGGCCAAAAATACGGCATGAAGCACTTATCTCGCTCCGTACGCCACCGGGCGACCAGGGGGACGCTGGGCGACCAGCCCCTAGGCACGTGGGCGACCAGCCATCTGAATGTGGGGCGACCAGCGGAGGCACCGGCCGACCAGCCCCCAGGCACTTGTACGCATTGCCTGCGTGCGAAAATAACTACCAGAAAAATGAGTAGACGTTTGGAAGGGCATACACAAAGTAGGCCCAATCATTCTAGGTCCCAGCACGGGATGCCCTGGTCCGTCCCGCTTGGTTCCCAAATCCTCGTGACCCTCCAGGGGACCGAACTGCGGCGCTGTGCGTCAAAGCAGCGGGTTTCTAGGAGTGGTATTAGGCCGACGATGCTCGCGGTGACGACCAGCGGTGCTTCAGAGAGCCAACCCGAGGCGTCTGAGTGCGTTTGAGCACCGCACCTTCGCCCCAGTTGCCGCGCTAGCGGATACAAGCGCCGAGTGTCGCCATGGATCACCAAAGAATTTAGCAAGCGTCGGGACCGGCGACATTCATGCGAAAAATTGCCACTCGAGGCATAAAAAGGGACAATAATGATAAAGCAAAAAGCCTTTTAGGCAACCATTTTACTAACCGCCAGTTGATGCCGATCGGTAGGGAGAAACTTACCTCAAGGTGGCCAGATGCAAGCTGGGGTACTTACAATCCTTTCAAGGATAGAACTTCCGCAACAATTCTATGTTATAGGAGTTCGCCAGTTCTTCGCCGTCCTCAGTGGCCAACCGGACCGCCCCGGGTCGAGATACTGAAACCACCTTGAAGGGGCCCTCCCATCGGGAGGCGGCTTATCTTGCCGACATGCGTCTGAATCCTCACATAAGACCAGTGCATGCTGCCAGTGTTCTCTCAGAGACCGGGTGGCGTGGTATCGCTGAGACTTTCTTTGGTGCAGAGGGTATGAAGGGCGCCGATCACGCACCTCCTCCAGAGTGACATCCTCTCATGGGAGGTCTTCTTCGTTGAACACCGAGGCAGCGGGGAGGCGAGGACGGCTTCGGTGGGAGAAACGACTTCCGCTCCATACACGGGAAGAAAGGCGTCTGGTGGTGGCCGGTGGGTGTGGTGCAAGCGACCACAACCTGGTAGGGAGTTCCTCAACCCATCGAGCACCCCGCTTGTGGAGTCGATCGAACGCTCTTGTCTTGAGGCCCTTGATGCCGGTAGCGTTGGCGCGTTCGCTTGCCCATTGCTCTGGGATGAGCCACAAAGCAAAACATACCTTGGTGCCCATTTCATCGCGAGAATTCGTAAAAGCCGTATTTGGTGGCGGAGTCCGTTATCGATGATGATGAGGTTGGCGACTCCAAAGTGGGTGAAGATCCGCGCATAAACTTGATAGCATTGCGGTAGTAATAGCGCAAGACCGCGGCTTCAACCCATTTGGTAAATTTGTCGATGGCGGCGAAGAGATGGGTGAAGCCCCGGTAACCCATGAAGCGGGCCGAATATCGACCCCAAACGCGACGGCGGAGGCGGGATGGTTCTGCGAGCTTGGGCGGTTGGTGGATTCGCTGGCGAAGCCGACAAGCCGTATTTCCTCACCGGCTTCGCAAGCATCTTGGAGGCGATAGGCCAATAAAATCCTTGGCGGCAGCTTTCCCGACTAGCGTTCGGCCGAACATATGGCTCCCGCACGCCTCCATGGATATCGAAGCGGTTGCTCCCTCTTCCCGAGTGATGCACTTGATGAGAATTCGTTTCTACTCTCGTGGTATAGGTCCCCACCCACGAGTATAGCACTTGGCCTTGCGTGCTATCTTCTCGGTGAGCATCATCGTCGGGATCACTTGGTCACGAGAAGGTTAGGATAGGATCCATCCATCGACCCTCTGCCATGGCGAGCACTCGGTGCTTCGCCGGTACTCTTTGGCAGCGTTTCCCTGGTGCCACCTCGGTGGCATCGCCATCTTCTCTCCGGACACAGAAATTTTGGGCAGACGGTTGCCTTCCTCCTGGATCGGAGGTGTGGCGCGCGCGTTGCCCTCCCCCCGGCCGGAGGCATGGCGCCATCTTGTCGTCCCGCTTTGGGCCGGGGCGGCCAGCAGCACCATCATCCCCCCTTGAGCGGGGGTTGTGATGGGCGGTCGCGATAGTCTTTCTTCGAAGACTCGGCGGGGCGAAGCTTTTGAGGGCGCGAGCTGCGAGCCGTCCGCCGGATGATTATCCGCAGCGTGGGATATGAGTATACCCCAACCCTTCAAAGTGGCGCTCTATTTTCCGGACCTCCGCCAAGTACGCCGCCATGGTGGGGTCAGAACATTGGAACTCCTTCCGCGCTTGATTGATGACCAGCAGGGAGTCACCTTTGACTTAGAGCGCGGATGCCCGGTAGCGAAGCAATGCATAACCCTGCCGGCAAGTCCTCGTATTCAGTTATGTTGTTTGTAGCCTTGAAGTCAAGGGCGACCACATACTGGAGAACGTCACCAGTCGGGGAGACTAGGATGACTCCAGCCCCCGCACCTTCCAGCCTGAACGAGCCATCGAAGAACAAAGTCCAGGGGAAAGGCACGGGCGCTTCTTCAGCTTCGAGAGTGGCAGGAGTCCACTCAGCGACGAACTCCGCCAGCTTCTAGTTTTTGATGGCGGTGCGGGGCACGAATTTGACGTTGAATTCCCCCAGCTCCACTGACCATTTGGCAATTCGGCCTTCTGCTTCACGGTTGTGAAGAATTTCTCGCAGCGGGTAGGCCGTGACCACGGTGATTTCTCGCCCTTGAAAATAGTGTCGTAACTTCCTAAATGCCACTAGGACCGCATACAACATCTTCTGGGCCTGCGGGTACCGAGTTTCTGCTTCATGCAACACCTTGCTGATGTAGTACACCGGCCTCTGGACGCCTTCTGTGCTTCCTCAGTCCACTTGAAGTGGTTCGTCTTCTTCAATAGCTTGAACAGAGGCAAGCTTTTTTCTCCCAGCCGGGCAATGAACCGCCCCAGGGAGGCCAGGCGACCGGCTGACCTTTGCACTGCTTGAGCCATCTGGCGGCTTCATGTGCTCGATGGCCGCTATCTTGTCCGGATTAAGCCGATTCCCGGTTGGACACCGAAACCAAGCGACTTGCGGAGGGCACACCAAACACACATTTTTAGGGTTGAGCCTCAGCGGTTCTTAGGAGGTTAGCAAAGGTTTCCTCGGGTCTTGGATCGAGTTCATCGCGCTTCTTAATCTTCACAACCAAGTCATCAACATAGACCTCAAGATTTGGCCTATTTGAGGGCGAGAAAGTAATATGCATGGTGCGTTGGTAAGTAGAACGGCATTCTTTAAACCAAAAGCCATTCTTACATAACGATAAACACCGTAAATTACCAGCGATCTTCTCTTCGTCTTCAGCGCCATCTGATCTGGTGGTATCCGAGATGCGCATCCGAAACCAGCGATTCACACCGGTAGTGGAGTCAACAATGAGATCGACTTCATGGCGGGATAAGAATCGCCAGGCGAGCCTTGTTGAGGTCGGTGAAATCGACACACATGCGCCACTTCCCATTGGACTTCTTGACGAGCACAGGGTTGGCAAGCCACTCAGGATGAGAGACTTCCCTGACTATCCCTGCGCTCAACAGCTTTTCTACCTCCTCCCGAATGGCGTCTTGGCACTCGGGCGCCTGCCTCTGGACCTTCTGCCGGACCGGACGCGCCTCGGGGAGCGTTGCCAGTCGGTGCTCGATCACCTCCCTGGGGACCCCAGTCATGTCGGACGGTTGCCAGGCAAACACGTCGGAATTAGACCGGAGGAAGGTGACGAGCGCGTCTTCCTATTTAGCGTTGAGGTTGGCACCAATGTTGACGATCTTTCGGGGTTCGCCCTCACTCAGGGCGACCGCCTTAACCTCACCGGCAGAGCCAGGTGAGGCACGGGTCGGGGCCTGAGGGGCTCCCAAGGAAGTGGCGTCTGCGCGCCGAAGCCAGTGTGCCGGGACAGCTCAGCGCATGCTTGTGGCAGTATAAGGCCCGGCTTTATCCACCGGATCACAATGGGGCCAGCCAGCCCGGCATCTTCACCACCAAGTAAGCATAGTGGGTTCGCCATGAACTTATTAGCCGGTCGGACAAACAAGGCATTATAGGAGTATTTATAGCCCCCTCACAAGAAAACTAGCCGCTGGGGGTCAAACAGAAAATCATTAAAATCCGACTTGACCGACTACCTCGGCCCAACTGGGTTCACTCAACAACGGTCGAAAACCGATCAGCATCTTTACGGTCAGATCACAGATGGGTTGGCCAGACTAAGACGGCCGGTCAGATCACATACCACGGGCCCGACCGCCAGTAAAGACGAGCAAACCATCAAAAATAACTCCTTCTCGAAATGGGTCACACATGGTGCCTGGGTCCAACTGCCACGGCCTGATCGATCGATCTGCCGGCCAGACCTACCAGACCACCAAGACAAAGAACGATATCGAAAAGTCAGCCCATTGCCTGGGATGAGCCACGAACAAAACATACCTTGGTGCCCATTTCATCGCGAATTCCGGAAAGTTCTTTGAAGCGTATCCGTTAACGCAATATGATGGTTGGCCATCAAAGTGGGTGAAGATCCGCGCATAAACTTGATAACATTTGGACCCAATAGCTCTGCTCAAGATTCAACCCATTTGGTAAATTTGTCGATGGCGGCGAAGAGATGGGTGAAGCCACCAGATACAAATCAAACTCGGGTCAGAATATAACCCCAAGCCTGGAAGCGGCGAAGGCGGGATGGTTCTGCACCTGGCGGTTGGTGGATTCGCCTGGCGAGCCGACTAAGCCGTATTACCTCCGGCTTTATCAAGCATCTTGGAGGCGATAAGCCAATAAAATCCTTGGTCAGCTTTCGACTAGCGTTGCAACCGAACATAGCTCCCAGCACTTACCATGATATCGAACGTAAGCTCCACATCATCTTCCAGTTGATACCGAATGAATACTCTACTCTGGTATAGGTCCCTCCACAGTATAGCCTCAGCTCATACAACCTCAAGTGAACATATCTTCTCGGAAACATGAGCAATCATCGTCGACAGCAAATGATCACCAGAAAGGTTAGATAGGCTCATCCATTGCAACCTGCAAATCAAAGCATAATGGCGAAACCATGCCAAGCATAAGTTTAACCCTTCACCTGCCAATGGTTCCCGTGCACACCTCGGTAGCATTTGGCTTTTCCGAGGACACCAACACATGATGAGCTCACAAGGACGCCTTCTACTAGGATGCGTAACCTTGAGACCAAGACCAAAGTCCTTGCCCCTCTATAGGACCATGCGCGCAATCTTGGGGTCTTTGGGCGGCAGTCTCCGCGCGATACACCATCATCTCGACCATTTGGCCCAGGTATGGATCGGCCGTTCGCGATAGTCTCTTTTGAAACAACATCGTCAAGAAACTTGTAGTAAGCTTCATGAGGTCCATTATCTTTGCGATCCATTACCATAATGGATGCTTAGTCAATTGGGATATGAGTATACCCCAACTTCAAAGTGGCTCTATATATCATCAGAACCTACTTAGAACATTCATTTGCCATGGTGGGGTCGAACTATTGGAACATCCATTCGCTTGATTGATTAACCGAATCACTCATTTGACTTAATTAATGATGAGTTTAACTACACAAGTTTTCTAACTCATTTATGAAACGACAATCCTCGTATTAGTTATGTTGTTTGTAGCCTTGAAGTCAAAGCACACATCTTCGGAGAACGTCAAGATACGGAGATAGGATGACTCGGCCCATTGCACCATATATTCGGTCTTCGACGACCATCGAAATAAAAGTCAATAAAACAGCTTCTTGCCAGTTTGGCTAGAGTCCACTCGAGAACGAACATCAAGAACACATTACAATCTAGTTTTGATGGCGGTGAAGGATGGAACATGTGCACTTTAATTCCCACGGCTCCATTGACCATTTTAAGCATCAAATACGCCACATGCCAAATGGTTAACCCTCATGCAAAACCAAATCAAATAAGATTTGAGCTTGAGGAACGCGAATGAGATCACCAACACATGATGAAGCTCAAGCAAAGGAACGACTTCTTAATAGCACTCGGCGATAAAACCTTAGACTCAAAGACTACAAAAGTCCTTAGCCTATCTAATTATATACCGCCGCCACAAGACAAGCAATCCCTTTGGGGTCTTTATGATCATCGCTAGATACTCCCCCGTGATCATCACCCTTCTTTATCTTCGGATCCATTCTTGACGCCCATCAACTCATGATGCCGCCCTTGTCCCGCTCTCATCATCTTTGGACCTAACTCAAACATAACTCAAGAAACTTGTTAGTCCAAGATGCATGGTTGTCTCAATTATCTTTTGCACTCCATTAACACATAATGGATGCCTCTAGATCAATCGAGCACAACCTAAATCAATTGAGATGATTAATTGTGTCTTAAGTATAATAATGCAACTCATGCTTAATTATACTTAAGAACTATTCATTTATCCTTAATTAATCAAGGAACACCATCAACACATGATGAAATATTCTTTAATAATTAACACGACAAATGAACTCAATTTAAATTATCATTTAAATTGATATGAGTATATATTAACTACACAAGTTTTCATATACTCATGTTGATGGAAAGTAATGATCCATTATATGTAAATTGTATGGAAATGATCATTACTCTAAATCATCAACTATAGAATACACCCCACATGTATACGCATAAATATGATTGACTTAGAGATAATATGCACATATTCACTTGATTATATTGGGAGTATATCCTATATTACCATGAGTATACTTATAACTAGACAATTCAAATATATATTCAGGATTTAGTTTCTTTTGTCTTGATCCTTATATGTGTATCAATAAAGAATCGATCAATACAAAGAAACTATCAAGTTAAACCACTAACTCCTCTAAGTGTGTGCATCCATGTAGTATATGGATTGGGAAACATGATGCACATTTTGTGGTTAATATAACTGAGATATTCATATTTTAACTTGACTCAAAGTATGCAACTAGTATTAAGATGAATATGCAAACATACCTTGGTTTTCCATTTTTTTTCATGCGATGAGACTAATCAAAGATATTCTAAACAAACATGTTAGTCTCTCGATATAAGATTTGTCATTAATAACAATATCGCATTAGATAAACTTAATATTGAGATTTGTCATTAACACAAGATTAGATTTGTTATTAACACCAAAACCATAACTAATTAAGGTTGAACTTACAATTATAGGGGAGGTCGAGTCGGCGACTCAAAATTCACCATTTCTACAGAGGTTGTCTTTGTCCCCCAAGGTGACAGAGACACACTGCCGAGGGGCATCAGTCGACTCGTGTCTACCTCGAAGAGAGGCAGAGATCGCGAGATCCGCCAGGCGGATCTGAGCGCCAGAACGCGGAGGAGGACAAGATGTTGACAGATCCTTCCGCCCACCAAAGACGCGGGCCCAACCGCGACGCTTCGATGGTGGGCGACACCACGACCGGAGATGCCCCAGTGCCGGGGCGCTGTGTGTGGTTTCGCCCGATCAAGGTGAGCGATCGCTTGACCATTTCAAAGATCCGACCCATCCTCGAAGCTCGGTTGTCGCGACACCTCCCTCCTTAGCCGCTTATAGGCGGCGTGGAGGAGAAGGTGGATGAGCCGCCATGGATGTAGGCTACAACATGATCACCGGGCCGAAAGATACAATGGCCGGATCTTCGCCTTGATCATCATCGGGCGGCGCCCGAGCCGCCGCCGCTTCCATTATTTATTTACGCACCCGACAACCGCCCGTGTCGCGGGTGTTGCGCGTGGATAGCAATAGGGCTCGCCTCCTTTTGCCATTGGAACTCCTTCGCGCTTGATTGATGACGGTAGTCACCTTTGACAGAGCGCGGATGCCAGTAGCAGAAGCAATCATAACCACGCCGGCAAGTCCTCGTATTGAGTTATGTTGTTTGTAGCCTTGAAGTCAAGGGCGACCACATCTTGGAGAAACGTCACCGATCGGGGAGACTAGGATGACTCGGCCCCGCACCTTCCGCTGAGCGAGCCATCGAAGAACAAAGTCGAGGAAGGCGCAGGCGCTTCTTCGACCGAGTGGCGAGTCACTCGGCGGCGAACTCCGCTTGACTTCTAGTTTTGATGGCGGTGCGGGGGCGAATGGTGGCGTTGAATTCCCCGGCTCCCTTGACCATTTAGCAATTCGACATACCTTCCGCGGTTGTGAAGAATTTCTCGCGGCCGGGTAGTAGTGACCACGGTGATTTCTCGCCCTTGAAAATAGTGTCGTAACTTCCTAAATGCCACTAGGACCGCGTCTGACATCTTACGGGCTGCTTGGTGCAGAGTTTACTTCATGCAACACCTTCTTGATGTAGTACACCCGACCTCTGGGCATATACGTGCTTCCTCGATCCACTTGAAGTGGTTCGTCTTCTTCAATAGCTTGAGCAGAGGCAAGCTTTTTCTCCCAATGGGGCAATGAACCGCCCAGGGGAGGCGAGGCGGCAAACTGAACCGCACACTGCTTGAGCCATACCGGCGGCTTCATGTGCTCGATGGCGCTATCTTGTCGGATTAACCCGATTCCCGGTTGGGGAGGTCGAAGTCGCGACCTCAAAATTCACCATTCGGTCGCGGTAGTTGTCTTTGTCCCGAAGGTGACGGGGAGACACACGGCGAGGGCATCGGTGGACTCGGGTCTAGTTGTCTTTGTCCCGAAGAGGCGAGGCAGGCGTAGAATCTGCCGCGTGGATCTGCCGCGGGATCTGGAGCGCCAGGAACGCGGAGGAGGACAAGATGTTGACAGAACTCCCTCCGTCCACCACCACGTGGCCCAACCGCACGTTCTGGATGGTGGGCGACACCACGACCGGGAGATGCCCCGGCGGTGGCGCTCGGGGTGGTCGGCCGGCCCGAAGGTGGCGGCTGCTCGACCATTTCAGCATCCGACCCATCCCCGAGCTCGATGTTGTGGCGCACACCTCCCTCCTTAGCCGTTTATAGGCGGCGTTGGAGGAGAAGGTGGATGAGCCGCCATGGATGTAAACCCACAACATGATCGGGCGGCTAAGCCGGCGGTACGGATCTTCGTCTTGATCATCATCGGGGCGGCGCTCCTTGAGCCGCTGCTCCATCATCTTGTTTACGACCCGACAGCTATCCAGGTCGTGGGTGTTGGTGCGGTGGATAGGGCAATAGGGCTCGCCCTCCTTTTGCTTTCATGGCGGTCGTCTTTCTGCCGCGGCGGTCATGGCGGTCGCGGCAGTCGCCGGTCGCGGCGGTCATTACGCCGATCACGGCAGTCGTCTCGCCGGTCACGACGGTTGCGTTTTCGCGGCGCGGGGTCATCACTCTCACGTTCACGGTCGGCGGCCAAGACCTGCCTGGTCTCTCCTACCTCACGCTTCCGCGCCTTCTTGCTTGAGCGGCCGGAACCCTTTGAGGTCCCGGCCTCATCCTTGCCATGGCCACCCTTAGGGCGGCCGGCCCCTGCCTCGCGGCCGCGCACACTTATGTGCGAGGGAGAAGAGCTCGGAGGTGGTGTTGATGGTATGGGTGGCCATCTTTTCCTTCATCTTGCGGTCGCGTACGCCTCTTCGAAAGGCGATGACGACCGACTGCTCTGAGATATGGGGGATCGTATTGCGGCAGTGGCAAAACCGCCGAATGAAGTCGCGCAGCGACTCCCCCTTCTCCTGCTCCAGAGCGTGGAGGTCGTCCTCCACGCAGCGAAATTTGCCTAAAGGAGCCCTGAAAGTTGGCGATGAAGATGTCGCACAACTCCCCCCACGAGTGCACCAACCCTCGAGGGAGATTCAGCAGCCAAGAGCGGGCGGATCCTGTCAAAGTCGTTGGAAGGTAGTTGGCCATGACCTTTTCGGACCAGCCATTTTGCTCGCACCCGTGTGTAGATTTGCAAGAACTCCTCCGGGTTGGTGGTCTTTGTCATATTTTCGATGGACGATGGCGAAACACGTCAGCAGTCCTTGGCCTTGTATGAGAGAAGGCTGGCACCGGCGCCGTAGAGAGCCCAGTTGCTCATCGGAGGCTTGATCCGGAGATCGCCCGAACGCAGGCCCAACTCCTATAGAGTCGGAGGTGAACCTCCTCCTTGCCCCCGAGAGGGAGCCACGAAGGGCTCTCCTTGTCGAGCTACTGTTTCCCATGGCAGCGCTCTGGGCGGTGGCGCGGCGGTAGGCTGCGGAGATCATCACCGCGCCAGCTGCGACTTTCATCCAAATGTGTCCGGAGGTCCCCACGGTTCTTTGCGGATCCGGGACCGGTGCTCTGGCGCGCCCCTCCTGCTGACCCGGCCGACCTGTCCGAACTTTTTTCGGGGAGGCTAGGCGGCTTGAGTGCGCCGGGCGCGCCGAGCGGCGGCGTCAGCAGTACCGCACTGGATGGAGGCCCAACCCGGCCGGGCCGCGTCCACAGGTTGGCGATGTCCCACGACCACGCAGTGGCGGGGTGTCTCTGCGAGTTCCACCGAAGGTGGTCAGAGAGACGAACGCATGCGATTTTGGCGAGAGTGCGTGCCTCCATGGCCGCCGGCGTCGCCTGAGTTGCTCGCCGCTTCCACAGGAACAACGCCGCCACACTGCTTGCCGGGCGAGGTGAGATGATCCTCGGCCGTGAGGCTGAAGGACCCCTTCGAGAACGCTTCGACCCGCCGCGCCTTCATGTTGAGAATCCGCCATCTTCGGATGCATCTACCACTGAACAAAGAACACCAAAGTTCGCCGGGGAGTTGGCCGGAAAAACCAACCACTAGCCCCCTACGGCGTGCCTGTCGGCGTATTCCACAGCAGGCCGGAACCTCTGAGCCGGGTTTTGTTGGAAGGAAGCGTCTTGGTGGTAGCTAACCCTAGCGAGAAACCCTAGGAACTCGCGCAATGAGCTTTGGCGTCTATGATTTGTGATGACACAAGGATTTTACCGAGTTCGAGGCCCCTTGTGAGAAGGGTAATAGCCTTCGTCTGCTAGATTTCTCTTACGGAATCTTTGGAAGCGATCTGAGTTCTTGAGTTACAAGTTCTTGACTAGCTTGCTAATGTCTACTTGACCCCCTTTTCCATGCACTAGAAGGCCCTTATATAGGCCGGGCTCACGAGGAGTAGGTAAAGGGGTCATCATGTTAGTCCTTATACATTTATCGCCTTCCGTCTTTGTCCGTTCTTTGCAGCCTCATTAAATGCCGGCGCATGGCTCTGCTGGTCCGCTCGGTCCACGGGATGGGACCCTCTTTGTGAGTAGTTGAGAAGCATCGGAGGAATGGGCTCGCGGCGAAACCCTCGCGATGATAGATCGACACCGCAACTGCTGCGTCTGCAGCGCATGCGATAGGGAAGGAGACTTGAGGTGAAGCCGCCGGAACCCACCTTTTGCTGGCGGCGGGCGGCGGTGTGCTCGCCACCCAACCGCTAGGTAAATCCGCGTGGGTCGGCGGCCGGCGGCAGGCGTTCTCGCCCACCTGCTCGCCGGGCGCCACGTGGGCCGACGCCTGGCCGCGGCCGTGCTCGCCGCTTTGCTTGCCGAGCCGCCCGTGGTGGGCGGCAAGGCGGCGAGCGTTCGCCCACTGCTGCCGGGCGCCACGTGGGCGAATGGACGTCAAGCGCGCGAAGGGCGGGCGACTTCCTCACTCTCCCGCTAAGCGGCCTTCACGCCGATCACCTAATAAAATTATAATATATATTTTAAAACCTAATAAAATTATAATATTATAAAGATAGGCAAATCTATATCTATAATTTTCATATATCTAATTTAAATATTTCAAGATATATTAATAATTAAAATTTTAAAGTTTAGCTGCACATATGTTCAAAACGACCACATATTGGAGGGAGTATATACGTAACCGAAACGATTGGACGTATACAAGTCTATGCGGTCGATCTTTGTTTGAAGGAGCTCACTGCTAGCTGATGATGATACAGATGTTAGCTCTTGATTGTACGGCTAGTCTAACTTGGAACTAAACTATCAATTGTGATATCGACTACACCCATACATCAAGCGAGTTAAAATAGAGGGAGAGTTTAAAAAGATTGAGCTAATTTTATTTTTACTAAAAACCGAAGTAAAACGAGTAATATAGTCTTATGCATGCAATCCAAATTCATATGTAAATATAGCAAATATTGTCTTGTGCAATCTAATTTATACATGAATCAAAGAAAAAAAAAGAGAGAAACAAATTCAATAAAGATATTTCACTTTTCCATTCAAAAAAATAAAGATATTTCACATGAGGCTACCGATATTAACGGAGGGGAGGGTAGAGGCTTGGGCAACGACTGCTGTGCAATCAGAGCTCCCATGCAATCACCGTACAATCCAACTAAGAAAAGTTTCAAAAAATTCTGAAAAAAATCATGGATGTACATCTCATCTTACCCTATCTACATATAAAATTTCATGATCAAATTCATCATATGCTAGAAGTTACAAAAAGACAAATCATGTAGATGGGGTAAGATGAGATATCATCTAATTGAATTTTTCAAATGAAATTTTTCTGTTGATTGATTGCATGCGATGCACGGTTTCGATTGCGCAGATCGTGCCGAGCTTGAGCTCAATAAAATCTTTGTGATGGCTACGCCACTGGCACTGACTCCACCTATATACGGATTTGTTCTACTCGTAGCCGACGGGCGGGCGGTGAAGAGGAACATCGTTTGAGTACGAACGTTTGAGGACGACGGTACATTGGTGTATTGTCCAGGCAAAAGCACATGTACGTTGCAGTAGGTGGGTACACGTAACGCACCATTCATGGTATAGTAACACATCAACGGCCGAGCGGGAAGCTACAGCCGACGGCATAGAGAGCAAACTGAGCGTAGCGGACTCAGTTTGTTTGAGGCAGAGTTTGGATTTAGCCTACGTCTACATAAGGCATTTTTAGGATGAAAGAAGCAAACTGAGAGAAGCGAAAGCGATCTTACCGGGGTGGTGTAGTTTCTAAAATCCCATTTCACTGGTGCCCTTACAACTTAACACGAAAAATATCCTCATCTATTGTACTATAATAGCTCAATTCCGGCCTAAACAAACTCAGTCTAATCTATTGTACTAGAACAATATGTATTTTTTTCATAGCAAAGTATGGCCATTCAAAGGTATCCCGTTTTCCGTACAATAAACTGAGTACAAGTGCCAATAGAAACGGACATAACTTTTTACGTAAAATCCCAAATGAAATATCGTCCTACACGTTACAAGGTAGGATCCATAACCTTTTCCCACACGCTATAACACGCATACATAAATAATTGAAGCTAACACGTAAGCCGGCCGAAAGGCACTGAAAGCTAAGCAAAGATAGGGCCAGGCCAACAGTAGATGGGGCGGGCGGGGTGTGTGCTTCTTGGGCCATTTGTAGGCCGGCCGCCTCGCTTGCGCCTCGTTTCTTGGGCCATTTGGGCGGCTTGTTGTCATGCACGGCCGCTGTCCAGGCCCATACCCCGTTCACGGCATCTCGACTCGAATATAAGTAGCCGAATGCCGATTTTTTTTTTAAAAAAAATAACTCACTCTTTTCTTAATTTTACAGAATTATATAGCCGAAAAGATTAAAAAAAATAATACTCTGCTGTTAATTCATTTGGCTCCCCTCGACGACAGACTTATGTCGCTAAATGAATTGCCATTACTTTTGTCGTCGAATGAATCGGTGACGGAGTATTAGTCGGGCAACAGGCTCATTTGGCCGATAGGTTTCTATAGTCAAATGAATTGCGGCGTAGTATTATTTTTCGGCTATTTATTTTTGTAAAATTAATAAAAAAGGTGAGTGTGGGAAAAAAATTAACCGAATGCCCATAGTTCTTTCTCTCGCTCTCTCTGCAGAGGATCCATTTATGCATCGGAATTTAACCCGTGCACACACACGGTTTTGTGTTTTTCGTTCTCAGTTTCTGTGCTACTACATACTAGTACATCATCGGCTTTCGTTGGGGTACGTTACAGTATCAATGCGAATGCCCATGCAGATGCCTTCCATTTCGAGACGTGTGCCGGCCGGTCATGTACACGTACATTATGATCAGCAATTTGACCGATTCCTTCCCCTCTTGTTCACCCATACACAATTTCTCCTTGAAGAGAGAGGGGGAAAAGAAAGAAAGTTCAGCTGATCATGGCCGACGATTTGCTGAACGAACGGTGGATAAGTTTGTTGGGCACTCCTACC
Source organism: Guadua angustifolia (assembly GCA_036346375.1). NCBI lineage: Eukaryota > Viridiplantae > Streptophyta > Magnoliopsida > Poales > Poaceae > Guadua > Guadua angustifolia. Next base: position 44,741,390 of record CM070521.1, read on the forward strand.
AATATATATATGTGTGTGTGTTTGATGCACTGGTATGTGTACCAGACATGCCAGTAGTAAGTGCCCTCTAAAGTCTGCAGTGCAAACCCAGGACTAGTGAAATGAGTAGGAATTAAATGTAAGAATCAAGATCAAGATCATACTAGTACCATACTCATCTTGTGTACTAAAAACTGCTTTAGTTCATCTAAAAAACTGTTCTAAGTAGTAATTAGAACTTCCGTCCAAGTTTATACTAATAGAACTTATTTGTTAATGATTTTATCTATGGTTATAGGGTGTATTTCATACTCCAATGCAAAATTAGTTGATGTGTTATTCCCTTTATACCCCTAGTAAATATTTAGTTTTACTTTCTATTCTTTACTATGCATGTACTCCCTTCATTTTTTTATGAGGCCTATTTTTTGAATGATCTTGTTTACAAATGTAAGGTTTGCATGTAGATTTAATGAGACTTTTCCTTTTATACCCCTATTTATTTTATCTCATCCATATGCATTTATTCATTACCACTCACACAAAGTATATCTTTCATCTTCCAAGACAATTAAGTGAGGGCATTTAAGTCATTTTTTTCATATCTTTCTCAATTTCAACGCAACCTTAATCTTTGTGCAAAGTCAAAATATATACGCCTTATAAAAAAATGAAGGGTGGCAACTCGGGGGGTATTTCAGCCCGAACCTAACCACGACCTTTCCTAGCCGCGTCCGCTTCGGCTAGGGAGCATGATTCGTGTCGGTGTCCTGACCCACTTTTGTTGTTAGGATATTTTGCTTCTCGGCCCGTTGTTATCTCTGTTTCCGTTGTTCTTTTTTCTCGATGTCCTAAGAGTATGTGGTGTAAGCATTAACTGTTGTACCTTGCTTTAAGCTTCTTAATTGCATGGCAGAGCTTCTACCTCTCTTTAAAAAAACAGAGGGAGTATTAAATATAGTGGTCAGAGATAATAATTAAGGTAGTCTAGTTGCTTTCAATATTTTCGTGGTTTGCGTGTCAAGAGAAAATATGCCCAGTAAAGCTTGGACGAAGGGAGTATTGAAATAGCTCTTATTCATCCGGACGAGCAAAGAGGCTTGCAGTCAAGAGCGGACACAAGGAGAGAGCTCGAAGAGGCCAGAGCACCGGCTTTGACCGTCATGCCCTAGTACACCCTTAGTCCTGTAGTCTTTTTCTAATGATCTTCAAAACGTCACACCGGTCGTCCACCGTAAACACAAGGAAGCGCAGCAGCTACGAGCACCCTTTTTTTTTTTTCTCAGACGTAAGCTATGGCCTACAGTAACACTGCAGGTGGCTTTAAAACTTGGCTAGCTAGCGCAAGTATATATGTCCGTCCAGTGGACATTATGGTGCATTTGTAAGCATGCAGAAAATCGCAGATGTAGAGGCTGAAATAAATCTAGCAGCGGAGTACTACTCCTAGTCTGCTACTACAACCTCTTCCTCTCCTCGCTATATATATATAATCCTTGTGACGCAACGGCGAGAGCTGCGTTGCATTTGCACCGCATGCCATTACTCCTCTCCCAACCGCATGCATTCATGTTGATTTGTTACTACCCTACGTGCCCAGACGGCCGCTTCAATTCGAGTCTTCAGAAGCGATGGTTATGCAGTGCTGCTGCTATCTGGCTCGCATATGTGTTCGATTCCTGCAAGCGATTTCTGATCGAGCTGCAGAGACTTTCTCTGGCCTTTGGGGCCTGCTTAATGCTTAAGGTCGGCTTCTGCCAAGCTTGAGATCGACAGCAAGATATAATTGAGCAATGATGCCCTTGTTCATTTGCTTCAGTCGTCTCTGCAGTGGGCACCAAGGCCTCATCTTGGCAGAGATGCCGCTGTGTTGCAAGTTTCGACAGTCTGTTCCTCATGGGACACTTGATCTGAGCCGTGACTGATCAGTGACGAATAGAAATATGCAAATCATATACATGCTCAAACAAATACATATGGTTAATTAACACTTGTGCTCCAGCATTTCTCCAAGCTAAACACGCCCATGGAAGCAAGACTGGGCAAATGAAGGAGCGGGTAGGTTCAGACTCCCAACAGTGTCAAAACACATTCCAGTTCTTGACACAAAAAACAGGATGAAACACACGGTTGACAGGTCATAAACAGATACGGATGCAACAACTATTGGCTAAGTCTATCCCTTGTATTTCTTCATTGAAACGGGGATTACAACTTAAACCACTGCTACTACTACTGCAACTAGAACCAGCCACAATATTAACCATCCGTCTGAGCATCGACTGGACGGGCACACGCACACCGCGGGTTACAATCTTAAATTCGTTCTTTCTTCACTTGCGCTTGCCGCGCTTCTTGTCGCCGCCGTCGGTGTCCTGGAGGAGGTCGACGAGGCATGGCTGCTTGCAGTTGATGCAGGTGGGGTAGTCCTTCTTGGCCACCATGCAGTACATCAGGCACCGCGTGCAGGCGCCGATCACCATTGGCGATTTGCTGCCCGGGCTGCTGCCGTTCGAGCTGCGCCCGTCCGACGACACGCACGAGCTCGGCGACGAAGAGTCGCTGTCGTCTTGGCCGTCCACCTCCATCCCCACGGGCGGCGACAGGTTCAGCTGCAGCTCCAGCCTTGCGCTCCTCGTGCCGCCGCCGCGGCCGTTGTCATTGCTACGGCTCATGGTCCACAGCTTAACACACTACGATAACTACATGAACATGAAAGCAAACACTGTTAGATCAATAGGAAGCTCCTTCGGGGTTTTGGTGGTAGGCACTAGGCAGAGTAATACATACATGAGCAAGAACACAGAGCAAACTAACACAGTAGCTACCTGAAGGTTGTGAGGAAGAGAGAAGAGAAAGAGATGAGCTTTCATGTGTTTGGTTGAGGGCATTATATAGAGGTGTCAAGTAGGAGAGAGGTCAATGGTTCTCTTTACTTTGTATTAATGCGAAACAACAAGGCTCCTGCGTCTTCTTCCCCCTGTTCCCTGCCTCTCCCTTTCACTTCTCTTCATGTCTTCCTTTCTCTCTCTATGACCTTGCAGTATGATTCTAGGCTTGAGATCATAGACAGGTTCACAAAATCGAAATTACGATTTTCGAACGGTTTGTGATTTTTGATTATCGCAAAAATCGCTTAGAGACAGAAGGCTACGAAATCAAATTTTTGGGAAAAAAATAAAAAAGCAAAAATCGACCGGTTACAATCGATAATCGCAATATTTACCTCGATAATTGACCGACCAAGTGAACTTCTTCGGTTGTCGATTTTTTGAGCGATTTTTGCTCGATACAATCGATAATCGTGATATTTCCTCGATAATCATGATATTTGTGTTGCATAAATTTTTGAATTTAAATGGTTTACTGATCGGTATTAGATGTCGAGCCGGCTCGATACAGTCGAAAATCACGATTTTCATCGATTTTGTAAACCCTGATCATAGAGTGAGCTTTTGAGGAACAGGGATTGAGTGCAGCCATTATGGGGCTAGGACTGCAACTTAAGTAGTCCCTATAGTTCCGAACCATCCGATAAAGACAACGGACTGTCCGGATCGGCCAAAAACATGATGAACAATGTTTTGCTATAGTATTGTAAACAGTGTTTTTTGCATAGTAAAACTTGCACTGTATTTTTTGCTGATCCGTATCATCTACTTTTGATTGGACGGTCTTTTGAGGACTGCTTAATTTATGGTCCCTAATGGACTGTACCCAATCCTTGTCCGCTTTTCAGAGAACAATGTGGTAGTAGTATGATTCCTCAAAAATCATGTTTTACTCAAGACTACCGTGTGGTAGTGGTGCTCGATACAGACAAATCTAACTAAACTTGCATTTACAATAAAAATGTAAAAAAAGAAAACCTATGATATAAAGACATTTTTCAGTCATATTGTGAGCCCAAACTACAAACTTACTCTTCTTTTTTTTTTTATTGCTTTCTATGTACTGAATGTGAAGTTGCCAGTACCTGTGAGTATTTCTACACCATGCTGTTGGCAATAGCTGTATGCAATGTTAACATCTTGAATGCCCTTTATGAATGGAATTTATGGTCACAGCTGCTTAAAGGATTCTATCTAGCACAGTAAATATGCATCAATGTGTCACTGGTTATGTGAATAAATTGATCATAAATAGGAGATGTGCTACTTTTGGTCAATAGTGTCTCTGTTTTTTTAAGCAAATCTTTAAGGAAATGGTGAAATCGTGCGTACTACCTCTGTTCTTTTTTAATTGTCATTGTGGACATCGATATAGAATTCAACACACACATTTGACCATTATATTTTTTTTTCTAATTATATGTTAGTAAAATTATTAAAAATACAATGATACGAAAGTATTTTTATGACAAATCTAGTGACAACACTTCCATGTGACAAATCCAAATACTTTATTGTGCATTTTAGCGGTCACATTTTTAAAAGCTTGACTGCATGCATTCTAAAACAGTATTAAAAAAGAATTGAGGAGGGAATATGTCTTCGTAGCCTACCCTTCAATGCCCTTCGCTCTTCAATGAAGTTATATGAATCCAGCGGTCCATTAACTTAAATACTTCATTTGGTGTTTCACAAGTGCAACTTGTGAAATGACATCTCACCAACAAGCTTTTAGAGCCCCATTGTATCTTTATTTCAGTTCTTACTGCTTATTATTAGTTATTTAAAAGTGCAGTACTTTCATTTCGATGAAATGTGGGGCTCTGCTCGTTTAGTCAAAGAGGAGTTTACTCTTGCCAGTTTGATCTGGCAAGAAGCTTTATTGCAGTGTAGGGTTGACTCAAAGTAGCTTTGTGCCTGTGTAGCATTTTTTTAAAAAATATAGACAGAAGCTCTGCCAATGCATTAAAAAGGGGAAAACATTTACATGATAGCCAAAGCAGGGAGAATCTTAGAGAAACCCTATGGAGCTATGCTCATGGGGATTCCCTAATCAGAACGATGAAGACATACATCAAGAAAAACGAGAAGAAAGGGAGGCACGGTAGGAAGCTACAGGCCCTCGAAACAGTATTGACCCTTGAAATGCGGAACGTCATGCATTCTGAAAAGTACTCTTTCGAAGCTGGACTTCTGGAGGATGGCATTAATCACCAGATGTACCCAAAGATATGATTGAATTTGTGAAGATCCTACCATTTTTTCTTTCCAAATGTTCCAAATGGTGACGAGGACAATGCCGGCCTGTGTAGCATGTGCAAAGAAAAATAGCACTGATATGCTAGAGAGCAGAGAATCTACTACGTTGATGCAAGGCGTACGTTGCAGGAACGTGGAGTGGAGGAGACGTTTCTAACAGCAAGAAAAGCAACAATTATTATTCTGAATAACTTGTCCTCGCATAACATCAAGACCTCCTCCTACTCCCAACATTTCTATATATCTGAAACCTAAAAATCATATTTTTAAAAAAGAAACCTACAAATAACATTAAAATCGTACCGATTTAAAGTTTTCAATAACCAAACTAAAATTTGTCTGAATGAAAATTATGAAAAAAAAAATATATTTCCATCCAACGCTAGTTGTCCCCAAACTTAATTAGGGCACTCATCCATGATGGGCATAAAAGATGTTTCACCCATGTTATACTCCTGTATGCATTCTTACATTATATAAGCAATTAGACAGGTAGCAAGCTCCGAAATTATTTGTTAAAGATAACATTAATAGCCCTAAGCAAATGCAGCAATGGAAGCTAATTAAGAGTTTAGGTGGTTTACCTAAGTTTAAAATTTAGACATGAACTATCACGATCTTATGCATCAACAAATAACAACGGAGAGATGCTTTTGCTACAGAATGGGGATTAAAAACCAAATATGCCGATAGGATTTGACCTTATTATAACATCCCTAAACCTTGCAGAGTTCACGCCCTCCTGTGCGGGAGAAAATTGACAATATGCCACTCTCAAGAGTTGGCTTCGCCCAAATGCCACTCTGGACATTGAACACTATAAAATGCCACTCTGTAGAGTTGGCAACTCGCTGGCATGCCATTTTGGGGGTTTAAAATGATTTTCACCCATTTTAGTGTTGGTGACCGTTTTGCCCTTGGGCCCACTCATGAGTCTTCTCTCATGGGGCATTTCGCTGGCCACACCGACCCACGAGAGTCCCACACCGACCGAGCCGAGCCAGCACCCTCCCCTCCTCCTCCATGCCCGTCTCAGATCTGGCGAACGCGATGATCCCCGGCCACATCGCGGCGACGCCGACGAGCTAGGGTTCCGACGGGGGTGTGCGAGTTTGTAAGTTCAACCTTCATTAGTTATGGTTTTGGTGTTAATGACAAATCTAATCTTGTGTTAATGACAAATCCAATATTGAGTTTATCCCCTAATGCGATAGTGTTATTAATGACAATCTTATATCGAGACTAACATGTTTGTTTAGAATATCTTTGTTTAGTCTCATCGCATTGAAAAATGGAAAACCCAAGGTATGTATGCGTATTCATTCTAGCATTAGTTGCATACTTTGGATACAAGTTAAAGTATGAATGTCCCCATTATATTAACCACAAACGTGCATCATGTTTCCCAATCCATATATTACATGGATGCACATATTTAGGGGAGTTTGTAGTTTAACTTGAAAGTCTCTTTGTATTGATCGATTAGTTATTGACACACATAAGGATCAAGACAAAGAAACTAAATCCTTGAGTATATGTTTGAATTGCCTAGTTATAAGTATACTCATGGCAATATAGGATATACTCCAATACGATCAAATTGGATATGTGCATATTATGTCCAAGTCAATTATATCTATGCACATATACATGTGGAGTTTATTCTATAGTTGATGACTTAGGGTAATGATCATTTCCATACAATTTACATATAATGGATCATTACTTTTCATCAACATGAGTATATGAAAACTTGTGTAGTTAATATATACTCATATCAATTTAAATGATAATTTAAATTGAGTTCATTTGTCTTGTTAATTATTAAAGAACATTTCATCATGTGTTGATGGTGTTTCTTGATTAATTGAGGACAAATGAATAGTTCTTAAGTATAATAAAGCATGAGTTGCATTATTGTACTTAAGACACAATTAAATCATTTCAATTGATTTAGGTTGTGCTCAATTGATCTAAAGGCATCCATTATGTGTTAATGGAGTGCAAGAGATAATTGAGACAACCATGCATCTTGGACTAACTATTTGTATGAGTTGTGATTGAGTTAGGTCCAAAGATGGATGAGATGGTGAGAACGGGACAAGGACGGCATCATGAGTTGATGGGCGTCAAGAGTGGATCCGAAGAGAGTCGAGTGATGATCCGGGGAGTATCAAGTGATGATCATAAAGACCCCAAAGGGATTGCTTGTCTTGTGGCGTGAAGGTATAATTAGATAGGCTAAGGACTTTTGTAGTCTTTGAGTCTAAGGTTTTATCGCCGTGCTATTAAGAGGGGTCGTTCCCTTTGCTTGAGCTTCATCATGTGTTGGTGATCTCATTCCGCGTTCACTCGAGCTCAAACCATTTGGATTTGGTTTTTGCATATGGGTTAACCATTTGGCATGTGTTGCGAATGGGTTAAACTTATGCTTGGTTGCATTTGGTTTTCGCATAATGCTTTGATTTGCATGTGTTGCAAGAAGTGATAAGCTAGTGCGTTGGCTTTTGTGTGAAGTTCACTTTTGCATGTGTTGCATTAGTTGAAGCTTCATGTTTTGGTTTCGCAAAACAATCTTTCTAAAACTTGTGTTTGCTTGGAGCTAAGTTTTGCATGTGTTGCAAAAGGAGAGAGCTCAAGCATGATTTGATGTTTGTGTGTTTGTATGGAGCTAGAGGCTTGCATGTGTTGCGAGTAAAGAGCTCATACGTGTGATTTGGTTTTAGTTGATGGTTGGTTTTGGTGTTGCATGGGACTAGAGAATTGCATGTGTTGCAATTAGAGAGTTAATGCATCTTGATTTGATGTTGCTTGGAGCTAGACTTTTGCATGTGTTGCAAAGAGTAGTGCTCAAGCATGAAATGTATTTATTGCGTTATTTGCAAGTTCGTTGTGCGAATAAACTGAGGTTTATGAGTCCGGAATTCCGAGAGCATGTGAGTGGGGCTTGCAACGGGTGTTGGCAAGTTGACCGGGTCTTGTGTTGACCTTCACATGGCTAGGGGGATTAATCTCATAAACTCGAGTTTGTTTCGCTTAATACGATTTGCGAATAGTTCTTGAGTCGATTGCGAAATGCGTTTTTGCAATTTGGTTTAAATTCTTTGAGCATGAGTTGATTTGGTGCAAATGTGTTTTGCATATGTGTATGATCATGTGTTGATCATTTATTGGCTCAAGGAATGGTTTTCGGTTTTGGAGAATCGATTTTAGAGTTGAAATCTGAATTTCTCGGTCTTGGTGCGTGGTAACCGGCCGAGACCGGTCGGACCCGGGCGTCTGGTCGGACCGCCTGGCCAGCGTTTTTCGAGAGTGTTCTTTGTCTTGGTGGGTCGCAGTGATGGCCGGCGGGTCCGTTGGACCGAGCCGTATGTGGTTGGACCGCCGCACCTCGGTGCGTTCTTCAGGCCTGCTCTCTCGGTTTGGTTGGCGGTCTGACCGCCGAGCGGTGTGACCGGAGGTTTGTCGCGGTGTGTATTTTCCAGACGTTGAGTTTTTCGGTCTTGAGCCGAGTTTGGTTGGCGGATCGGACCGGCTTGGGTCGGTGTGCTGGCAGCCGCAGCATCTGCCGAGGGAGGCGGTGCGGCCAAGCCGTCTAACGGTCGGTTTTCCGACCGTTGCCCTGTGAGGGTCGGTCGGACCGGGATTGGTCCGGTTGGACCGGGTTTGTGATGATTTTTCCTGTTTCGACCCCCAACGGCTAGTTTTGGCTTGGAGGCTATAAAAGGAGGCCTTGGGGGTGTTGGGGTAGGTTGGTTGCTGTGTGTAGGAGTTGTGTGCATGTGTTGCTCTTCTCCATTTGCATCTTGAGCTAAAGAGTGAAGCTAATTGCATGTGTTGCAATTAGTGAGTGGTTTGAGAGGCTCTTGTGCATGTGTTGCACTTGAGTGAAAGCCTTGTGCATGTGTTGCACTTGGTGATCACCGAGGAGCGCATTCGTTGTGCCCAGTGAGGTTCAAGCGGAGGAGCGGCTTGTTGCTCTTGGAGGTTGCCGACTCCTAGACAGCGTAGGCGTCGTGCGCGGGAGCTCTCAAGGTTGTGAGAAGCCCCGGCGAAGTTTGTGAAGGTTTGGGTTGAGCCTACGCGCGAGCGTGAAAAACCACGACTAGTGGAAAGAGGCGGGTGCTCAAGCGGGAGCCGGTCCAAGTGTGGGCTAGCCTCAACGTGGACTAGGGGAGACCGGCAAGTCTCCGAACACCACGGAAAAATATCGGTTGTCTCTTGTCCCTTTACATTCAAGCATTTACATTCTTGATATATTATTGATTGCTTGAATTAGAATTGCTTAGTATTATTTAGTTGATCAATTTAGCAATTCGTGTGTAGAGACATAATTTAGATAGTGCACATAGTGAGCCTAGTTGATTTAGGCCTTAATTGTCAAAACCGAGTTTATCGCTTCCGCATTATAATTGTGTAGGTTTTGACATTGGGGTTGATTAGAGCGAATTGATTAGTGAGCGATCGAATTTTGTAAATCGCCTATTCACCCCCCCTCTAGGCGCATCCTTGACCCTACAAGTGGTATCAGAGCCACGGTCACTCTCATTTTAGGCTTAACCGTCTAGAGAGTAAAAAGGATGGCGCCTAGTGGTCTAGTGCACTCTCACGATCCACATATGCTTAATGGCTCTAATTATGCTTCATGGAAATTATTTATGATTAATCATTTTAAATCCATGAGCCCACAAATATGGTGGATCGTAGATGTCGGCTTTTCTTCTCCACTAAATGATATTGCTCCAACTAAAGGAGAGGAGAAATGCCTACATCTCGACGCTCAAGCAACTAATGCCATTTTTAGTTTTGTGAGCGTAGAAATGTTTCATCTCATTTGCAACCTCTCAAGCGCTCATGCAATGTGGATTAAACTTCAAGACTTATTTGAATCATCCACATCGATTGAGGATTGCAATGAGGAAGAAGTGTCGGTTGACGATTCAACTTCAACATCAATTGATGAACCAACAACTCCGTCAACCTCAACCTCCGCCTCAAGCGGCAGCGAATATTCAATTCCATCAAAATTCGTTGCTTTATGGCGAAAGGTAAGAATGAGGTAAGTGATGACGAAGGTGAGCCCTCATATGATGAACTTATGAATTTATTAGAGGAGCTCAATGAATTTCTTGGGAAGGAGAAAAAGAAATATAAGATTTTAAAGTTAGAACATGAGTCACTTCAAAATGATTATGATGTTCTAAAAGAAAATCATGAAAAAGTCCTTCTAAAGGAATTTACTAAAGCTAGTATGGATATGTCTATTCAATGCAATTTAGAAGATGAATTGCCTCACTCAAATCCTATCACAAACAATTCATCAAATAAATGCATATCCATTTCTAGCGATGATTTGCCTTGTTGCTCTAATGAAATTGTTTCAAGTTCCTCTATGTGTTTAGATGCAAATCTTGTAGAGGAAAACAATAAGCTCAAGGCCTAAGTCATTAAATTGGAAAATGACTTGAAGAGGTGCGTTAAAGGAAAAGCCCTCCTCGACGAGATCTTGAGCAAGCCAAGGGCGCCTCAAGACAAGCGAGGACTCGGCTTCAACTCCAAGAGGGAGAATAGCAAGACGAGGCACAATGCGCGACACACGAAGACTATCAAGTGCTTCGCATGCAACAAGAAGGGCCACCTCGCCTCCGTGTGCCCTAATCAAGTGGATGTCAAGCCACAAGCATCAACTATGAGGCAAACCGGCAAGGAGCAAGTCAAATCGGTCAAGAGAGGGCCAAATAGCGTGACGTGCTTCAATTGCCGTGAAAAGGGACATTTCGGTAAGGATTGTCCCAAAGGTATAACTCCTAAGCCTATTCTCATTAATGAAAATTATTTGCTTAGGAAGGACAAGAATGGCAATGTGTTTGCCAAACTTGTCAAGTCCCCTATGCCCGCTAAAAATGATATACATTTGCATAGGAAGAGTATTTCTAGAAATGTTTTTGCTCAAAATGCTAGATTTCCTAAGAATAAGAAAAATCATGATGATCATATGCTTAGGAAAAATAATTATAGCAAAACATTTACTAGATTTGCTAGATCCTCTAAGCCATTTCATAATGTTAATTATCATATGCTTAGAAAGGATCAAACTAGAAATAGACTTGCAAAGTATCATTGCCCTCCTAAGCCAACTCATAAAAATGTCAATTATCTGCCTAGGAGGAATAATTATTGCAATTCTATTTCTAGTCATGTTGGTCTTGTTAAACATGCTAAAATTAGGACCATTTGGGTTCCTAGATCCATTGTGACTAACATTGTCGGACCCAACAAAGATTGGGTACCAAAAAGTGCCTAAAAGAATTTTAGGCAACAAAGAGATGGATTGGACGCTTGCACATCAAGAGGAGAAGGATTACATTCGTCTACAAGTGGTGTCAAGTATGAAGACAATCATGTCCATCATGAGCCAATGCCATCTCGGGTAACAAGTATTTAAATTGATTATTATTTAAACTTATAGCCTTGTGTAGGTTATAATGCAATATTAACGAAAATCAATTTAGATTACTTGTTATGGCCACTTGCTCTCGCCTCTTATCTATTCTCTTATTGCAAATATTGAGCAAGTTTAGAAGTGGCACATTTAGGGGGAGTGTTAATTCATATTCATGTGTATCACATCCCTACGTGTGCCCATATTAATATAAGTGCATATATATAATTTCAAAATCAAACCATTTAGCCAAAAATCAAAATTTTGTATACTATTACTAATCTTGTGAAAAACTAGTTGAAAAATGTATACAAATGCTTTCAAAAGGTTTTCCAATGGTTTTGGCTTTACAAAAACTAATTTCAAAAGAAAATAAGTTTTTAGCACAAAATCTAGTTACTAGTATCTTGATTTTGATTTAAACTTATAATTTTCATAGAATTAAATGCAAAAAGATTTTGAAAGTAATTCCAAAACAAAAATCCCAGAGTTAGTCATTCTTAACAACTTTCGTGTTCAAAAGATTTCCAAAAGACCAACTTATCAAAAGTTATTTGATTTTGAAACTCGACGAAAAACTATACTTGACCGTAATGGTCATATTCTAGCACTTAGTGAGTTTCTCCATTTGGATCAATTCTTGTGTAGAATTGTGATTCAAAATGGCATTTTAGACTCATACACAATAATTCAAAGCTCTATATCCTACTCCTTGCTTAATTTGAATTCTTGTGATTGTTTTTGACCTTGCTCTCTTTGCTTCTTAATTGGACTATTTAGGTCAAAAATCAAAAATTGAATTTAAAAGGACCTAATTTGTGAAAAGCTTTGAAAAAGTATTCTATTATGTATTTCAAATGTTTTACAAGCTTTCAAAATGAAAATTCTATGTTGAAGTCTAATTTGGCTCGAAAACGATTTGATTTGATCCAAAAAGGCCTATTTAAGCAATATGCTAAAATCATGGCATTCGAGTTGGATTTCATCATAAATCTTGGCTATAAACATTCTTGATATACCAATCTAAGCCATGAAAATCAAAATTGCATGAAATCCAAATTGAATTGCATTTTGAGGCTTTTTGTGAAAATCAATTTCCTTTTATGCCTCAAAGCGCAAATTGCCATATCTTTTAAAATATAATTTTTTTTTGAGAAAACTCTTTTTGCAAAACCTTCTAATTAGTCCAAAGTTCATCTCTGCAAAATTTCAAATTTTTTGGACTTCATTTGAATCATTTTTTGACTAAATTTGCAAAAAATCATTTGTTTCGACTGATTGGTGTGATTGCACATACTGAGGCGGTTGGACCGGCCATTAGAAATGATCGGACCGGCCCTAGAGTGGTTGGACCGGCCATGGCTGAGTAGGCTCTGAATTTTCAGAATTTTCCGAGTTTCCTTTTGGGATATCTTTTGATTGGTACTTCCTTTTTCAAAAATTCTTTTTGTAAAAGTTTCTTGTGATCCCAAAGTTATTTTGTGAAAAATTTGAAAAGCTCTAAAATTTATTTGATCACGTTTTCAAAGTGGTATCAGTTTGAGCACTTTAATTAATCTAAAGAGTGATTTTCACTTGATCTTTTGAAAAGACAAAACTTGTGCAATTCAAATGCAAATAACTCCATAATTCACTTGTTGAATATCTTGGGGAGTTTATCTATTGCAAGTTTTGGGCACTTAATTGCTTCCAAGTGATATCATATCTTTAATTTGCTCGATACTAAATCTTTATGGTTTTCTTGATCTATCATTGAGCTTTTCTTCTTTTTGATACCCGTAAGCATATTGCTTTACTTATATTGCTCTGATACTCATCGATATCATCGATAATCCTTTCAAGTGGTATCAATTCTGTGTGAGTTGATTCTAAGTGGTATCAAATCGAGCATTTATTCATTCCATATGCTTACAAGTGGTATCATTGAGGTTTCTCTTTTTCTAGAAGTGGTATCATGAAATTTATTGCTCATTTTCTCTAAATTCAAATAATCAAGTGGTATGTTCATTTCCTTCTTAAGTGGTATCATTGAATTCAATTATTTCCTACAAGTGGTATTTCATTGCCTATTTGTAGCATTACACCGATACCCACATTCTTGAGTAAAGAGTTTCCTCTCAAATTAAAATTGTAAGTTCAACCACTTAAGATTTCTCTATGTGAGAGTCTTTATGAGTTGAAATACATAAAAAAGGAAAATCTCCTGTTGAGCATTGTTCTACATGAAAATTTTGAAAATGCTCATCTCTTTTGGTTCTTCATGCAAAGCCCTTGAGATAGAATTAAAGTGATATCTATTTGCTCAAGTGGTATCTATTTCCTTTGGGTTCCTCGTTTGACCCTATTAGGCAAAGTATTGGATTCTTTAAAAGAATCATATTGAAATTTGCAAAGCCTAATAAAATGAGGAGTGAGTTATTTGAAATTTGAAACTCATTCAAATATTTTTTTGTTTCAAATAAACCGTGTGATACCCTTACTTCGTTTTTATGCTTATCTTTACAAGTGGTATTTGTTTTACAAGTGGTATCCACAAACCCAAATATGGTCTCTTTTCGAGTTTTCCTTATTTTTAGACCATATTTTAAATAAAAACTTGTTTTACTTCTTGAATGACCCTTCAAGTTTTTATTTGGCTTAAGTTCTTCAAATTCCACTCCAAGGTCATAAGTATGCATTCTAATCCTTATATGACCTTCATTAAAAAGAAGTGGTTAAATGCTAAAAGGGGGAGAATCATTACATAAAAGGGGAGAATGTTTTTCCAAGTTAAATGCCAAAAAGGGGAGAATAATTGAATAACCAAAAGGGAAGAATGTATTTCAAGTTAATCTTTTAGTTTTTCCATTTTTGGTGCTTAATGCCAAAAGGGGGAGAATTAGGAAGCTTAATGTCATTTGGTTTAAAAACTAAGCTTGATATGATTAAGGGGGAGAATTAATATGCATATGTGTTCAATTAGCTTAAATTCTCTCAATATGTTAGTTTTAATCCAAATATGCTCAATAAGCTTGGATTTGTCATTAATCACCAAAAAGGGGGAGATTGTAAGTTCAACCTTCATTAGTTATGGTTTTGGTGTTAATGACAAATCTAATCTTGTGTTAATGACAAATCCAATATTGAGTTTATCCCTAATGCGATAGTGTTATTAATGACAATCTTATATCGAGACTAACATGTTTGTTTAGAATATCTTTGTTTAGTCTCATCGCATTGAAAAATGGAAAACCCAAGGTATGTATGCGTATTCATTCTAGCATTAGTTGCATACTTTGGATACAAGTTAAAGTATGAATGTCCCCATTATATTAACCACAAGCGTGCATCATGTTTCCCAATCCACATATTACATGGATGCACATATTTAGGGGAGTTTGTAGTTTAACTTGAAAGTCTCTTTGTATTGATCGATTAGTTATTGACACACATAAGGATCAAGACAAAGAAACTAAATCCTTGAGTATATGTTTGAATTGCCTAGTTATAAGTATACTCATGGCAATATAGGATATACTCCAATACGATCAAATTGGATATGTGCATATTATGTCCAAGTCAATTATATCTATGCACATATACATGTGGAGTTTATTCTATAGTTGATGACTTAGGGTAATGATCATTTCCATACAATTTACATATAATGGATCATTACTTTTCATCAACATGAGTATATGAAAACTTGTGTAGTTAATATATACTCATATCAATTTAAATGATAATTTAAATTGAGTTCATTTGTCTTATTAATTATTAAAGAACATTTCATCATGTGTTGATGGTGTTTCTTGATTAATTGAGGACAAATGAATAGTTCTTAAGTATAATAAAGCATGAGTTGCATTATTGTACTTAAGACACAATTAAATCATTTCAATTGATTTAGGTTGTGCTCAATTGATCTAAAGGCATCCATTATGTGTTAATGGAGTGCAAGAGATAATTGAGACAACCATGCATCTTGGACTAACTATTTGTATGAGTTGTGATTGAGTTAGGTCCAAAGATGGATGAGATGGTGAGAACGGGACAAGGACGGCATCATGAGTTGATGGGCGTCAAGAGTGGATCCCGAAGAGGAGTCGAGTGATGATCCC
The DNA here is from genome assembly GCA_036346375.1 of Guadua angustifolia. Taxonomy (NCBI): domain Eukaryota; kingdom Viridiplantae; phylum Streptophyta; class Magnoliopsida; order Poales; family Poaceae; genus Guadua; species Guadua angustifolia. Next base: position 44,757,061 of record CM070521.1, read on the forward strand.
GGGGGAGTATCAAGTGATGATCATAAAGACCCCAAAGGGGATTGCTTGTGCGCGGCGACGAAGGTATAATTAGATAGGCTAAGGACTTTTGTAGTCTTTGAGTCTAAGGTTTTATCGCCGTGCTATTAAGAGGGGTCGTTCCCTTTGCTTGAGCTTCATCATGTGTTGGTGATCTCATTCCGCGTTCACTCGAGCTCAAACCATTTGGATTTGGTTTTTTGCATATGGGTTAACCATTTGGCATGTGTTGCGAATGGGTTAAACTTATGCTTGGTTGCATTTGGTTTTCGCATAATGCTTTGATTTGCATGTGTTGCAAGAAGTGATAAGCTAGTCGTTGGCTTTTGTGTGAAGTTCACTTTTGCATGTGTTGCATTAGTTGAAGCTTCATGTTTTGGTTTCATAAAACAATCTTTCTAAAACTTGTGTTTGCTTGGAGCTAAGTTTTGCATGTGTTGCAAAAGGAGAGCTCAAGCATGATTTGATGTTTGTGTGTTTGTATGGAGCTAGAGGCTTGCATGTGTTGCGTAGTAAAGAGCTCATACGTGTGATTTGGTTTTAGTTGATGGTTGGTTTTGGTGTTGCATGGGACTAGAGAATTGCATGTGTTGCAATTAGAGAGTTAATGCATCTTGATTTGATGTTGCTTGGAGCTAGACTTTTGCATGTGTTGCAAAGAGTAGTGCTCAAGCATGAAATGTATTTATTGCGTTATTTGCAAGTTCGTTGTGCGAATAAACTGAGGTTTATGAGTCCGAATTCGAGAGCATGTGAGTGGGGCTTGCAACGGTGTTGGCAAGTTGACCGGTCTTGTGTTGACCTTCACATGGCTAGGGGGATTAATCTCATAAACTCGAGTTTGTTTCGCTTAATACGATTTGCGAATAGTTCTTGAGTCGATTGCGAAATGCGTTTTTGCAATTTGGTTTAAATTCTTTGAGCATGAGTTGATTTGGTGCAAATGTGTTTTGCATATGTGTATGATCATGTGTTGATCATTTATTGGCTCAAGGAATGGTTTTCGGTTTTTGGAGAATCGATTTTAGAGTTGAAATCTGAATTTCTCCAGTCTTGGCGTGGCCGGCCGAAACCGGTCCGGGACGGGCGTCTGATCGGACCGCCCACTGCGTGTCGTTTTTCAGAGAGTGTTCTTTGTCTTGGTGGGTGCGTGGCGGTCGGCCGCTGGTCGGTCGGACCGGCCGGCTGGGTGGGCCGGCCGCACCTCGGTGCGTTTCTTCCAGAGCGCCTGCTCTCTCGGTTTGGTTGGGCGGTGCGACCGGATGGAGTCCGGTCGGACCGGCCGAGCGGTGTGACCGGAGGCCGTGCGGTGTGTATTTTCCAGACGCTGAGTTTTTTGGTGCTGAGCCGAGTTTGGTTGGGCGGTCGGACCGGCTTGGGGTCGGTGTGACCGGCCGCACGGTGCGACCGGCCGAGGAGCGGTGCGACCGACCGTCTAACGGTCGGTTTTCCGACCGTTGCCCTGTGAGGGTCGGTCGGACCGGGATTGGTCCGGTTGGACCGGGTTTGTGATGATTTTTCCTGTTTCGACCCCCAACGGCTAGTTTTGGCTTGGAGGCTATAAAAGGAGGCCTTGGGGGTGTTGGGGCAGGTTGGTTGCTGTGTGTAGGAGTTGTGTGCATGTGTTGCTCTTCTCCATTTGCATCTTGAGCTAAAGAGTGAAGCTAATTGCATGTGTTGCAATTAGTGAGTGGTTTGAGAGGCTCTTGTGCATGTGTTGCACTTGAGTGAAAGCCTTGTGCATGTGTTGCACTTGGTGATCACCGAGGAGCGCATTCGTTGTGCCGGTGAGGTTCAAGCGGAGGAGCGGCTTGTTGCTCTTGGAGGTTGCCGACTCCTAGACGCGGCGTGGCGTCGTCTTGTGAGCTCTCAAGGTTGTGAAGCCCGCGAAGTTTGTGAAGGTTTGGGTTGAGCCTCACGCGGCGTGAAAAACCACGACTAGTGGAAAGAGGCGGGTGCTCAAGCGGAGCCGGTCCAAGTGTGGGCTAGCCTCAACGTGGACTAGGGGAGACAAGCAAGTCTCCGAACACCACGAAAAAATATCGGTTGTCTCTTGTCCCTTTACATTCAAGCATTTACATTCTTGATATATTATTGATTGCTTGAATTAGAATTGCTTAGTATTATTTAGTTGATCAATTTAGCAATTAGGTGTGTAGAGACATAATTTAGATAGTGCACATAGTGAGCCTAGTTGATTTAGGCCTTAATTGTCAAAACCGAGTTTATAAACTTCCGCATTATAATTGTGTAGGTTTTGACATAGGAGTTGATTAGAGCGAATTGATTAGTGAGCGATCGAATTTTGTAAATCGCCTATTCACCCCCTCAGACGCATCCTCGACCCTCTGAGTTAGGCCATGGCGCCTGTTTCCAAAAGGTGAGAGGCATTACAACCATAGCCTCCATAGAAACCCTAGCTTCCAATTTGATTTTGATCTCCTTCATCCGTTTTCTTTGTCTTTCGCATGTCACCGTAGGTAGTAACACAGACGGGTGAATGCATTTGAGTGGTCTTGGGATGAACCCCAATCCGAAGGATGGGTCGAGTAAAGTCCTCATAACTCGACATTTTTCTTTTGTTTTGATTAGAACCGAGCGTTGGTAGAAGAAGAGAACCCTAACCGATTTGATTTTTTTGTGCACCTATTTGAGGTGTTTTATAGGCTAGATGCTTGGACTTGGATAGATAGTACGGTAGATTGGTCACTTCCTTGCACTCCACCGCAAGATTATGTTAGTCTTGTGGGAGTGGTGAGGATGGAGGTAGTGATGCAGATGGCATTGATAGCATTGGGAGTGGTGATGCAGCTGGTGAGACAGTTGGAAGTGGTGGTGCAGCTGCTGAGACAGTTGGAAGTGGTGATGCAGTTAAGACAGTTGATTGGGATAACATAAGGATTGAAGAAACACAAGATGAAGATGGTAGAATAGCACAACTGACTGAGGATCAGTTGTATTTGCTGCTAGGACTAAGAGATGAAGATATGGATAAAAACAATGAAATGCCAAGTGCAGATGGAAGAACAGAGGGCACAAATGTTGGTATGGGAGGTAATGATAATGAGGATGCTGCCATTCCTGTTGACGATGCAAACCTAGATGAGCCATGCATTGCTTATGACAAGGATCACCCCACAATGGAAGTAGGAACACTGTACCCCTCAATGAAAGAGTTTAGACTTGCTGTCAGGCAATTCGCTATCAACGAGGAGTTTGATTTAGGCGTTGAAAAAACAGATCAGACTAGATTTAGAGGATTCTGCAAGGCACAAGGTTGTCCTTGGAGGATTGTTGGGCACAGGAGAAGCGATTTGAAAACCATAATGGTACTAACTTCTTTAAGTTTGCTTGCATTAGTAATCTTGTGTATGATGAAGTTTGTGCAGCTAATGAGAGCTTTTTTTTGTTCTAATAGGTCTCAGTTCAGAAAGGGGAGCACACATGCACATCAAGCAGCAGAGTGAGTGGCAATACCGCATCTCAAGCATGGGTGGCTGACAAGGTTGTCCCTATTCTTAGAAGGAATCCAAGTTTTGGTGCTGTAGACTTACAGAAAAAGCTACAAGATGATCACAAGGTAACCATACCCTATGATACTTGTTTGGAAGGGATGAGAGAGCTCTTAGAGATGTATGGTAGTTGGGAAGAGAGCTTCCGATTCTTTGTATAGATGGAGGCGAGAGGTCCTAAGAAGGTCGCAGTAGCATTGTAGAAATTGACACCAAAGTAGTAGATGATAGAGTGTATTTCCATAGGTTTTTCGTGCACTAAAACCATGCATCGATGGATTTGTGAGTGGGTGTAGACCATACCTAAGTATTGATAGCACCGCTCTAAATGGTAGGTGGAGCAGTCACTTAGGCTCTTGCCACGACCTTAGATGGCCATAATTGGATGTACCACGTGGCTTTTGGATTCTTTGATTTCGAAACACAAGATAATTGGGTATGGTTCATGACCCAACTTCATAAGGCATTAGGAGACCTCCTTTACTTGCAATATGTACAAATGCATGCAAAGGTTTAGAAAATGCGATTAGCTTGGTATTCCTCGAGTGAAAAGAGGAGTGCTTGGGCATCTAATGCAAAATTTCATGAAAAAGTTCCATGGTGGAACTTTTGGGGAGATGTACCTATGCAAGGGCATATAGGGTTGAGGTTTTTGAGAAACACATGGAGTCAATTGAGGCTCAATGCCCTCAGGTCATGGATTACTTGAGTAAGTGGCACCCTCTGAAGTGGCAGAGGTGTATATTCAACCCAGAGATTAAGTGTGATTACATTAATAACAATTTAGTGAATGTTTCAACAAGCTGGATCAGAGATATCAAGGACCTCCCTGTGGTTGACCTTGCTGACAAGCTAAGGGAGATGATAATGATTCTCTGGGAGAAAAGAAGAAGGATTGGGGATAGGCTAGAAGGGAAGATACTACCAGCAGTGGTAGTGCAGCTCAAGGCTAGAACTAGAGGACTTGGGCACTTGAGAGTGGTAAAAGCAGACAAGGTTGCTGCAGAGGTATGGGATAATAGCTGTAGTGACAGGCATGTGGTTAAGGAGGATGCACATGAGTGTTCATGCCTTGAGTGGCAACACACAGGTAAGCCTTGTGATCATGCACTAGCTGCTATCACTGCCCATAGGGTGTTTAACATGGAGGATTATGTGCATGAGTACTACACTGTCCAGAAATTCAAGCAGGCTTATGCAGGCCTCATAGAACCAATGCCAGACAAATCTCATTGGCCCAAAGTCGATTTGTTGTATCCAGTTGGGGCACCTCTAGGAAAAAGATCTGCTGGGAGGCAAAGGAAGCTAAGGATAAAAAGTTGCTTAGAAGGTGGCAGCAGGTCTGGTGCCAAAGGAGATCAGGCAAAGAAGAAGATAATGGTGAGAGGACCTATTAGGTGTAAGAGATGTGGGGAGGTAGGTCACAGACAAGCAAGCTACAAATGTCCACTAAATGGAACCAAGAAAAGGCAAGATTCATCTTTTTGTATCCAGTATGAATCACAGCTTGTTGCATTAACTATTAACCACTGAAATGTCCACTGTTGTAGGAAGAGAAAATCCAGGGGCAATAGGTATGGAACCAATCAAAGTGATGAACATACAGGTGTGCAACATGATAGCCCTGGAGTGGTCACAAGGAGGTATGTAGCAGCATTCAAGTCTGCAATACAGCATAAGCATCCCTTTAAGCATAATATTTCTTTGTTTTGTTTGTGCAGCCGCATAAGCATCCTTTTAGGCATGCACAAGCCAGCATCTGAGGCAAGCCAGCCATCTCAGGCCTCAAGTACTGCCACCCCATCTGCATCGAAGAAGATTAGTCCTCAGAAGGCAAACAAAAGGAAAAAGATGACCCCCAAGAAGAAAAAGATGACCCCCATCGAAGAAGAGTAGTCTTCAGTGTTGTTTGCATTGTTTGCAAGTCTTCAGTGTTGTTTGCATTGTTTGTATCCAGTAATGCTTTTTGTATCCAGTAATGCTCATAGAGCATGCTTTTTGTAAGTAATGCTGTTCATGTTGCAGCCAAACCATGCACTGCAGTTCTGTGACAATGTCATCACTTTTGTCAATTACATCAGATCATCAGATCAGTTTACCAGTTCATTTTGTCAATTACATCAGATCATCAGATCAGTTTATCAGTTAATTTTGTCAAACTGGGCAGTTCTTCATACATTGTCACTGCATGAAATCAAACATAAATTTTATTTGGTGCTATGTTTCAGGAGAGTTTCTGACTTTTATGTTGCATATGTGATTCATTGCTATTTTTCCCCCATTCTACTGAAGTACAGCACTGAAGAATGAAGATAACCTGTTCTATTGATGACAGGACTTTATAATAGAATCTTAATGATCTCTTAATCCATCTTCTGTGATTTTGGCGCTTTCTTTTGCAAAAATATGCCTTCTAACATCATTCAGAGATACCTGTTTTATTGAAATTGTTCCACAATATCAGGCTCCACAGAGAGGTAAGGTTTCGGCCTGTGTCTAGTAACAACAAACTTTCTGCATACTGACATAAAAAAACACCAGTCGACCAGCACTGTTTTGCATCATGTCACTGGCATTATATGTGCTCAGCATATGGTTGCCTCTTTAGTATGTTACCTGAGGTAACCACTGATTCAATTCCCTGAACTCGTATAAGGATGGCTGATGGATAACAATTTTTAGGCCTGGAAGTTAGTAGAGAACATTTAATATGTAAAGCAATAAGACACTTTACTCGAATATAAATGTTGATTCATTCCATTGAAATAGCATTTCAAGCCAACAATGCATTACATCATTCCATTACATCATGACTTAACTAACAACACTACTACACCCAGCAAACCTAAAAATGCAACACATAATATGATCCAGCAAATCTTCAGCATCTTCGACATCCTTGTGTCCAGATCAATAATGATCCTCTCCAACTTGCGCTCATAGTTCATCCCGTCAGTGTCGGCAACTTGTTCAAACTTCTCAGAGAAACTCCCAGTGTTGACCATACCCGAATTTGCAAGAAACTCATGGTATTGCTCACGCCACATGTAGAACATGCACCTCCCAAGAATCTGTGAACATCAAAAGCAGGATCCAGCTCACAAGAACATCCAAGAACATCGAAGAACACAAAGAGTAAAATCGACTTACATCTTGCTCATTCCTCCGACATTTGAAAAATACCCTACCAGGATTCTTCTTTGATCGCGACACCAACTCTAAAATCCGGTCACCGCATCTAGGGCACGCCACAAGCGGTAACCCACTGGGGATGTACTCCATCTGTGATGACGCAGCACGGAACCGGACCGACGACGTACCTTGCGACATCTTCCCCGACTAGCGGCGCCGCCCGTCAGAACCCTAGCTCGTCGGCGTGGCCTACTCCGCCGCCGCGATGTGCATCGCGTTCGCCAGATCTGAGACGGGCATGGAGGAGGAGGGGAGGGTGCTGGCTCGGCTCGGTCGGTGTGGGACTCTCGTGGGTCGGTGTGGCCAGCGAAATGCCCCATGAGAGAAGACCTGCGAGTGGGCCCAAGGGCAAAGCAGTCGATTCAACACGAAAATGGGTGAAAATCATTTTAAACCCCAAAATGGCATGCCGTGAGTTGCCAACTCTCTGAGTGACATTTTATAGTGTTCAATGTCCGAGTGGCATTTGGGCGAAGCCAACTCTTGAGAGTGGCATATTGTCAATTTTCTCCCTGTGCGTTTGAGCCGGGCTCGGCTCGGCTCAAATTTTTTTTTCACGTTTAGATCCCTATAAAAATCCGTAATTATGTATAGATCCTTCCCACGGTTTTTTACGAAGAAGACCTTTTGGTCCAGAAAAATCGTGGATTTTTCGTGAGAGTGCCCTAAATAGATACAAAAAAAACGTTGTGACATTTGGATCATTCCGGCTATTTTTCACGAAAAAGACCTTTCGATTTAGCACAGTTGCAGATGCACTTGTGTCCTTTCAACCGTTTCTCGCGTTTCCTTCACGATTAAAAAAAAACCAACGGAAAAAACGAAATTGTTTCTGCGAAAAAAACAAAGCACAGCCAGCTGCCTCGGCTCGTTTTTTCCTTTTTCACGTGTAGGTCCTTCCTGCGGTTTTTTACGAAGAGGACCTTCTGGTTCAGAAAAATCGTGAATCTTTCGTGAAAGGACCCTAAATAAATACCGAAAAAACGTAGTGCCGTTTAGATCATTCGACTATTTTTCACGAAAAGGACCTTTCAATTTAGCGTAATCGTGGACACGTTTGTATTCTTTCAACCGTTTCGCGCGTTTCCTCGATGATTTAAAAAAAACACCGATGGAAAAAAAAACAAAATTATTTTCACGAAAAACATAACACACGCCGCGTGTCGTGCCGCGAAAATTGTCCTAGTTAGGTATATGCATGAGGCCTTTTCAAAGAAACATAGGGTGGTTTTATTTGACAGCAGAGCACTTTGCTTGCACTATGCTCCAACAGTACTCTAATACTATCACTGGATGCATGTAACCCTACGTGCGTTCTTCAACATCTGGGCAGTTCAACGAAGGTACGTACTCGCTGCTCAGGGGACTGAATTACTGTACCAGACTACATGTGGGGTATTACGGAAGATGTAGTTTGCGCCAACTTTAGGCTCTGTTTGTTTAGATTTGAGCTTGAGTTTATTTGGTTTCTACACCTCTATAAACCACAAGTCAAAATAAATGATATTTTCCAGATGCAGAGAGAGAAGCTTCTAGCCTAATTTGCACTCACGAGAGAAGCAAGCGAAAGCGATGCTTCTCGGGGGTGGAGTTTCTAAAAATCCCACTTCCCTGGTACCCTTACAACTTAACTATTATTTACGAAAAATTGCCATCCTCATCCAGCTCCAGCAGTTTCTTTCAGCTCCAGCCAAATAAACTCAAACTTCAGTCTAAACAAACTCAGCCTTAGTTGTCTAACGCGGAAGACCACTGACGGTCGGCTGTGATATTTCACTGCATGCCCACCCACAGGATGGATACCTTCCAGCGTGCAACACGTACGAGAGGTGGGCATATTGATTGCCTGTTCGGAGGTCCTTTTCCGGTTGAAAGACGTTCGCGTCAGCTCTAGATACAGTCTCCGCAACGATCGTGATGAACAGTGGCGAGCTCAGTTGGTCCTGCACTCGGGTTTATGGATTGCAGTTGGAGAATGACAAACTGCGGTTCATACGGGAAATTGAAGGCCTAAAAGGAGACATATATGCGGCCTGAATGGCTCGTATCAGGGGATTTCAACCTCATCTACCAAGCGCGCGGCGGACAAAAAAATAATTAGACTCTGTTTAGAAGCAATGTATTTTTATAGTTTCTAGATAATATTATGGTTTCTAAGAATACTATAGTATTTTATACCGTAAGGTGTTTGGTTACCATACCAAAAACTCTGTATTAAAAACTATGGTTTGGTAGATATCATGATATTTTTGGAGTATTTGAAACTCTACTCTAACCTAAAATTTCCATGGTTTTGGCTAGCTTCTTGCCTATTTCCACTCAAATACTATAGTTTTATGATGTTGCATTCAAACAGTTAATTGGTAGTTCCAAGGAATACCATGATTTCAAAGGGGTTTGGTAAAACCATGGTATTCATGACAAAACAATTGCAAACCATAGTATATCAAAACAATAGTTTTAAAAAATTATGCTTCCAAATAAGGCTTTAATGGTAATCTCAATAGGAGGGTAATGGGAGCCTTCAAGACAATGCTAGATGATGTTGAACTAAAGGAACTTAGATTGAATGAGAGAAAATTCACTTGGGCAAGACGGCAAGTGAGAGGGACAATCCGACATTAACAAGGATTGACAGGTTCTTTAGCACAAAGGCATGGGATTTGCTCTTTTCGGATTGCCATCTCGCACTGTCCTCCCTCGTCTCAGATCACTGCCCCCTCCTGTTATCCAGAATGATCATACCGGAACGATTCACAGGTTTCAGATTCAAATCTTTCTGGCCAAATATGCCTACCTTCTTATAGGTTGTGCAGCAGGCATGGGAAAAACCGGTAAGATCACAGGATGCAATGCTACAACTACATATCTGGCTATCCAGGACAGCTAAAGATCTCAGGTCATGGAGCCGTCGTCAGGTAAGGGACCTCAGGCTAAGGATGAAGGTGGGATTGATTGCGGGCATTGCGACACTTGCCCGCATATACCGCGAAAGTTTACGTGGGTTAATGCGGTAACCCACCAAAATATATGCGGGTTGATGCGGCACCCACAAGGCCACAACCCACGGCATTCTTCAATTTACATAGGAAGCGAAGAACCAATATCAAAACTGAACATGAACAAATATCAATACACAGCAAGCTCAGAGTTTATCACTTCCTCAGTTTCAGTCAACAAAACTTTACAAAGAAATCACCAAAAGCTACCAAACCAAACAGAAGCAACTTTTGTTGTTTCGCTAATTTGCTCCAACAAGCAAACTGATCCCTGTCCTTTAGAAGAATTGAGATAATCAATGCAGCTCTCATCTCAATAAGGAACCGAACATTCACACCAAATCTTTTGCCAAATAGTTGAAATCATCAAGTGCACACTGACATAGGAAAAGAACCGTGAGCTTTATCACTTCAAAAGCATTCTATTACCCAACTTCGCATCAAAGTCGCCGTTTTGCCAATTCTTCAATTCAATTTGCACCACACAACTATTACCAAGCAAGGCTCATAATTTCTCGCCAATTTGATCGCTCCTAAGTGTTAAACTACCTGTAGACACCAAATGAGTTCATCCTAAACAGCCAGCTCCGAACTCATGTCCCATGTGGGAAAAAAATGTCATTTTGCATCGTCGCTGTGAGAGAGAGAAAGAAGCTGCAGATGCACCTTTCTGCGGCGTGGAGCCCTCGAAGAGCGCGTCGGGCGGTCAGCGGCGGTGGACTGCTCACACGCAGCTCACCCAGCAGCTCCTTGGCGAGTACCCCCGTGCGTGTCTTCACCTCCTCGCACCTCGCGTGATGGAATCTTGTGAAGGCCGTCAGCGTTGCCGCCGGGCTCAGCTGCGAGCTTAAGCGCAGGCGGAGCACTGACGGCGGCGTCCCAGCGTGAAGGCCGATAAGAGCGAGTGAAGGTGGCGCTTCGCGAGGCCAGCAGTGTGAAGCGCCGTGGAGATGCGTTCCGTGGCAGCGCCGGCGACAGGGGCGAGGTGGAAGGAGGAGGAGATGGAGGGAGCTCAAAGTGGCCGGAGAGGAGGAGGGCGAGGATGACGGCCGAGGCGAGCATCGGGCCACGTAGTTGATGCGCCGGGACAAGCATCGGGCGGAAGGGTTTCGAAGCTTCTAAAATCTCCGCGCATGACGCCACTTCCCGGGGCGCGATATCTTGGAGGGGAAGGAGAGGAGGAGAAGGGGAGCGGAGGAGCGGAGAGTCGGAGATGCGGATCTGGCGATCACGGAGGAAGCGCCAAGCGGAGATGCTCGAGATCGTGGCGACCAAGCGGAGGAGAAGCGGTCAAGCGGGCGAGTGGGCCGTGGGGCGCGAGTGGTGGTGATCGGATCCGCTTAACTAATTAAGTGGGTTGTGGGTGTCTATTTTGTGATTTAAATGGGCTAAAATAAGCGGGTAAGTGGGCTGCCCACCACCACTTTCATCCCTACCTCAGGCTCAGGTTTTTGTTGTGAAATCATTACCAACTCCACAGGGCATAGGACAGCAGACAACTTTCACAGGCAGAAATTTTTTTTCGAACCAGCCTCAAGCACAGAATCCTGGGTTTGGTGGCCATTCAGAGGATCCGCATGAGACAAAGCTCTCGCATGGTCTTCATAAGAGAGGGAGATGCAAACACATGATTCTTCCACATCAAGGTGAATACGCGCAAGCAAAAGAATTTTATCCAATCCATCTCAACAGACAGGGGCATCGTGCAAACCAAAGATGACAAACATGACGAGCTCTTCTGTTTCTGCCGTCGCCAAATAGGAATGAAAAAACACAGATCACATACTCTCAATTTGACCACATTGGACACACCTGTCCGTGACCTTAACAAGCCTAGAAGAACCATTCCATGTTGATGAAGTAAAGGAGGCGGTCTTCTCAATGCCCCCCGAAAAGGCACCGGGTCCAGATGGTTACCTAGGTTTTTTCTACAGGAGATGTTGGGATATCACCAGGGACGATCTCATGGCGGTGATCCAATAGCTATACAACCTCAACAGCATAAACCTGCACATCCTGAACACGGCCAATATAGTGCTCCTGCTTAAGAAACAGGATGCGACCACCGTTCAGGACTTTAGGCCAATCAGCCTCATTTATAGTGTTGGAAAGAACTTTTCCAAGCTATTGGTTAACAGGCTGGCTCCCTTCCTTTAGGACATCGTGTCCAAGAACCAAATAGCTTTCATTAGGCACAGATCCATTCATGATAACTTCCACTACGCCAAAAATCTCACCAACAAATTCCACAGGAGAAGAGTACCAGCGCTCTTCATCAGGCTAGATATGCAAAGGCATTTGATTCCGTAAGCTGGGAGTACATCTTAGAGCTCTTGGGGCAAATTGGCTTCGACCAGCGCCGGAGAGATTGGGTCTCCATGATCCTCGTATCGTCCTCCTCTAGAATACTGCTCAATGGAATCCCAGGTTGGGCAATGTCTCACATGAGAGGCCTTCGACAAGGAGATCCACTATCGCCGATGCTATTCATTTTGGCCTTGGACCCGCTTCAACGGTTGATCGCCAAGGCAGGACAACAATATTATCCCACGTAGCTAGGATCCACATGTCTCTATATGCTGATGACACAATCTTTTTCACTAATCCAAAAAGGCGAGAGTCGTAGGCTATCCAAGCTGCCCTCACTATCTTTGGTGAAGCAACAGGGCTAGAAGCGAACCTCCATAAGACAAAAATATATCCCTTATGATGTGAGAATTTGGATATGACATCCATTCTTTAGGGATTCCCGGCCCAGGTAAAGGCATTTCCTTGCAGGTATCTAGGATTGCCGCTTTGTCCTACAAAACTCAAAAGGGTGGATGTGCAACTGCTAATTGACAGGGTTGGAGCCAGGCTAGCTAGACTAGTCTTGGCAGATTCGGTGCTCACATCCTTTGTAACGTATCACTTGACAGTATTCTCATTGAGTAAATGGGTAACAAAGAAGCTCGATAGGTTACGAAGAAATTTCATTTGGAGAGGAGAACATGAGTGCAAAGGTGGTCATTGTTTAGTAAACTGGACCAAAGTGTGTAGGCCAAAAATCCTAAGTGGGCTTGGCATCAAAGCCTTCAACAAATTTGGACGGCAACTCTGGCTTCACTAGTTGTGGTGTGGTTGGAAAGATCAAGACATGCCATGGGTTGGGACGGAGTTGCCATGTGATGACAACAAAAGCCTCTTTGGTGCAAGTACCACCGTTGTACTGGGAAATGGTGCAAAGGTAAACTTTTGGACTTCCAACTGTATAGAAGGAACGTCCCCGAAGCTAATAGAGCCTTATTGTTGCAGAGAAAGAACAACACAGTGCAGGATGAACTTCATAATGGAAACTGGCTCATTCCACTCAGAAGAATAACATCCATCTTGACGAATTCATACTTTTATGGTAGGCCATTCAATAGGTCACCTTGCAGTCGTAGATATAGGATGACATCGTTTGGAGATGGACGGTAAATGGAGAATTCTCAACAAAAAACAACATAAAGGTGTAGTTTCATGGCTCAGTGGCGGACCACAATTATAAAATCATTTGGCGTGCGAACAACAAAAATAGGTGCAAATTCTTCACGTGGCTCTTTCTTTAGGATAGGATTCTAACAGCCAACAAATTAGCATTGAGAGGCTGGCCTCACAGCTTTCTCTGTCCCCTATGTGGATCCGATGCTAAAATAGCTACACATCTACTACTCCTATGCCCTTTTGCTAGGCAGGTATGGCGGAGGGTCTTCCAGTGGAAGCACATCCCACCATTGCTGCTTCCTGCTGCTGGGCCCTCCGCTTCTTTCTGGTGTTGATCCATCTGACGCAACACACCAAAGCAATGATGGAGGGAGGTCAATGGGATATTAATATATGAGTTTTGGAATCTGTGGAAAGAAAGGAACAATCAAATTTTCAACCATCAATATCAAACCATACAAACGGTCTTCACTCTCATTTCACAGTATGTGGGCAACCGACAGAGAGCATGGATGAATCACTATGGTCTAACATGAGAAGGCAGAAGCACTACTGTGGGGAGCCAAGTTGCTGGAATAGGTGCTAGTAGAACTTTTGAACATGAGACAAGGCTGGCAACCGTCCACTATAAGAATGGAGGGACCGTGCGGATGAAGATGGCTCATTACGGTGACTGAGAAAATTGACAAAATCTTCTGATGAAGCTAAATGAATGTTTCTATTCTTCTACCGTGTGTTGCCAATCCACTTACTCTGAATGACTATGTTGTTAGAAGCCATATAAACCTACTACCTGATTTTAGTTGCCTCCTGTCGTTTGCAGGTTTCTTGCAATAGTCCCATCGGTGTTTTCCCCTGCATGTGGGGAACTCTTGTAAGTAACTTTTCTATTACGCTTAAATGAAAGATAGCAGTGCTCCTGCTAGTTCGTTCAAAAATTTTTGTATAATGCAGGGGATTAGGGTTCTAATTTAAAATATATACTATTCTATGTTATTTGAGCCATTCATTTACTAGGGGATTAGGATTGACAGTGACACCATATCCGAAGCCATATAAGTTGCCGTGGCTGTATCGACATATCTCAATTATGCAATAAGTGGAGATAACATTTTCTTTGGATGGATATGTTGTTGTTGTTACTTATGATGTAATTCCTATACATATGCGAGTATGTTTGTTGGTGCTTAGATACACTTGAATGAAAGAGCAGTATATTTGGTGGATTCGGAATTCTTCGTTGCCCATCATTTGGTATTCTTTTCCTTGGAAGAACACACGTCGGGAGATCGAAGCATGGACGGATCAACAATACTTGGAGGATCATCAATAGTGTGATAGTGTTCAAGCTAGTTTCAAGCACAATAGCAAGAACAAAAGAAGAAAGCACAATAAGCTCAAAAACGGGAAGAAGAAAAGACGACCGAAGAAGCTAGAAGGCAAACTAAAGAGATGGCTGTTTTTTCATATCATGAACAATAAGGAAAGTTGTCTACTCATGATGGCAATGTCAAGATCGAGACGTCGCTAGAAGGTGTGTGCATGATGACCAATAAGATTCGTGTTGACGACACTACGATTCTTGCAATGGGACAATGAACCAATGTGTTCAAATCAGTGTGTAAAATTAAAGGCAAAATTTGCAAGCTTATCATTAATGGTGGAAGCTGCAACAATCTCATTAGCAAAGAGTTGGTGCAAACTTTAGGACTAACAATATGACGACATCTAGAACCATATTATGCTCAATGGATCTGCAATATTGGTAAGTTGAAAATTATTTACTTAGTTAAAGTCTCTTTTTCAATAGGTGATTATCAAGACAAAGTGAAGTGTGACGTTGTGCAATTGCATGCATGTCACCTGTTTGTTGGGACGACCATGTCAATTTAATCACAATGCTACACATCACAGGAGGTCCAACAAGTACTCTTTGGTGATTTCAGAAAATGACACCCAATTCGTGTGCCTTTCAGCTCCTGTGTATGACATGTGGATCCATCTGAGTCTATGACAGTGGGTCAGAGTGTCAAATACCGAAAAAATGAATTTTAAAGGTGGCAAATTCTGAAATCTCTCTGAAGGAGAGAGGATGTTATGGCTCTAATTGCCAACACTACTTTGGATTATTTTCCTTGTGTGCAAATCAAGATCAAAGAACAAGATGGTGCTATTTTGAGTAAGAAAGAACAAATCAAGTATGTGGTCGATGGAGAGGTAAGGGAGGATGGTTTGAACCTGAAAATATGAGAAGTATATTGTACCAAAAATATGTAAATCATATGGAGGCATGCTAGCTATGGCTGCACGGGCTAGCCAAGGGCATGGCCAAATGGGCCAAGGCACGTGGCCGCATGGGCCAGCCAATGACATAGCCACATGGGTCAAAGCCGCATTGGTCACATAGATAGAGGCTATGTGGGCTTGAATGTGATTTGGGAAGAGAAAAGGAGAGCCAAGTCGCTAGGAGAGAAGGAAGGAAAAAGTCCAACTTGGTTTTGATATAAAGAAAGAAATCAACTTAGATGGATAGCACACGCCGAATCGAAATTTCCATAGTTCTCACATTTGAATTCGGATTGTGACATTCTTGGAATTTCCTAAAAGCTTAGAAAATTATCTTTATATCTTTCCATTACGAGATGTTTCAATTTTATTTTCTTTTCTATCTCTAATCTTAGTTGACAAGTTTCAGCCTACTAGTTGGCAGATTTATGTTTGAAGTTGTAATTTCATTTTATCTCTCAAAGTCCAAGTTGTGTAAGTTTAGAAGCTAAATTTGAGTTGATTTGATTTTTTAGCCGTGAATGAACACCAATATAAGGCCAAGGGATGTACCATATGAGTGCAGAGAATAGAAATTATGAGTTGAGTTATAAATTGATTGCGCAAGTTGAAAACTCATTGTTTTCAGATTATGCTGAAGGAAGCCCTTGCAATTATATCTTTTCAGATTGATTTACTAATTATCGTTTGTGGTACCGTGAAAAATCAGGCATCTCACGCATCAATTAGCGATTCTTGCAAGTTGATCTGTATCGCTTTAATTGTCTAAGCACGGCGATTAGGGTTCTAATTTAAAATATACTACTCTGTGTTATTTGGGCCATTCATTTATAAGTTCCATTGTTTGATATTTTAGGACCTGTTCTGCTATGTCCAACTAGGAGGAGATGACATGCTAGATTCTGAAGTTCAAAATGGCATAACAACGTTGATTGCAGATTGGTAATAATGCTTAGAATATAAAATATTAAAATGAATAAGCAAAGATGTTTAGTTATTTATTACCTTCACAACTGACGATTGCTATATACCGCTTTGCTCTGCGAGGATTGCTGAAATAAGCTGTGTAAAGGATGCATCTCAGATCAGCGAGAGCTGAAAATCATACACGGATCAACCTACCACAAAATCAGGCAACGATACATTTCAGATCTATATTCTACTGTAGATATGCTTGAAATAGATTTAGCTTTTTTTTCGTCCATAAGCTTTACTACAAATTACAATGGTGGACTGAAAGACACCACAAGCATGGCAAAAGAATGGAACGAAAGGGGCTCAAAACCATCATCATCCTAACTTCATGGCTATTGCGGAAGGAAAGAAACAAGAGAATTTTCCAAGGGTGCCTGCAACTGAGGAACAACTAGCATCGCTGGTGAAAGATGAAGCTAAATCCTGGCCAGCAAACGACGGACAACTACAGGCCTTGCTAACTGTCGAGTAGGTTGGCCACTCGAAGTAAAGAAAATGTTTCTGTGGTCACGTACAGTAAGTAGGGTTATGTATCTTCTAGTATCTCTACCCTGGGATACTCTTGTTACTCCACTAATTTTATCTCTCGACTTAGGGCTTGTTTGGTTGTCGTCTCAAGACGAGTCGGCGCTGGAGCTCAGATCGCCTCACTGGCGGAGAAACAGTCATGGAGCTCGTTTCCCACAAGCCTGGCTGCAAGTGTTTTGTGTATCGTACTGGCCTTGGCTCGGCACCGCGCATAGGTAACCAAGCAGCCATCTTGTATGCGTGGGTGCAGGCTCACGTGATATAACAAGCAACCAAACGCTGGTTCCCTGGCTCCCGCAAGTCTGGCCGCGTGGAACCTGCCGTCTCGCACGAGCCTGGCCCCGGGAGCCTACATCGTCCCAGCCTGGCTCCGGAGAAACGGTCATGGAGCTCGTTTCCCACGAGCCTGGCTGCGAGTGCTTTGTGTATCGTGCTAGTCTGGCTCCGCACCGCTCGTAGGCAACTAAACAGCCATCTTGCATGCGTGAGTGCAGGCTCATGCGATAGAACGAGCAACCAAACGCTGGTTCTCTGGCTCCCGCGAGTCTGACCGTATAGAACCAGGCAACCAAACAGCCCCTTAGTGAATAATGTTGTGCAGGTAAGCGACTAATTGTGACAAAGTCAATCAACATAGTTAGTGATTGTTCATGGGAACATGCCAAAAGGGAAAAGAAAGGAGAGAAGCCAACGTTTGTTCTCCCAGCAAATTGGGACAGCTTGATTCCTGACCATAATAAACTTCTTAGTTTAACCTCAAATGTTGTGGAACTTTTATATGCATAGCTCCCCCTGCTGACTTTGTGATTTTCTTTTGCTAATAACAGACGAAATGAAACATTGAATCTTGCAACTAACTATTACATATGATTTAGTGTCCGTTTGGTTTAGTCCCTCGTATGTGATCTAATCTTCCTGTTAGCCATTTTTGGATCATGACAATTCACGCTGAGAAAACAGATCGACAACTATAGTTACATGATTCAGGATGCAAAACTTTTTGTGCTGAAGGTTTGTCTTCTAGAGTGCTATGCAATTCAGGCTGTCAATGTTTCTTTCCTAGGGCAATTTCCATTGGCAAGAACAAAGAACAACACTTAATGGATTACCACAGAATGGATCATAGTCACTGGATTAGATCCAGCGGTGAGGGCCTGTTTGGTAGAGCTCTAGATTCCAGCTTCACCTGAGATCTGAAATTTATAGGCTAAAATAAAGTGAATTAAGTTTATATTTTTGTCTAAAATATAAACAAAATAATCCATCTAAACACTCTTAATGTATTCATAGCTCCAGCTCCACAGATCTGGTGGAGCTAGAAATACCCAGCTCCACCAGATTCACGGATCTGGTGGAACTGGAGCCCTACCAAACACACCCTGAGAGTCATCTCACATTGTTATTGTACTTAAGTCGGGACCAGTTCAAGATATCTACAGTGGAGAATGACTGACAAATGGATCCACCCATGCCAATGCTCACAATAGATCTGCCAGTCATATGTGGATATGGGCCATATGA
Source organism: Guadua angustifolia (assembly GCA_036346375.1). Taxonomy (NCBI): domain Eukaryota; kingdom Viridiplantae; phylum Streptophyta; class Magnoliopsida; order Poales; family Poaceae; genus Guadua; species Guadua angustifolia. The sequence goes on from CM070521.1 coordinate 44,775,557, forward strand.
CATTCCATGACAATGATTTTGCCATCGATACCCCTCATCTGTTTGTCTTTAAGTTTCTGAGACGAAACTATTGCAAACCAATTAAAGGCACTAGGACAGAGCTTGCATTCTTATGCAATAAAATCAGCTACAGTTGAAGCAGAGGCACTTCAATGTTCTCTCTTGGTTGTATCAATTTCATCAGAGCTGCTGAACCATGCTTATCAATTTCCTAGCTACAAAAATTCATATACATGTACTATAGCAAATCAACTACATGTCATCACATGCCAATAGAATGAGACATATATAGTTCACATTTTCTCAGAGCAGAATCTTACAACAGCAGCACTTTTTTATGATTATAATGCAATTGATTTTTTTTCTAATAATTATAATACCCTTTACATATAAATTGCCATTCCCAGGATGATGAAACATGGAAATAGCTACAACTGAGATACTTTTGGTGACTGTAAAAAATATTGCACCTGATCCAGGTTTAAGCATATCAATTCATATGGTTCGGAATTATAATTGATTCAATTGAAATTGCACTCAACAAAGCACAAGTTTTTCCCTTAACTTGCTTTAAAAATATCAACAGTTCAGCACTACAAGAATTGCTCCGACCACCTCATAACGACGTATTGAACAGTTGAACCTATATAACAATCAGAAGAAGCTGAAGTGTATCAATTTCGTATAGTATCTTGTATCTGAGGAAGCACGTACTTTTGCATATCTTATGTTACTCTAATCGGTATCTCGGAATCTATACTAACATAAAAAGCATCAGTTCAAATTATCCCAATAAAATCTTTGGCTGATCTGGAGGATCTTGTCCATCCGTCAAGCTCGATCAAATGGATGTAACTCAGAATCGTTGCTGGTTCTTCCAGGATGGATATCTGTGCAGAATAAACTCTTCACCATGTAACTGAGAATGGCATATGCAGAGACAAAGGTCAAAGCGTGCTTCTCCATTACTGTTCATTTTCCATTAGTTTGAATTGCAGCAATTATGTTGCTTGCAGAATGGTGCTACTATCAAGAGAAGAATAAGGATATATCATAGTTGTTAATTTTAACATCAAATAAATCAGGTAACTGATACTTCTTATTCACCTGGACCTAACACTTGCAGTGTTCTCCTAAGCGCTAAACGCTAGTTGGTGGCCGACCGGCGCCTAGCGCCTAATCGCCACCTAGGCAGGATAAATCGGCATAGGTGGCTAAGCGGGAGGGGAAGGGCCTAGTGCCTAGGCGGCTGCCTAGGAGAACGGTGAATACTTGATGTCTAATTGGTTACTAGATATCATTTTTGTTTTAAAACTTGATGTCCCAGTTTTATTCAAGAAACCGAGGGAATGTAGCTTCGCAAAACATGATCATCCACATATTGATCACAACTACTTAACCAGCCCACAAAACTCACCAAACACCAACCAGCAAAACCTTTATCCAACACCCCAGACTAACAGGACCAAAAAACTGATTAGACCCCAAAAACAGCAGAGCTCAGCCTTCCAGTGATCTCAGACAGCAACAAGATCAAGACAACCGCACCATCTACCAGAACGGTCACTCAAAAGCCGAAATTACAACCTGCCATCAACCAGTTTGCTAATGAAATCTTCACGGTTCTTCAGATCAGAAACATTATCTTCCTCTTGCATCTCAAACACATTCATATCTCCCTTGAGTTCGACTCCACAGGAAACAAAGGTAGAGGCGCTCGGAGTCTGGTCTCCAAAAATCTGCAAAACTTCTCCATCATGGGAACCATTTCCTCCTTGTACAATGGCTTCCAGTCCTTCAACGCAAAAAGCATTCTTCTCCAGATTGTTTTTACATATATCCAACACTGACAACGGAAAACCATGTTATTTCTATTATTCCACAAACTCCAAAACGCAGCAGCACAAATGGTATTCAAAGCAGCATTTTTCTTATTACTAATCCAGAAACGAGTCACAGATTCATAATCAAGCCCAATATTCAAATAAAAAAACTCACTAATTAAGTTCCACACATTTCTAGCTACCACACACTCAAACAAAATATGCACCACAGTTTCAGGTTCGTCACATAAGCTACAACTGATTCCTCTATTCAAACCTCTTTTTAACAAATTGTCTCTAGTCATTATTTTATTATAAGAAATTGTCTCTAGTCAATTTGGAAATTTTTGTTAGCACATTGTTATTTTATTCGCATGCTTAGTTCACTTCCTGATCTCTTGCCTCCTGATCACATTATTACTTAATGACGTGTGCTGCTCGCCCCCATAATGCCTCCAATGTCCAGGTTAAGTTGATGCTATTCAGGATATTTCAACTATTTGCAAGACATTTCTTTAAATTTGAATGATGAATTACAACTGAAAAGGTATAAATCACGCCTATGTGTTTTTCCTGCATAAAAAATATAATTTTGTCATTACAACACTAATTCAGTAGTAGATGAGGTGCTGTGAAGACGATGCAGTACTGCGGAGACAAGACGGCCAGAGAAGAGGCACCAGAGGTGGTGGCGTGAAGGCTCTGGCTGTAGAGTTCAGGCTCAGTATAGTAGCCATGGGGAAGCAGTGCAGAATGTATCTACGACGTCCTGTGCATGTACGTTGAGGTCAAGGCACTAGTGCATCCCACACAGATGATTCTTTTGCATTGCAAAGAAGTTTGAACAATGTTAATGAATCAAGTCCAACATGTAGAGTTAATGGCGTATTTATGCAGTATGGTCATATGGATTGAATATTGAAACTTAATATTTGAGCTACTTGGTTGGAATTTGAAAATTGATTTGGGGCTTCCATCTTCTATATTACAATTTGAAAATTAATTGGGAGCTTCCATCTTCTATACCATGGCACCGATAAGTATGGATTCTTTGCTAACCTCATCTCAATTAAGTGCAGCTATTTGCTCCTTCTTGATTTAATCACCTTTTTTTTACTCCTTTGCTGGACAATTCTAGCTGGTACAAATGAAGGATAAGACATCCAGACTGCACGTGACAAGATGTGGGCATCTCTCTTCTGACAAAGCAGATCTTTAGCGAGAATTCGGTCAACTATTAGCATTGTTCAGGTTTTGTTCAAATCCAATTTTTTTTTGCTTCGTTGTTACTACAGATGATGTTTGAACCAGAGAGCATGAAAGGCAGGTGGCCTGGGAAGAGGCTATGCTATTGTGTGAGGTGAGGTCATATATATGTGTTTAGCAATTTAATTGTTGGTCTCTACAGTGAATTTACTTGAAACTAGACACAGCTGCATCATATGCTTATGTCTTTTTTAATAAAAAATTTTAGATTGTGGGCAGTATGCGAGGGGTACTTTCTTGGTGAACATTAACACCTGAACAGACAAAGAATTGTGACCATAGAGTTTACCTAGAGTTTATTTGGTAGAGCTCCAGCTCCATTAGATCCGTGGATCTATTGGAGCTGGGTATTCCAAACTCCACTAGATTCGTGGAGCTGGAGCTGTGAGTACATTAAAAGTGTTTAGATGGATTATCTTGTTTATATTTTAGACCATAAATATAAATTTAATTCACTTTATTTTAGCCTACAAGTTTCAAATCTTAGGTAAAACTGAGATCTGGAGCTCTACCAAACATTTACCTAGTATACACACACATTGGAGCTTATCCTGGATTGCCTAACTGTGGAAAGAATGACCTGGTTTGATATCATTTTTGCTTTGCTATGACATAGGACTGAATGTTCTTTTGTATATTAGAGAAGGGATCATGCATCGCTAAGAGATTGTATTATCATTTTCAATCCTTTAATTTGCCTGCAATGTTTGTGTTATCGTACATTCGCAATGGTGCATATTGGAAATTATTTGCATCCTCCTATGCATTGCTCTGCTTTTGTCTTCATAAATATTTGTCCTTGCCGTATTTGTTTTTACAATATCGAATAACATAATCTTCTCTGCTTCGAATTGTAAGCATTTAGTGTTGTACTTTGACAACAGCAACACTGTTTGTGTACCAATATCCAACGGGGCTTCAGATGCTGCGTGTATCTAGAATAGGCGTTGCACAAGCTGGGTTGAAATGGAGGTGTCTGGATATTCATGTCTTTGTGTCCATGGAAGTTTACATAAATGATTTCACAATTTTTCTATCTTATTTAGAACTACAATAAATAAAATAAGTATATAGTTGTTTGAACCTATATGAATGTTCTTGTTTTTCTTTTTTGTGCATTGTTGCTATTTGGTAACTCCTACTGTTCTTTGAACCAATATGAGGGGCTATCAGCAATGACGCGGCAATATTTAAGCCGCCATCAATGTTCTCGTTTGTTTAGATACAATATAGGATTTTTTTTCTGATTATTCATATGCACAGGATTCAGATAATAAGTAACTACTGAACTTCAGTGTGTGAAATCCTTCTCAATTTCAAACGTAATTATATATTGTGTGCAATACATATTGCAAAAAGTGCATTGCACATGTATGATTACTACTCCGTTCACTTGAAAATTCATCCGTTTGTAAGGGCAGTCCCAATGCATATAGTTTCGATAACTTCTATATCATCTAGACACTACATGTAGAAACTATGCTCCCAATAGATAGTTTCTTCAAAATAAACTCTCATCCAATCTCCTCTTTTCTCTTATTTTCTCACCCAATCCCCTTTTTCGCTTTCTCGGTACTTGTGTAGAAATGGTTTCCTGCATGAGAAATGGTTTCCTTCTCTTTCATCATTAACTACCTCCACATCACTATTTTGCTTACATGGCAACCTAATTAATGCTATGGAAACTATCCTAGTCATCCCATTGAGATTGCCCTAAGCCTACTCTCCATTTATCAAGGAATCTTTCCTACATTTATCATTTCTGCTCCATGTGATAATAATATTAAATTGGCATCGTTCCTCAAAATGAGCAATGACCTTTATGAGGTCAGAGCTTTAAAGGCAGGTGTAAAGGCTAAGAGAGAAACGGCAACCTTTGACCACAAATGTTTCAATTAATCCAGCAACCAGTACCATTGTGGACGAGTAAATCTCATTGATAACTCTCCAACACAAGTACAAAGGACTCAAGAAAATAAGGAGTAGTCGTTCGGCAATCCTGATTGTCTGCGTTGATTGTTGATCGGCGTCGGTGACGGATGAACAGATGATGGTGGTAGAGGGGTCTAGGGACGATGGCGGAAGCCCTTGTATCTACAACGACTCGTGGGAGGCCGAATTCGTAGAATTTGAGTCAGAATCCGCAGAATCAGGTGGATGACAGTTTCTGATTCTATGTACAAATCAGATTCTGATTCTTGGAGAAGCTGTCTAGAATCCTACTGTTCGGCGTACAATCCGCTTTTCTTTTAAACAGAAGCTGTATTTAAGCTGAAACGAAGGGGCCATAGCTGAGTTTGCCCCAGATATGTATGGACCGAATCGAATACTTGAAATAAGACAGTCAAGAAAATCACAGTAAACTTTTGGTAAAAGTTGCGTGCATACAAAAGGAGCAGAAACTAATCACTTGAATCAAATGCAGGGAACATTAGAAAGACGGAGTGACAGACATACTATTTGCACCATGAAAAGGCTCAATAGAAGCAGCAAGGGCAAATGGCAGCCAACATCGATGCAAAAGAATACAGAACAGGTTAATTAAGCGTATTAAACAACTTACTGTATACCTTGATACGAGGAGGTCAAGAACGTCGGGAGGAGGATGGAACTGGAAGAGATAACCGCGCAGCGGGCATGTTGGCCAACATCCAGGACTAGTGCCACCAGGAGATGCAGAAAGGTGGCAGCAAAACACCACCAGTGCTTTCTTGCTCTTTCGTCTCCTCCCGGCCGGCAGATATCCCTGAAATTTCATACCACAGACGCGAGTTGCTCGCCTCGTCACGACACCAATTCGCTGTAAACTCTCGCGAATCGTGAAACGGATTCGTCGGATTTAAACTGGTTTAGGGTATATGGCTCGCACTGAAAATTAGAAGAAAAAAATGGAGAAACGCCAACCTGAATCATGTGCCATATGACTCGAACGAACTGTGTTTCTGTAAACTATGCACGATACAGCCGCTGGCCTTCATGTTCTCGCAAACCGAAGTAATTAGGGTGTATTTGGTTGATGGGATGAGGTTGAATAGGATAGGATAGTTTTGTACTATTTGATTCTATTATTTTGAGTGCATAAAATGGTTTAGTATCTGTAGAAAATATTTCTCAAGTTTGTATCTCACTATCCGTGACGGAATGATTCTATTTAAGCAACCAAATATATAGATAATATTTTTTTTAAACCATCTCATATATGTATTACTTGGTAGAAACAACTAAACACACCCTCAACCGCTTGCAACTTGCAAGTGAGCGAGTTGTAAACCTGTGCCGTCTCTGGAGTTGCGGCATTTCGTCGAACATGGCGGCGGCATGTCGAGGACCAAGAGTGTGACAGGCGATCATCAGTCCTCAGAGCCGCAATCTCGAGCCGCTAGCGGCGGCAGCTCTCCCAATACTTCGCCAGCGAGGGCAATGGGCGGATCGCCCGCGCCGCCGTCATTCGATCGAGCGCTCTCGCGATCGGCGGCTTTTGCCCGAAAGGACGGTGCGATCGGGAGAGTCGCCACGCCTGGGCTGCCATGTCCACCCAACCCGCCTGCATTTTGGGCTGCGTATGGGCTGGGTTAGAATCTGGGCCGTGTGAAAAAAAAGGATCAGAAAAATAGCAGAAACCTAGAACAAGAGACGGAAAGCTGCTGCAAAGATGACTTGTTTAGCTTCCTTACCCTTTTTTAAAAAAGAATTTAGTTCTTTTTAAACAAAATTGTAAATCAAGCAGGTCGATAAGTGTGGGAGCGTGCGCTGCCGCAGCAGTGGAGCACAGGAGCAAAATGTTGCTGCAACAACTGGGCGCGAGAGGCGGGCGAGCGCAAGGGAGGCGGCCTATCGTAGCAGCTGGGCATGAGAGATGGCTACTGTCAGCGGCGGGCAGTACTGGGTTTAGATGGAACTTTGGAAAGGCTTCGTTACGGTTATTTGCCTTGGTGGTATTTGACTGTATCTTGTGGGTAAAGTGTATAACCTCTGCAGAGTGTACAACCTATTCGAATAGCCGTGCTCACGGTATTGAGCATCGCTCGGTGATTACGGTCAAGGGTTAGATTGTCATGAAAATGACTTGTTGATGGAAAATGCTTGGGTTGGTAATGAGGAACTGGTCATAGGATGGAAATATGATTGTGATTAAAATGTTTGTGAAAGCTACTATTCTTATTCTTGCTTTCTTTGCTTTGCAAATTACTACCGTTATTCTTAAATCTTTGTCTTGCTCATGAACCATAGCCTATCCTTTGTACTAAGCCATGCATGTAGAATATTAGAATTGCATTACATGCATAACTTCTTGAGTGCTCAAAGTACTCACCCCACAACAACACAACTTCAGTTGAAGAAGAAGCAAACCCTGCTCAGGAGGAGGAGTATCAGGAGGAGCCGACAAACTAGGGAGCGAGCCCAGTCAGTTGCCTGTGGCAAATTGGTTGGCGCCACGAGTTTATTTTATTTCCGCTGCATTTGAATACTTAATAATAATTCTTCGCCCTGCGAGGCGTATCTTTGTAACTTGACCATAAGGTCGATCAACTAGTTTGAGTATTTAATTAAAGTACTTATTATTTCGTTGGTTATGACTGTGATATGTACCAATGTTGAGATCATGTGCACTAAGCGTGATCTGGACTAGTCTTGAACACACGAGGGTCCGGATTTGCACGTTCGGGTCCCGACAGAGGTGGTATCGAGCCATCTTGACCGTAGGGATGGCCCTTAGTTAGAATGGTCGTAGTGAGGATAAAACTATTTTCTAAAAGCTAAAATGTGCCAAGATGATAATGCAATCTTGACTTATCCCTTCTTTCTTTTCATACCCCCTACTGAATTTATCGCATGTACGCTTTGTTTAAAATATTTGAGTTTCACGTGAGTGACCTTTGACAGATGAGGATGATCCACTCTTTTGGTGGAGCTTGATGGAGGCACGCCATGAGCTTTGGCGTATGATGCACGGCTGCTTGGAGGATATGATGAGCCGATCTCTGGGGGACTCTTGTGGATCGGGCAGACTAGATATTGCTTGGGATGTCACCATCACGTTTACGACGGATAGGGCGAGGCGAAGTCGTCCCATCCGCATTCTCGCCGGAGGCTGCATTTGATCTTTGGGATCCAGAGACATCGCGTCTGGCGATGAGGCGGATTGCTCGTACCTACCCCAGGAGTTGGATGCACATGTGTTTCGTCACCACCCACGCAGAGACACTCGCTACAACCGAGAGCCCATAGAGGAGGAGGATGCCACGATCACCCACGCCGGATATGTCATCGCTCAAGAGGATGCTATAGGCGAGGCTGTTCAGAGGCTGCAGAGGTCTCGTGGCGAGTTCACGCAGCGAGGGCGCATCTCATTGCAGATCTGTGAGTACTTGGCCCATTCTATCCAGAGGATTGGAGAGCGGAAACGGCCTATACGGACAGAGCCGGAGCGATCTTTGGAGTTACACGACCTGCACCGGAAGAACCTGGCGAGAACCGCGGCGAGCGAGCGGTGGAAGTGAAGCCAGAGCCTGGAGGTCAAGCCGGAGCCAGTGGAGGTTGAGCCGGTGCAGGAGGCGCATCCAGCGGAGGATCGTTGGGATAGGTTTGTACCCGCACCAGCACACCCGCCGGTGTATCCACCAGGAAGTTCCGGTGGGGGATGGCTAGAGGAGTGAGCGCTAGGATTAGCAGTTGAGACTCCTGCGTTGAGTCGCGTCTTGGAATAAGAGTCACCCTTAGAGGCGTTTGACTCCAGAATATTAGTTTGATTTGCTTCTTTCATGCTTGTGTGTGATGGGTATGTGTTGCATGGCCCATAAGCATTGTGAGCAACCATACCTCGATATTAATAAAGTAATAAAGTTAGATTTTGTGTTACACCTTGACCCCGCATAAGTATTCTATTACTTGTCTATTCTTATTTTCCCTCTCGTCTCTAAACCATGGAACAATCGACAGATGGTGAACACTCGTGGAAACCAGGGAGGAAATGGGAGTGGTTCACGCTCAGCTGGGAACATTGGAGATGAAGGACAGGGACCCCAACCAGCACCGCCAGTTGATATGCAGAACTTGGGAGCCTTTATTGCTGCACAGACCCAGTTAATGAATGCCATGATGCAGCAGATGCAGCAAGTCACTGCCCAAGCCGCCGCCGCCGCCCAAGTTAACCAGGTCAACCCAGTGCAGAGGCCACACTCGAGGCTGTCGGAATTCATGAGGACACGACCGCCTACATTTTCCGGGAATGCCAATCCATTGGAGGCAGATGATTGGCTGAGGACGATAGAGAGGAAGTTGCACATTACCCAGTGTGAAGGAAATGAGAGGGTACTCTACGCCTCTCATCAGCTTGAAGGAACTGCCGCCGAATGGTGGGAAAACTACTGTGCTGCTCATGAGCACCCACAGGACATCAGCTGGGAGGAGTTCACGATTGCTTTCCGGCAGTATCATGTGCCCGAAGGCATAATGGAGTTGAAAAAGGAGGAGTTTAGGGCATCAAGCGGGAAATCAATCGATGTCCGAAAGTATTTGAATAAGTTCACGTGATTGGCACGCCACTTTTGAGGATGTAGCAACGGATAAGGCCTGGCAGGTCCGCTTTATGAAAGGATGAATTAGGGTTGCAGGTGGGACTCATAACCCACACCTTTCCGGACTTTCAGGAGCTAGTGAACAAGGCACTGATATTGGAGGACAAGCGCAAGGAGCTGGAGGACAACCGGAAGCGCAAGATGGCACAGCAGGGAGCACGCCCGAGCGCAAGCGTTTGAGGGTTGCACCAAATCAGTTCTTGATTTCAGCCAAGAAATGTGATGACGACGCCACCGCCGAGACCAAGACTGCGGACAAAATTTCCGACACCAACACCGGTTGGGAATGCAAGTGCGAGGGGAGTTTACCGTCGGCGATTAAACGTTGTTATAATCGCAACGAGCAGCAGCATTTGCCAATTATTGTCCTAAGAAGGAGGAGGAGTGACACCAGTTCGCTTCAATCTTGGGACCACTCCAACGAAGGCACCCGCGTCAGGAGCAAGTCGTGGAGTTACACAATCTGGAGCTGCCACTCAGACTGTGGTAAGAGGCAGAGTCAATCATGTCACCGCCGATGCAGTGCAGAATACATCGGACGTCGTACTGGGTAAGTTACTTGTCAACTCGATAGACTGCAGCTTTATTTGATTCTGGAGCTTCGCATTCGTTTATATCTCGAATTTTTGCTGTGAACAATGGGTTGAAAATGGTGAACCTTAGACATGTATTGCTAGTACAATCCCCGGGATCAGAACTCCGATCTGATGCAGGATGTTCTGGGTAAAGTTGCTTATAGATGGAGCAGAGTTCTAGCAAACTTAGTGGTGTTAGATACCCGGACCCTAGATGTTATTTTGGGAATGGATGGTTGTTTAAACACAAGGTTGTGCTAGGACCTGTGACGAAGAGTCATATCGATCGAGAGTCCTTGTGGGAGAAAAATAGAGTTTCAACAACTGCCGTTGGGATGGACAGGTTGATAGTCAGCGATGTGAAGGCCGTCAAGATAGAAGATGTACCGGTTGTCGAGAATACCCGGATGTATTTCCGGAGGATTTACAGGATGCCACAGACAGGACATAGAGTTTGTAATTGAGTTAATCACAAGAACGACCCGATAGCTAAGAGACCTTATCGGATGTCAACCGATGAGCTGATCGAAATGAAGAAGCAGATTGAGGAGTTATTGGATAAGGGATTTATTAGACCTAGTTCGCGCCATGGGGAGCACCGGTTCTGTTTGTCAAGAAGAAGGACGGAGTTAACGGATGTGTGTGGATTAATGAAGCGTTAAATGAAGTCACTATAAAGAATAAGTACCCACTACCCAGGATCGATGACCTATTTGATCAGTTGAGAGGAGCCGGAGTTTTTCTCCAAAATTGATCTACGATCAGGATATCACCAGCTGAAGATTAGATCGGAGAATGTGCCGAAGACCGCATTTTCGTCAAGATATGGGCACTACGAGTTCACAGTTATGTCTTTCGGTTTGACAAATGCACCTGCATACTTCATGAACATGATGAACAAGGTTTTCATGGAATACCTGGATAAGTTCGTTGTTGTGTTCATAGATGACATTCTAGTTTACTCCAAGACCGAGGGAAGAGCATGCGAGCATCCGAAGCTAGTTCGGAGAGGTTAAGAGAGCGACAACTTTTCGCTAAGTTTAGCAAGTGTGATTTCTGGAAGAACAAGGTGGAATTCCTTGGACATGTGGTGACCGCCGAAGGAGTCACAGTTGACCCAAGTAAGGTAGAAGCAGTGTTGCATTGGGAGCCACCCAAGACGGTGACTCAAATTCGTAGTTTCCTTGGAATGGCCGGTTATTACCGCCGATTTATTGAAGGATTCTCAACGATTGCGAGACCTCTTACGCAATTGTTGAAAAGGAGAAGAAGTTTACATGGGCGCGGAATGTGAACGGAGTTTTCAGGAGTTGAAGAAACGTTTGACAACGGCACAGTGTTAGTTTTACCGGATTTAAGCGAGCTTTGATATATCTTGTGATGTATCGCGTCAAGGACTAGGATGCGTGTTAATGCAGAAATGTAAAGGTCGTTCGCGTGTCGTCCAAGGCGCTTGAGGCCGCATGAGGAGAACTACCCGACACATGATTTGGAGTTAGCAGCCGTGGTACACGCCTTGAAGTTATGGCGGCACTATCTAATTGGGAACAGATGTGAGGTGTACACGGACCATAAGAGTCTTAAATATATATTTACACAATCGGACCTGAACATGAGGCAGAGGAGGTGGTTGGAATTAATTAAGGATTATAATCTAGGATTCATTATCACCCTGGGAAAGCCAATGTGGTGGCCGATGCTTTAAGCCAAAAAAGCCATTCGGTGAACATGTTGGTGGAAGCAAGTCAGGTTGAGTTATGCAAGGAATTTCAGAAGCTGAAGCTGGAGGTTGTGCCTAAAGGATTTATAGCCGCTCTAGAAGTGAAGCCTACCCTGGAAGATCAGATTCGTGAAGGACAGAAAGACGATGCCAAGATTCAGAGGATTAAGTCTAAAATGGAGGAAGGCAAGGCAAAGGATTTCAAGCTGGATGAGCAAGGCACATTGTGGATCAAGAAGCGCATTGCGTCTGCACAAGAAAGGCTCAAAACTAACTAATTCGGAGGAAGCTCATGACTCAAGTACTCTATCCATCCGGAAGCGCTAAGATGTATCAAGACCGAAGGAAAGATTTTGGTGGCCAAGCATGAAGCGTGAAGTTGCGAGCATGTTGCGTACAGCGACATATGCCAAAGAGTCAAAGCAATGCATCAAAGGCGGCGAGGGTTACTCTGACCCGAAGATACGAGTGGAAATGGGAGGAAATCGGAATGGACTTCATTCTTGGCTTACTGAGGACCCAGACGGTATGACTCCATATGGGTTATAGTGGACCGTTGACAAAGTCGCCCACTTCATACCAAATGAAAACTACGTACTCGGGGACCGCTTAGCGGATTTGTATATGTCAAGAATTGTATGTCTACATGGAGTTCCGAGGAAAATTGTGTGAGACGAGGTACGCAGATTTACCTCAAGATTTTGGGATAAGTTGCATGAGGCCCTAGGGACCCGTCTCGAACTTTAGTCTTGCATATCACCCGCAGAAAACAGATAAACGGAAAGAGTTAACCGAGATCTTGGAAGACATGTTGAGGGCATGTGCATTGGCTTATACAACCGTGGGATAAGTGTTTGCCATATGCCGAGTTTAGCTATAATAACACTACCGAGCAAGTTTGAGATGTCACCATTGAAGCACTATATGGAAGACCCGCTTAACGCATGTTGAATTGGAATGAGACCGGGAACGCCATATGTTTGGGCGGATATTCTTCAGCGAGTAGAAGCAGATAGCTATGATCGTGAAAGGTTGAAAGTTGCACAATCAAGACAGAAGAGTTACGCCGATAATCGCCGCAGGGATTTGAGCTTTGAGCCTGAAGATTTTGTGTATCTCAGAGTTACCCCACTCAAAGGAGTTAAGAGGTTCCACACCAAAGGGAAGTTAGCGCCAAGATATGTTGGCCCATTCAAGATCCTGAGTCGTAGAGGTGAAGTAGCGTATCAGCTGGAGTTACCGCAGTCTCTAGCAGGTGTACATGATGTGTTCCATGTGTCACAATTAAAGAAATGTCTCCGAGTGCCAGAAGAGCAGATGCCATTGGAGTCGGTCGAGCTGCAGGAGGATTTGACTTATAAGGAGTACCCAGTGAAAATCTTGGACACCAGGATCGAGAAAGCGAAATAAATCGAACCGCCTCGCAGAGTTCGAAGGAGTAATCATTCCGAGAGCGAAGCAACTTTGGGAGCGTGAAGAAGACCTAAAGAAGGAATTTCCCAACCTATTCCTTAGTCATTTTTAAATCTCTAGGGTCGAGATTCCGTTAAGGGGAGGTTTGTAACACCCCAATTTTTCTTTTCTTGCATTTAAATGGTATTTTGAATTTCTGGAATTTATTTGGATTTATTTGGATTTATTTGGAATTATTTGAATTTATTTTGAATTAAACCATTTAGCAAATTAATTAAATAATGGAAAAGTTAAGATAAAGTTTTGCTGAAAATATTTTATTTGAGTCACAAATGTCTTAAAATATTTATGAGAATTTTTCCGAATTTTCTCGATATTTTAATGCCCCAAACAAATTATTTTATTTTCGGAAATATTTTTAATCGAAAAAGAATTAAAAATCCGGATGAATAGTATTGGGCGAGTAATGTGCGGCCCATTTTGAAAAACCCTAGCGCCGTGGCGCTCGATCTTCATCCGACGGCTCACGATGCGCCACGCCACCAACCCTATTCCGCCGGACTCGCCATCGACCACGGACTCCTCAGAATTCAAGACGGACGCTTAAGAGCCCCTATTTAATGCGCCACCCTCCGTGTTCCTCGGTTTGCGCCAGACCAACCCATCGAGACGCCGCTGAGACGCCGCCGCCGCGACGACTCGCCGAAGTCCGGCCGTCCGCGCACTTCTTCGCGTTGCTTAAATCGCCGCCGGTGATTCTCCGCGTCGCCGCGCCACCATCGGACTCATCTCGTCGCGCCCGACCGGAGCGTTATCCGACGTCGCCGGAGGACCACTTAAACGCGCGCCGCACGCGTCGTCGTTTTCGCTCTCGGTCAAGCTGGCCACAAGACCATCGCTGCCGTCGCCGAAGCCGTCGACCGTCCGATCTCCAATCGACGATTCAGATCCCGCCACGCCGCCCCAAAACAAGAAAGCCCATCTTCTAATCTCCACCGTTAGATGCAAACCGAGGGCCACCGCCGTGCCACGGCACCGATCATCGTGCACGGACGCCGACAAGGCGGACCCACATGTCGATCTCACCGCGACGCTCATCAGGCGCATGAGACGCCGACAAGGCAGCTCGCATGTCGATCGCCAGACGAAAGCGCAGGCGATGAGACGCCGACAAGACGGGCCCACCTGTCACCAAGACGCACCGCGCGTGTAGGACGCCACCGCTGACGCCATGTCGACGCCACGGTGGGACCCACTGTCGAGAGATAGCCGCGAAGTCGTCGACGCCACGATGACGCTCATGCCGACGTCATCACGGAGCCGGTCGGTCGACGTCAGCAAGGCCACGTGTCGTTCGTGGTGGCGACACGTGTCACAGATGACGCAATAATTAATTTTCCAAAAAGAAAATATTTATTTAATTCGGTATATTGATTTTGAATATATTTTGAAACTTCAAACGCTTGTAACTTTTGCGTTTTAACTCCGATTTGAGTGATTCCAATTTCTATAAATTTGTAAAATCAAGCTCTTTCTGTTTATGAATTTTATTTGAATTTTAGGCTTGAGTTGCTCTCTGTTTTATTTATTTATTGCTATTTATTTGCGTTACGCGTAGACGTTGAAGTGCCCGAAGGTTTCGAGGGAGAAGTTCTGACCCAAGAGCAAGTTCAGGAACCAGAACCAGCACTTTTTGAAGGCAAGTTGTGTTTGATCATGTTGAACCTATTAGAGAAAATTATTTTGATTTAATTTATTGCATGCTAATTTAGTAAAAATTGGATTGAATGAATTTTGGGATTAGCTAAATGCCTAGTTGCTGTATGCCACCTTGTCGTAAATAATTGTAGGCCATGAATCATTTGTCACCCTAGGTTGTGGATTAATAGTTGGACATTAATTAATTGCCAACATGGGTTGAGTAGACCGAAGTAGTATGCTTAGCCTACGCCACGTGGACAATTCATGATTTTGGAAATACCAAAGTAAATATTGACTTAATGAGATATTGAACATACTTTGTGAATGAGACATGTGTTATTGAGTTGATGATGGCACGTGGTGCAATGGTAAAAGAACCGGTGGGAAAATGATTTAGGCTGGGGCAAATGGCAAGATTGTTTCGTGGGCCAAGAGTGGCAATCTGGCGGTCGATTTGGTTTTTATTGGTTTTGGATATTTGAGTTACACTTGGTTAGTCTTGCCTCGGTCAACTAAGGACCTAACCTTGCAAGCATTTGAACTGAAGTCTTTCATACAACCACAAGCTCTCAAGAATGGGACGGGCTTAGCTGAGTAAACCGGGAAATCTATTCTTTGGTATCTTGTCGTGGTGGTGTGAGGCCCGAGAAGCGGAATGAGAACTCACATGGCGCAAGAGGGGGCCTGGGTGGTAACCAGTCCCTCCAAAGTGTTGAAACCTTAGTGCAAAGTCGGGTTTAGATGGAACTTTGGAAAGGCTTCGTTCACGGTTATTTGCCTTGGTGGTATTTGACTGTATCTTGTGGGTAAAGTGTATAACCTCTGCAGAGTGTACAACCTATTCGAATAGCCGTGCTCACGGTATTGAGCATCGCTCGGTGATTACGGTCAAGGGTTAGATTTTCATGAAAATGACTTGTTGATGAAAAATGCTTGGGTTGGTAATGAGGAACTGGTCATAGGATGGAAATATGATTGTGATTAAAATGTTTGTGAAAGCTACTATTCTTATTATCTTTTTCTCGCTTTGCAAATTACTCTTTGTTATTCTTAAATCTTTGTCTTCGCTCATGAACCATAGCCTATCCTTTGTACTAAGCCATGCATGTAGAATATTAGAATTGCATTACATGCATGACTTGTCGAAAGTGCTCAAAGTATTCACCCACAATAACACAACTTCGAGTTGAAGAAGAAGCAAACCCCGCCAGAGGAGGAGTATCGGAGGAGCCGACAAACTAGGGAGCGAGCCTGGTCGGTTGTTCGTGGCAAATTGGTTGGCGCCACGAGTTTATTTTATTTCACGCATTTGAATACTTAATAATAATTCTTTCGCTCTGAGGCGATCTTTGTAACTTGACCATAAGGTCGATCAACTAGTTTGAGTATTTAATTAAAGTACTTATTATTTCGTTGGTTATGAGTGTGATATGTACCAATGTTGAGACTGTGTGCACTAGCGTGATCCTGAACTAGTGCTGAACACACAGAGGGTCCGGATTTGCACGTTCGGGTCCCGACAACCACCCTGAGGGCGCCACCGGCCTGGGGCATCTCCCGGTCGTGGTGTCGCCCACCATCCGGAACGTGCGGCTAGGCCGCGTGCTGGTGGACGGAGGGAGTTCTGTCAACCTCTTGTCCTCCTCAGCGTTCCTGGCGCTCCAGATTCCACGGCAGGATCTGCGCCCGTCTCTGCCCCTCTTCGGGGTAGACCCAGAATCCAGCCTGATGCCCCTCGGCCAGGTGTGTCTCCCTGTCACCTTCGGGGACAAAGACAACTACCGCACCGAAATGGTGAATTTTGAGGTCGCCGACTTCGACCTCCCCTATAATGCCTTGCTTGGCCGGCCGGCGTTGGCCAAGTTCATGGCGGCAACCCACTATGCTTACTTGGTGGTGAAGATCTGGCCGGCTGCCCCATTGTGATCCGTGGATAAAGCCGCCTCAGTCCGCCACAAGCATGCGCCGAAGTGTCCGTGCCACTGCGGGCCGGCGCCGCAGATGCCACTTCTCTGAACCCCTCAGGCCGGACCGTGCCTCACTGCGCTCGCGGTGAGGTTAAGGCGGTCGCTCTGAGTGAGGGCGAACCCGAAGATCGTCAACATTGGCGCCAACCTCGGCGCCAAATAGAAGACGCTCGCCACCTTCCTCCGGCCTAATTCCAACGTGTTCGCCGCAACCGTCCGATATGGCCGGGTCCCCTGTGGAGGTGATCGAGCACCGATCGGGCGACGCTCCTGAAGCGCGCCTCGATCCAAAGAAGGTCCGGAGGCAGGCGCCGGAGCGGCAAGACGCCATTCGGGAGGAGGTAGAGAAGCTGTTGAGCGCGGGGATCATCAGGGAAGTCTCTCATCCTGAGTGGCTCGCCAACCCCGTGCTCGTCAAGAAGTCCAACGGGAGGTGGCGCATGTGTGTCGACTTCACCGACCTCAACAAGGCCTGCCCGAAGGATCCTTATCCCCTGCCGCGAGTCGATCTCATTGTTAACTCCACGGCCGGGTGTGAACTGCTATGCTTCCTAGATGCGTATTCCGGATACCACCAGATCGGCATGGCGCTTGGAGATGAAGAGAAGACTGCTTTTGTAACCCCTACGTGTGTCTACTGTTATGTAAGAATGGCTTTTGGTTTAAAGAATGCTGGTTCCACTTACCAACGTGCCATGCACATTACCTTCCGCCCCCAGATAGGGTGAAATCTTGAGGTTTACGTTGATGATTGGTTGTGAAGATCAACAAGAGTGAAGAAGCGATTCAAGACCGGAGGAAACCTTTGCTAACCTCCTAAGAATTGCACAAGCTCAACCCTGGAAATGCGTGTTCGGTGTGCCCTCCCAAGAAGTCATTGGGCTTCGGTGTCCAAATAGGGCATTGAAGCCAATCCTCGACAAGATATCGCCATCGAACACATGAAGCCGCCAAAGACGACTCAAGCAAGTTCAATGTTCGCTTTGGCCGCCTCCTCGGGCGATTCATTGTTCTACCGGGAGAAAAAGCTTGCCTCTGCTCAAACTGTTGAAAAGACAAACCACTTGAGTGGATCAAGAAGCCTGTATATGCGTTTGAAGATCTCAAAGCAGTACTCTCTCTCCCCTGTTGGTCTCTCCCGCGACCGGTGAGCTGTTCTCTCAGACATAGCTGCCACCCCGAGGTGGTGAGCGCTGGTCGATTGCGGAGAGGAAGGCGCCCAAAGGCCGTGTACTACATCGCAAGGTCTTTGCACGGCGGAGACCCGATACCCGCAGCTCGAGAAAATGTCAGACGCATCTGGTGGCGCCCAGAAGCCGCGCCATTATTTCAAGGGCGGGAAATTACCGTGGTCACGGCCTACCACGCGAGAAATCCTCCACAACCGAGAAGCAGAGGGTCGATCATAAAATGGGCGGTGAAACTGGGGAATTCAACCTCAAATTTGTACCCCGTGACCGCCATCAAAAGTCGGTCGGGCGGAGTTCGCCACCGAGTGGACTCCCGCCACTCAGAGCTGAAGAAGCCCCGCGCCTCTCCCCGACCTTGTTCTTCGATGGTTCCTTCAGTTGGAGGGCGGGGAGCCGAGTTGTCCCTGGTCTCCCCGACCGCGACATCCTCCAAAGATGTGGTCGCCTCGAGTTCAAGGCCACGAACAACATAGCCGAGTACGAGGGCTCATGCTTGGCAGATTGCGCGATCGCTTGGCGTTGGGCATTCGGCGCTCTGTGTCAAGGGAGACTCCCTACTGGTCATCAATCAAGCGCGGAAGGAGTTCCAATGTTCTGACCCCACCATGGCGGCGTACCTGGCGGAGGTCCGGAAAATGGAGTGTCATTTTGAAGGTTTGGGATATATCCATGTCCCCCGGCGCGACAATCACCTTGTGGACGGGCCAGAGTTAACTGCGTCCCTCAAGGGCCTCTGCTCGGCCGGAGTTCGAAGAAAGGCTATCGCGACCGTCCATCGCGGCCCCCAATTCAGGTGGGGACGATGGTGTCGCTGTCGCAGCCCTCACTTCAAGCGGGGACGACGGCAAGGCGGCGACCTCCCGGCCAGCGGGAAGGCGGTGTTGCTGTCGTGGCCCCAGGCCTCGGGAAAGACAACAAGGCCCACCTCAGCCCCCGTGCCCGGAGGGAAGATGGCGGTCTCGCCAAGGCGCGCTTAGGGGAAAAGCTTGGCCCGGCAGAGTACCCAGCGAAGCACCGAGTGGTCGCCACGCTATTAGGAAGATCGGTGGATGGATCCTATCCTAACCTTCTGCGTGACCAAGTGATCCCGACGATGATGCCTCAGCTGAGAAGATTGCACGTAAGGCCAAGTGCTATACCCTGGTAGGTGGGGACCTATATCGCCAGGGCAGAAACGGAGTTCTACTGAAGTGCATCACTCGGGAAGAGGGGAGCAACCTGCTCTCTGATATCCATGGAGGCGTGTGCGGGAGCCATATGTCCGGCCGAACGCTAGTCGGTAAAGCGTTTCGTCAAGGATTTTATTGGCCTACTGCCCTCCAGGATGCTTGCGAGCTGGTGAGGACATGCGAAGCTTGTCAGTTCTTCGCTAGGCAAATCCACCGACCCAACCCCAGCTCGCAAACCATCCCGCCTCTCGCCGTTTGCGTACCGGGGTTGGATATCTCGGGTCCGCTCTCGCTGGCCACAGGCTTCACCCACCTCTTCGCCGCCATCGATAAGTGGGTCGAGGCCGAGGCGGCGGCGCCATCACGGCCGCCGCCGTCAAGTTTATGCGCGGGATCTTCGCCCACTTTGGAGTCGCTAATCGCATCATCACCGATAACGGGACCCGATTCACCAAAGGCGGCTTTCTGGAATTTCGCGATGAAATGGGCACCAAGGTATGTTTTGCTTTGTGGCCCATCCCATGAGCAACGGCAAGCGAACGCGCCAACGCTACCAGTGTCAAGGGCCTCAAGACAAGAGCGTTTGTCCGCTTCACAAAAGGGGCGAGTGGACGGTAAGAGCTCCCCGTCTTTGTGGTCGCTCCGTACCACACCCAGCCGGGCCACAGGCGAGACGCCTTTCTTCCCGTATACGGGCGGAGGTCGTTTCCCTCCGAAGCCGCCGCCGGTCCCCGCTGCCTCGGTGTTCAACGAAGAAGACCAAGATGATCTCCATGAGAAGATGTCAACCTTTTGGAGGAGGTGCGGGATCGTGCTGCTCTCCGCGCCGCCCGCTACCAGCAAAGTCTCAGGTGGTACCACGCCACCCGGGTCTCTGAGAGAACATGGCGGCATGGGCGACATGGTATTGCGCAGAATTCAGACGCATGCCGGGTTGCACAAACTGTCTCCCCGATGGGAGGGCCCCTTCAAAGTGGTTTCAGATCTCGCCCGGCGGTCCGGGTTATTGAGGACGGCGAAGAACCCATTTAATTCCTATAACATAGAGTCGCTAGGAAATTCTATCCTTGAAGGAATTGTAGGTACTACCGCCGCATACTGGTCAACTATGAGGTAAGACTCTCCCTCGGCTGGTTGGCGGCTCCTGGCAGTTAGTAAAGTTGTTGCCTAGAAGGCTTTCAATTTACCATTGTTGTCCCTTTCTGTGCCCTTAGCGGCGAGTTTTTTTGCGTGAATGTCGCTGGTTCCGTATGTTTGCTAATTCCTTGGTGATCTACTGAGTCACTTGGTGTCTGTGTCCGACAAGGACGGGCGACCGGGGGGCGGGCTAGATGCGATGCTCAAACGCGGCTCGCGCGCCTCGGGTTGGCTCCCTGAAGCACCGCTGGTTGTCACCGCGAGCATCGTTAGTCTAGTACCCCTCCTGGAAGCCCGCAGCTTTGACGCACAGCACCATGGTTCGATCTCCAAAAAAATCGCAAGGACTTAGAAATCAAAAAGGGACCGGGGCTCACTCCATGCGGGGACCTATATCATTCGGTTTTATCTTGCATATGCCTACTCATTCTGTTAGTAGCTGTGCACCAAGACCTAGAAGCGCCGACTTATTGCATGAAGTCTTCAAGCCTCTTCGTGGTCGCCTAGGAGTTCGGGGACTGGTCGCCCCAAGCTTCTTCGTGGTCGCCCCAAGCTTCTTCGTGCTCGCCCCGAGTCTCTCCGTGGTCGCCCAGATGCTTGGGGGCTGGTCGCCCAATGATATAAAAAAAATAAGATAAGTGCTTCATACCGCATTTCTGACCATTTCCTTACGTGCATGCGCTAAGATGGGTCAAATTACGCGTGATTGTCACGAGTACTAAAAGTTAACGGCCCCTCATGATTAAAGGAAGTGTGCTAAAAGCGCTAACGTTTGGCGCGGCCAAGCGACCGGGGTGCAAGTTAGACGTGGCACTCAAACACGGCTCGCACACCTCGGGTTGGCTCTCTGAAGCACCGCTGGTTGTCACCGTCGAGTGCCGCTGGTCTAAGAACACTTCCGGAAACTTGTTGCCTCGCCACGCCACGCCGCAACACGCCAGCGATCATCGTGGTTCGAAGTTCCGTAAGAGTTTGAACCAAGTGACAATCCCGCAAAAACCAAACGCTAAGACCAAGCTACGCCTAGCATTTCTGTCGTCGACTCAAGGTCGTTTTTGCCCAAGTCCCATATGACTTGTGTGATCCTTACTTGTGTTTGCAAGAAACACGCGTGGTCCTTTGGTGGAGCTCGGGAAGCTGCCTAACCTAAGCTGCCCAATCGGCATTCCGGCTAAGTTGAAAGGTCGGGCCACTGACGGTTTAATCTAGCAAACTTGATCACACAAAACGAATGAACATGCAAAATAGCATTGAACCTCGGAAATATCTGCTCGCTAAATACTACTTAAGTGTTTATACATGCAGAGGGATCAACAAAAGGAAGAAAAGCAAAAGAACCAAGGGCTGCTGCCCTTCTTCACTCGTCGCCGACGTCGATGTCGTCGCTTCGCCGCCTTCCACGGCCGGTGAGGGTGGAGACATCCATGGTCATTGCTCAACTTGCAAGATCCCGCCACGTGTTCGGTGGTCGCGCCTCGCCTCCGCCACGCCCGCTCTCCCTCGATGCCGGCCGTCACCGGCTATTATGGGATCAAGGGCGGCGTCGCTGCTAGCCCAAAGAAAGTTAGCAGATAGGTCGCGGTCATGATCGCGACCTCGACCTTCTCTGGCGGAGCGAGTGGCTAGGGCTTCAGCAGACACGAAGTGCTTCCACTACCGATTGGTCGCCAGAGCAAACTGCAGCTGTGAGTCCTCCAATGGCGTGTTCAGGGCCACCCCAAGGGCTCCAGGCACCTCTTCGTGTGCTGGAAGGCCTTCTTGAGCATGACAGACAGATTGCGCCGCAGGCGAAAGGACTCGACCTCCGAGGTCTTCATCGCCGTCTCGGTCCTCTCCGCCTGCAGCCACCCTCTCGCCAGCGTCATAGGTGGCAAGATCGGCTCTCCTCTGCGCCAATGCCGCCTCGCCGCTTCGCCTCACCCGCCTCGCTGCAGCCGCTTCTCACCGACGCCAACCATCGGGCGATATCGGCCCGTGCTGGGGCGGCTGCGGAAGGGCGGTGCCCCAGCCAGCCAAATCCTCGATCCACGAGCCGATGAAGAGCTCGACGTGGCGTTCGGTGGGGGCAATGGCGGTGCGAGGGGCGAGGCTCCCGGAGGCGCTGGCGCTGGGATCATCCGCTCCGGCCCTCTCAGGTGGGGCCGCCGGGAGGCACTGGGCGAGGTGCTCGGCTTGCTTGGCGCCGGAGGCGCTTCGCCCTTAGCTGCTTCTGAGGCCGCCTTGGCGGTACCTCAGCGAGACCGCCATCGGGAGTGTGAGGCCACCTTGTTGAGCGGTGCTGGGCTCCCATGGCGAAAAGTTGGCGCCATGCCGCTGAGGCTGGCCGAGGAGGAGACGCCTTGTCGGGGCGCAGCGGGAGGCGCGCCCGCCACGAAAGTCGAGATTGGGGCGGCCTGTGTTGCCGCCCCCTGCGAAGGAACCACCACGACAGGGCTCGTGGCGGCAGAAATTTGGCCCGCGTCTACGCGGGCCCTCTTGGGATCCGGACCCATGGTGTCCGGGGCGAGTGATCGTTTGCCCGTGGCCCGATCGCTGGCGGGAGCCGTGTCCCTGATCACCAGCGGGCCGCGGGCCGGCACCACGGCGGGCCCCGTGGAGTCCATCGGCGGGAGCAGCCTCACGACCCTTAGGCGCTCCGCGTGCTCCAGATCGGGCGAAGGGGCCGGGCCGCCGAAAAAAGGGTGCAGGTCGGAACCGTTGCATCAAGACGGGCGAGCCATCCGCCTCGAGTCGCTTCCTCCAAGTTTTCGCTACCGATAATGGGCAAAAAGTAGCTGCTGGTTGGTAGGAAACCACAAAAAGAAGCATGTGCGCGAGAAAAACCTAAAGAAGAACGAAGACTCACATCCTGGGCCACGTGCGCGTCAGGTCGTCGTCGCCCGTGTACTGCCATGCAGGGCGGATGCGGTGGCGAAGAGGGCTGATCCTCCGGGCCACGAAGTCCCGCTACAATTTCAGACAATCCGGCTTCCCCGCACGGAGGATGCGGGTCGCCATTGCGCGAAGCTTGCCGTCTCCTCGACCGGGCGAGTTCGAGCCTCTGAGGCCTCCGCTGCTTTGCTGGCACGCCCAAAGCGCTAACGCCGTGTTATCCTGATGTACTGCCTATTCGCGCGCCATGACTTCCAGCTTGGACTGGCCGAAAAGAGATGTAGCGGAGGCCATCCTGCTCCCATGCGGAAGTAGCAGCTCCCCACTACCTCATTATCGTTAGAGGCGCGGCAGAGGAAGAAATGGCGGAAAAATGGAAGATTCGGCATCACCCCATGAACATTTCACAGAGGTGTGCGAAGATGGAAAGAAAGACAATGGAGTTGGGGGTGAGGTGAAGGTGGTGGATCCCGTAGAAGTGAAGGACGGTAAGGAAGAACTCAGAGAATGGCGGGACCAGACCCGCCATCATAGCCCAAGTGTGGATGAGGATTTCGTCGGAAAGGCATCATGGTGTGGCGTCCCCGTCCGAACGGAAGGTGCCCTCCCTGCTAGGATGGCCATCCTACCCACCGCATGGGCGTCCGCGGTGGAGGCAGGGATGGAGGGTGCCATGGAGATGAAGAAAGGCTGAAGCTTTTCGAGCAAGAAAGTTGGAGAAGCGAGAGTTGGGGTGCGCAAGGAAGAAGAAGGCGTAAAACCGCTTGATACAGATGAACCTATATATGCGCCCCTACACCGACGGTTCGCGAAGGGACAAAATCGTGCGTCGCCTCGGGTCCCGAGAAAAATCTGCGGATACGCGGGGGGGACCGAGGCGGTCGTATCTTCATGAGTGGTGGCCCCACCCAGGAGCACGCTAAGCATTTAATGAAGGTTCTAAAGGAAGCGCAGGCGCTGGCCCGGCGGGCCCGGCTATGTCGGCGTATTTACACTGGGTACCCTCCGCCGACAAAAGCGCCAACATGACGGTCAACATCACAGACCCACGTGGCACCCGGCGTGTGGGCGAAGCGCGCCGCCGCCTGGCGTCGATCCACGTGGCACCCAACAGCAGTGGGCGAGCCCGCCGCCGCCCCGGCGGTCGACCCACGTGGCACCCGGCGAAAGGTGGGCGAGACGCTGCCGCCCGCGGCAGATCCACATGGCGCCGAAAGCGAGAGGGCGCACGCACGCTCTTTCGCCGGCGGTCGGCCCACGGGCGCCGGGAGCAGAGGGCGAGCACGCCTCGCCGCCGGCGGTCGGCCCACGGGCGCCGGCGGCAAAGCGGGCGTAGCACGCTCGCCGCCGGCCGGCGGTCGCCCACGTGGCGCTCCAGCGGCGAGGGCGAGCACGCCTCGCTCGCCCGTGTCGACCCACGTGGCGTCCGGCGGCGGTGGGCGTGGACGCCTACTACGCCGCCGCCGCAAGACAAAAGGTGGTGCGAGGTGGCTTCACCTCGGCTCCTTTCCTTGTCGTACCATTCGGGCGGCGGGACAGGCGTGTCGACCACTCAAGCGCAAGGATTTCGCTACAAACCCATTCTCTCGATGCCTCTCACCAACCCGTCAAAAGGGGTCACATCCGGGCGGACGGGCGGCCATCGTCGGCATTTAATGAGGCCGGAGGAACGGACAAGACAGAAGGGTAATAAATGTATCAGGATCAGCATGATGACCCTCCTTTTACCTACTCCCGTTAGTCTGGCCTATATAAGGGCCCCCGGGTGCATGGGAAAGGGGGTCGAGCCTTCGAGTAGTGTTGCATCCGAGCAAGCAAGAGCTCCGCAGCATAGTCTAAGAGAGAACTTGTAACCTGAGAACTTTGTACTAGCTTTGCACACTCTCTAAACAATCTAGCAGGAAGTAAGGTTTTTACCTAAGGAAAAAGGGCCTGAACCTGGGTAAAATCTTTGTGTCATCTCTAGTTCATAGACGCCGGAATCCTTCGTAGGGAGTCTCTAGGTTTTCACCCTCTAGGTTTAGCCGATCAAGACGCCTCCTTCCAACCAAACCCGGTCTCAGAACTCCGGCCTGTCAGCGGAATACGCCGAGCACCATCTGTGGCCGGTGAGCACGGAGCACGTGGGAGTAAGGGTGCAATCGGTTCGAGATAGTTTTCGATCAACCGACTGACTGATGTATTTGGATCGAATTCGGATAGTCAGATCGATTTTGGATATTTTGTTTCGGATTCGGGAGATTACTATCCGTCAGCTCGGTATATTCTAAGAATATTTTTGGATACTTCTGAAAAAAATCGGATAACTGCATCATCTAGCTTAGTACTTACGATTTGGCTAACCTAATAGCAACATATAGCAGTAGTTGTGAGGCACAAGAACCCTAACTATCAACCTCCTAGTCCTCCCCCATTCGGCAATCGGTGACTCGGCATCACACACACACACACAATTCACACGCCGCCGCCGCTCTCCCACCGCCACCGTCCATCTGTACCTCCACCCTCCAGAAGGTCAATCCCAAAGGCTAATCAAATTTCACTCACTCTAGCTCTATCATTGTCCTAAATCTCCAATCCCAGCACCACTGAAACATCACCATGCTATACCACCGATTAATCATGCTACACTACGATCGTAAACATTCCACTTGAAAAATTATCCAAAATTCTGACAAGATACTGCCATCAGCCCCCAAATACCTGTAATTAAATATAGCAAGATTGACAAACTAGAATGCCACCATGTTTCCTTCAAACGAACAAAAAGGGGGAAAAAAAGAGAGGAGAAACAATAAGAGCAAACTAATCAAATAAAGTACAATAACTAAATTAAAAACAAAAGGGCTAACTCTTGGTCACTTCTAAGTTCACACGAAGAAAAAGGGATACCACAGGCAAATTGACCATCAAGAAAGGGAACCCGCCCTCTTCAAATTCATACCTCTAGACTACCAAAAACCACAACCAAACCGGCCAATCCCAACCACCCAAAAAAAAGATCATGAGAGATTCCAGAAATGGGCACGGATGAGAGCAAACATGGAGAGTTTCCGGTGTGGGGGAGCGAGGGAGAGCCGAATCTGGCGTCAAGATCGCACCTTGGCATGTCACGGTGACGGAGGCAGGGCAGGTGTGGCGCAACATAGAGGAGGATGAAGCGGGGGAAGGGGAGGAGGACCGGTCACTATATGGTGACGAGAAGCAATGCTTGTGTTGAAAGAGGAAAAGGCAAAAGGGCATGCGTTTTTCTTTTCTTTGTATTCCTTTTCTCTCTAAAGATAGAATAGTAAAAGCAAGGTAACATCATATGTCATACTGTATGATATATCAACAAAAGGTTGACATGTGTGTTACGAGTAGCGGCATTAGATTTTATGAAATTGTTTAAAGTGGGAGTCGATGTCGTTCTATCAGAAATTTATGTAAAATTCTTACGTGTAAATTGAATATTCTTTCACAACTTTGTTCGACTACTAATAAGATGTGTCGGTGTACTTTGCACCGGGGTACCCTCTCCGCCGTAGAAGCAATAGGCCCAAGAAGTGGTCTGGCCCAGTTTAGAGCCCACGTGGCCTCGGCGATCACGCCGCTCGCAGGCGAGCGGCTCAGGCGGGCGCCCCGGCGGGCAGCCTGGTGAGCACGCCCGCCTGTCGGGCGAGGAGCTCGTGGCCCCGGGCGCGAGTCTCGACGATCACGCCGCCTGCCAAAGGGTGGCCCGCATGGTGGTCTGACGAGTGGGCGGGCATTCGGGCCCCCCTTGTCAGGCCACGGAGGCAACCAAAGGAATGAGAAGGAGGCTTCGCCTAGAAGACTCCCTCCCCTGACACCCCGTGTCAGGGTCATTAATTGTAAAGGATCCAGCTTTCGACACGACAACGGCTTATCTCTCTAACGCCTCTTACCAACCCGTCGCAGGGGTGTCCTGTCCCGGGCGGACCGGGCGAGGCCTCTCACCGACATTAAATGAGATTCGAAGGACAAGGCCACGGAGGTGCATGTAATAAATGAGTCGTGGGTCGACGTGGAGGCTGGAATGATGGGTGTGATTAATGCGTTGTAGATAAGTATAGCGCCATCTTCTCTCCTGCCCAAAGTGGCCCGTCGATATAAGGGTGCCTTGGTGCATGAGGGAGGAGGCAGGCCGGTCGGCGAATGAAACACATAGAGAAGAAGAACACTCAGAGCAAACAGCCGTTGTAAACACCTCCACATTTCCTCAACAAAGAACAAGCAGGACGTAGGGCTATTACCCAATCTTGGGGGCCTGAACTTGGGTAAACCACTGTATCCACTAGCTTGCTAACTTTCAGAATCCATCGTCGAGAGACATTAGGGTTTCCAGCCACGAAAATGCCCTCTACCGAATCATATTTTCCGTCCAAGGAGTAGACACCCCGTTAGCGGAATCTCGTCAGGTGAAATACGCCGACAAGGGCGCGCCAGGTAGGGGGCTAGTGGTTGGTTCATCCGGCCATCTCTCCGGCGGATTTTGGTCTTCTATCCGAAAGGACCTTGCACCTGGTCATGGCGTACTCGCACTCACCTCGCCAAGGGGGCAGTGGTGGCTCGGCCAGAGTGGTGCCGGTTCGCTACGGAGGCGGCCGTGTCGCCTTGAAATCTCCATGTGGCTATGCCGGGGGCTGGTTGCCCAGTGGTTTATGATCAGATAAGTTGTTTGCATTTGGCATTATCGACTCATTATTTTCTGCGTCTGCATCTCGTTGGATCGAGTTACGCGCGATTGTCGCTAGCGTTGGGAACCTGACGGCTCCTTGTTGATGAAAGGAGACGCCCAGTGTTCGCATTGTGCAGAGTCGGGTGATCAGGGGGTCGAGTCTGGCACGGTCGACTCAAGCGCGGCCCGTACACCTCGGTTCACCTCCGGCACCGATCGGGTTGTCTCCGCGAAGGCCGCGAAGCCCTATACCACCCCGAGATCCCGCTTTGCTTTGCTACGGCGGTCGTGGTTAGGCTCCAAGATATCGCAAGGCTAAAAGTTCCGAAAGGGCAAAGGCCAGTGACAATCGTGTGTAAAGACTTGGGTTCTATTTGTTGTCTCCGCGCATGAGATATATATATATATATATGTAATTATTGTTTGCGTCATGACAGCTAAGAAACACTGAGGCGTTGACCTAACCCGAAGAAATCAAGACAGCGCAACGCGATCAAGCATGCAAGCTCGCTGGGGAGGCCCAGAATGGCGTTCAAATTTAAGCGCCGCGTGCACGCCGAACCGCCTCAATAAGGACATCCTCGCCGGGCGAGCCTCGGATGGCGCATTAGCGATCGGCAATGGCGGCGTGCGGGCGGCGACGTCTTTGCTCGCCCATTCGCCATGGCGAGCTCGGTCGGCCCAAAGCTCGCGAGGAAGACTTCCTTGTCAAGAGGGCCGGTGGTAGGGGTGAAAACGGTCGGGTAATTTTCACCAGATCCGTATCCGAAAAGAAAACTATCCGAAATAGATGGGTAGTACCTGCATCAAAATAAACCACTACAAAATGAACCCCCTTAGCAATACATATATGCGTTGTTAAAGTCCATGTAAGCGCTGTTAGGGTCTATACCAACGATAATTGTGCGTTTGCCGCCGCTGCTAGGGGCTATTGCAACGCTTATATATGCGTTGGAAAACCCTATTAATAACCGCTGCTAAATTGCAACGGATATTTATGACTCTGACAAGAACGCTACATGTGTTTGTGCCGCCTATGGGCAGCTTACCTCTAAAGCTTGTTGCAACATTTAGATTCAATTGTGGTAACGCTTATATGCGCTAAAAGAAATTAACCATTGGAAAATAATAATAATTAATATTTATTTGGAGCCAAATAAATATATACAGAGATGCTAATGCGATTTGAAACTTTTCCATATCATCCAAGGCACACACATAGGAAATAAGCACAAATCAGTCTATATTAAAACAAATATTCACATTATAGAGTAGCATTCACAAATTAATTCATCACATAATCTGTGTTCAAACATTTTTGCTATGATAGCAAGATATATACAAAGGAATCCTCTTAAATCAAAGTCATGACAGATCTTGATCCAAAGAAAATAAGAAGCAAAGCACTAATTTCAATGGAAGCCCTCACATCCTCAATTAGTCATGCTGCTGGTCCCAAACTGAAAACAAAATGGAAAGAAAATATTCAGGGCAAGTCAATCGGAACCAACATTAATTATTTTCAATGTACTATATTCAAACTGAGAGGAAGTGTAAAAGGAAATTGTCTCATTTGCAAGGTAAAGATAGAGCATTTGGAGCTAGTGTTGCTGGTGGAATAGCTCTAAGTGGTCGGAATGACTGATGCCTACTGAATCTTCTAGTTGAGCAATGGAACAAGTAATAAATTGCTTCATGTTAAACGAATTCATAGTATCACCAAGAATCGCAGCTCCAAATGGCCAATGTTATCTAGCTATTATAAAAGAAGCTCTTTATATGTATTTCAAAGTGTAAACTGAAGTGGATATAATATTACTTGCGATTGTGGTATAATCGATAGTAATCCTTTCAAGTCATCCGTCAGAGGCGAAGGATATCTCTTCTCCTGTGTTTTGTATGAATAATAAGACACATAGATTTATTCTCGAATTTGCAAAGATGATAAAACATAAATGTTTATACATGTAGTTATGTACCATACTAAAAACAGTTATGTACCTTATTGAAGCCTAGAATGCATTTAGGATCGACGCCTACATACCCTATCGGAGCCATTTCAGTCATGAGTCCCACCCTCCATCTATGCTGAAAGGAAAGCAGAAAAAACTCAGAAGATAATGAAACTGCAAAGAAAAAGAATCGCTGAAGATTGTTACCTTGTTCGATCGCAATTATGCTGTGGTAACATGCAAGCATGTGCATTCTTTTCAGAGCTTCGAAGGTGGAGGATTCACCGCACCCAACAAAAGTAAATAAGCAGCAACTTAATTCAACATGGAATCCCCTTCTTCCCCATGGGAAATATCCCTATTGCTATTTGGAAAAGATAGGGATAAAAATCCCGGCCATGCAAAAAAACTCAAAATAAATGTAAAATTAAAAAACAACATCATAATTAAGCAAATCACATATTGTATGTAACAACAAAAAAATCTTTTCATCTCTCATATGAATATTTACTACATTTCCACTAGATCATGATATGATAGCCTGTATCTAGTTAATGACCAAATTTTTTAGGACATCAAAACGACACAGATTTTCAAAAAAAGAAAGAACGTCTTATGATTTACAAACACACGGTTCCTATAGATAGATTATAGAATCACCAGCAAATTTTAACATTCAAATTTGACGATTCAATAAGTTCAAGCTATAGATATTATCACATCATTATATGCATGACGATTCAGTAAGTTCAAGCTACTTACCCAGTTATGCTGCCTGGACTTGCATCATTTTTTTTCATTCACACAAGAGTACAAGACACACATCAAAGATCATGAAGGAAAAACCTTTTTCCATAAGAGAAAGGGTGCTGCAAATAACATAAGGATTAAGAATATCGAAAAGGTATGGTCCAGCCTCAATTGACATCCTTGATGCTTCATGCTGCCCTTTTGATAAGTTCTTGAACAACAGCTTTGCTTGTTGTCAGAAAAGTCAAGATCCTTCAGATCCCGACCATCATCTAAGCCTCCGCCGGTGAAGGCCATCAAGGACGCTAGCGCTATCATTGTCACTTGACCATTTTGCAATTACAACAAGAAACAAACTAGCATAGGTAAGCTGAAGGTGCCACCTGCATGGGAAGGCAGAGAAAAAGTACTTCAGGCGTGTCTCGCCATCAAACATTAGCTGCAGAGTTTGTTCACT
This sequence comes from Guadua angustifolia, assembly GCA_036346375.1. Classification (NCBI taxonomy): domain Eukaryota; kingdom Viridiplantae; phylum Streptophyta; class Magnoliopsida; order Poales; family Poaceae; genus Guadua; species Guadua angustifolia. The sequence goes on from CM070521.1 coordinate 44,806,804, forward strand.
ACTTCACTACACCACAACAGATTCTAAATCTAAATATCTAATTTAGGTGAGAATGAATTTCAAGAGGACCATTACATACTACTATGCAGTCAAGAAAATGTTATCGAACATTCTAATGGAAAGACACAAGATATTTAATTTTAGGCACTAGAGATACATGATTTATGATGATGACGGTTTACTTTCGAGCGTGTTCTTATAAAACTATCTTTGTCATCTCTTTTAAAATTTCCTATTATTATGACGGATGAATTCACACTATTAGCTATCCCCCTCCGCAAGGTGACATCTACAGCGATATCTCCCAGCCTCCTAACAGACCCCTGAATGATTACCAAAATTACCGAAAAGTATAATGCAACGGTCGCAATCGCACTAAGTTTCATGCGACGTATTTAATAAAGTGCACCACAAGACAAAAATTGCCTTAAATCACAATCACAGCAGTAATGGTGCATATGAAGATTGAAGAATTATTGTTCTTATAAGGACCACAGAAACTTGCAAGCAGAAATCCTCACCAGAAGAAGTGCACTAACTTGAACCATGCATAAATGAAAACCACTATTCAGCAGATATAGCTCTTAGGTCTCGATAAGATAAAAGCCACCGTGACTACCCAAGTGCCACTAGAAACACATCCGGTGCAACATCTCACAGAATAACCATTAATCCCACAGTATTCTACAACAGAGCTAGCTATTAGGTATATAAAGAAAAACAGTTATAGCTATTACATGCCATGAAATGAGAAAGTTGGCAAGGAAAGCAAGCTCACCTGCACGGGACGGTTGCAGGTCGGAGGTTCAAGGGCGGCCACGGTGCCAGCCCTCTCACCAACCATTCCGGCTTCAACGAGGGCTCATCTCGGTCCATGCCGGTGGCACCGCCACCATCTACACACCAGAAAGCAGCGTCCACAAATCCAATCCGCCACCAAATGCGACACCGCCACCACCTCCCACTTCTCCTACCAATCACTCACGGCGGAGAACGCGACAGTTCAATGGCGATCCGCACCAAAACACCCGCGTCGAGTCACCGAGGCCACCAAACCCTCAAACCCTAACTTCTTCCAAACACAATCTCTCTCAGACACGCACGCACAAAAAAAAGACCTCGGAAGAGTCGCCTCCTCTCGAATCGAATCGCTATCCAGATCACGCCACAGCGACGCGATTGATCAAACCGGAGGCAGCCCACTGGATTGAGTGCCTCGTGGCGACGAGACGACGATCGCCAAGGGCGCCTGAATTTCGGTGTGTTCCGGGGGCAATGAAATCATGGGCGGCGATGGGAGGAGAGCGCAGGAGGATTGGGGAATTCCGTGGGATTTTATAGGATTCGAGACGATTTTGGGGAGCTCTTGGCTAGGGATTTGATCACTGGTTTTTGGACGGCGCTTTTTTTCTCGAATTTTTGTGCCTCCTGTGCTTGGGAGAGGATTATTGCGCCATGGCGGGGTAGATAGCGCCGCTAGCCGAGGATCGCGGCGGGGCAAGATTAATTGGGGACGCGGGAGGAAGATAGGGAGAGGATTGCGCCCCTGCGGGTGGAGGGGGATCACGGGCGGAGTGGGGACGCGGGCAAGGATGGGGACGCAGGATTATGGGATAGGATCTGCGATCGACGCCTGTGGGGTTGAAGGAAGAACTGTATCACCACCAACTACAAAGCGATCTACAGATGATTCTTGCAACAGTTGACAAATATTGCCATTGATTGTTTAACCACACGGATGATATTTGCAACGCTTTGTAAGCGTTGCCACCCTGTTGCTTGCAACGCATAATATCATGTATTGCTATGTATCCGTTGTTAAAGGGGTGTTCCTGTTGTAGTGAACGGGTAGTATCTGTACCCATACCCGATCAGATGCATACGGGTACGGGTAGGATATGGGATGAGCAGTATCCTGTACTACCCGAGATAAAACGGGTATTCGGTACTACCCGATCTTTTTCGTATTTTCGAGTACCCGATTATCAAGAATAGAAGAAAGAGGCCCGGCCGCGCGCAGGCCCAATAGGCCCTTTTTCTTAGTGTTGACTCCCTAAGTGACTAAGTCCCTAACCCTAACGCTCGGTCTCGAAAAAGGCCGAATCTAACGCCGCCTCCTACTGGTGAATCGGAAGCTCTCATCGGCGAATCGGCCGCTCTCGCTGGCGAATCGGTCGCCCTCGCGGGTCTCTCGACACTAGCCGCCACCCCAGGTTCGCCGACGAATTGGCTTCCCTGTTCGCTCAACGCCGGCCGCCGTCCCTGTTCGCTCAACCGACGCCGCTCCCTATTGGAGTAAGAAGAAGGTGAGACAAGAAGCTGAGGAAATGTGGAACCAGTTAACAATTAGCTGATTCAAAAAATCTGGTGATACTCTGTGCTAGTACATGATTTGCCCGATCTGTTAGCAATCAAACTTTGTGCCTAGAGGTCATGACTCGTAAGTGTTTCTCTTACCATCATGGTGTTACACAAGTGAGAGAGTTTTCTTACCAAAGCTCTTACACTTTGGTGTTTCCTTTTTCAGGATATGTGATGTTTACTATATGAATATTTTTGGAAGTTAAAGCGAGCGGGAAAGTGTTGAGGTATGGTGTGAAGCTGTCTTTCTTGTCTCTTGTTTTTATGTGCATAGAAATATACTAAGTGTAGATTTTATTTTTCCATGTTTACCAATGATGTGTAATACAATTTGTAGCTCTGACTATTGGATAGTAGGGTTCGTAAGTCAAATGAAATTATTGACGTATATGTGAGTAGCATTGTGAGGTAGATTTATTGACACAGTAAAAAATTTAATTAGGTTCTTGCACTGCTGCATATGTTGACTTTACACCTTCCTTTTATTTCCTTCTGTGGATGGCCTCAATGTTTGTTCAGAGTTACTGCACAATGAAATAAAAACTGTATGAACTGACCGACTCCCCAATAAGTGAAGGTCCTTGTTTTTGGTTTTTCAATTAAAGTTGAAGGAGTTGTTGCACAGAAGTGAAAATCACATTTGTGTTGACTACAGTGCACCTGATCCCAAATGGGCGTGAGTGTTTGCATGACACACGATGATTTAAGTTGTCACTATGCAGTATTGACTAGCTACTGCATATTTGCATGAGTCATGATATTTTAAGTTGTAGCATTGGAGGACAGTGGAAGAATGCTGCATCTGGTAGTTATGAAGCCCAGTAAATTTCTTATTCTGCTCAATGTTGGATGTACTAAAAGCTTATCTTTTATCGTCATGTTTGTTGGACTCTGATATTGTTGAGTTATGTATTAATTGGATTCTATGTGTCTCGTTGAACTCTATGTTGGATTATGTTTTACTTGGACTACTATATGTTAAACTACATGATTATTGAATTATATGTTTCATCACATGTTCTCATTCTACTTATTTCGCGTACTATCCGACAAAATATCCGATACTCGTTTTTTACCCGCTCGTTAATACCCGGTGCACCCGTTGTTTACCCATTCCAGAATATCCAGATCCGCATTCGTGATCCGCCTCCTGTATTTTCATTACTCGTGACTGCCTCCAGATCCGGGAAAAAATATTAGGGTAGGATATGGGATAGCCTACTACTCGCCAGATCCGACCTGCCACCCCTAGCGGTGGTCCACCTCCTCGAGTCAATGCCGCTCTTCCGTGGAAAAGGTCAACGGCGAGCTTCATCATCGGAAGAAGAGGAGCGGAAGAAGCCATCAAGGGTTCGAAGAAAAGGAGGCTAAATGTTGTGGAGTAGTAGAAGGTTTGTGAGGTGAATGGTCCCTCCAGCTTCTAGCGTCCTGCATTTCACTCTTATATGCTTAAAGCGCAGGTTTAGCAGCTTCTAATAAATATGGGCATGGGAAGCCGAGGCGCCCTGTTCTGTTAGGGGATCGCGCCATTGTGGCGAAGCGGAGTTCTTCGTGCAAAGAAGGCGAAGGGCAAAGAGCAAAGTGTGAAGGAAACTGTATATGAACTGCTATGGGGGTGTGCATATATATAGAGACACCTCAAGAAAGACGGTTCGTGACTGTGCAAAAGGCACGGCATTTGGTCCCAAGAAAAATCGGCGAAGTGGGGAGGATCAAGTGGTTGCGACGCAGAGGTGGTGGGCCCATCCAGAACGCGACGGCATTAAATAAGGTCTCAAAAGTACTGGCGCTGTTCCAGATAGCCCGGGGCTACTGCGGTGTACTTTTGCACCGGGGTACCCTCTTCGCCGTAGAAGCAATAAGCCCAAGAAGTGGCCTGACCCAGTTTAGAGCCCATGGGCCCCTCGGGAGTAGCCTAGCGATTATGCCTCGCCACAGGCGAAGCGTTCGTGAAGCTTAGCGGCAGCTGGGTGAACACGCCGCTCGCCGGGCGAGGAGTCCACGTGGCCTCGGCGAGCAACTTGGCGACACGCCGCTGCCGGGCGAAGCGTTCATGGCGTGGCACTGGCAAATGGGCGAAAGCACGCCTCGTCTGGCCGGGCGAGGAGCCCACGTGGCCCCCTGGCGAGTAGTCTGGAAATCACGCCCTACTCGCCGGGCGGGTGGCCCGCGTGGCGGTCTAACGAGTGGGCGGGGATTCGGGCCCCCCTTGTCAGGCCACGGAGGCAACCAAATGAATGAGAAGAAGGCTTCACCTAGAAGACTCCCTCCCCTGACACCCCGTGTCAGGGTCATTAATTGTAAAGGATCCAGCTTTCGACACGACGACGGCTTATCTCTCTGACGCCTATTACCAACCCGTCGCAGGGGCGTCCTGTCCCGGGTGGACCGGGCGAGGCCTCTCACCGACATTAAATGAGGCTCGAAGGACAAGGCCACGGAAGCGCATGTAATAAATGAGTCATGGGTCGATGTGAAGGCTGGAATGATGGGTGTGATTAATGCGTTGTAGATAAGTATAGCGTCATCTTCTCTCCTGCCCAAAGTGGCCCGTCTATATAAGGGCGCCTTGGTGCATGAGGGAGGAGGCAGGCCGGTGGGCGAATGAAACACATAGAGAAGAAGAACACTCAGAGCAAACAGCCGTTATAAACACCCTCACATTTCCTCAATAAAGAACAAGCAGAACGTAGAGCTATTACTCAATCTTGGGGCTCGAACTCAGGTAAACCGTCAGATTCACCAAACTTGCTAACTTCCTAATCCATCGTCGAAAGATATTAGGGTTTCCAGCCACGAAGATGCCTCTCATCAACCATATTTTCCGTCTAGGGAGTAGACACCCCGTTAGCGGAATCTTGTCAGGTGAAATACGCCGACAAGATGGTTTGTTAATTGCAATAGTTCTATTGCATTCAAACTCATACAACTGATTAAACATTATTATATGTGTGCTTTATGTGGTATCTATTTCTCGTGCGACAACCGATAAAAAATATCCGGTATCATATCGACTTCGCTCCGTATTCGCTTTGAATCCACGATATTATCCGCACGTATTTATATTCAACATTGTCCGTATCTGACTCCGAGTCGATAAATAATATAGTTTAGGATACGAAAAGAGCGATATGTGATCAAATCCAACCCAATTGCACCTCTATTTCAAAGGAGATTAAATTTGCAATTGCTGCGAAATGGGGCTAGATTTTTATTAAGAAAACCAAGGCAATAAAGTAAAAAAGTAATCACTTCCAGCAAAGCGTCCCTCGGTGACGCGATGGGCCGTGCAGTTGTCGTTGCAGGGGAGCCAAAAAAAAAAAAAAGGTTGGCTGTTGCTTGCGTTGTGCGCTCGCTCTTGCCACTGACTTCGCCGGCGCAACCACCGCGCTCCGCCTGCACCGGCATCGGCGGCGGCGATGGGCAACTCGCAGCCTTCTCCTCCATCCTCCTCGAACTCCCGCTTCGTCATGGCCTCCAGGTATCACCACAACAGCTGCCGCTAGTGCGACTTCCATCACCTTAGCAACTCGCTCACCTCGCCTCGTGATCTCATCACTCGCTCTTCGCCTCTCTTAGGGCCTTCTCTAAGCAGGAGCTGGACGACCTCCGCGCGCTTTTCACCTCTCTCGCCGCGCAGTCGCAGACCCACGGCCGCGCCATCTCCCGCCCCGTCTTCCTCGTGAGCTCGCCCTTCCCAATTGTTTGGAATTGGGATTTGATTCGGCTGGATCTGGATTCTAGTTTCTAATGGTGTTGCCTCTTCTGGCGCAGGAGTACTTTGGGATCCGGGGCGCGCTCGGCGATAGGCTGTTCCAGTTGGTTGCGAGGGAGAGCGGCGGGGACGACGGGATCACCTTCGAGGATTTGATCGTCTCCAAAGTTGGTGCCTTTGTCCCAACTGCTTGCCCCAATTCGGTTCATTTTGCTGTTCAATTAGGTGTTGCAAGCACAATTCCTTATGGATTGGACAAATTTGGATAAAACTATTTCATTCTTACTGAATTTGTGATGCGGTGCAAGATTAAGGTTTGAATGCAGAGAGATCGTTGTGTTGCTTCTGCATTGGATGGGGAGAGATGTGCTCTTATGCGATATGTAATTGGAGGTTTAGCTAGATGATAGGAGTGAGTTTCACTTGGTAGTTTTTTTATTGCGTTGTTAGCTTGGTTGTATGCATGAACACACTACTTCAATTCGATAATGTGTTTAATTACCGTTGCACTGAAGCTATGGTTGCTTTCCAAAAATAAAAAAGTTAAAAATTAAATCTATGATTGCTTTTGGAAGAAGAGAGAGTAAAAGCTATGGCACTTCTATTGCTTAAACCTTCGGTCTTTGATTTATTTTTCTTTGAATCATGATTTTGTTGTTCTTCTGTTGCAATACTAATTTAGTCCATTTGAGGTGATGCGGTTCATATAATTTTTTTTATTTATTTACGTGACACAAAACTCTCTTCCCAATACTATGGGTATATGACATAATGTAGAATACCATACGTCTTGCGAGCTTTTCTCGTTTGTATTTCTCCCTGGTTTGACATCCATTTCTTTGTAACATGTAGGCAACATATGAGAGGGGAACTCGAGATGAAGTTGATGAGTTCATTTATCAACTATGTGATGTTACAGGAGATGGTGCCTTGGCAAGGTATTGCTTGGGTGTGCTAGTAAGAACTGTTTTTTTTTTTGGATGGTGTGTCATTTGCAAATTATGACCTCTGACAAGGTTCTAAAAGTCAGTAACCGGTATTCGTTTGGTTACCCAGCTAGTACTGATTACATGGCCTAACCAGCCTGATTATGCAGTCTAACAGGCAATTGTACGGTTCAGGTAGGGGGATCGCAGGATCTGTTCCTTGTATGCAGCCTAGTATACGACCTACTAGCCCCATTTTTAGAATACTGTCCTATGCTGAGCTGAGTAAAATTCTTTGCATTGTAAAATAATTACTGCTCTGAAATATTTTAACAGATTTTATTCAGGTCTTTAGGTTTTACGTGATAATCCATTTACTCTTGTGTTTGCTTCTTTACGCATTACCAGGTCTGATCTGGAATCCATATTGGCGTCCATTCATGAAACCATATTTGCAGAAAACAAGGAAGCCGGGGAAGGTTCAAACAAAAGGACATTTGAAGCATTTCTTAACTCTGCAGCATTTTCAAAGGATGCTGAAGGGGTCTCAGGGAAGTCTATGTCACTGTCAGACTTTAGGAACTGGTGTATTCTCATGCCATCATCGAGGAAGTTCCTTGGAAGTTTGTTGATGTCCCCTGATTCAGGTCTGTCTAGCCATTCTGTTGATTTTCCAGAAAAACTAAGGTGTACAGATATGATGGGGTAGGACTGGTGTTTTCCTCAAGACTATTGTTCCTCACTCCTAAGAATTTACCCTGTCCTAACCCACTCGATCTGTGAGTGAAATTTTTGGCTTTTTGCACTCGCACTTCTCTGGAGCTGGGGGTCTAGGGGAAAAGCCTCTGCTTTCACATGCCCTACAAAAGGAAGTAGAGCATGATCTTAAGCACAGAAGCATCTCTCACATGTCACTATTTGAAAAAAGCAAGGCGCATAGTTCACAAATATATACACTGATATCAGATTATTCCTTTGTAGCTTTTACAAAAAGAAAAGCAGAAACATAATTCCTATTTCTGAAATCACCATGTACCAGACAGCATTGACGTCTAATTCAGAGTCTCATGACCTTTCCTGATCAAATAGTCTTGAGATATCACTGTTCTCACTTGTAGTTACAAACATCTCAGTCCTGTCTCTTTCTCAAACACGTCTGTTTCAATCATACTTGAGCGAGCATATTCTAGACTTATATTGCATTTTTTCCTTATTTTGGGGTGCATCTTTTCTTGAAAGATCGTTTTAGGGTACATCTAAATATGAAATTGCTTGTGTACCTTGGTTATCAATGATGAGGATTAAAGACATGGTGATGTTGCCAAGAGGCAAAGAATGTCAACCTGTCCTCAATAACACAATAACAAAAAGAAGCCAAAAATCACTTCAACATTCTATGATCCAATTAAGTAAATGTGCTACATGTAGTTAATTCAACAGTTTTGTTAGGATGCCATAACAAAAACTTGCAACTGGAAGTAATATGCCACAAGTTTTATTTACTTATTAATTGGGACGCTTTCTATCGGGCATTGAGAATAGAGAGGGAGCAGGCAATTACACTGGTATTAGTGCTGCATGGGCACCAGCATGGCAGACAAATGACATGTATGAAGCAGTTGCTAACTTGATGCTGCACGAGTCTGTGAATGGTGCCAAACTGCCAACAAGGCACATTGTGTTGGTCACTCTGCAGGAACAAGATGGTTAACGGCTGCAGATAGCCTTGGTATTGGGAGCCTCTATGGTTTTACCTGAAGGTTGACTTGGGAGCCTCTACATGAGAACCTCTCTGTCTTTACTTGTGTTCAGTTGTTCCAAGTGAACCTTGAAATATCCCAATTCTTGTCCTGCTCTAGTGATACGATTTACCACACTCATTTGTACCTTTTCAAACAATTTGTCCATTGGTTTCTGTGCATTCTATCTTTAGCTACATTTTTGTACCTCTACATGTTTTTAGTGGTTGAGCAGTGTAAATTGAATATTAACCTGTATCCTCCATTATTGACAAAAATGAATCCTAAGAAATGTGAAAACAACCCTAATCTGAATGTTTATGATATATCATGGCATGCTTTTGTTGAATTGTGTTCTTTTGTAGGCAGACCAGGCTTCCAAGTACCACTACTTAATTATCCAGAAAATATCTCCTCTGAGTTGCTACTTTTAAATAAAGAGTATGCTTGGCATATAAGTGGTGGCTTTTCTCAACAGGAGGTGCAAGAATGGAAGCTTCTGTATCACAGTTCTCTTCATGGACAAAGCTTCAACACTTTCTTAGGCAATGTAACGTGAGTACTTTTAAATATTATAGATGCGCTGGAGATTTTCAAGCCTCATTTCTTTAACTTGGGCCTTAATTATGAAGGCATGTTATGTAATATGGAAATGACATCATAAGACTAATTTTCCACCCATATGACATGATGATTTCATTCACCTTTTTTTCTGCATGGTAAAGTCATTTTGATGCCAATTCTCACTACGCATATGTGTAAAAAAGCTTGCCAATTTTATGTCATGACAGTCCTGTTTGGTAAGATTATTCACTATGTGCATAATCCTTGGACATGTTTGTGATTTTATAGGAATGGAGATGCACACACTGTTCTAATTGTTAAAGACACTGAAGGATCCATTTATGGTGGATATGCATCACAGCCTTGGGAAAGGCACAGTGATTTTTATGGTGACATGAAGACATTCCTCTTCAAGCTATATCCTCAAGCATCCATTTTTCGCCCTACAGGAGCAAACAAAAATTTGCAATGGGTATGCCTTGCTCATTTCAAAACATCCTCCCTTTTTTTATTTTCTTTATTGAATGTATTGCCATTCTGCTGGTTCATCATATCCAAAAGACCAAAACTAAAAATAATAAGAGGAGCTATCTTACCTCATTAGTTTATTTTGGCAGTGTGCTATAAACTTCAGCTCCGACAACATTCCGAATGGTATTGGCTTTGGAGGGCAGCCGCATCACTTTGGCCTTTTCCTCTCTGCGAATTTCGATCAAGGGCACTCATTTTCCTGTGCAACATTCACCAGCCCTCCTCTTTCCCAGATAAACAGGTTCAGGCCAGAAGTTATTGAATGTTGGGGGATACAACTGAGAGGAACACATGATGAAAAACCAGAGCTTGTCAAGGGGACAGTCCTTGAGAGATTCAAGGAGGATCGGAACATGCTGAAGATGGTCGGTTTGGCGAATGCCAGTGACTGAGGACTGAAAGTGGATCACAATATCAAATGTTTTGGAGATTCTGTACAGCACATTTTTATAGAAGATAATACTCGACTTGCTTATATATATTGTTACTTCTGAGTTTTAGCTCTTTAAACTTGTCGGTTGATCCAGACTGATGCGCATTAAGCTGCATGGAACTGTTGTTCTGTAGTGTATACTGTATAGCTGCCGGACCTACTTTTGTGCCCAATTCGAGAACGAGAGGTGAACTGCCTGTTCATTTGTGATGATGGATCTGCAAATGTTGGCTGCTAAATAAGTCAATATAGCTGTGCGAAATGTACTTAAAAACAACACAGGCATCAGATGAATTGAGATGGACTAAGAATAATTTATTAGTCTTCGATTATTTTCGGACTTTGGAATAACATTTATGTGTTGCTTTCAGGTGTATCCACTGTTTCTGCTGATCATTATATACATCGTATATCTGCGAATTTTAGCAAATCCTATTGAGGATTTCCAAATCTGTAGTTTTAGGGGTTTTTTTTAAGATATATGCCACCCTAAAATTGTGAGTTTTGAGATATGCATCACCGCAGAGTTTTGTCTCCAATATATGCCACCCTATAGTTGCATGATTTAGAGATCCTATTGAGGATTACCAAATCTTTTGTTGTAGGGTTAGGGTTATTTTCATATTACATTGGCTTCATGGACCGATCAGTTCTTGGGTCCACAACGCTCAATTCGTTGGCTCGATGCGCACTGTTTCTTGGGCTGGTGACTAGTGAGCATGGATAGAAATCTCGCAGAAACTGGTGAAATTTCAGTCCCGTACAGATTTTTGACCCGTTTATAAACTTTTATGGCCAGATTTGGTCCAATAGCCCTTAATAAAATCATTTTCCATGAAAATTTGTTGAAAAACCGAATTTTTGAGACATTTTAAAATTTTGGCAGAAACACTTTCAGATTTTTATAAAATTATACAAGCTTGATAATGATTTGAAAATTTTATGGTACTATCTTTTGTAGTGTATAATCATAAATAAAAATTTTCAAAATAATTTAAATTCGTTTGTTATCTTTAAAAAACAAAAATAGAATGAACATAATTGGGACAATAACCTTGTCAGAATTTTATAAATTTTCTCGAGTGTGATCCAGATCCAAAATTTTTATGAGAGCTTAATAATTGCCTCAGTATGATTATATAAATTTTTTTAAAAAATAAAACTTTTTTGTTTGCTCAATCAAATCTATGTAAGCATTGAACTTCATTTGTTATATTTCAAAAATCAAAAATAGAAAAAAACATAAATGGTACAGTGCCTTGTATGAATTTTATATAAACATTAATGATACATAAGGACAATCCAATATTTTTAAAAAAATTTATAGCATGGTTTGAACCATTTTTCATTTTTCTTCAAGTTTGCCGCCGGTAAGGCTTTTAATAGGGCAGTAGCACTGTCTGAATTTTTAAAAATTTATAAAGTTTTATCATCACTTCAAAATTTTATGGTAATATTAGAGATATGTTATAACTATTCCAAAAAAATTCGAAATTTTCTAACCTCGTTTGTTCCATTTTTCATTTATTTCAAATTTACCGATCAGCGTTTTATCAGGACAGTAGCAATGTTTGAATTTTTAAAAATTTATCAGATTATATAATCATCTGAAGTTTTTATGAAAGCATCACTGATGTGTCAATAACCTCGAAAAAATATTTCAAAATTTTTTAACATAGTTTGAGCTATTTTTTGCTTGTTGCAAATTCACCAAAATCTCGGTAAATCTCGCCGAGATTTCGGAAATTTCACCCAAAATTTTGTTTTTCCCAGTAGTAATAAAATCATATTTGAATTTTTATTTTTGAATTTTGTCTAAGATTTATCAAAATTTGAGATCTTGGTGATATTTTGAATTCGGTCACTAGTGAGATTTCATCTAAAAATGAAATTTGAATCCTTGCTAGTGAGTGAGCAGAGTGGAGCGGTGGTACGTTGTGAGAGTGGACTTTTCTTTGGTCACTTTTTCCTCGTTGCTTGGGGAGCAACTAGCTAGTACAAGCTTTTGGACAGGGAATGGGGATGCAGCTGCTAGGATCAATCGGTCGCAAGAAGAGGAAGAGAGTAAAGGGAGAGATGGGAAATGGATGGAGAAGTTGGGGAGAAGGGGGGAGGCGATGAAAGACTCATTGTGACGAAAGGATCCTCTCTCTCCTCACTTTGGGGGTGGTAGGGATTTGCAGGGCAACAATGAGGAGGTCTTGTCTTAACTATTAGGTTCGGACTTTGGACTATGTAGTTTCACTTTTGATTGTGTTGATGAATGGCAGAGACACAAATGTGCAATAGTAATGGTGTTTCAAGGTAGAGGTTATGATTATGCAGCTACAATCAAACTGCCAAAGGCACTAATGGGTCAGAAGACCAACGAAAAAAGGATTGAGTGGGTTTGATCGTAATGAAATAATAGAGAAATCTATTTGACAAGTATTTGAAATAGTACTTTCTAATCGATGAGAGCACAACTTAATCAAAGAGGCTTCGACAAGAATTTGATCGTAATGAAATTATTCCCAATTCAACACATTGCATACCATTAGAAGATTATGCGAGGTGCCTTCATTGTATTTTTCTCTTGTTCTTCTTATATATTCATGTATAAATTTTGATTATACAAGAGTACAAGGCTAAGTTTCTTGTGTCTGTATCAATTTAGTTTAGTGTTTCAGAAAATGCATGCATGTCAAACCATCAACCATCGTAATGTACTACCGTTCCCTTGTCTGGTTGATGTATTTCATCAATTCGGATGGTCAGTTTGGTTCAAGGGTAAAGGGTGGAGGGGATGGGGCTATCTACCTTGATAGGGATGAAACCATCTAAATTCATGTTCGGTTGAAGAGATAAGTGATGGATGTGATGAGCTAAATTTTTGTTTGTTTAAAGGGATGAGAGTTTAAATTTGGTTGATGGAATGAGAGTTGGATAGGCTCATCCAACCAATTTCATGGGATGACCTCATCCAACATCTACAATGAATATTCCTGAGAGTTGGTTGCCCTCATCCCCCATCTATCCAACCAAATAGCGGGATGGGTGGAAAAAGATGGATAGAGCTATCCCATCCTCCCTTTGCCTGTGAACCAAACGGAAGCTAAAAAATGAGAATTTTGAATTTTTTTACATCTTTGGATCGTGAAACACTAAGTTATTCTTAAACTCTTACTACCTCTTTCTAATTTCGCCCTAGAGTTTTTACCATCATACCATGATGTACTATCAAATTACTCTTAAGCTTTTGTATCTATTGGTACCTTCATATTTAAAACTTTTGGTACATCACTAGCTCAATATATATTTTAGTACCTTCTAAGGATGTTAAAAAGTCTTATCTTCGTCTTTTAAACTTTTGGTACTAGCTCAATGAATAGCTTAGTACCTTTCAAATAGAGAAATTTTACAATGCATTATACAGGTAATATATAGTGGGTAGCAGAAATCAAATTTAGTTATTGATTCATTAAGGGTATTTCTATTACTATACTACCAAAGAAAGTATAAAATAAATAATTATTTATCTAATCTATTTGATAAAAAATGAACAGTCCATATTAAATTTAGTCTAGCGTAAAAAGCTCTTCAAATATGATAAAAAATCTCTTAAAAACTACTCAACTGCATACATATTGTGCTTCGTCTGCTGCTAGGGGTGGGCATTTTTAAACTAAAGCTAAATTACCGAACCAAACCAACCCGAATTAACCGATTATTTAAGTTTTTTCGGTTTTTATTTTGGTATAATTCGGTTTTTGGTATTAGGTTTGGCTTTTCACTTCTAAAAATAGAAATAACCGAATAATCGAATAACCTATATACAATACCATTTTTATAATGTTTTTCCTAAAACCACTAAACAATTCTCATGTTCTAACACATTTAGGCATATGTTTGGTATATTCATATGTTCTCTTATGCTTATACTGTAATGACTTATGAATATTATGTGGGTTTATCTCTACTCTGTGTTGCGATATGAGAAGAGCTAAATCTAATCTTATTAATATTTATTCATATTTCAGTTAACTTTAAAACCGAATTAACTAAACTGAAATGTTTCAGTTAATTTGGTTCGGCTTTTCGTTTTGGTCCGAGAAATTTGGTAGTTAGTTTCTAAAAACTGAATTATTTTAAAACCGAAAAAACCGAACCGATTAGACCGAAAAAAACCAAATATCTGCTGCATCTTTGCAGGCGTGCGCAGAGATGATACTGCCGCAGAGCTACGGCGTGAGCAACAGCAGCATCTTCCCGCCGGAGCCGTTCAACTTCACGAAGCTCGTCGCCGGCTGCCGCGAGTCCACCGGCGTGCCGCCCCGGCCGTACTGGATCGAGACCGAATTCGGTGGCTTCGTGAGTATTATTCCAGTTGGGCCGTGTGGCTGCCGATCTTACTCCGTATTAGGCTGTACTCTATTTGCGTTCTAAAACTCGGCCGAAATTAGCGTGGCCCGAGTAGAACTGATTGTTTTTCATTATTCCTTCTTCTTTGTTTCAGGACATTGGCAATGTTTTGAGGAGCTCTGCAAGCAGCAGCATCTTATTTTCAAATTTAAATTTGGTTGATGGAATGAGAGTTGGATAGGCTCATCCAACCAATTTCATGGGATGACCTCATCCAACATCTACAATGAATATTCCTGAGAGTTGGTTGCCCTCATCCCCCATCTATCCAACCAAATAGTGGGATGGGTGGAAAAAGATGGATAGAGTTATCCCATCCTCCCTTTGCCTATGAACCAAATGGAAGCTAAAAATTGAGAATTTCGAATTTTTTTACATCTTTGGAACGTGAAACACTAAGTGACGAGTACCCGGGACATGGGTATCCCCAGCGGCCCAGAAAAACAAATGGGCCGCCTCGAAACCCGGGCTTCAGCTGGAGGCCCCGCTCAAAAGTACCTGGTCCCCAACCAAGCCACGATTAAAGCGGCTGAAGACAGTCCGACCCGCCGGTCGGATTGCCCGTGAGCCTCGATCAAGCTCACGCCACCTCCGCCAAGAACAGACGTCAGGAACCGGTCCCTGACCTAGTCACCTACCCCGCCGGTACAACCCCTCAGCATGACCACACGAAACCCTTCCCAAGGCGGCAGGTGGCCGAGGATAAGCGCCGAACTCATCGCCGGTTATGAACAATGAGGCGGGACGCGTTTCCGAGGCGATCTCCGGAGCCAGGCGGCCCGACGTCAGCATACGACTAGTAGGCAGGAGGTCGGTGACGCTGCTTCCAGTGGAGCGAAGCCCTCGCTATTTCACGTGTCCACCAACCCAGACAGGCACGCAACCACCGTCAGCGCCACGTCCGAGGATCGACGCCAGGTCAAGGATAGACCCCGATGTAAGGCACCCCATCCTTCTTTTTTTCGACTCCCATGTAACCTCGCTTCTTGAGCTATATAAGGGAAGCAGGCCTCTAGAACGAACCAACCGATCAATAGCAACACATAGGAGCTCCAAGTGCCCTCACGACCACGAAGTTCTCACACCTCGCTTTTTTTTCACGAGGTGATCGGGGCAGACCTCGATCCTCACTTGTAATACTGGGCGACCCCACATCGAAGCAATATACGATCACCTCACTGAATTGGAGTATGGATTTTCGGCCGAACTAGTATAATTCTTGGACCCCTTCTTCGGTCTAACCATTAGGGGGAGGCGCTAATGCGCCCCTAGACTCATAAATTTACTTGCTTGCCATTTAACACCGGCATAGGTTGCGCGCCGAGTAGGGGCCTCGCAAGATCATCAAGATCTCCGGATTCCCATACGCTCGATGGCTTCCTTCATGCGGCGATACGCTCCGCTACTGGGAGCTTGATCAGCTTCGGCTCCTTCGACTTCGTCGCCACTACAACGGGAGAACTGCTACTCGTTCCGGCCACCTCCCAGGACCAGGCCCCCGCTGGGCACCTGGGCCCCGTCACCTGCGCCCTCGGCAACCTTCGGATCGAGGCCCCCGAGCAGGCCTCGGCGCCGGAGTTCGCCACGTATGGGCCTATACGGGCGGCGCTGTCACGCCCCACAGGCTCACACTTCGTGGCAATGGCCGGCTACGCGCCGGCTTCCGTCCACGAAATACTAGAAAGCTCTTCCGACCACGACTCCAGCTCTGACGCAGGGCGCGATTCGGAGGAATTGTACTCTCGTGAGTGCAACATGGCCGGCGCGACCGACCAGCCGGCCGCGACTTCCCCGAGCCAAGAGATCCACCTCCAACGCACCGAAGCGCAAGAGGAGGGCCACTAGCGGGAACGAGTCGGACACCCCCAAGACCACCACTCCGATCCACACCAGCGACACCAGGAGCTGGAGGCTCGGATGAACAGGCTTGGCAAGGCACAGGCCGACCCAGGGACGAGCCGACTCCCCATTAGGAGCACTACAGCGGCGCTGCGGCACGCCAGTACACCAACAATGGTCAAGGGCCGAGGACGCCCTTACTTATCCCAGCGAACTTCGCCGTGGCGCATTATTGCTCGCAGCATCCCCGAGCCGAACGAGCCCGAGGCTAGGGCCACTTACCAGCACCTCCGGGAGCTGGTAGAACGCAACAGACACCCTGCGTGCGCCTCGGCTCTCACCATTCGGGTCCCACTCAGCCTCCGGCGTGCTCGCCAAAGTCCCAAGAAAGACCGCGCACAGAATTGGAGCGACCTCAGCCTTAGATATCTCCAAGACGCAGCGCCTCGGCGCGACCACGACTACCGGAACACCCTCGACGCACGGAAGAGGACGGTGGCGAGGCGTTCCTTGCTCATGTCGCGATGCAGCAGGCGCCGCGAATCCGCGATCCGAGCCCGGACGGCCCGGGATCATAGCATTTTTCGAAATCCGTAAGGCGGATTTCCCTGCCCGATTCCGGCGCCATCAAAATCGCCAAATACACGGGATGACAAACCCTAGTGTGTCGGTCGAAGACTACCGGCTACCGCCGAGCCGAGGGCTATTAATGATCTTTTATCATTCAAGACTTCCCCATTTACCGGCGGACTCGGCCGAGCTTGGCTCGAGTACCGCTCCGGAACCATCGAGAGTTGGGCCGATCCAAGAGCGTCTTCGTTGAAATCTTCAAGGGACGTACAAAGCGCCTGAAACTCTGGGACCTCAAAAGCGTCAGCGGCGCAAATGGGAAACGCCCGACTATATCCGGCGCTTCCCAAAGAAGGCAATGAACTCCCCGATATTAGCGACGCCGACGTCGTTGGGGCATTCATTTACGGCACTACCTGCAAGGCCTTGGTACATAAGTTGGGTTGCATCAAACCCAGGACCACCAAGGAGCTGCTCAACATCGCCACCAACCACGCCTCCGGCGAGGAGGCCGTGGGGGCCATCTTCGATAAGGGGAAGGCCAAATGAGAATCCGGCACCGAAACCGCCGTCCCCTCCGACCGCTCCGACAAAAGGAGACGGAAGGGAAAACAGGTCCGCGAGGACCACGTGGTCGCTGACAGCAGCCGCATACTGCCCGAAGAAAAGCGACGGTGCCCAACCACTTCGAAAAACTGATGGAGAGCCCGTGTCCGAATCACGAGTATCCCGTCAAGCACAAGTACCGGGACTGCGAGGTCCTCAAGCGCTTCCTCTCTGGAAACCCCACGCAAGCGCGGGGTAAAGAAAAGAAATAGGACCCGGCACCGGAGGCCGGGAGGGAGAAGACAGACGACGGGTTCCCGGAGCCCGACGGATGCCTTATGATCTTCGGGGGCCCAGCGAGCTATGCCGATAAGCGGCGGCAAAAGCTGGCCTATCGCGAGGTATACGTGGCGACCCCCGCCGTGCCAAAATACCTCCGATGGTCGGAATCCCCGATCACCTTCGATCGGAAGGACCACCCCGACCACATCCCGCAACCAGGAAGGTACCCGCTTATCGTCGATCCCATCGTAGGGCCAAAGCGCCTCACCAAGGTGCTCATGGACGGCGGCAGCGGGCTCAACATCATGTATGTTGAGACGCTCGATGCCCTGGGGGTCCCTCGCTCGACCCTACGGCCGAGCAAGGCACCCTTCCATGGCGTCATCCCAGGCCAACAGGCCTACCCGCTCGGGCAGGTCGACCTGCCCGTCACCTTCGGGGGGCCCGAAAATTTCCGCACTGAAAACCTCACCTTTGAGGTTGTGGAGTTTGTGGGCTCCTACCACGCTATCTTGGGAAGGCCTTGTTACGCCAAGTTCATGGCCGTCCCCAACTATACATACCTGAAGCTGAAGATCCCGGGGCCACGTGGTGTGATCACCGTGGCCTCGTCTTTCCAGCTTGCTTTCAACTGCGAGCGGAGCAGTTGCGAATTAGCTTCGGCGGTCATCGCGTCCGCCGAGCTCGATAACTACCGGAGGGAAACTTCCGGTTCCGCCCCTGGCTCTAGCAAATTGGGGCCTGGATCCTTTGAATCTGCTGAGGACACGAAGGGGATCGCAGTCGATCCTGAAGACCCATCCAAGACCGTGCGTGTGGGAGCCGCCCTCCCCGCCAAATAGGAAAGCGCGCTCGTCGACTTCCTACGCGCGGACCGAGATGTCTTTGCATGGAAGACCTCCGACATGCCGGGCATCCCGCGGGAAGTCGCCGAGCATACCTTAAATATCCGACCCAAGACAAGGCGGTTGCCAGTTCTGGCCACGCCCGCTTCGACGAAGAGAAGCAGCGTGCTCATAGGAGAGGAGGTAGCTAAGCTTTTGGAGGCGGGGTTCATAAAAGAGGCACGCCACCCAATGGCTCGCCAACCCGTCCTGTAAAAAGAAGTCCAGTGCAATGGAGAATGTGCGTTGACTATACGAGCCTGAATAAGGCATGTCCCAAGGACCCTTTTCCTTTGCCTCGGATCGACTAAGTCATCGATTCCACCGCTGGTGCGTAATCGGCCGTTTTTCTGGATGCCTACTCAGCTACCACCAGATCGTGATGAAAGAGTCCGACCACTCGTGACTTCTTTTATCACGCCCTTCGGCTCGTTTTGTTACGTAACGATGCCTTTTGGTCTAAAAAACGCGGGCGCTACATACCAACGATGTATGTATACCTGTTTTAACGACCAAGTTGGCCGTAACATCGAGGTGTACGTCGACGACATCATCATCAAAACCGAAAGACCGACGACCTTATCGCCGACCTCGAAGAAACTTTTGCAAACCTCCGACGGTTCCGCATAAAACTTAACCCCGAGAAGTGCGTTTTCGGGGTTCCCAAGGGGAAGCTGCTCGGCTTCATCATCTTCGAGCGAGGCATCGAGGCCAACCCAGTCAAGATCTCCGCGATCCTGAGGATGGGCCCGATCGCCGACCTAAAGGGCGTCCAGAAGCTGACCGGATGCCTCGCCGCCTTAAGCGTTTAAATGTCGCGCTCGGCGGAAAGCGAATGCCGCTCTACAAGCTGCTCAAGAAGGCCGACCAGTTCAGCTGGACGCAGGAAGCTCAGGAAGCCCTCGATCGGCTGAAAACCTTCTTAACCTCACCTCCAGTCCTAGCTGCCCCGGCGCTAGGCGAACCGCTACTCCTCTATATTGCCGCTCGACCAGTCGTAAGCGCAAAGACTCGTCGAGAGCGGGTGAAGAAGGTCACAGACTCAAGGTACAACGGCCGGTCTACTTCGTCAGCGAGGTGCTCTCCGAATCCAAAACCCGGTACCCGCAAGTGCAGAAGTTGCTCTACGCGGTGCTCATCGCGAAGAGGAAGCTAATCCATTACTTCAGCCAGCACTCCGTCTCCGTGGTAACTTCCTCGCCGCTAGGCGAGATCATCCGCAACCGCGACGCCTCCGGAAGAATAGCCAAGTGGGCGCTCGAGCTCAACGGCCACGACATTTCGTTCATCCCCAGAACGGCGATCAAGTCGCAGGTCCTGGCGGACTTCGTCGCGGAGTGGACCGAAGCCCAGGCGCCACCAGTGCTTGAGGACCCCGAGTACTGGACGATGTATTTCGACGGGTCCTATACGAAGAACGGAGCAGGTGCCGGAGTCGTCATCGTTTCACCGCTCGGCAACAAGCTCCAGTACGCCATCCGGCTATTCTTCGACGCTACCAACAACGTCGCAGAGTACGAGGCCCTCATCAACGGTCTCCAGATCGCAGCCGACCTCGGCGCGCGACGGCTTTACGTACACGGCGACTCCAAGCTGGTGGTCGACCAGGTCATGAAGGCCACGGAGCCTCGGGACCCCCGCATGGCGGCGTACTGTCACGAAGTACGCAAGCTTGAGGAGAGGTTTAAGGGGTTTGAGCTCCACCATAGCTACCGACGCTACAACGGTGAGGCCGATTACCTTGCCAACCTCGCCTCCAGCAAGGGACCGGTTCCATCCGGGATCTTCGTCCACGACCTCCACCAGCCATCCGTCCGACCAGACCCGACGGTCGAACCGGCGGTTAACCCGCCCGGCTCGGTCGCACCGACCACCGAACGACCGGGCGCGGCCCCATCCGAGTCAGGTCAGGATGTACTGATGGCGGACTCCGACTGGAGGAAGCCCTTCGTCGGACGTTTGACGGACGGGTCGCTTCCCGCCGACCCAACCGAGGCCCGGCGCCTCGCTCGGTGGGCAAAGTCATTCGTCCTGGTCGGCGAAGACCTTTACAAGAGGAGCCCCTCAGGGGTCCTTCAGAAGTGCATCCCGGCCAACCAAGGGAAGGAGTTGTTGCTCGACATCCACGATGGGGTGTGCGGTCACCACGCCGCGCCACGGTCTCTCGTGGGAAAAGTCTTTTGGCAAGGTTTCTACTGGCCGACCGCCGTGGCCGACGCGGAGCAAATCGTTCGCGCCTGCGAAGGGTGCCAATTCATTGCCCGACAAACACATCTGCCTGTGCAAGCCCTCCAGACGATCCCCATCACATGGCCGTTCGCGGTCTGGGGACTCGATCTGCTCGGGCCCTTTAGAAAGGCGCCCGGGGGCTTCACCCATCTTTTTGTTGCGGTGGATAAGTTCACCAAGTGGATAGAGGCTAAGCCGGTCGCCTCTATCACATCCGCGCAAGCGGCCGACTTCTTCCGCGGCATCGTCTATCGGTTTGGGGTCCTGAACTCCATCAGTACCGATAACAGCACGCAATTTACGGGGAAGGAATTCCTCGAGTTCTGCGACGACTTCAATATCCGTCGATCGGGTAATTTGTGGCCCATCCGCAGACCAACGGCCAGGCCGAAAGGGCGAACGGTATGATCCTCCAAGGGCTCAAACCACGAATCTTCAACCGATTGAAGAAATTCGCGGGACGGTGGGCGGCCGAGCTACCCTCCGTTCTTTGGAGCCTGCGAACCACGCCAACACGGTCGACCGGGTTCACACCATTCTTCCTGGTGTTCGGCGCCGAAGCCGTCCTACCAACCGACCTGGAATACGGCGCCCCAAGACTGCAAAACTTCAACGAGGCACGGGGGCTCGACTCGCAGCAAGACGCCGTCGACCAGCTCGATGAGGCGCGCGATGTCGCCGTCCTGCGGTCGGCCAAATACCAGCAAACGCTGCGGCGATATCAGAGTCGACAGGTCCGCGGTCGGGCGTTCAACGTTGGCGACTTGGTCTTGCGCCAGGTCCAGTCCAACAAAGATAAGCACAAGCTCTCACCCCCGTGGGAGGGCCCTTTCACCATCGTGGAAGTTATCCGGCCCGGCACCTACCGACTCAAAGATACCAACGGCGATGTCCTTTCGAACGCCTGGAACATCGAAAAACTCAGGCGATTCTACCCGTGAAGTTTTCCTTGACCCCTCGACCTACGTACCAACGGCTCTGGCTAATACGGGGGAGGGAAATGTGAAGGCCAAAGCGTTGAGCGAAACAAGATCTTCCACAAAAGGTGTTACATTCCCAGGGAGAACACAGGTACATGATACAGAAAGGAAACATTAGCTCCCCGACCTACGACCGATCGATTCCGGCAATACAAGTGGAGGGACTATGGAGACCGAAGCGCTGGGTGAAGCAAGGTCTACCAGATAGGCATTATATTCCCGAAAGAAATCAGCAAACCAAAACCCTTTGCTATGCAAAAGAGGTATTACAGGAGGAGTCCGTCGTCTTGAATAAGGAGGACATCCGCCACTCACGATGTATCTAACACTCGAGTCAAGATTGACCGCCGTCTCGATAAACAAGGCACCACACGATGCCGCCAGAAGACAGCACCCCAGTGCCCGAGAAGCCTCGCCGCTCAGCAAGGTCTGAAACAAGGGCTGCGAGGCGCCGAGACCGAAGGGTCCCGACCGAAGAAGGAGCCGCCCAAGCCGGAGTTCTCCTCACCCTCACCCTCGTCATCCGAGACCTCCAGGGACAGCCGCCTCGCTACCGTCTCTGCTGCGGCCCGCACCCTGGCCCGCGCCTGGGCCGAATCACCTTCGATCTCGCAACGGCCGCCGTCGCGATCAAGGAGGCGCTGTGGTCGCACAGCGAGCAAGCACGTATTCGACACCAAAGATGGCGACCCTCGTCCCTCGCGAAAGCAGAGCGCAGCGTATGGCGGGCAGCAAATACGCCAGAGACTCCGCCATTCGGACAAGGCAGAGGCGATGTTCGAAGTTACACTCCAGCTGCTCGCCCAACCGTGATCCCAGGGCCTCAAGCCGCCCATGCTCAGATACAGGACGGAGCACGGAAAGAAGGGCCCCGTGCTCCTCGCGCATCCGAGCGACTTCCGCTTTAGCGGTCCGGGCACGCGCCCGCTGGCCCGCCACGGCCTCCTCGGCAGCCACGGTGCGAGCCCGCTGCGCCTCCGCCTCTGAAACGGCCGGAGATGTGCGGGCGCTACCACCATCAACGGTTTCGGTGACGCCTGCCATTTCTGTTCCGTCTGAGGAGGCAAGCGAGGGCGTCGCAGCCGACTGCCAAGTAGAGCTGCAAGAGAATGCAAAACATCGCCGTCAGATATGAAGAGACAAGGTCGTGCCACGATGAAGCCGTGGAAACTTACGCCGGTGGCGGGTTCCAGATAAGGAAAGTCAGCGAGGGCAGCATGAGCTCGCCCCTCGCCGCGGCCGCGAAGGACCCTGCGTCTACGCGAGGTCTCTTGGGGTCCGAACCCCTCGAACTTTCCTCCATCGGCCACCCGTTGGCCCTTTCGCCATCATCGCCGCCGCTCGCCATCTCGTCTAATTAAGCCCTTCTGGAAGAAGAGGAGATCAAAGGGGGAGAAGGCGAAGGGGAGAAAGCACCGAGACGAAACATGAGCGTTCTGACGCCCTCTTTTAGCCCCACTTATAGGCGCGGGACAACGCGTCCCAGGCGGGCGTCGCCTCGTCCGCTGCACCGGAGCGTCACGTCCGTCCCACGGCTCAACGAAGGAGTATGATGGCACATTAAAAACCCACGTCACGCTAAGCTGTGATGGGACGGGACGGGGGCGAAAGGACACCACCGCACGGAGACGCATCGCGGACGCCTTCCGGTTTCGCTCTGGGCCAGCCGCTCATGCTAACGAAGCTGACGCCCTAAGGTACCAACAAGATCTAGCGAGAGCAATCGGCTTCCACTGCTGCCGCCGATCCAACAGACTCCAAATTTCAAAGGGTCAAAGGTAACCTTACCCTTGTACCACCCGTGTTTCCTTCAAATTCCGGGGTTCCACAACTGCCATAGTCTGTTCCCTGCACGCCACACGGGGGCTTCTTGTTCGTACGCACTCGGTGGGAACGACGACCCGACTGACCATCGTTCTTTCCCGAAGCGGTGACCCTTTCAACCCAGGCGCCACGGCCCACGCCCCAGCGGCTACGGCTGCTAAGTGGCACCTCGCGGGAGGAAGGCGTGCCCATGTGGAACGATCGATAGTTGGCCGGCGACGCTCTTCTCCCGCACGAATGCGCGCGAACACGCAGCACGCATGCTAGCGAAGGTCGGTGGCTCGGCCGGCCATTGGTTTTTCCCGGTGCTAACCCTTTCGACCCAGACACTATGGCCTACGCCCCAGCGGCTACGGTCGCGAAATAGTGCTTTGCGGAAGAAAAGGGATACCCGCGCGGCCTAAACCTTAGCTGGTCGGGAACACTCCACTTTTTCGTGAGCACAAACAAGCTTACGTCCTCGTGCCCACAGTTGCTTGGCGTTTTCGTCCACCCGCCAACGCCCCGATCTACGTTCGGAAGGTCCCAGCGGCCTCCAAGGACTATGGTCATCCAAACGGTTGCACACCACAGAAACGAAAATACGAGCAATACATTCCAGTTGCGCAAAACACTTCATCATACAAAAACAAAGGGTCCTGCATCGGCGCCCGGAGGATCACCCGGCGAAATCATCGTCGTTAGCCGGGCGTTGCCGCCGTCGGTCGCACATCATGTTTAAAGTGACCACGCCTAATCCCGCCATCTCTCCGCGCGTGTGCACTTTCGCCCAGATCTCGTGGGGTCACCCGATCCGGCGGTGGCCGTGTCAGCGTCGGCGGCGTCACATTTGGCGCAAGAAGAGCCAACACGCATCAAGAACGTTAACAGCGATCCCCTGCCCCTCACGGGCGGCGCGATCGCGCAAAGCCCAGGGCAGGGCCTCTAGGGCCTCGGCCGCTTGGGTAAGCCCGAAGGCGTACTGCGTCGCGGTACGCTCCAGGGGCTCGTGCAGCCTTACCCCGAGCCACTTCAAGCTCCTGCGCATGCTCTCAAACGCAGGGCGGAGCATACACAGGAGGGTATTACGCGTGTGCACGCGCTCCGCGTGCAGCACGTCTGACTCGGCGCTGACGTTCTCGGCCCGAGACCGCCACGTCGCCGCCTCCTCGCGAGCCTTCGCCAGCCTCTCTTCGGCGACTATGGCCCGAGCGCGCTGCGCCTGCGCCTCCTCGAGCGCCCTCGCGAGCTCCTTCTCAACGACCTGGACTCGCGCCCGCTGCCAGAACGCATCCGCCTCCCGGGCGGCGGTCGCGGAGGCTGGCGTCGAGGAGGCTGCAGCCCGCCAGCGCGACGCCAAATCTGCCGCCGCGATCCTGCCGCAGAGGACCGCTTAGGGGCAAAGTAGTAACGACAACCGCCATCTCGCAAGGCCACAGTAAAGGAACCGAGCTCGAGCGAAGCGCTAACAAAGAAAACAAAGGCCCACATCAAGAAAAACGGCAAGAGCACTCGACGCCAATCAAGGGAACGCACTTACCGAGGGTTCTCGACACGGAAGACCGACGGGGCGGTGATTCGATCTCGCCGCTGCGGTCAAGATCCGCGCCGATGCGAGACCTCTTGGGGTCCGAACTCGTGGTTCCGCCGCCGCCCGCTTCGGCCCGATCATCGCCACCACTCGCCATTCTCGCTGCTCAAAGAATGGCGCGAGAAGCGAACAAACGGCAGCGCAGAACAAACGGCTAAACGGATTGCTTCGCACCTTGCCACCCTATTTATAGGGCTGGCGGAGCGACCGAAGCGGCGACGCTCGGACGACGCGACGCACATTAACTCCACACCCAAAGGACGAGACATGCCTCGCCCTCCACCCCAGATTAAATACGATGAGACCTTGCGCGAGGGCACCACTCCCAATCGAGGCGCAGCGACTCTTCTTCGAGCTCTGGGCCACCACGGCCGAACAACACAAGGAAGAGGCCCGTCGTCTGAAAACCCCAAAGAAGGGTGCAAGCAAAGGGCTAACGCCAAGAACCCCTGACAGCAGTTAAGCAACCCTCCCCGAGGCCCTTCTTCCCCGCCGGTGTGTCCTTCTCCGAAGTCTCACAGGTGGAGACCACCAAGTGGTCACCACGCGACCGCCGGGGCTCGGGATAACATCACTCACACATTAGCACGGATTAGTGACCCGATCGATCGTCCGATCCCTCGCCGTAGCGTAACCCTTTCAACCCAGCGCCATGACCTGATACCTCACGCCATGGTGGCCAAATGGCGCCTCGCGGAAGAAGGAAGCGCCCACGCGGGACGATCCACAGTCGATCAAGGGCACCCCGTACCCGTCCAAAGTGTGAGCAGATGTTTCGCCCCACGCTTGTTCCCGCCCCTTCGCACTCTCCTTGAAAATGTTAAACACATCGACCCACGTCCGAACAACCCCCGCGGTTTCTGGGACTATGGTCGGCACAAGGAAGCGCGAAAGGCCAGGCCAGACCTACGGATGGGATAAAAACAAACCCCAGTTCACTACACACCAAAGTTATTACATCGTCAAAAAAGTGTCTGACTTCATTCATACTCCCCGTGGAGGACGAAATGCGGCAGTATTTCGTCGGCAATCGCCCAGGCATGCGGTTCAGCTTGGAGCGCGAAGCGTTCAACTTCCTCATCGGTCTGATTCCCAGTGATCCCGCTGCTGATGTTCTCCAGGTTGAGACCATTGTAGAAGGACATGGTGCGGACAAGCGCAGAGGAGGCCCCGAGTGCGGCGCTTTTGCTCACCGAGCTCTCAACGTGCCCCGGCACACGAGCTAACTCGGTCGCAAGCGAACTTGTGCTCCGCACGGCTCCGAGCACTCGCTCGCAGACAGTCTGGCCAACCTTCCCTAGGGCTGCCAGCTCGGCGGCCAGCTCGGACCGGCCGCCCTCCGCCACCCGCAGCGCCGTCTGGGCCACCTCCTTCGCAGCAATTGCCACATCGCGCTCCTCCACCGCCAATCTCCGTGCCTCTGCAACGTCGCTAAGACTCTTCGCAACTCAAGATCGGCAAGTCGTAAAGCGCACCGACGGATGGCGCTCAAAAATTAACCCAAATGTTGATTTCACCACCGCAGAGCTCGCTCATAGCCTCGAGCTCGCTCGGTCTCCCCGTCAAGTTTTTTCGCCATTTGCCGCTTTCTTCCCGAAGGGCGCGCCCTGGCGCCGCCGCCCCGCAGGGAGGATTCAAGCTCGGACACCCTCGCCCTCAAAGACTGGTTCGCTCGACGTTCTCGATGTAGCTCTGGCGATCTGATTCGCGAATCGACGGGCCTCCTCCGCCTCCAACCGTTCGCGCGTCGCGGCCTCCCGAGCCTCGCGCGATTCGAGTCCACTGGTCGCGCCCTCTTCGGTGGCGTCCTCCCGCGGCAGCGCCAAGAAGCTCGACTTGTTCTCGACCGCTCCCAGGGCGCAGAAACCAACATCCCGTCAGCTCGCGGAAAAATCTGTCGGAAATATAGAGATGGGAAGTCCCTGAGTACGGCCCACCGCGCTGATCGGATCAACTCCCCCAGTAACGGCGTCCAGCGCCCTTCCGGAGGATTCAAGGAGGCGATTCAGGTCCGCCCTGATCCGGTCCACCTCATCCCTGACCCGCCGAGAGCCGTCCCGCAGGAGCTCCCACTCCCCGACCTCAGCCTCATCATCCAAAACATACGACGGCCCGCCGGACGGGCCGTCGCCTGGCCAGGCCAGCGTGGACAGGAGCGGCCGAGGGGATTCCCCAGTGGTCACTTCAGCGACGCGCGCCGATGGTGGGTCGGCTGCTACCACCACCGACGGCTCATCCGCAACCGTTAACATTTGGGCCACCCCCTCCGGAGAGCCCAGGGGCGGCGGCTGCGGCATCGCTCCAAGCACCGAAACCGCCGCGGTTGGCGACCCTTCCGCGATCGGCGGCAGAAGCACCTCCCCGCCTTCGCCGACCCCCAACCGCCGCACCGGATCACTAACAGTCGTTAGAGGTTCTCGCTTTCACGCCAGCCGACGGCCCGGCGACCTCGGAACCACGCCCGGCCGACGGCTACAGACACGGTGGCGGCGACGCCGCGCGTTCGCTCTCGGTGGCACCGGCGCCGACTTCGCCGATGGCAGGGGCGGCATCGTTTCGGGCGGGGCCGCCGCCAAATCCGCCGCCGCCACTAAGCTTTCCCCTGTAAAGGTCCTGAGCATGGCAACCGGTCAGAAATAACTCAGGTAAAGCAGGCACGGCGCGGCCCGGGGGCAAAAATACTAACCGCGTTGAACGGGTGCCGTACAGACGCGCCCTCTTCGCCGGCCTCTCTAGCGGAGACGAGTCACCCCTCCGTTCCCTCAGGGGTGCTTCAGTCGGGACGCCGCGACGGCGGCGTCCGCATCAGCACTTTCGTCCGAGCCGTCATCTGATGGCGGCCCGAAATCCCACGAGCCGTACGGATCAACGGGGACGCTGCCGTCGCTGGAGGACGACCCCGCACCGGCCGCGGAGAGGACGGTCGAGTCGGAGACCTCCTCGCCGCGCGCGCGCCTCGCCCCGCGTTCTCGCCTCTTTTCCATCCTCCTGCCCTCCCTCCGCTCTTTGCGGGCGGACTCCTGCAGCGCAGCCCTCTCGCGAGCTGCGGCCCTCATCGCCTTTTCTCCCGGCAGCCACGCCCGGGAAGATACCCCGGTCAGGCCCTGGAAAGTACGAAGGCACCATTCAGATCAAAGTACAGAGGGTAAAAGGAAAGGGGGGAGGGGAAGGACGAAGAAAGGAGAGAGCCACCCGAGATTACCAAGTCCGGGGGATTCTCCGCCGAAAAGGGCTCAGGGGCGCCGCCCGCCGCCACGGTAGCTCTCCGAATCAAAACGGCGGCCACCCGAGCTTCGACCTCTGCTTCAGGGAGGTCGGGACGGTCCAACCTCATAGGATCCGACGCTCCCTCGTACGCGAACATGGGGTGCGGCCTGTCCATGAGAGGCTGCACGCGTCTCGCCATGAACGCGCGAACGACAACCTCTCCGGTCAAGCCTCGCCTCCTCTGAGCCATGATCCGCTCGAGGATCACCTCCAATTTCCTCTTCTCCCTATCATCGGGACCCCAATTCCATTCCTCGGGATGCCGACCAGTGAAGACGGGGGCGCTGTCTCCCAAGTTCCGGGCATAAAACCACTCAGAGTGCCACCCCCGATTCGAGGTAGGCAGCTTCACCTCAATGTACTCCGCCGAACGGTGGGAACGCAGTTGGAGGGCGGCGCCGCCGACCGGCACCAGCAATGCGCCGTCTGACTGCTTGCTTTTCCACGACCGCATCTGGAAGAAATACTTCCAGAGGGCCCAGTGAGGCTCGATCCCGAGGAATGCCTCACATAGCGTAATGAAGACCGCTATGTGAAGCACGCCGTTGGGGTTCAGGTGATGCACCTCCACTTTATAATGGTGAAGAAGCCCACGGACGAACGAGTGAAGCGGAGCTTAAACCAAGGCCGAAGAAGAAGGACGCAAGCACGACGGCTTCACCGCCACTTGGTTTCGGAACCGCGGCTCCCGTCGATACCCTCCACTGCGAGACGTCCCGCGGGGGAAGGAATCGCTTCTTCTCCAGGCCAAGAACGCGGGCGGGGAGGACAGAGCACTCCGGCCACGACATCTTCGACGGAATCGGCAAGCAAAAAGGGGCGGAGGTGAAGAATGCCTTCCCTAAACCCTCTCCTCTTTTTTCTCCTCTCTCCGGTTTTTTCGCAGGCGAAGCGAAGGGAATGGGGTCGGAATCCGTCCTACCTATAAAGGGCCCAAACAGAAGCCGGCCGGACAGACGTCGGCCAGACAAGCGACGCCTCGAGCGAAACGACGCACGCTTCGCCCCCCCGACCGCCACGACGGTCCAACGGTACGCCGCATCGACCCACAACTCGTTCAAACCTGACAGGGTAACGCCAGGCGAAAGGACATTGCGTCGGGTAGCGCGCACGCGACCTCAGCTCGCTTCGGACCGGCGAACTGTTTGACCAGAGGGCCCACCGGGCCGATACGGTCCAAAGGGTCGCGAGAAAGGCTTAAACAACTCACGCCCAAGGCCCAATCGAAACGCCGTGGGTCCCGAAGGCCCAATCCACCAAGTGGACTCCACGACGCCGCTCGACGAAAAAATCGAGCAAGGGACGAGGATAGGCGAGCCTCAGCGGGCCTCCAGCTTGGGACGGCAGACGCCTAATCGCTTCGAAGTCGTGTCCGAGACCATGCTTCACACTCTCCCGCGGAACCCATCGATGGGAGGCAGCCTGCTGCGCCCTAGGTTGGCGAACGACCTGGGGTCCGATACGGGATCGAGTAAAGAAAGGTTCTCATGGGTCGCCCAAGAGGGTCAAGCGCCGCACCGATAACGCCGCCGAATGATCTCCTTGGGAGGTCACCAGACCACTCGGATAACCCGCTATTAGCTCGCACGAGCACGGCGTTCAAACCAACGCGCGGTAAACGCGTTAGCTCACCCTCCAGACCCACACCGCGAAGGGGCGCACACGATGGGACGTGGCGCCCGCCTCTCCCGACCGGCTCCGCATGAAACCAGCCGCAAGCGGTCGGCCACAACACCGAACTTAGCGTGACGCCGCACGATCGAGCGCCAAGCAAAGGCGACAGTCGACTCAACTCACTCAGGGGTTTCCACCCACCGGCCACGCCACGCCGACCGCGGCCGAGGCCACCTTTGTGCAACGATAACCCCAACCGGGTCTCCGACCCGCTCGGGGCTTTTATCTCCACCGGGAGGCCACAAGACCGGACAAGGACGGCAACCGGATCGATCGGGCATCAACAAATGACAACCAATCGACCTATTCGAATACATGATTTCCACCCACCACCACGCCAGGCGCACTGGCTCGGCCGAGGCCACCTTTGTGTAACGATAACCTCTAACCGGTCTCCGACCGCCGGGCTCCATCCACCGAGATCGCCACGCGCACCGGACAGACCCGCCAGCCAATCGGTTGGGCATCAACAACCGAGACGGCCGATCGCCCTATTTGAAATATATGACCCGACCGCGCCAAGATCGCTGCCGCGTCTGATCCCATCAAGTAAAACCCCAAAGAAGCTCTCGACCGCCGGGGCTCGGGGCTATTGACGAGTACCCGGGACATGGGTATCCCCAGCGGCCCAGAAAAACAAATGGGCCGCCTCGAAACCCAGGCTTCAGCTGGAGGCCCCGCTCGAAAGTACCCGGTCCCCAACCAAGCCACGATTAAAGCGGCTGAAGACAGTCTGACTCGCCGGCCGGATTGCCCGTGAGCCTCGATCAAGCTCACGCCACCTCCGCCAAGAACAGACATCAGGAACCGGTCCCTGACCTAGTCACCTACCCCGCCGGTACAACCCCTCAGCATGACCACACGAAACCCTTCCCAAGGCGGCAGGTGGCCGAGGATAAGCGCCGAACTCATCGCCCGGTCATGAACAGCGGGCGGACGCGCGTTCCCCCGAGGCGATCTCCGGGGCCAGGCGGCCCGACGTCAGCATACGACTAGTAGGCAGGAGGCCGGTACGCCGTTTCCCGGTGGAGCGAAGCCCCCGCTACTCTACGTGTCCACCAACCCGGTATAGGGCACGCAACCACCCGTCAGGCGTCACGTCCGAGGATCAGACGCCGAGGCTGAAGGATAGACCCCCCGATGTAAGGCACCCCATCCTTCTTTTTTCGGTACTCCCATGTAACTTGCTTCTTCAGGTTATATAAGGGGAAGCAGGGCCCTCTAGAACGAACCAACCGATCAATAGCAACACATAGGAGCTCTAGTGCCCTCACGACCACGAGTTCCTCACACCCTCGCTCGTTTTCACCCACGAGGCGATCGGGGCCAGACCTCGATCCTCACTTGTAATATTGTACACCCCCACATCGAAGCAATATACGATCGCCTCACTTAATCGGAGTAGGGATTTTCGGCTGAACCAAGATAACTCTTGGACCCCTTCTTCTGGTCTAACCATTCAGGGAGCGGGAACGCGCGGCCCCTAGACTCATAAATTTACTTGCCGGTTTACGAACACCGACACTAAGTTATTCTTAAACTCTTACTACCTCTTTCTATTTTCGCCCTAGAGTTTTTACCATGATGTACTATCAAATTACTCTTAAGCTTTTGTACCTATTGGTACCTTCACATTTTAAACTTTTGGTACATCACTAGCTCAATATATATTTTAATACCTTCTAAAGATGTTAAAAAGTCTTATCTTCGTCTTTTAAACTTTTGGTACTAGATCCATGAATAGCTTGGTACCTTTCAAATAGAGAAATTTTACAATGCATTATATAGGTAATATATAGTGGGTAGTAGAAATCAAATCTAGTTATTGATTCGTTAAGAGTATTTCTATTACTATACTACCAAAGAAAGTATAAAATAAATAATTATTTATCTAATCTATTTGATCGAAAAGAATGAACGGTCCGAATTAAATTTAGTCTAGCATAAAAAAGCTCTTCAAATATGATAAAAAAATCTCTTAAAAACTACTCGACTGCATACATATTGTGCTTCGTCTGCTCCTAGGGGTGAGCATTTTTAAACTGAAACTGAATTACCGAACCAAACCAACCCGAATTAACCGATTATTTAAGTTCTTTCGGTTTTCAGTTCGGTTTTTATTTTAGTATAATTCAATTTTTGGTATTAGGTTTGGTTTTTCGCTTCTAAAAATAGAAATAACCGAATAATCGAATAGCCCATATACAATACCACTTTTATAATGTTTTTCCTAAAGCCACTAAACAATTCTCATGTTCTAACACATTTAGGCATATGTTTGGTATATTCATATGTTCTATTATGCTTATACTGTAATGACTTATGAATATTGTGTGGGTTTATCCCTACTCTGTGTTGCGATATGAGAAGAACTAAATCTAATATTATTAATGTTTATTCATATTTCAGTTAACCTTAAAACCGAATTAACTGAATTGAAATATTTCAGTTAATTTGGTTCGGTTTTTTATTTTGGTCCGAGAAATTTGGTAGCCTGTTTCTAAAAACTGAATTATTTTAAACCAAAAAAACCGAACCGATTAGACCGAAAAAAACCAAATATGCACCATATCTGCTGCATCTCTGATACGGCCGCAGAGCTACGGCGTGAGCAACAGCAGCATCTTCCCGCCGGAGCCGTTCAACTTCACGAAGCTCGTCGCCGGCTGCCGCGAGTCCACCGGCGTGCCGCCCCGGCCGTACTGGATGGAGACCGAGTTCGGTGGCTTCGTGAGTATTATTCCAGTTGGGCCGTGTGGCTGCCGATCTTACTCCTTATTAGGATGTACACGATTTGCGTTCTAAAACTCGGCCGAAATTAGCGTGGCCCGAGTAGAACTGAATTTTTTTCATTATTTCTTCTTCTTTGTTTCAGGACATTGGCAATGTTTTGAGGAGCTCTGCAAGCAGCAGCATCTTAATTTTCAAATGTAGATGCTACTATATCCGACAAAAAGCTCTAACTTCTGAAATATTCTTTTTCTGGGGAGCTCTGAAGTTCAGGGAAAGGCGATGACGCCGATGAGAATCAGAGCACGTTCGACCGAGAGATGAA
This sequence comes from Guadua angustifolia, assembly GCA_036346375.1. Taxonomy (NCBI): domain Eukaryota; kingdom Viridiplantae; phylum Streptophyta; class Magnoliopsida; order Poales; family Poaceae; genus Guadua; species Guadua angustifolia. The sequence continues at coordinate 44,840,194 of CM070521.1, forward strand.
GGGCAAGTTATAATTATTGCACTGAATAGATCTATAAAAATTGGATGTCTCAATAGGGCAAATTATAATCGATGGATTAAATAGAACTTCTGTTTCGCATGATCAGCTATGCTTCGTTCAGGAACACGACGGAGTAGAGAAAATGCTTCCTGTTTTGAACCATACGAGCACCTCATCTAACCAAAGGAGAGCTATAAACTTTTCTTGGAGATTCACCAATCAGGAGGAGAAAATGTGCAGAAGAACGTTCTAGTATAACTTAAAGCCAATACATGTGAGATTCATGACGAAAAGATACTTTGCATATTAGCCGCTTTGAAAGGGATGAGAATGAACACGATCACCAAATACTAAACCGAAACATTGACTGCATCTATATTATCTGTGCCAGCATATCGCGTGAAGCCGGAACTGCCTAATTACTCTATAAAAAAGAAAAGCAGGCCGGACCTTGGCGTTGGTGACAGCACGTGCCTCGCCCGTCCGTGTTTGAGTGCCGCTCGAAACTGGCGCGCAAGCAGTTGTTGTACTTTTTTAATGAATATCAGAGTTTCTGATCAATTTTTTTTTAAAAAAAAAACTCTGAAAAAAACTTATAGCGTTTTTCTCAAAACCAACAAAACCTTTGCGGTACACAAAAATCAATTTGAGCTGTCCATTCTATTAGAACCCATAGTTTAGGTTAGTTTGGATTTAGTTATACTGCTCGTAGTAGTATAGATAGTAGAATCCAAAGATGGGTAACATTGTAAAGGGAACAAGGCTCCTTTGGATCATGCATCGATTGAACTTGTTTCGTCTACCGCTCTGCAACTCTGCATCCTCCTCCCTAAATCCCAATTCCTACCCAATCCAGTGACCGGTTCTCCCCTGAGTACACGGCCAGCAAGCAGTGCTACCACATACGACGCTGCATCGCGCCTCCACCCATGGTGGCGCTACCCCCATCCGTCATTGCATCTTGTTGTTCTTCAACATGGCAATTACCTCAGCTGTGGCGAGTTCAGTCGGGTGTACGTATGAGGGTCATGTTGATGCCTTGCTCTAGCCAGGCCTTGACACACAGGTGGTTACTGTCAGTACATTGACCTTGGTTGTGGCATGCAGGGCCACGGGGAGTGGCTCGTAAGATCAACCACCTGTAAGCCGCCGCATAATCTCATATTCCACCATTGTTGCATGGATGCCTGGACTGAAACACGGTGATCTTGATAAGTGTTTCTAATTAACTTTGCCTTCTTCTAACCTACTGATCGAGATGTTCTTCCGTAGACAACTAAGGCACAAGAATTTCGTGAAACTAATTAGATACTGCTACGAGGAATGCTACGAGGAATGGAGGACGAGCACCAGATGCAAGTGCACGAGTACACGAGCAATGGGAGCTAGGAGAAGCACCTGTTCAAAAGTCAGCACAAATCTATTAATTGTTCATTTCACCCATCTCGATTGTTAATTAATCTAGTCTATTAGTATATGTAATTCGGTGTTTACTTTCGTGGTGAAGTTAAGCAGAGTAGTTAGCAAAACCACTGATGCTCACAATAAGTCGATAACTCTAAAGTTTAATGCGTGGAAAATATGTTGGTAATGTGTATTTCACAGCATCTGTAATATGTGAGTTGTTTATCTTCCCTGGTACTTGATCTTGCTCAATACAACATATGTGGAAATTTTTAGTCCCTCTGCATGATTTTCTTTGTTAATATTTTTCTATGAGAGACAGTGGGAAGATAAATGCAACTGAACCAGTAGTACTTTGCAAGCAAAGAAGTTCATTATGTATTTATGGTTGATTCTCCACAGAACTGAAGGCTCTCAATTTTGGTTTTCAGGTATTGTTGTACTTGTGCAGTTCATTCCTCATGCAATGATTCAAATTTTCAGGATGCATATAGCAAGGATGTGGTGGCATATATTTTGATCAATGTCCGTCAGTTGGCAGAGGTGTTGAAGTATGTAAGTGATGCATGGTTGAGTTGCTGTCGACCTTTAGAAAAAATAAATCCAATAATAGTTAAATTGGATGGCTTATGCCATATATATATATATATATATATATGAAATCTGAAATGTATTGTGTGTCTCAATTATATATAAACCTCAGAAGCTGCATGTTATGAACCTGTATTTTTCTCACTATAACCATTATTCTCCATTGTGTGTGATATTGTGATGCTTCTACCAGAAAGTGAACAGCGACCCAATTTCTTAATTTCGTTGATTGGTTCGTGTCTCTCCTGTGTAGGGGTGCAAACGGATCGGATACGGACGGATTTCGCTCATTCCGTATCCTATTCCAAATTTTTCTCGGATATAGAATCGGATACGGACAAAGGCGGATTCGAATCTGAATACGGATTACTTGGTCACGAATACGAGCGAATACTGATCGTTCGGATACGGTTAGTCTCGATTCTGAATAGTTAGTCGGATTATGCGTGAAAGCGAAACCATATATGTCGCGCATATTAAATACACAAAACTTTACTAGAATCTTGGAGACATATAAGTGTTTCAAATTCAATAATAGTTGCCTTCCTATATAAGAATAATATGCACCAAATATAATTCCAATCAACATATGAACTTATATGATGTAGAATGTTTATGTTTATCGGATCTGTTATCGGATATCTATTGCACTTATTTACACCGATATTTTTCGGATATCTCGGATATGCGGGTATGGATCGGATACGGATCGATACTTCTCTTCCCATATCTTACCTCATATTTTTTCGGATAGGCGATTGAATCCGGATCGAAACCGGATATAACCGGATATCATTTTTTCGGATTCGAATCGGATTTTAAACGAATTCGGTCTTCGGTCGGTCGGGAATTATCCGCTCCGTTTGCATCCCTACTCCTGTGTATGACATTGAGAATAATAAGTGCATGTATGTTCGGTGAAATTTATAAGCTAACACAACGTAACACAAAGGAGATAGACCAGATGTTGCAATGCTTTAATTCCCGGTTCTTAGAATTTTTTGGATGCTTCCTGATTTTATAGTGTAGTTGTGTGAATGAATGTAAAATAGTTGCTATTACATGAACAATTGAGAAATTTTAAGAATTGGAAAAAAAAGTTGCAGCAACATATAATATATCAAATAGAAAACTTGAATACATGCGAACAAGTTCTTCACAAAGTGTTCATTTTTTTTTATTTTTTTGACGAAGGAGAGACACCCCCGGCTTCTTTTATTGAAACCGGACAAGTTTCAGATTTTTAGCCTGATTTTTACACTTTAGACTTCACATCGAGCGACAAAAACATGCTTGAAAAAGAAGACTACTTTCTATCTAAAAACCAAAATATACCTTAATCTTTTCCTTACTTGGACGAAGTTTCCATGACTTATTACACAAGAACAGTTCGCATTCAAAGGTGGTATACAGAAAAGAAACACCATGGAAACATAGTAAACTGAACAAGATCTGCAGCCACATAATTACTTATTCGTTAGCCTCCCTCCTCCAAGCGTCCAACATCGCTTCTGTTTATAGCATCACTTGTCACTTGCTGCAGTCTTCTTGTCCCTTCACGCAACACTTCTCATAATATATGCTCTACAAAATAGACCAAGAATCTAGCCATTGATGAATGTAGAAAATGACATTAGCAGGATCATGAATTGTCTGGCCTTGGAAACATGCTGCTTTTCGTGTCTTCCAAATGAACCAGATCACTGCAGCAATTCCAACCAAAACAACTCGACCTTGTTTCTTCCTGAAAAGGGTTCATGAGCATTGAAAAAACTTGTAACATCCCAAAAATTCTAAGAAAATAAGAATGGAAATTCCAAATTTTGAATGTGATTAATTCTGAATTTTCTGGCATTATTTGGTTTTCTTGGATTTTTTCACTGAAGGAACAACCTTTTTAATATTGAATTAGCGAAAGATAAATAAATGGAAATAGAATTGTGTAGAAATAAAATATACATAATTATATTTAATAATAGGAGACCTTTGAAACTACACTGCAGCATTCAAAAAGCCATATAAACCGATTTATTCATGAAATGAAAGGTGCATTGATAGAGTTTTGACTAAAAACAGTAACTTGTTAGGTTAAAAAAAGTTCCACAAATCTTATCTCGAGCTGAAATTTTTACCATGTCTTCTTCAGAGACATGTCAATATCTAGTAAAAAAAAAAAAATAAATAATCACATTTGATGCCTCTAAAAATTCTAAAATAGAAAACTAGAAAATTTAGAATTGACAATGTCAGGATTAATACAAAATAAACATAGAAAATATTAACCTGAAATATTTACAGTATAATACTTTGATCATAAGAAATGCACATAAAAATTCTCAAGAATAATTGACAGTGTTTCAATCCTCAAATAAATTAAAAACAAAAAAGTAAAGATTGAACGGATGAACTTGTTAGAATTACTAGAATTTATATGCACAAGATTTTAATGTCTCGATTACTCAGTCAAACATCACCAAAAGTTTTCAAACTGAAACGCCCCTAAATTAAATGCACAAACACTTGATCTGTCCATAAAAAGGAATATGAATTCCTATTTCACTGCCGCTTACATGTGGGCCCTGCTATTAATTGGTCCCACGTGCCAGTGCCCAGGTCTGCTTGCCCTCTTCCTCCACGGCCGTCACAGTGCTTCCTCTCCTCTGTTTTGTTGCCACGGCAAGGAATCACCGTCGTCGAATTTGCTGCCATGGCAAAGGCACTCATGCGAGACTTCGCCCGCCCGCCCGTCAACCCCCACTGCAGTTGCCCCTGCCGCTGCCATGGCAACTTTTCTCCACAAATCATGCTGCCATGGCACGAACCCCGACAACACCGTGTTGATTGGCCACTGCCCGCCCCATTTCTTCATCCAAAACCTGCTAACCACCTCCTCCCCAATCTTCTATTTCCAGTCAAAAGTGTTAATCGTGATCTCTTCAGTTCAGTCATAAACTAGAAGTGCCAAAAAATAAGGAGAAAGATCCGAATAAAATTGACCTAAAATCGCGCTCTGATCGGGAGCATTTTCAGTAGTTTTGGTTTTAGTCTCAATAACCTACGCTATATTAAAGGGAGAGACCAGTACTAAAAATACACGAGAAAAGATCTTGAGCTTTGCTATCTTCCACACATCCCTTTCGATCTAGCGTTTTTGGCACACCAGTTACCAAAAGCCCTCACTTTCACCGAGATCAGCTTGGTGCTCCCTGTTTTTTCATCGCGCGTCAGTGTTGTCCCGCATCTACGTTCGTGCTTCTACTTCACCGTCGCTCAGAACAATCGCTGACCGAATACTAATAGCCTCTTCATCTTCTCCGGATCAGTTCATCTAACGTGTTTAATTTCCGCATTATGTTTTGGTGATTATGATTTAGACTGATTAATGTTTTAGTTTACCTTAGATTTAACAAAAAGGGATCGCCCGGGGCTTCGTGAGGTTGAACTAACCGCCATACATGACAAGCATGCTCCATACCCTGCCGCTCCGTAACCTGCGCCGACAAATCCCGCAAAACCTGCACCATGTCCGAGCCACCATTTCCATTGCCGCTCACCGCCGGGTTCACACCACATTGCTCGCCTGTGAAGCCCACCGCCCTGTCTCAAAGCCCCATTACCTCCCTTCCCTAGTTTCAACGGCACCCAAACCGAGCTTGTCTCCCTCCAATTCCAACGAGTGCTGTGAAAGAGGTAGAAAGGGAATTAAGCAATCGGGTGAGACAATCTCCAATTCATTTCGCGTGTAGCATCCTCATCCAACCACGAGCTAAAGCGCTAAGTCAATATGAGCTTTGGACACCCGTAGCCCCACCACTGTGCGCGTCATCGTCCTTGGCTCCAATCAATCGCCGATAGCCCTGCACGGTGCTCCACCACCACAATCTTTACTATTTTTTAATTGACAGTTAGTGGCGGTGGTGCATTTTTCTTCACTCCCCAGCCCTAACGCGCGGCCCACTCCCCAGCCCCAACCCCACCAACACGCGCTAAAAAACGGGCGAGCTCCATGGCGAATCCTCTCCCGATCGGCCGCAATCTCCGCCCCGCCGCATCCTTCCTCGCGCCGCAATCTCCGCGCCCCCAATCGACGCAATCGACGCAATTTTCCGGTGCTTTCCTTCCTCCCGGTGCCTTCCTTCCTCGATTTTTTGATTGCGCTTCCGATTTGATCCTCGGCTCCTCGCCCTAAACTCCTCGCGCCGCCCCCTACTCCTCGGCTCCTCGCGCCGCCCCCCACTCCTCGCGACAATCTCCTCACCTTCAGCCTTTCCCCTCCCCCCTCGCTGTCCTACCCTTCTTGTGCCTCCTGCTCGCCACCGCGCCGCCGCTCGCGCTCTCGCGCGCGCCGCACCAAGGAGGGCCAACGCCGACACGATACACGAGCTGCTGCGGACACACGGTCTCCCAGGCGGGCTGCTCCTGCGCGGCGTTGAGTCGTACATCGAGGGGAGCCACCTGTGCAGGAGCCGACCCCCAACGCTGGCTCTAGCCCCGCCGGCGGCGGCAAGAAAGGGTCTCCGTGCGAGGAGCAGCCGTGGAAGTACCGGTGCCCCGGCTGCTCCCGCCTCACCTGCAGCCTGCCCTGCGTCCAGTCGCACAAGCGCCGCACCGCCTGCACCGGCAAGCGTCCCCGCACCGACCCCATCCCGCTCTCCCAATTCGACGACAACCAGCTCCTCTCAGGTAAAACACCCCCAACCCACCACCACCCATCCTCCTTCATCGATCGCCATACCGATTCCTTACTGTCTCGAGCAGAAGGACGGAGAGGTACTTAACTTCACACACACCTCTCCTCCCGTCTCTCCTCTGCGTCGTCTGTGATGTCAATGGTGGGTGGACTCATTGGGGTTGTGGTGAGCAGGTGGAGCGGTGCCTGCGGCAGCGGGAGGAGATCAGGGCGCTCAAGAATGCAGTGATGTTCCCGGACACGCAGCCGGACCGCCACCTCGGGGATGAGATCTCAACGCTCACCGGGCAGATCCAATGCCTTGCCGAGGAGCTCACCTAGGCACGTTCTTGGCGATTCTGCCATGTGTTCTTATCGCCCTCACAGTAACAGCCTAATGCTCAGCTGCTATTTTTTGATCACCTCGTGCAGGTTAAGGCCGAGAAGCACACGGCAAGGTCATGCTTTGATGATGGCTACTGTTCTTCCCCAAGGACGCTGGTGCTTAATGAGGAGACTGCCTACTCACTGGTATGTTCGATTGGTCCAACACTCCAACATGTTCGTTACAATTAGATTACGGGTACCTTAGATTGTCAATATATTGTTTTCAAAATTTTCCTTCTTGGATAAAAGCTTTTGTCACCAGAAATTAACAATCCTTAGGGCAAAGCAAAGTGGGGAAACAGTGCATTTCTTTATGACATTTTGGATGTTCGTTTAGAATTTGTCGAATTGAACAGTTCCTTAAATCAAGCTCTTGGTTGAGCAGCAATTACCCGATCTTATCACGCTCTTTAGTTTGGAAATATTACTTAGTTATCAAAAGTAGCAGACTTAATGTTTCATAAGATACTGCGACAAAAAGAAACCAGCAAGTCGCTTTTAGCTAACATTTTGAACAAAAGATCTCCTGTTTTGATGTATCAAGCACGTTGATGACTTGTTAAAAATTGAACCCATGCATTGATACATTCCAATGAAGATGTGGTAGCCAGATAGCAGAAATTGATGTTTTTCAGTTTCTATTTTGATACTATCTCATGATTTAGCCTGCTGTTTTGACATACTTCCTTCTTGGGACAATGCAACGGACATTGTCATACCATACAATTAACATTTATCAATAGTTCTTTACCTTGTTTTGATGATTATTTATTTAGTTATTCTGATATTTAGTTTATACTTTTTATTTTTCCAAAATGGTATTTTTGTCAATTCTTCCTCTTAACATTGTCAAAGTTGGAAAGTCAATTTTCTTATGTTTCATGGTTAATTTGGTTGGTTAGGTTAGTTCATAATCTTCTACAAAAATTTCTTCTAACAACATGAAGCATGCATGGCTGCATGCTGCTATGCCACCTATCTGTGCATTATTGATCCCTTCACAACTACAGATTTGGAATGAGAAAGCAAGGAGGTACTTGAGTAGTATGAGGAAAAAACAACAAGTACTTTTTTCTGAGAGGTTTCCTAAAGCAGAACCAGCTGCACTCAAACTTCTGCAGAGGCTTTTAGCATTTGACCCCAAGGATAGACCAACTGCCGAAGAGGTAAGTGTTTCTTAATGAAGTATTGAATTTGATATTTGTTTTTTGTGCTTCTCAATTTTATTTGTTTTTTGTGCTTCTCAATTTTATTAGAATTTGATATTTGTTTTTTGTGCCTTTCTTTTTCTTTTATGATGCGTATTAGTGTATGACAGTTTGTCCTCTTGGCCAATTGTTGTATAGATTGACAAAGTGCAAGATACTTTCCACCAATGGAAGCAAACGCCTGAAAACACTGGGGAGTATGTGCATCTGACCAAAGAACTACTAGCAATCTGCAAAAGTATTCAATGGCAGGTATGAAATTTTCACCGTTTTATAGTGTGATTCTGATATTCGGCCCAGCATGCTTAGAATGTTTCCATGTTATGATTTCCTTGTTACGTATTTGTGATATTTTGGTCAATGCCTGCCACTCTCATATTGATTAGTAAATTGTTTGAATTTTATTCTAAGATGCTCTCAATGTCTCTATCAAGTGTGAATGGCAATAAATATGTTGAATTAAACTCCCCCCATGCTTGGCTGCATCAAGAACATGGAGCAGGGAAGTGTTACAGACTCTACTCCGAATCTGACTTCAGTATGATGCAAGTACATCAAGAACCTGAAATCAGGAAAGTTCATCTTGGCACCGCTGTTCTGAGAATACTTGCTTTGGGTGTTAGGGATGCTCAAAATTTTGAGTTTTTTGATGCCCCAGATCCAAAAGCCATCAATATGGCTGTGAATAATCTTGAGCAACTGGGTGCTGTCAGATGTAAATAGGATGGCTTTGAGCTGACTGATACTGGGCTCCACCTGATCAGATTGGGGATTGAGCCGAGGCTTGGGAAAATTATGCTTGACTGCATTGCTTTTGGTTTGAGGAAGGAAGGTGTAGTTCTATCTGTAAATTGATGCTTACTTTAGGTACTGAAGAATCAGGAAACACTAATTGATGCTTACGTTTTTGTCTGTGCAGATTATTTTATGTACTGACCTATATGTAAGTAGCTCATTTCTGCCTGGCTCACGGTTTGTAAAGTTTGTTACCTATTTTTTTTTCTTCATTGAGCGATCACTCATATGATTTCTATGTTTATCATATAGACAATGTAGTGTTTGTATACGTTTGCAATTTTTCTCGATCTGGCAATACCTACTGCCAAATCAGCAGCCACAAACATTTTTCCTTGTTTTGAATGGCTATGAATGTGTATCTGAAATTGCTAGGCTTCCAAGTGCTCCTATTTTACCTTAGATTCATGTCCACATATGATTTCTACATTTATCATATAGACGATGTGGTGTTTGTATATGTTTGCAATTTTTCTCGGTCTGGCAATACCTACTACCAAATCAGCAGTCACAAACATTTTTCCTTGTTTCGAATTGCTCTGAATGTGTATCTAAAATTGGTAGGCTATGATTCAGTGCATTATTTGAAGCGTACAGCTTCATCGTAAACTTCCATTCTACATCTTTACAAACATAATGGATGAATCCTAATAGTCTACAGACTTTGTCTTCAGAACAGTTTCATATCCATCTCAAGGATTAATTTGCCTTCTTCTCAGCAGTTCATGCTGAGTAAACAATAGAGAACAAGTAACATTTGCAGGACATTTGAAGACTGTTAGTGCTTTGGCCTTTTTTCCTCAAAAGTGACCCAAGAACTATACTTTCTACAAGCTATGACGGTGTCATCATAAGATGGATACAGGGTTTTGGATATGGTGGCAGATTGATGCGTAAGAACAACACCCAGATCAAATGCTTTGCTGCAGCAGAAGAGGAGCTGGTCCAACTGTACAAGCAACTTGGTGAGAACTATACGAGTATGGCTTTTCAAATCTTGTCCATGCGTGAATATAGTTTTGCCTTTCTTGGGGAATGCTATGTCCGGTGTCATTGTTGCAACTGGAAGATGCTATACAATTTTTCTTTTTTGATAGTTTGGTCTTTCATTGAATTATTTTCTGACGAAAATGGATTGAGGTCCTACTCAGCCTCATAACATGTGCGGACTAATGTTTTCATGTTGTTGTACAGCTGATTTGGTTGTATTTCTTGGACCGTATGTTGAGCTAAGGGCATGAGGGAAGTCTCCAGATCAGAATCGTGGCAGAACATTGATGGGCTGAGGGAAGTCTGCATATCAGAACCGGGTGTTCCGTATTCTTTTCTTCCCTTGAAGCAACTTGATGTGCACTTCTGATCAAAAAAAAAACTTGATGTGCACTTGAAGCAACTCTTTGTGCTCCAGACTTTGTTGCTGTAATAAGATTGCGTTTCTGGATGTTCACGACAATGTTGTTTTCAAGGAGAGTGGGGAGCAAAGGTTCTGCAGTTCTGGATGGGAGGAGAAACCATAAAAACTTTTGTAATTGGGAGAAATAGATGTTTGATTTTGTAGCAAAATTTTCTTTTATTGCTTGACTTCTATGTTTTGTTACATTTTTATTTTTCGTAGCAGCGCACGGGCACATAGCTAGTAATTTACCGAATCCAACTACCCTAAGTACAATGATGCTCGAACACCCTTTATCCATGCTTGAATATATCGACATGTATCGCCGTCATGGCAATCGCTGCCGTTGCGCGCCGCTGAGCTTCGTTGTAGACCGACCTTGGGTCACCGTCGGTCGTGCTTGAACCCTCCCCTGTGTGTGCCTACTGCCTAGGCCCCCTAATGCTAACAAGGTGCTCGCCCGTGCGGTTCTGGCGAAGCCTCGCCGCCGGCGAGCTCAGCACCGAGGCACTCTACTTCGGCTCTATGACGTGTAGGGCACATGTGCCAGTCACTAGCACCACACGCGGTCACAGCCAAGTAGGGCCCGGTTGTCAGCACGCGCGCACAAATTCAAATAAAATCCAAAAATCAGAATGCACTATCCCCACTGGAAAGCGTATTTTTCATTCTCTGGGATTTTCTAAAACCCTAGAATTTCAATTGCTTTTATCTTTTGCATTATAGATCCAAATGAAGTGAAACAAGTTTATAAATTCATGTTAAATCATGTATTTTCAGAATATATAAAATTATTTAATTTTAAAGCTCAGTTTGGATTATTTTAATTTAAATTTGTACAAACCCTATTATGGACACTATTGCAAACATGAAAACCATAACTCCTAAAAATATGAAATAAATTTATAAATGCTCCTGAGACCATAAAAATCCATTTATACAAAAAACATTTAAATTTTAACCTTATTTGAATAAAATTTATAAATGGATAATTACTCAATGCATAGAAAATCCAAATAGCTATATTTATTATATAAAAATTAAAAATAGAGTAAAACCAACCCTAGACCTATTCTAGAACATAATACCTCTATTTATGCAAAAAAATATTTTAGAATTTATTAAGGTTAAATCAAGATTATATATAACCTTGTTTTTCAATGCACATAATAACAGAATATGCTCTGTATAGAATTATGCAAATTAGATTCAAATAGAGTGAAATGAATTTTTATACACTACTGAGACCATGAGCACTCCAAATATGTAAAAATATTTGTACTTGACTCTAGTTGTACTGGATTCATGAATAGTGCAATTTTCAATGCAGGCAAATGCAAATATGAGTAACTATTATAAATATGCCCTAAAAATAATAAAAATAAATTTCTATGAATCACTGAAACCATGAAAATCTCAAATATGCTAGAAGGTTTAGTGTTTGACCAGATTTGAATTAAGTTCATAAAAGAATTTATTTTCTGTGTACACGAAAACTAAAATATTAATAACTTTTACAAATAAAAGCTAAAATATGTAAAACTAGTTTCAAGACAATTCTAGGGACAAGACCTGCCGAGGCTACAAAAATGGTTGCATATTTATGTAAATTGCAGTTACAAATCTAAAACAAAATTTAACCATTTATAACGTAAACTTTAGAAATACATAATATTAGGAAATGAGTAGAGCATCACAAATAAACACTAACACCAACAAGACCAGCTTAAGAATACTCCTTAACGCAAGACTGTCCTATTATGTAGAAATGATTCTATTTAAACATGCTTTTCATCTGAATCCTATTAAAGAAATTCTAACTCTGTATAGTACAAACCCTAAGACCCATAAAGCAAATCAAAGAACTAAAAAGATAAGAAATTAGTAATTAAAATATTTTTATCAACATAACCTTAAATTCTAATCTATTTTGAATTTTGTTTTATTTTTTTTGCCTCTTATTGTTATTACTTCTTACTGCTGTTCTACGATACGAACATGTAGACGCTGATGCAATTGAAGCTGTTACGGAAGACTTCGACCCCGAGTCAATTTTTGAACTAAAAAAAAGCAAGGCAAGCACCCCCTTTGATCATATTGATCCCAGTATTTTAATTTTTGTTTTGTTTTGTCAAATCTATTTGTGCATGCACGTATTTTCTGTAAATTCGCTATATTATGGTACTGATGCTTATAACTCTATCTCATGAAACTTCCTTAGCACATTGAACTGTGAACCTTGGTAACCCTAGAATTAAGGTTAAACAATGTATAATATCAATTTGGGTATATGCAATTATTAATAATCGTGCTTAGCTATACTTTAGATTTGGGATGAACAAGTTGGATATACTATTCAGATAAAACTTGGAAATATTGAAACATAATGATCATGGATACTGGTATTTGGTATAAAAACTTAAAATAAAACTATAATTTTGACGCGGGCGATTATTGGCAATAGCCGGATGTGCATGGGACTTGCACGTAATGTAGAGGGAGATTATTGCCCAGATTGGATTAAGGACCGCTTGTTTTCAAGCTAAGGACACGTACAACCAAAAGTGCTGGTATGGAATGGCATTAAGCTAATAAGTTACTTAGAACTGGCTTTGCACATTGGATGGTTATAGTAGTACGGGCTTTCTAGACTGATTGCTTGAAGGGACGTCCACACCGAGATGATTATGAAACAAACATTTACCGATACAATGGTATACGCCATACTATAGGGAGAAGTAGGACGATGGGATGTAGAACCATTATCGTACCGAGTGTACAAATATCTTCTACCGCCATAGTATGTGTTTGTTGTCACCGAGCTGGTACAAATAGGGGTGAAAACGGGTTGGATATGGGCGGATATTGCTCTTCCTGTATCCTAATTCATATTTTTTTCCAGATTCGAAACCAGATACAGATACGGATTCGGATTATTCGAGATACGGATGGCTAGCAGAAGGCTAAGGCAGAGAAGGACGCGACACACCAAAGAATCGGTGTGCCACGAGGAGGCACAATGAAGACGTGACAGAGTTCAATCAGCGGAGGATGAGCAGTGCTATCGTAGCGAGACACGAGGCAGGTGGCAGGAAGTGCGAGACCAAGAAACAACGGGTCCCGACTGTGGCTGTGTACAATGGATCGATGGCGTCCGGGAGCTGCATGCTGGAGACTTGCAGTATCTGGAGGCAGCAGCGCATTGGATGAGGATGAGGATGGCGGTCGATCGGCGGAGCAACAGATGGGGAGGTGTGCATGGCATAGCGGCTGCACGAGGGCTGGGAATGAGGATGGCCGGTAAGTGGTACAAGTGAGCTGGCATCATGGCATGGCGGCGGCACAAGATGGGAGATGGCGAAGGATTAAGGATGTAGCGGCGCTCCACCCTCAGCGGCAGCGGTGCTGTGGCACCACGTGTAGGAGACGGAGGTAGTGGCGCCAGGGCATGGTCTGGGAAAGGTTAATTTGGTGAAAAAATGGTATTATCTTAGTGGAAATTATAATTAAACAGAAAAGTTTATTATGCTCTTAACAAATCAATGATTTGATTTAATTTCTATCACCATCCTTTACTATCAGTGAAATGTACCGTAAAATTTCTTATCAATAAAACCTGAGTTAGCTAGAACCAGGGCCACTTGCCCTTTGATCGAGCTCAATCCGATCTGACCCAACTCTTTCAATCATTGTTGTAACTAGCCCATCCTGTTTTTTTTTCTTGGCGCCACGTTTCGGGTTAGTACACCTCGCCGTCAACTCAACAGTGGCGAAGCCGCACGCTGCTTTGATGCGAGGTCCGGGGTGGTGCAGCGCCGGCGCAGTGCAGCCGTCCAGGTGGTCACGCTCGCGCCGCCGGCTGCCGTGCCGATCGCGACCTCCTTCTTCTTCTTCTTTTTTTTTTTTTGAGTGGCGCCACGTTTCGGTTTCGTACACCTCGCCGTCAACTCAACAATGGCGAAGCCGCCCGCTGCCTTGATGCGAGTTGCGAGGTGGTGCAGCGCCGGCGCAGTGCAGCCGTCCAGGTGGTCACGCTCGCGCCGCCGGCTGCCGTGAAAAAGTAGAAAAAATGTTGCATCGCCGGCGCAGTACGGTCGTTCAGGTGCTAGGAGCCAGACATCTGATTTTTTTCTAAACGTTGTAATGTTTTTTTCACTTATGAAATATTTTTTTTTCTACGCGTGAAATATTTTTCTTCAGTAACAGTAGAAATGTCGATCCTGATCGCTGCAATATTTTTTCCTACGCGTGCGAAAAAAATGTTGCACATATTAAAAAAAATATTGTAGACATTGGAAAAAAAAATGTTACACAGAGCGTCCGATGCAATATGTTAAGATCGAACCTCCGGATGCTAGTTCTTCCAAAAAAAATTCAAGCCCCTACAGCTCCTGGCCTTGCATATATACACACACATACACAATGCATGCGATCCAAACAATAAGATCGCCCAGCGTATTTGTTCCTTGTCCTATTAATTCTTTCTCTTGTTGCAATTACTAGATAGTATAGCGCGCTACGCCACGCTGCACAAATCTCACTCCGTAGTCTTTTGTTGCAAAAATGGTAGAAGAACCTAAATGTAATTTTAAATATTTATTGGATCTAAACGTAATTTTAAATCTTTCGGGTTTAAAGAACCGGCGTCGGAGTTGAATTTGCAGAACTACGAGGTCCTTTTTGCAAAATAATCGGTAGAATGACCTATTAGCGATTTCAAAATTCTCGGATGGCTTTTTTCTTTTTTTGCAAAACACGTACCTTGTGGCCTTAAAACTCTTCACATCTTCCGGCCTTAAGATATATATTACTACGATAGTTTTCGCGGCGTAATACGCCACGTACGTCGTTTTTTAGCAGAACCAAATTCATTTTTTCGGCGGTGTTTTTTGTAAAATCGTCGAGAAAACACACGAAAAGGTTGAAAGGATACAAACGCAATCACGTTTTTCGCATCTATCTGGGTTTCGGCGATGTTTTTTGTAAAATTGTCGAGAAAACACGCGAAACGGCTGAAAGGATATAAACGCAATCACGTTTTTTTCGCATCTATCTGGGGTCCTCTCACGAAGTACCCACGATTGCGCTAGATCGAAAGGTCATTTTCATGAAAAATAACTAGAATGATCAAAACGTAACCACTCTATTTTTTCGGTATTTATTTAGGTTCCTTTCACGAAAGATTCGTAATTTTTTTGAATCAGAAGTCCCTCTTGTAAAAAAAGTGGAAAGGACCTACACGTAATTATGCATTTTTAAGGACCTAAACGCAAAAAAAATCAAAACGAGCCGAGCTGGCCGCGGGTGGCTCGGCTCAAAACGACGAGGTGGCGCGAAGTCTCCCAAGAATAGTAGAGATATTATATGCATATGCCTGACTAAGCAGATAGACCCATCACTCTATGTATCACTGTTTAAAAGTTATACAAATATTAAAACAAGAATAAAGAATGGACAATGATTGCTTATCTTCTTTTGCTTTAAGATTTGCACAATTTATATTAGGAGCAAGCGTGATGTATAGAAGCACTGTTCTAACTTGTATGTTTCCTTCGTACATACTCATTTGTTAATTTTGTTCCCTTCGTACATACTCATTTGTTAATTTTTTTCCTTATATACGATATTCGCATTTGCATTATCTACACCTAGGCCCCATTTGGAACCTATGGTTCCCTCTGAAATTTCGTAGAAAACCCAACATCCAGTGAGAGTGAACGTTTAAGGCTTATTTGGTTTGTTTCCGGCGGTTATTAATATTTATCCTATCAAATTTTGGTAGCGTTGATCAAATTTGACAAGGATTTAATTTGCTACTAAATTTTGGCAAGATTCTCTTGTCCCTTGGTTCTATAGTTCATTTTCTTACCAATCTTTAGCAAAAAGATTGGTAACCAATTTGGTAACTAAATTTTGATAATATCAAATTTTAGTAAGGTTTTGTGAGGAAAATTTGTCATCAAACTTTACTAAGTTCCTACAAACTCTTGTATTCGCCCATTATAGACAGGGCAAGCGCGAGACTAGCAGGGTGGAAAGGTCCGCTCCTCTCTAAGGTAGCTAGGCTGATCTTGGCGGATTCAGTTCTTACGGCTCTAGCGACATACCATATTACCGTGCTTTCGATCTCCAAGTGGCTTATCAAAAAGCTAGACAGGATTAGGAGAAGTTTTATCTGGAGAGGAGACATATCCTGCCAAACCAGGCACTGTCTTGTAATTTGGAAAAAGGTGTGTAGGCCCAAGAAACTTGGGGGCCTCGGCATAAAGGACTCGGAGTGCTTTGCGAGGGCTTTAAGACTCAGATGGTTGTGGCACAAGTGGGATGACAGGCAAAGGCCCTAGGTGGGAATGGAGACTCCCTGCAACGACGTTGACAGAGCGCTTTTTCGGGCAAGCACGTCCGTCTTGCTAGGAGATAGCAAGACGGCTAGGTTCTGGATGACCGTGTGGCTTAATGGGGATTCGCCTAAGGACATCGCTCCGCAGTGCTTCCTCCTGGCACGACGGAGGACGAGATCGGTCTTCGACGAGCTCCATACAGAGGCATGGATTAGTCTCCTTCGGAGGTCACACAGGTCTCGCAGTTACAGGAATTCTTCAACCTATGGCAGGCCATTCACCAGGTTCACTTAACACAAGATGTGCTGGACACCATTCTTTGGAAGTGGATGACAGATGGGAAATACTCTACAAAGTCAGCTTACTCGACCCAATTCAGAAGGGCGATTCATGACGGTAACTACAGGCTAATATGGAAAGCAAATGCGGATTCCAAATGCAAATTCTTCGTATGGCTTTTTCTCCAAAACAGGATTTTCACGGCGGACAGGCTAGCGACAAGAGGATGGCCAAACGCATGGCGTTGTCCTTTTTGCGTTTCGGAGCCGGAATTGGCTTCTCACCTCCTTCTCCTTTGCCCTTTCACAAAGCAGGTATGGAGGAAGGTTTTCCCCTTAATGCATCTCCCTCTACAGCTTCTGCGAACGCAGATGCAACCTGCGTAGTGGTGGACAACCATATCTCATCAGGTCACAAGGCATTTGCGCAAAAACATTGATGGCATTCTAATCTACTCCTTGTGGAATATTTGGAAAGAGAGAAACACAAGAATTTTCTCTAATAGCTATAGTACACCGTAATGCGTTTTCTACCGCATATCGAAAGATGTAAATGAACAGAAGCTGGCAACTAGGTAGGGTCCATAGTAGGAGGAGGCCCACCAAGATCCTTAGGCTGGGCGGCCTCGCCTCGGCAGAAGCACTGGTGTCGGAGTGCTACAACCCTCCCCTGAGCTTCCGGCGCTGTTTTAAAGAGCTCTGGCTGATTTAAAGAGCTCTTGTCGTCCAGGTCGTCTTTGATCTGAACCTCTTTTTTTGTTCCCGCTCCCCAAAAATGCGTCTTTATGTCCTCATCTTTTCTGTTGTAAGATTGTCCTCCCGGTGTATGACATTCTCTTCTTAATGCATGGCAGAGCACTTGCCTCTTCTTTCAAAATAAATAAATTCTCGTATTCCAAATGAGGCTGGCCCTAAACGCAGTTTCCTTCTCACTTGTTTTCCATGATCTAGACTGAATGCATTATGTTTCTTTACGTTGGTTTCCTTGATCTATTGTAGACAAGTTACAGTTGGCACGAATCAATTCTTCGAACGCTTAAATACATTCCAAAATCATGCATATGTTACAAGGAGAGAGATATTGGAGCGCCAGCATATGTCATCTGGCCTCCATTCTCATCCCATTTTCACTCGCTCGTCCGCTCAATCATAGTTACTAGATTTCCTAAAGCGCGAAACGCACGCCGCGGGAAAAAATATAAGATAATTTGTGTATTTTTTTGGAAAATAAACGGACCACAAAAGCTTTTTTTGGGAAAAAGTCGAGGAAAAAGGGTGAAAAGATTAAAGATGACAACTTTTTTTCCGAGAAAAAGCGACTCTACGTTTTTTTCCAAAGTAATAAACATGAGATAAAAACATTTTCCCGGGAAATCGAGATGGGAAAAAGTCTAGAGATAGAGTTAGCACATATTTTCGAAATATTTTTTCCGGAAAAACGGAGAAAGGACTCAGACGTAAAGAGCGGGGACCTATTTGTTATATTTTTGGACCCGACCGCTATCCGAAAAATTAGAAAAGGGCTGTTCGCGATTTTAATTTAACAGGTGCATCTTTTCGTAAAGTAACAAACCGAGGACCCAAACGTGAATGGGGAAAAATTTTCTTCACCTCACAAAAAATCATAAAAGGACCATTTTGTAAAATATTTTTTGAGCGAGGATTTATCGTAATTGATGGAGCAAACGGATGGACTATTTTGCAAAATTGCCGATGTGACACATGGATAGCCTCATATGTCATCTGAACATTCCCATTTTCAGCTTTAATATAGGAGGATTAGGTTGGGATTGCATGTTATGCCGCGCCATTTTTATGTACAGAATATCTTTGTAATTTTTGGAACTTCTTAGTAATTTTGGAATTTTCAAAGGGCCTTTTCATAAAAGAGATGGTGGGAGGACATAATATAATTTTATAATTGCTAGAGTGTTTTTTGCAAAATTGATGAGGTGATGCTCTCACCTCAGGAGGATTCTTAGCGCTTCAAGAGAGTTAATAGTAATATCGTATCGGTACGACTGATGTAGTTAGTGTGTGCTATTGATCAATACCAATCATACCAACCATACCGCTTCGACATGAGTCGATACCAATCGTATCAATAGAATTGATAATATCAACTATTGAACTATATATTATATACGATCGTACTATTATGTATTTAAAGTAATATTATAAGTAGAATTTGATGTACATGTAATTAAACGTGTATACACTTATAAATCTCTATTATTATATTAAAATGGAAACTGTACGCTAGCTTAATTCTATACCGAAATATATCATTTTAAGTGATGAGCTTTCGGTACGATATCGATATCGATGGGTGCACCGAGCCACTGACTACTGAGTGCCTCAATTGAACCATAATTAAGATCACGATGTACGCATATGTACCAGCGTGGCAGCCAGTGAGTCCCTGAGATCGAAGGCCAAGGACAGAACAGGGCACGTAGCATGCGTGCCTGACAAGCCGGTCTGCGTCAGCGAAAGGCCCAGACAGGCCTACTGCTAAAATCCTGTGACGTCATCCCTGCCAAGCCATAGCTCACTCAGCAACAACGCGTGCAGTCGAGTTGGCACACGAGGTTCAGGTGCCACCTGGAAGGCCCTCCTGCGAGTAGCGGGAATTAACATGATATTTGGGTGTTTTCCGAATGATTTTGTTTCGTAATTATAAGATGTATTTTATCTTTAGATCGAAGCCCAAGGACAGAACAGGCACGTAGCATGCGTGCCTGACAAGCCGGCCTGCGTCAGCGAAAGGCGTCTGGCCTACTGCTAGAATCCTGTGACGTCATCCCTACCATGCCATGGCTCACTCAGCAACAACGCGTGCAGTCGAGTTGGCACACGAGGTTCAGGTGCCACCTGGAAGGCCCTCCTGCGAGTAGCGGGAATTATTACCGGGGTGTTTTCCGAATGATTTTGTTTCGTAATTATAAGATGTATTTTATCTTTTAACTAGTTTAATGTCCGTGGGTCATTGATGGCTAAATGACATGAGCACAAGCACCTATTTCTTCGTTCTAGTGATGGCGGATTCTGGGAAAAATAAAATTGGTAATAAAACATAAAGGTCATCACGGGACAAGAATAAAAGAAAATTGTGTTCATGATCAAACATCTATTTCTCCAAAGACCGACTACAAAAGTTTTTATGGCTTCTCCTCCGGAATAAATTAAAACAAAATATATAATACGTAGTACATAAGGCATTCATCGTATTAGAACATATTTAGAGATGATATTCTTGGTATATGCCCCGAAAAATCTTAAAATAAACATTTACATTGCAACACGACTTAGATATCATTTAGATTAAAACTTTGTCTATGATGTGAGTACTTCTTTGTACACAATATTTTTGGTGAGGTTTCCGTGAGTTGTCTTAGACTTTCGACCCTTGTCCTTCTCCTTATCTGTGACGGCAAGTATCTTGATGTTGCTTTTAGTGGTAGCTCTAGATAGCGCAACATACAATTGTCCATAAGAGAAAACTGGTTCAGGGAGATAGACACCGACATTCAGAATGGTCTGCCCTTATGTCTTGTTGATTGTCATTGCGAACTTGAGCCTGACAGAGAACTGCTTCCTCTTGAATCTAAATGAGAACATATTATCATCAGAGGGAAATAGAGGTATTCGAGGTAGAAACACCCTCTTCCTGGTGTGCTGGCCAAGCACAATCTTGGCATCTATAGTATTATTTTGGAATGCCCTAACTACAAGTCTCATCATGTTGCATATTCCATTTGCAGGGTCAATGTTCCACAACAGTATCACGGGACAATTAATCTTGTGCTTGAGTACATGCGGAGGTAGACTATTAGAGGTCAGGGTGTTTAGGAATTCAGGAGGGTAGTAGCTATAGGGATCATCCTCTGCAGAATCGAAGCTATGGTACATCATCTCCTCCCTATGAAATAGGTCAATCATCTTCATATTGATCCTATCGATGTACTCGTTTCGGGTTGATAGGATGGCTCGAGATGTGATATAGTTGGCATCTCATAGGTTGTCATCCAGCATAGGAAAACACTCTATATGAGTTTATCGACATCTACGCCATTTCCTGTATATGGCACACAGATCTGATCGGGAAGCCATACGCAGCCATCCTCATTAGTCTCCTCAATACCATTCCCGATCCACAATAGGTACTCTGCGTACTCAGGATCGCTCTGGGCTCTCATGTTACGTATGAGCCTTAGCTGCCGCATGCAATCCCATAGGTATGACTTACGCAGCATCACGTCAATTATTTGTGGCCTCGTCTCCTTACGAATAACCAGTAGAATCTACCTAAAGTCTCCACCAAACACGATTGTTTTTCCACCGAACGACAGATCACATCAGCCCATGATGTCCCGCATGCTACTATCCAGGGCCTCCACCGCCTGTCGCCTCGTTATAGAGGCTTCATCCCATATTATCAATGATGCCTACTGAAGAAGCTTAGCGGTCTCATCCCATATTATCAATGATGCCTACTGAAGAAGCTTAGCGGTCTCACTTTGCTTTGTGAAGCTACAAACCACCCTATTTAGAGCTTGTTTGGTAGAGCTCCAGATTCCAGCTTCACCTAAGATCTGAAACTTATAGGCTAAAATAAAGTGAATTAAGTTTATATTTTTAGTCTAAAATGTAAACAAGATGATCCATCTAAACACTCTTAATGTACTCACAGCTCCAGCTTCATGAATCTGGTGAAGCTAAAATTTTTAGCTTCACCAGATTCTCAGAATCTAGAGAAGCTGAATCCCTGCCAAATATGCCCTTATAATGTTGAGTGGGATCTTAAACCTCGAGTGTGTTGTCCTACCTCCAGGCATGATGGATGCGGCTATACCCGACGTCGTAGTTGCCACTACTATCTTGCCATCACCTCGGATCTTTGTAAGTAAAACTTTATATAGGAATGTAGATCCCTCCCGTGCCTCCCAGGCCATCTACGAAGAAGACACCTCCATCACCACTGTCAACCATAGATAATATGTCAACGTACGCTGCCATTTGCTGCAGGGTTGAGGGAGGACAATAGAGATATATGCTCATCGTCAACCTGGATTGTTGACTCCTCGTGTATCTCTCTGGCCTCTATATCGGTGTTGTTATAAGACTCATCTATAACAGGGAGAGGAAATGATGTTATGTCCTTCCCTATCGATCGTAGCATATTTCTGATGTCTAACAGCAACATCTGCTCAACCATCTGTTGGCATGCATGGAAACGGCGGTAGTCGTCTGATATTCCCTCAAGGCGCCTTTTTCAAAGCCCACACACGTCGCTTGGCTCGCAGAAGACTAGTATAGTTGCAAAGAGCCTCCTGAGCGATGATGGCATCTGGAATAGCTCAGCCTCAATAAGACACTCCTCTAGGGTGTTGTCAGCCTCGATTAGTCCTCTCTTCTTAGCGGCTTCACGTAAGAATGGTTAGACTACACCATTCACTGTCCTGAGTTCTTCAAAGGAGGTGGCACCAGGTACGTGATTTAGGAGAACCCTTAGATAGTAACGCTCCCCTTCGTTCGAATGAGCCGACACAATTCTGCCAACTTGTGTTCGTTGTACCCTCTTCTTCCACTGCTTTAGTCCTGGTTGCCAAATAAATGCCACTGAAAATCCCTGTACAAGATCCCTCGAGCCTCCTCGCATGTTCGGTTCATCTTGAAATAATCTATCAGCATGGTCCTCTCGATGCCATGCTGGGCAACAACATCATGAAGATCTTGGCCTGCGGAGAATGAGAGACTTTGTGCATGTTTGGTAGATATAGCTGCATTTGCAACACATGTGAGATCTTGCTAAGGTCGAAACTGTAGATCCTCCATAGAGCTTCTAGTGGGGTAACCCACCTAGCGTCCCTAAACTGTGTGATTCCGTCAATGTTTCTGTTAGTATCTGGTTCATTGAGAGCTACAGAAGCACGGTCGTGGCCTTTGTAAATGTACTTGAATAGGTATTTTACGGCTTTTATGCTTGAGCAAACCTCCATATTTATATGGCAGTTGTACTTCCTCGGCAGGTAAGGGTTGTATGGCAATACCCATCTATTGTCAAGCGTCCGCCCTCGAACCTTTGCATGGCGGCCATTATCCCTTCTCCTGTATAAGGGATATGAGTCATTGTCTTGTATTGTAGATGCATTGAAATGACATGGGTAGTAGTTCTTGCATCTACTCTCCTGCATGCACACGTTCTTCGGATTTAGGACTCCGCATGGGCCATGCATCATATGCTTAACGACTATCTCGTACAACTCTAGGTATGTGTTCCTGTCTAGGAGCTCAATAGAGATGAGACAGTCAAACTGTTTCGGACACGTGAGCTTGTACCCTCCCTTCATGATAAGAAGGAAGTGAACATGCGATCTCTTCTGGAACTCGATGACGTACACATAAATAGCTACTATGCCAATGATATGCCTCTTGAATAGTTGTTCCTTGATGTTCTCAAGCTTGGCTCAAAACACCCGAATGATGAGATCAGGGCGATCCTATGGGGTCTGTCTAGGCTCTATCTCTCACATTATCTCTTCCCAGTTAGGGTTGTAGATCATAGTCAAGAAGATGTCCGGCTTCCCGTACGTCTGCACCAAGGCCATAGCGTCAAGTAGGGGTGGAATTGAGCCGAGCCGAGCCGAGCTCGGCTCGGCTCGTTTGGGCTCGGCGAAAATCGAGCCGAGCCAGGCTCGGTTTGGAGATTGAAGCGAGCTAAAAACTGGGCTCGGCTCGGGCTCGGGCGAGCCTCGGCCGCTTCGTTGCTCATGGTGGCACAAAATCCTCAGCCCCGTCACTCGGTAACTCCGTTCCGTCACTCGGTCTCCCCAAATCCATCGAAGACAGCCGACACCGACAGGACAGGAGAGGAGCTAGGCGCTAGGGTTGGGGGCGGGCGGGCGCCGGCGGCCTGGCGTGGTGGCGGTGCCTCCCCTACTCGGCGACTCTGCGGCCACCCGTCGCTCGCCGCCTCCCCTCGGCTCCACCCGTGGCCGCCTCGCCGCCTACCCGCCTCCCCACGGCTCCACGCCCACGGCCTCCACCTCGTCGCCGCCTACGCCGTCATTGTCATTCGTCCACCCGTCGCCTCCTCCCGGCCGGCCGGCCCTCCCCTCCGGCTCCCAGCTCACGCCTCCACCCGACCACCCGTCGTGGCCTCCCCCATGGAGCGACCAAGAAGAAGAAGCGAGGTGGAGCACACCGTCGCCGGTGAGGTTGAGGCTCGAGATCGATGACACGGCGACAAGAATACCTTTCTGCCGCCTCCATTGGCTCCACACCGCCAGTGGTCCAAAGAGAGCACCGGTGACTCGGTGAGCATCAAGCAATGAACTCTTGAGTCTTGAATGAATAAATGCAATGATATTAAAATGAGCAGAGGAATTTATCGGTTATCACTCTTGATTCTTGAATGCAATGATATTAAACTGCATTAATGTGCATTGTGCAAGCTTCGTGAGTGATCGTGATCGAAAAGCGAGCAACGGATGAGTGTTTTTGCTCAAGTGTCCAAATCTTGTGTTCAAGCCACATTGTCTTTGAGTCATTTGAACAATCCATGAAAAGACATGGGAGTGAAAAATCAGTTCTGTGTTCCAAGATTGGGTTCCTTTGTCGAACTTCTTCCCCCAACTCCAAGAGAACCCACAAATTTTTTCTGAGATTCACAAGTCATCTTCTTGTGGCTTAGACTAGGGCACTCTAGGTAGGATCAAGCTGTTAGTTTCATGTGTGGGATAGTAGGATACTGAAATTAATTTGATTGTTGAGTTGTGAAATTTGAGGCATCTTGTTTCTATATTTGGTCGTAAGAGTTGTCTTTGTTTTAATTAGTTTTTTCCCCATATCGGTGAATGGTAGGTATAATCGGGAGACCTGGAGAGGCTATTCACTGTTCGGTGAGAACTGAGATCTGAGAAGTGAGAACTGCTGCCGCTAACCTGCCATAGTGCCATGCCCATGCGAGCATTGTTATTACGAGCAAGCGGTCAGAGCAAGCAACAACTTTTGTTATTTCGACGTCTTCCCCGGAGAGTGCAGAGCAAGCGAGAGACAACAACTTTTGTTACTTCATTAGTATGTTAGAGCAACAACTTTGACTTTGTGTTATGTTAGTATGTTACTTATGTTAGGTCGGTGAATCACTAAACCCTCATGCATTCTATATTTCATCGTATGCTCCTTGTTATGTTACTTATGTTATTCAGAATGTCTGAATTTTACCGAGCCTAACGAGCCAACAGGCAGAGCCGCCATGAACCGGCAGGCTCGGCTCGTTGATGCACCGAGCCAGACGGTAGGCTCGGGCTCGGCTCGTTGATGCACCGAGCCGAGCCGAGCCGCACCGAGCCGAGCCGAGCCCGAGCCGAGCCGCGAGCCTCGAGCTGTTTTTCCACCCCTAGCGTCAAGGTACCTTTCGTTAAATATCTCTATCACCCCCAATGAATGAAGCTAGGAGAATGATCCTTTTGTCTATAGCTTGCGCACGACTCTCTCCAGACTCTATGCTATCAACCATGCCCTGGTACAGATTGGCTCGTATCTCCTTCTGGTGGTGCCTGAAGTAGTCCAGCCTTGTACCCTCCACCTTGATGTACATGTCAACCACGTACTGCTAGAATAGACGCTTGCCATATAATAAGGCGTTGAATATCCCACTACGCATCTAGAATTTGTAGCAATGGTAGTCTCTTACAGTAACACAAAGCCGGTTATTCAAATCTACATAGAAGAGGGACATAGTCAGGTGATGTGTAAATAATTAGGACATCAATAACGATGAGATACCATGTTCATAGCAATACTCACCTTGATCCTCATAGTAACCGTCGTTATTGTTATTTTCCGATGCCCGAATTACAGCTTCAAGGGGCATACCATGCTTGGGATATGTGGATGCCAACCTAGTTCTCCTCTTGGGAAGAAGAGTAGATACGATAGGGGGTCTAGCATCCATAGTGTGGCTTTATACTGTACTTCTTATTGTTGTTGCCATATAGGATTATGTTGCGGTTGAAATCTCGGCGTCGCTCGTTGCCCTCAACCCATACAGCGGCCACTTCTGACGTTATTGGCCTATTGTAGACTCATCTGTAAGTTGGTGTTCAGTGATACACGATATTCCTTGAGGTTTTCGGCTTGGCCTAGGCTCCTAAAAGTTTGAAAGTCGGGGTTGTCCCGGAGGATGTTGACCAACCTCCTCACAACTTCTTGATCGAGGTTAGGTGAGTAACGAAACCGGTGATTCAAACTGGGATCGTCATCATAGAAATAGAGCTCCAAATTATTCAGACCGGATTCACTCGGGCCAAAAGAATGGACATTATGGTAAATTTGTCTGTGGGCTCGAAATGTGTACACTCTAGATCTTATGTTGGTGTGGTTCTTATCGAGACTCACATCTAGGCTGGTGAAGGGGAAGTGTGCGCTGAGTGCCTCAATTGAGCCACAAGATCACGATGTACGCATATATACCAGTGTGGCAAAAAATACTAGAGAAAATATGTTTTATAAATTTGAAGAAGAGTGCGTCGCTTGCTAGTTGCTCCCCGCATGACTTAAGGTGAAGTCAGCAGTGCAGGTTGATCATCCATCGATCACACAGTCTGCCTGCTGGTTTCAGATAGGCAGAGGAGCAGCACAACTGTACAACTACAATACCCCTCCCCATCTATTTGACAAGATCCAACTAGTTGTATATCATCCATCATGCAAGATGGATGCTGGCCAGTGGAGGAAAAATAAGTCGGCTTATGGTCAAAGTACAGATTTGGAAATTAAGATGGATATGTATGCACCTTGGTACCTACCTATCAAACTAGAGATATTTTACAGTACATTATATTATTAGTATATAGTGGGTGTTAGAAATTATATTTAGCTATTGATTTGTTAATGGCATTCCTACCACTTTACTGCCAAAGAAAGTGTAAATAAATACAAGCTAAGTTGATCCATTAGATAAAAAAAATGAACCGCAAAAGAGCTCGTCCAATTATCATTGCATCATAAATCACTCTCTATGTTCCTACTTTATTTTGGGTGTTTGTGTTTGTCATCCGGCAATCAACATGTCCGTATGTCTATCTGTGTTTAAGTGCTGAAAAACCACTACAAATGGGATCCACACTAGCTAGTTCATACAAATTTACAAATAAGAACCGTCCGTGGTGTCCTCACATCACATGTGACTTTTACAGATGGTTTTAAAAACATCTATGATATACTGTTATTATCATGGATATATGGTTACAGACAGTCTACAAAACCGTATATTATAACGTTTTTGAATCGTTTGTGATATGATTTTCTGTGCTAGTGTCAATCAAATCACAAAGTCATCAGTCTAGAGAGATTTCGGCAACTCCGTCTCCACCATGATAGCTCAGTGCACCGGTGATCACCGTACCAGCGGAGAAACGTCATGGCGCTTCCCTCTGGTTGTCCCGGAGCCGAGCGGCCCTACGTGATCGCGAGGTCCACACTAGCTAGCAGTGTTAGATAGAGGCTCGGGACCTCGTCTGCGCGCGATGCGCTCGCCTGGAGGCCGGAGGAGTGGGAGGCGGGGACCCTGCCCCCGGCGCGCGACAAGCGTCACCGGCACGGCGGGGCCCGCCCGACCGAGGGGCCCAGCAGAGGGAGCGAGCGAAGCACAGCATGCGTCGCGCCTAACAATGGCAGCCGGCCGGGGCGGCGGGGACCAAGCAGAGCTTGTGCATGCCAGGGAGGAAGGACCGTGATCTGCTCCTGCTGCGGTGGCAGCGTGCACTGGGCTGGCGCTGCCATGGCAGCGCCTGCCTTACGTTACGCTTGGTCTCGCTCGCATGGCGCAGCGCGTGTTGGCTGTCTTGCTGCTGCCTGTCGATCGATCAGAGGGTGATAATTCATTAGCACCGTGACAAGAGCTGCACTGTGCGAACGATCTGCGGATGTTCTTTCCTGCTCGCCTGCACCTGATGAACTCGTCGAGGACGAGCGTATGACTCTTCTTGGTACGGCTACAGCAATATTGGGTGCCTTTTCAGGACGCCCGTCACCAACTCTCTTCAGGTACCCTCTTGGGTGGAGACCCAGATGAGATGCAATGTTTCCAATGCCATATCATGGGAGAAGCTGCCAGTTACAGAGGGAAGCATAGATCACGGTTAGAAAGAGAGGCAAACGAGACTACGAAGAAAAATAAGGGTTTATAATGGTCACACCATATAGATCGCATGTTCGGATTGCTATTCCCTAAGGTAAAGTTTTGCTGTTACCATTAATCCGGAGTTCAGTTCGCTTTTACCGCTGAGTACTCACACTCAGGGTAAAAATTTCAGCGAATTTTTGGCAAAATTTTGAATTTCGGGATAGGGCGAAATTTCAAGTACCGGGCGAATTGAATTTTTTTTCTCAAAAAAATTGAATTTGCTACAGTAATTTCAGAAATTTCGAGCAAATCGGGTGAAATTTCGGGTTTTGAAACTGAATTTTGATGTTTTAGAGCCGGATTTGACCGGGATTAGTCCAATAACCCTTAAGAAAGTCATCTTACATGAAAATTTGTTGAAAAACTAAATTTTTGAGATATTTTAAAATTTAGGCAGAAACATTGTTAGATTTTTATAACATTGTACAAGCTTGATAATGATCTAAAAAATTTATGGTACCATATTTAATAGTGTAGGATATATAGAAAAATTTTCAAAATAATTGAACTTCATTTGTTATCTTTAAAAAATCAAAAACAGAAGGGACATAATTGGGACAGTAAACTTGTTAGATTTTTCTAAATTTTCTCGAGTGTGATCATGTTCTAAAATTTTTATGACAGATTAAGAATTGCCTCAATACTATTCTATAAAATTTTAAAAAAATTTCATCTTTTTTTTGTTTGATTAATCAAATCTATAAAGCCATTGAACTTCATTTGTTATACTATATTGCAAAAACCAACAGAGAAAGGAAGTTTTACTATTCTAGCCGATTACTCTGAGTTTTTTTTCGTTTTTAGTAGTGGAGTGGATGAAAATACTGAAATAGCCCACCGCACAATGAGAAACTCAGACTGACCCCATTTTTACAGAATGCAAAAATGGAAATATAATGTGCTTGCAAATACTAGTCCACGGATCGGTGTAGCTAGCGCACATTTCAACAATTGGAATCACAACCATACATTAAATTAATTAGCGGAAGCGATTAATTACGTAAATATTACAACTCGAGAATATAGCGAAAGAAAAAGCAAAGCCTTGTAGTGTACCCATCCAATCCCGAGCAACTGACGAGGCATAAATCCAGATAGAACACGTCGAAGAAGAACGCAACCTGCAACGAAAAGAGACTCGAAGCCTCGCTAACTCATCCACCTAAATAATAATTAAGCAAGGGTGAGTACTTTCGTACTCCGCAAGACTTGAGCAAAACCTATAATACATGTAGGCTATTTCAAAGGAAAGGCTTCTACAGTTAATTTGCATAAAGCGAATTTCATTTGTAAATCAAGTTATTTGCAAACGGAATTTATAAGAGCAAGATTGATAACAAATAAATAAAGCATAAGTAACACTCACAGTCCTCCATGACGTGAGCGACGAAACAGCAAATCCTGAAATCCATCAATGTCGGCCCTTTGACATAAAGCACAGTTGCAAAACAAAATGATACCAACTCTTTTGAAATAATAATAAAACATCTAACATTGGAATGACTTCACAAAGTGCCCATGACCGCGGACACGGCTAATCGATTAGATTTAAACTTTGCAGAGGTGTACAACTTTACCCACAAGGAATGATCCACCTTTTTGCGAGAACATTTCGACACACGCCTCCAATAGATGTGTGCCTGCCAGGCGATCATACATAGCCGTTACATCATTCAGACATGACTTTGATCCAGCCCGGGACGTTAACCCCCGCCATAGAATTAGAAACACACACCCAAGCCGTGGATCCACTTTCACACACAACACAACGTTTCTAAACATGGCAGGGCGTACACCGTTGCACGGGTGAAAACCCTTCTAAGCAGACCTGACCGGAATGCCTGTGCTAGCTCCTGCCTACCAATGAACAAAGCCATGTCTAAACAACTTAATAGGCTAAGGCTACCCCATAAATAGCCCTCGTGGTTGCACGGAAATTCTCGGATCAATAGCGTCCCATTGTTCGGTCCTTAATCCGATACAGGCGATACTCCACCCTACACTACGTGCAATTCCTTTCGCACATCCGGCTATTGCCAATAATCGCCCGCATCAAAGCATAGTTTCAATTTGGGTTTTTAATCAAAGTACTAGCAACAATTTTCCCAAAAAGGACCATTCAGGTTTCATATAAAACATTTCAAAAACAACTTTAATTATGAACATCTGCTCCTCAGATACTAAAGCATGGCTAAGCAGGTTAATATGATCGTATATACCCAAGATGACATTAAGAGATGTCTAGCCCTATTCTGTGTTATCAAGGATCACATTTCCATAATAATCATGGAGTTTCATGTGACAACAGGTATATCTACCAATACCACAAAATAGCAGATTTATATAAAATAAACGCATGCATGAAACAATTTGGTGCATGAAAGGAATATAAAATACTGGGATCAATATGGTCAAAGGGTGCTTGCCTTGCTTAATCCTTGATTACGACGAAGGCGAGGATTGCGGTTGACGACGACGATGAAGAAGATAGAGACGTCGGGTTCTACACGTCGATCAACGGAAAATACAGCAAAATACTAACTTCAATAAGGGCAAAAGAAAATAGATAGCAAGAACAAATAAAACTCTTCACAAGGAGCAATTTGCTCTTTTATGAATTTATTAATCTTATTTTACGAATTCAAGATGCAAAGATTGTTTGGATTAATAGAATTAATCATTAGTTGCAAAGTTCATAAATTTTCTATTCATAATACATTTCTGGCAACCTTATTACGTATGGGTTTTGCTCTATTAGGATTCAGAGTCAAAGCAAGATGAAATAAGAACATTTCCTTAGATTACTGCAGATCATAATCTAAAGATCATTTCTAGGTTGTTCTGTACTAAATTCAGATTTAGATGAGCTGCTTTGCGAGTTAATGAAAAGGCTTAAATGATCACTTTGGACTATGAATGATTAGTTCTTTATCTTTAATTGATTTCGCTTAGAATTAGTTTTATAAGTTAGATCTCTTGATTTAGGCTCGATAGCATTTCCATCATATTTGAGAAGGTTCTGGTGATACAAATAACTTAACTACAGGTTTCCTCATTGAAACTACAATTCATTTATTCATATTACGGTCTAAAGTAATGTGATTACTTAGGGTCATTAAGCTATTAAGATTAATATGTAAACCTTAGCAAAATGAGATTATCTTTTTATAATAGGGTAGTCTACACTTTAAAGGGCACCACTAAACTAGTTACACTAGTTTTAAGGTTTGGACAAGATATTATATACTTTGACGAAAAGGCTTATGTGGCAACTGAAGTTCACTATCCATGGAATCGGCCAAAAGTGAATCGCACGATTACCGATTAAGGGTTTTGAACTAGCTTGATTTAGATGAAAAGCATTCTAAGAATGAAATATTTTTCTAGAATCTAGTAGAACAAACTTTGTAGAGCATTACTAAATAGGTTTCATAGATTTTAGTATTTGGATGAGTTATTTTATATACTGCTGAAGTAGCATAAATGATCACAATGAATAACGCTAAATCGGCTAACTTCATTTTACGTTTGCAACTACAATATTCATGATCTTTAATTCATTTTTCAGACATTAGCAGAGTATCATCCTAGAAATATTATAAAGTTGGTTTTGCATTATTTTAGCTTTAATTGCAATAGATAAACTATTTACTTATTGTTATAATTAACATTTCCTTTCATTAAGAGAATGCTAATTGAGTTTGACTTCAAACATTTATGCATACATGGGTTCTTGCTGTTTTAGGAACTTGATAAAAATTACATTATCATTTTGTGAGCCATTATGCTATTATTTTGTTAATGGCCATAATAGGGTTCATTAATGATTGCAAAACAATTAATATACACTTAATTCAAAAATTAAGCATTTTTACATGTTTGAATTTATTATGATTCCAGGACACACATAAATTTATTTAATGATTTTTGGAATTACATTTCTTTGAATACAACAACTTCCATAATAATGCTTATTCCTAATTTAAATTTTACTAATTGTTTTGTGACTCAAAAATTAAGTATTTTTGTAAATTTGAATACATTCTGATCCTAACATCTCATGAATATTGATTTCATCATTTCATTACTTATTATACATGAATTCTCATTAAAATCATATTAGCACCATAATCAAAGTTTAATTTGAATAACAATCCTGTACTTCAAAAATTAAATAATTTTGCATATTTGGATTCTTATGGATTTTAAATGAATATAAAAATTTGTCTCACTGGAATTGAATCAAAATCACAAAAGATATTCAAGTTCCAATTATCAGTCAGCTGGAAATTGCTAGAAAAATGAAATACGTCTTCTTGAGGTGAAAGCGCCTTTCACCTTGAACTGGAGCCTGGCTGAGGGACTGACACGGGGGCCCGTGCGGCAGTGAGGGAAAGCAAGGGAGTATCTAGGGCTGGCCGGCGACGGCGACGGCATGGGGAGATTCATCTCAGCGAGGCGCACAAGATTGAGTAACCAATTTGGCTGAAGACACTCCAGGGCGGTGCGCCACCGAGCTCGTGTAACGGCGGCAAGTCGGAGGAGATGGTTAAGGAGATCCTAGCCCAGATTGATAGCAGTATGAGTATTAGGGAACACCGGGGAATCCATTTTTGCGGTTACTTCAGAGAGAGTTACCGGGTTGAGCTGCCATCATTGGCCGGTTTTGGAGAAGAAGGGGCACACGGCTGCAGCAAGATTTCGCATGAAGGTGCTCCAATATTTTTGAGGGGATTTAATGCTTGAGGTCTGATGATGCTCTAGCCCAGAGGGATTTGGAAATGGATCCATATTCCGCGCGAATCAGTTCCGGCTTTGAGCTTGGAAGCTTCTGTTCATGGCGGGATTGAGAGGAAGTTCTAGGCACTGGCTTGAGGAGAGGGAAGGAGAAGTGAGGGAGAATGAAAGCACTGCCTCTGGTGGTCTCTGAGATGCAATGTATGGCTTGGTAGTGGGCTGAGCTCGCTGTGGAGGTGGGACGCACGGCAGTCATCGCCTTGCTTCTGCAGCGGGAGGACGGCGTTGGCAGGGAGGTCTTGCGCTGCTCGAGGAGAAAGGAGAAGGAGTGGAGGGGGAAGTGGAGCACTATCTCTGGTGGTTCCCAAGGTGCAATGAATCTGGTTGAGGCTTCGGCGTGATCTCCTGAAGTATACGGCTTGGGCTTGCTCTGGCATCGATGGAAGACTCTGAACTGGGGACCCACATGGCAGTGAATGAAAAGAGAACCGACTTGAGGATTGATTCGGTTAAGTGCACTGAACTTGCATTGATTCGCCAGCTAAACCTTGTCAGAGATTTTTCATACTTTTTGTGTAGTCTCTTCTGAAAGTAGATGATCTCCAGTAAACATTTGAGATTCAAATAATTTATATATTATTTACTAAAATTCTGACACTGCACAATGCACAGGATTTCAGATTCTGTTTTTGAATTATCAGACAATTCGAATATTTTTATAACTTTTTGAAAAAAAAAATTTCAAATTATTTTGAGCTATTTGTTCTTATGTAAAATTTTCAGCTCAAGATATTGCTCCAGGATTTTATAAAAATTCTGACATTAAGATTTTCAGAATTTCAGAGCTTCTATTTTTGAATTATTTGGAGGCTTATCCGACCTGGTGAATTCTTGATATTTTTACCGGAGGTAAATCCTGTACAAAGGATTCTTTGGTAATTTTCTTAGCTTCATATAAACCCTTAATATTTTTCATTAATCCGGGTGATGCACTGTTTCTAGTCAAGTTTGTCTTTTTCATCATTAATACTATTTTTACCATGCAGTAAAATAAAAGTTACCTGGTAAAAAGTTTCACTTGAGGGTTAAAAATATTAATATAAAATTTTCAAGATTTTACTTTTATCTTTTTATTTTTCTATCATTATCCATTCATTAATTCTCTTTATTTGATTTTTCATGCAATGCAAAACTCCAAAGGAAATTCAAATAAAACCAATAATGCCAAGAAACTCAGAAATAAATATTTTCAAATTCAAAATATATATTTTTACTTTATTAAATTTTTGGGATGTTACAAAACCAGCGGACTGAAACCGCGGATTTTTTTAATTCAAATCCAGCGGACCAGATCCGCTAAAAAATATTTTTAATTTTTTTAATTCAGATCCAGTGGACTGGATCCACTGGAATTTTTTTTATAATTTCCAGCGGACCGGTTCCGCTGGAATCGATTTTTTTGTTTTCTTTCCGTCAGCGAACAAATTTGTGAAATAAAAAAAACCAAACAAACTTCCAGCAGTTTCAAACTGCTGGAATTGGATTTTTCTTTTTTTTTTGGTTACATAGAATTGTTTTCCTCAGCTTCGTGGATACTATAGTCGATAAAGACAAGTTCAAAGAAGATCCATTTAAAAGTACAGATCGAAAGAAACGCCACGATATATAGAAGGTATTCTAATAACAAAAAAACAACAAAGGATTTTGTTAATTTGTTTAGTGAGGCCACGTACAGGGGGAAAAATGGAAAGTCAGAAATAAGACATGAAAGGATTAACTTTTGTATTGGAGTATTACAATCTCATCTTCTACAAGAACCCAAATAAGCTTGGAAGCGCCATACATACCGCTCTCGCACGGACACATGCTCGCACTCACACCACCAAAATAATATTTGAGACAATTCCAGCGGTTTGAAACCGCTGGAAGTTTGTTTGTTTTTTTTTATTTCACAAAATTGTTCGTTGACGGAAAGAAAACAAAAAAACAAAAAATCGATTCCAGTGGAACCGGTCCGATGGAAATTATAAAAAAAATTACAGCGGATCTAGTCCGCTGGATCTGAATTAAAAAAATTAAAAATATTTTTTAGCGGATCTAGTCCACTGGATTTGAATTAAAAAATTTAAAAAAAAATTCCGCGGTTTCAGTCTGCTGGTTTCTACTGTGCATGGGTTATTTCTGTATTTTCATCCACTCCACGGCTAAAAACGAAAAAAAACCGCAGCACCGGCTAGAATAGTAAAAACTTCAAGAGAAAGAACATAAATGCTACTGTGCCTTGTAAGAATTTTATAAATTCATTGGAGTGTGATCATGATTAAAATTTTTTATGAGATCTTAAATACTTCCTTATCACTCTTTTGTAAAATTTTCAAAAATTTTAAACCTTCTTTTATCGCTAAAACAAATCTATCTTTTATCAGGACGTAGTACTGTCAGAATTTTTAGAACATTTTCAAGTATTATAATCATATGAAACTTTTATAAAAATATTAGTGATAGATCAGGACCTTCCACAAAAATTTCCAAAATTTTCCAAGGTGATTTGAACTATTTTTCATTCCGTTCAAATTTGTCAGTAAGGCTTTTATCAAGATAGTAGTACTGTCCGAATTTTTAAAAATTCTTGAATCTTGATCACCATCCAAAAATTTTATGGAAACATTAGTGATTCATCAGCATCATGCAAAAAAAAATGTCAAAATTTTCTAACATCGTTTGTACTATTTTTCATTCGGTTCAAACTTACCGGTCAATGTTTCATTTGGATAGTACCAATGTTTGAATTTTCAAAAATTTCACAGACCTAATAATCACCTGAAAATTTTATGAGAATATCTCTAATGTGTCAGAAACCTTCAAAAAAATGTCAGAAACCTTCAAAAAATTTTCAAAATTTTTCGACATTATTTGAACCTTTTTTTATTAGTGCAATTTTGCCAAAATTTCGGGAATTTCCGCCGAAATTTCGGTAACAACAAACCGGATTAAAATTTTTCTTTTTGAATTTTGAACGGATTTCATCCGAAATGCCAAAATTTCGCTGAAATTTCGGATTTTGGCCAATAGCAAAATTTTGTCCAAAACGAAATTCGAATCCTTGCTCACACTGACATGCAGTCCCTGACTCCACCTTCCAATGAGATAGCCAATGGTATAGACAAGATGAGGGTAACGCTTGGTGGCGAAAACAAGAAATTACAGTTAAAATTTAACCTTAAGACCGTAAAATATCAAGGGTGCAAGTATCGTACGTGAAAATGGAGGTAGTATATATATTTTTAGATCGACCACTTCTCATATGGGTAAGGAAACTCCTCACCTCACTACATTCAGAAAGTTCATCCTTTTTAGGTTTTCTCTCTCTCTCTCTCTTCGATCCTCTCGTGGTAATCAGGAACCTATATAGCTCGCTTCCACTTTGTCTCCCTTCACTAAAGACCTCTTTATGCTGACAGAAAGCGAGCTGCTAACATGACAGCATGCAGGCCCTGCGAGGGCAAAAGGCATCTGAAAACATACCAGTTTTTTTCTCTCCCCATCGTCTCTCCTCGTGGCCTTCTCTATCACGTCAGCCTTCAGTGCGCAAGAAAAGCTCCATCGTTTACGCACTCCCACACCACACGCAAAGATCTGTTCAAAAAGATCACAATTTTAGCCGCACATGGTACAGAAATTTGGGAGTGTTTACATAAACAACTGCAAGATAATACTAGCAGTTCTTTACATGGTCCCAACCATCAAGTATTCAGTTAACCTGTGAAATCTTGCGCAATGAATTCAACAATGCTACTGTGCTAGTGAGAACTGACCAAAGGTGACTACAATGCTAGTGAGAAACCAAGCAAGGTCAAGGCCAGAAAAAAAAACCTGAATTAGTAGGAGTTTAGGACGTGAGTTTTTGCCATAAGACCCATATAATACACTGTAGTTAGTAGGAGTTACCAGAAACGCGATTTGCTTGAGTCATGACATGTGATTCGGATTAGCGCATGGTTCACTATCTTTTCTCTCAATTTCTACTGTGAACACAAACAATATATCTAAACCGGTTTGAATTTAACGAATCCGGTCCGCGAGTCATGAGTATTTACGCCGAATCCGGTATTTATGCCGCTCAAGGCTCTCAATCCTACATCTGAAATTCTGAATGAACCTGGCAAAACATACGTGGCCTCATGGAAGGGAACAGAGCAACGAGAATAACATAATGAGGGGCATTAGCATGTGTCCCCTTATCTTAAGTTATCTCATATTCAGTTCCATAAGATACCCCAATTCGTTCATGTGCATGCATGGAAAAACCAAACTTGCATTATCAAAAGATTGGGCAGGTGAGCTGCATGATGATTGAGTTATGAAAAGAACCTGCTGCGCAGCTCCCTCCTCACGGTCATGTTTAAATACAGTACACTTGGGGGCACAACTCACAACCAGTGCGTGCATTATCCCTGCCCGATGCTGCAATCAAATGGGCTCCAATGTAGGGGTATAGTTACAATTAATCTAGTCATTTTGCAACTCTTCAACAGATATACCGGAGTAAGTCAACTAAAAAAGATTTTTTTTTGGTACACTAAATTCAATAAATTGTTTATTTTTTTTATATCCAATGGATAGATTAGCTAATATTTACACTTTCTCTAGTCTTAGAGTAATAGGAATACTCTTAATAAATCAATGGTTGTATCTAATATACTACTAGTATATATGTACTAACCATCGTATAATACTATTATAATGCATCATAAAATTTTAGATTTCTCCTAAAATATAATAGAATGCATCTTATCCTTGGTCAAAGTTTCACACGCAATTGTCAATGATAAAGGTATATATACGAATGACTTAGCCGTTCAGACACTCACGGGTCAACTCTCCCTCGCTGTTTCTCTTTATAAAAGAAAAGTCACAAATCCAATTTGTAATAATGAATTCTTATATAGTGTGTTTCTTTCTATTTCAAAATTTGCACGGGAATCCTTCCATTGAATTTTTGCATGACGCAATAAAACTCTATAAGTAAAGTTCTTCCCTGATTTTCAAGAGTTATTTCGCTTGATATATGCAACAATACAAGCAGAAACTCTAGTACACGAACCATTCAACTTTTGCAAATTAGTACCCATCATTTGCATGTAGTGGCAACAATCGAGTAACCTTTCATCGATTTTCTCGACAAGATTCCATAACAAAACGTTCAACTTGAAGTTAATCATGCATGTTTTCATAGTCCAAGAGATGCTAAGCATAGGTTAATCGATCAAAGCATATATGTATGTAGTACATAAAGTATATATACTCATTTGCAGTACATGTAGCCAGTGATCTTTGCTGCATATCTCTAGATACTTTTTATTATCATTGAAAGATACCAAGCTATCATTTAAGCTAGTATTAAGGTACCAAAAGTTTAAAGAGTAAAGATATCAAAATAATAAAAAAATTAAATTTTTTTTTGGGGTGGGGGGTGGGGGGGGGGGGTGATTGGGGACAAATCCGCACATCATCTCATTCATGAACTTGTTGGGAATTGGAGAAGGGGGTCACTGCGCATGTCCAATCTTGATCCTATATTCCTATTTCCCATTTCAATGCTAGAATATTTTGAAGTTTGGGAACTTGGAGCCCCAGCTGTTCTCACGACAGGTAATGCCAAGGCCACGTGAGATAATAATCACATGTTCCCATTTTCCGGGGCAGAAGAAAATACAAGGAGAAGTATCATTATGCGATTTTAGAATAACTTTTAACTATTTTTTCCCTTTATATATCTCTATTATTTATTATTCATAATATAATTATTACTGTGAAACAGAGTAAGACACACCATCAAAAAGCTATAAGTGAGCTAATGAATGAAGACGATTTGGTCATTTCTACATGTGTCTTGGTTAAAGTGCAAAATTCTAAAACGTCATCTATTCAGAAATAGATGGAGTATCTCTTTTAAAAGTTACATAAATATTAAAGTATTAATGAAGAGTATATAGTGATTACTTACCCTTTCGATCGTTTTAAAATTTATGCAACTTGTATTGAATAGGAATGTGTAGAAACACCTCTGAAATATAAAAAATAAGTCTATTTTACACCTCCTCGAAAGTTCATTTAACACTCTCCAACTACAAAACAGGGTATTTAACCCCTTCAAACCTAAAAACTGGGTCAATTTACATCCTAAGATGATTTTAGAGAATGCTTTTTGATTATTTGGATCCCGCTTAAGATGGTTTTCACCATATTAACATATACGTCATTTGGTTTTGGTAATAAGGATCTAATTCAAGGATATTGACATCAACACTATCGACACATTTTCACCCCTTTTCTCTCTATATACATTCTTTATTTTCTCCTCACCATTATTCATTATCTCATTTAGACCTACATCGGTAAAAATTGATGGCATAACTGGCAACATAGCAAAAATTACAAAAATCACCTTGACTTGGATCCTGTCAGCAAATTAAACCTTTCTTTAAAACTACCTTAAGGTGTACATTGAACCAGTTTTATAAATTTAGGTACTAAATATCCGGTTTTATAGTTGAGATTTTCAATTAATTCTTTGGAAAGTCGAGGGACGTGAAATGAACTTATTCCTAAATATAATTAGTGATTTAACCGTATCTGGCTAAGTGATATATATAATGTTAGAAATTGGTAAGAAAGCCATGAAACGAACGGAGCGATTATTTATGAGATCCGTCAAGTCACCGTTGTGACTGGATCCTGGACAGAACGTCCTGACAATAACCACGCCCCCTCTTGGGCCCTCCGGTTTCTCCAAAGCTTGACAAACTGAATAATACTTAAAATAAGCATACATTAGTGAGCACACAATGTATCTAACCATGCACCACTTACTTCAAAACCATGTGATGGAATACTTGTCTCCAAAGAAGCACGCAAAGCGACATTGCTGATTATATCCTTAATATTTAACTGAATCTGATACAGATCTGTCATTAAAAATACAACGAACAGATCATCTTTATGTTCTGTATTCCAATCCTCCAACAACAAGAGGTGCTCCCCAAATGCCTAATGCATGTTAAAGATCCACTAATCTAACACAAGGAGCAGGGGAAATGGCTAATCAAGGATTGAAATCTCGCTTTTGCTCTAAATACCGTCTGTGGTCGGAGAACAAAATCTTGGCAAGATCTCACCATTTCAAATAAATTCCAAATGAATTATGAAAACAGAATTTGAATTCCGGTTTTTTGAACCGAAATCTCGCCGAGATTTGCCGAGATCTCGCTGAAATTGGATAGCGTGAAAAATAGTTCAAACAATTTTGAACTTTTTTGTGAAGGTTTCTTACATATCAATGATGTTTCCATAAAAATTTCATGTGATTATAAATTCTTAAGAATTTTTAAAAATTCAAACATTGCTACTGTCCTGATAAAACGCTGGCCGGCAAGTTTGAACCGAATGAAAAATGAAACAAACCACATTATAAATTTTTGAAATTTTTTGTGCATGGTTATGATGCATCACTAATGTTTTCATAAAATTTTCAAATGATGATCAAGCTTTATGAATTTTTAAAAATTCGGATAGTGCTACTATCCTGATAAAAGCTTTACCGGCAAACTTCAATCAAATGAAAAATGATACAAACCATGTTAGAAAATTTTAAAAAATTTTGTGGATGTTCCTGATATATCATCAATATTTATGTAAAATTTTTATACGATGATCAAGCTTAAAAAAGTTTCAAAAATTCTGACAGTGCTACATGCTCATAAAAGTCTGATGATCAATACATAGATTTGCTTTAGCAATCAAAAAATATTTAAATTTTTTGAAATATTGCATAAGGGTTCTAAGGAAATTCTTAAGATCTCATAAAAATTTTGAATCATGATCACACACCAGTGAATTTATAAAATTCTTACAAGTACAGTGTACCATTTATGTTTTTTCTGTTTTTGATTTTTGAAATATAACAAATGAAGTTCAATGCATACATAGATTTGATTGAGAAAACAAAAAAAGTTGATTTTTTTAAAAAATTGATATAATGGTTTTGATTCAATTATTAAGCCCTCATAAAAATTTTGGATCATGATCACACTCGAGAAAACTTATAAAATTCTAAGAATGTTACTATCCTAATTATATTCATTTTGTTTTTTATTTTTAAAGATAACAAATGAAGTTCAATTATTTTGAAATTTTTCTGTATGATCCTACACTTATTAGGATGGTACCATAATTTTTTTACATCATGATAAAGCACATACAATTTTATAAAAATCCGACAGTGTTCCTAAAGTTTTTAAAAATGTCTTAAAATTTTGGTTTTTCATCAAATTTTCATAGGAGTTGACTTTCTTAAGAGTTATTGATCAATTTCCGATCAAATCCGGTGGTCAAACATCAAATACCATCAAAATGCCAAGATCTCGCCAAGATTTAGTGAGATTACTGTAGCAATTCAAATTTTTATTTTTAATTTTCACTTAAGCCAGTATTTCAAATCTCGTCTTCGTCTAATAAGCAAGATCTTGCGAAAAACTGACAGATTTTGAACCCTGTGGCCAATCGCTTTATTCCCACGCAAGCTCCCTCTCACACCCCAGTGTCCTGACCAGGGTAGGTTGTCCACTTGTCCTAGCCAAAGGTTTGAGTGGAAATAATATCTTACAGCCAATTGAATTCATTGTGTAAGAATCCAACCAAAACCAGCTTGTTTACTTGGAAGTCTTGTCCTCTTAATAGGTGGTCAGCTATTATACATTCAATGAGACAGGCCTGACAAAACCCTTGATTGTGTTGAATCTGAGATCAAAAAAATGGCTAGTGCTAGTACATGACAGTGCATGACAATTAGAACACACAGCCCATACTCCTCAAATGTCACATCTCACACGACCTCACTACCGTGACCCTCGACAAGTTATTGCCTACCAGTTTCTCCGTCTCGTCACCAATAGTTATTATCGTGGTCATACATACAGCCTTTAAAACACAATTTTAATCACTAATTTTTATTATAATATATTTAAAACATCTAATAAAACTATGATATTATAATATTATTTTTTTGAGACAAATCTATATGTTTGGTTTTCATGTATCTAATTTAAATATTTAAAAAGATATCAACAGTCAAAGTCCACAAATATAACTATTTGTGATTAGATGACTACACCACGTGGACCATAGGGAAAAACTGCTACAAGACCCATCCCTTTCAGTTAATCTATCACTAGTCACTACTCCACAAGTTACAAACTGGAGTTCCAAATGAACAGTGGGATTGGGACAGGCTCTCACTGGAAATCGAGTTGCTAACAAGGACTTCGTTGCACCGTGCCAAGGCCAGATAGAAATTGAGTGCCCTGCAACACCAGGAACCTGGACAGTGGTCATACATAGGCCCCCAACCAGCCTCGCACATGGATCGAGAGCAATGGTAGGGCCTACTCCACTGCACCTCCTGGATGGCTGTGATTAGGTCACAATGACCAGCCACCAACTTTTAAGTACCACCACCTGATCATTCCTCGTCAGCCACATTGAAACTATATATCCTACAGGGTTGCTAACTCTCGATCAGCTGCCTAACAACTTTAGAAATCTCAGTCGATTTTTCTCAAGTTTGGATCCGCGTCGAGAATAGAGATTCGTGTGCGAGAGTTCGTCGTCTCACCTTTGAGGTCCTCCTTCACTTTGGTTTTTCCTATCTATTAATGTTAATTTCGTGACGAAACCAGGTCTCTGGTCACCTTAAAACCAAGGATCAAAAGGCTTTGAGACAAGTTGGTTTGAATCATAGGCTAACTCTGCCCTAGACTTAAGAACAGTGGCTTGATCCGACTTAAGACCATAGACTAGCTCCGCCCCTGGCTAACGTTTGAATGCTCCCCTCTTCTCGAACAAATGCACCCGGTCCTCGTAGAAATATCAATACATAAGAAACGCCATACATTATATTTATGCATATGTAAAAAAAAGTGTAGAAGCACTCTCACATATTATGGGTGCGTTTGGCAGAGCTCCCAGCTTCAGTTTTTCCATGAGAAACTGAGAAGCTCTATCAAATAAGAAAAAATCAACCAGCTTCACATACGAATCCGAGGAAGTGATTCATGTTTTTTGACTTGCAGCCTGGGAGCCAAAAAAACATGCTCCCTACCTAATTCACAATCTCCCAGTTATGAACCTTCCCATCAAGTTCATAACTATTTCTCAAACAGAAATCACTTCCACCAGAGAATCGATTCCATAGAGAATCAAGAGTTAAACCTGAAGAATCAGGATCTAGAGCTCCACTAATCAGGCCCTATATGTAGACATCCTCAAACCGTATGAAGTTGTACTACTTGGGAGGCTATAAAGGCCTAGCCATGACATGTGCACGGTTCTCTGCACAACACACCATCATCACTGCCTCTCCTCCTCTCCTCTCCTCTAAACCAACTTTTGCCACAGGGAAGAACCTAACACACATCTTTGCTTCACCTCAAGCTTTTCCTTCAGAACAACAATGGCCATGCACCCTGTCTCCCAGGGGCACCCGAAAGCCTGGCCATGGGGGGTAGCCATGTACACCAACCTACACTACCTCCATCGCTACGAGCGGGAGCACCTGTTTGAGAAGCCCCTGACACCCAGTGATGTGGGCAAGCTCAACAGGCTGGTGATCCCCAAGCAGCATGCGGAGAGGTACTTCCCTCTCGGCGGCGACTCCGGCGAGAAGGGCCTGCTCCTGTCCTTCGAGGACGAGGCCGGCAAGCCGTGGCGGTTCCGATACTCCTAC
The DNA here is from genome assembly GCA_036346375.1 of Guadua angustifolia. Lineage (NCBI taxonomy): Eukaryota > Viridiplantae > Streptophyta > Magnoliopsida > Poales > Poaceae > Guadua > Guadua angustifolia. The sequence goes on from CM070521.1 coordinate 44,883,974, forward strand.
TGGACGAGCAGCCAGAGCTACGTGCTCACCAAGGGCTGGAGCCGGTACGTCAAGGAGAAGCAACTTGGCGCCGGCGATGCCGTGCGCTTTGAGAGGGTGCGCGGCCTCGGCACCGGCGACCGGCTGTTCATCGGCTGCAGGCGCCGTGGCGAGAGCGCGCCAGCAGCGGTGGCGCCGCCACCGCCGGTGCGTGTTCCGCCGCCCACTCTGAATAGTGGGGACCAGCAGCCTTGGAGCCCGATGTGTTACAGTACGTCGGGGTCATACCCTACCAGCCCCGCCAACTCCTACGCATATCGTCGCTCGCTGGATCAAGATCACGGCGACACACTGCACGCCGGTATAGCACTCAAGAACAAAATTAACACCGCGACGACATGCGGCATAACTGGTAGATCCATACCGCTTACACCATTTTTCGGTGAACAATCGCAGGAGAGTCGCAGGCGGACACCAAGAGCAGCAGCGCGGCATCAGCGCCGCCGTCGAGGCGGCTCAGGCTGTTCGGCGTGAACCTCGACTGCGGCCCGGAACCGGAGGCGGAGGATCCAGCGGCAATGCACGGCTACATGCACCCGAGCCCCTACGCTGCAGTGTCCACAGTACCAAATTACTGGTTAATTACTACTACTTTAAACATCATCGAGTTCAGTTCCCGATTGGCTAGGAGAAATCAAAAGCTAGCTAGATATATTCTCAATGTTTCTCAGAATTAATGGATCTACGTTTTTCGCGACAGGGGCAGTTCGTAAGATGACGAGGAGATCTGAGGCCGTGCGTGCAGAGAGTCCTAACAACCAACAGTGAAAATAGTTGCTAGCAGCCTAATACGACTCTGCACTAAGTGACAGGTTTGATTGACCCGTGGAAGGAAGTGGGGATATCCCTTGTTTCCCGGGCAATCTTCCCTCCATCCCCAGAGAGCCCCTTCTTTTCCTGGTTTTTCTCTTTGATCTTGACTCACAGTGCCGGGGCCCTTGCAGCAGGGGGGGAGGTTTCAGGAAACATCAGGTTGAAAAGGAGGGAGACAGTGAGAGACACAGGGGTGGTGGCACACATGAAAACAAAAGAAACATGTTTGCAAGTATGTATGTGTCATCTGTATGTATGTAGTGGGTCCAAGAACAAATTATGAAGTTGAATAGTTGATGTATCCTCTCCTGCCTCCTGAAGAAACAAAGTGATATCCCCATGGGGACTTTGTTCTCTCTGCTCCCTCTCCCCAGTATACCCTCTTCTACTGTTCTACTAAACCTCGCGCGATCAACTGGTTCAATGCTTTCGCTTCATGCAATCAATCGGTTCAATGCTTTCACCTAAGGGAACAAGCAGTGGCATACGCAGAAAAAAATAGAGGTGTTCAGTTTCGCTGCGCTTTCTTGCATTCATGAAGGATAGTTAGTGCGGTGTCTTGAAGACCACTGGAAAAAATGATGCGGGATTAAGGGCCTAAGGGGTATCGTGGGCACGATGATCAAAGCTGGTGCTTTAGCCTCTTCACGCCCGCCCCTTGTGTCGACAAGGAGTGCATTTCACCTTCTCTAAACAATGCAAGGTGGTAATGTACTAGTAGTAATGTGTTGCGGCGAAAAATTCATATATAGATGCCCCGGGACACTGAAGAACTCATGTGCCACAAGAGATGCCGACACCTGGGGATTTTCATGTCCTAATCTTTTACTAATCTATCAATGGCTGGTCTCCACCTTTCTGTTCCCTCTGGGAGGAAAGGCTGTTCAGCAAAAGATTAGTATGCAAATGGGCTTAATTTGCCCTAATAGGATACAGATTAAGAAAAAGGCTGGCTAAGTCGATGGTCTAAGAGGCAGCAGGCTCAGACACAGAAGGCCACTACGCTCCAATAATCATCGAGATTCCCCACAACACGTGTCAAAATAAAAATGGGAGAGGTGTTTCCATTTTTTTAACAGTTGTACAAATATTAAAACATGATGAAAGGTAGATAGTGATTACTTATCTCTTCGTTTGCTTCAAGATTTATGCAACTTGTATTGAGAGAAAAAAGTATTGAAGCACTGCTCTAAAAATAGAGATCTTTCTCCTGCTTTTGTTGTCTATGTTAGAAAGGGAAAGAGATCCAATACTAGCTATTATGCTTGGCAGATATACATAGGCTATTGGATCAAAAAGCGATGACCTAGATCTGTCGAGTACTGTTCTAAAACTCTGCAACAAAGCTAACATTGTAACAAATGCTATAGTATAATACATACCGTTTGTTATCTCGATGTGATGGTCCTGACAGTCTAAGACTGCTTAAATTGCTGTCCCGTGGAAGCACAGGAACCCTTTCCGTTAGAAAGGATTGAACGAGGCTAACCACAGGCTATATTGTTCTGGCCGGTCAATAATTCAAAGCAGTAGATGCCTGGAGAAACCTGACTTAACCAAACTAACGTGGTGCTATCAACTCTTAATCCAGGTCAAGCTGTAGCTATGTGTAAGCAGATTTAATTTGCCCCAGTGTCCACTTGTGAAACACACCAAAGCTACAATGAAGTACCTGAAGAATCTAGAGTAAAAGCCTGAGTTACCTAGGTGAGGTCACCTAATTTGGTTTAAGGGTATTAACAAGGTCCTAGAATAATCAACTGGTTAGGGAAAAAAAAGAATGAAATGCAGGTTTCAGATTCATCTGAATTAATGGAACTATCAGCAAGTGTATGATTAAACTTACAGGTTAATTAACTACCGTATCAACAACAAGATTTCCTGTCCGCTTGCTAAAACACGAGCCATGTGCAGGGGGGGAGCTTTCCCTAATAACAAATTAAATGATGTACCTTATCCGAGGCACTCCAGGGCTGCATGATTAACGCCTTTGAACACAAAATAATATATCTTAGCATGAGCACACAAGAGAGTCATGTGAGTGCCATAATGATAAAGTAGACCCTCGCTTAGTCTACTTAACACACACGAGAGGAAAAAGGGTTGTTTTTTAATGGAAAATAAAGGATTTGTCAAAGGATGCAACTTCTAAGTACAAACCAATCACGTCATAAACGTAAAAATATACAGCTAAATGTGCAGTTCTTACACTACCACATAAAACCACGTCACATAAGATTTTGAACCATCCACGAAAAATGAGTCAACGATAATCAATGGTCATCCGATAAACAATACACAGATGGTTTGACTCAAAAACCGTCTATGATGGTTAAATATACAGATGGTTAATATTTCGAAACCATTTGTGATAATTAAATATCACAGATAGTTCCTACTTTCGAACAGCCTATGATAAGATAACATGATGGTTAGTAAGAAAGCACCGACGATTTGTAAACAGTCGTCTATGATAGTGGATATCACATACAGTTATTACCTTAAAACCATTTGTAATATGTATTTTTTTTACATAATTTTCTTTTACGGTTACCCTTAAGAATCACGCTAGCCACACCTTTGTACATATATAACACAAGACATTTAAAAATACATATGTACAATTTGAATAAATGACTTACACAATTCACAACTAAAAAATATGTACGTACACTTTACACAATTTATAGTTGAAAACCATTCACATCACAATTTGCTTTACACAACCTAAGGACTGTCTAATCCTTACAATTTGAATAAGAGAGCAACTACCACACGCTATACCATTGGGAATCACTTCCAACGGTATAGCATGGTTCATTAGGTTCACGGGTAAGTTTCATTACTAGGTTTCACAAGTAAGTTTCATGATGTTTCACGGATAGATTTCATGGGTTTCATGAGGTTTCAAGTTTCATAAGGTTCGTATTTCATTAAAAAAAGTCTCATAGATAAGTTTCAACCAAAGGTTTCATCAGACAGCACAATGCTAAACTTTTTTTAATGAACACGAACCTTATGAAACTTGAAACCTCATGAAACCTATGAAACTTATCCGTGAGACATCATGAAACTTACCCGTGAAACCTGGTAATGAAACTTACCCGCGAACCTAATGAACCATGGTATACCGTTGGAAGTGATTCCCAACGGTATACCGTTTGGTAGACTTTCTATTTGAATAAATGACTTACACAATTCACAACTGAAAAATATGTACGTACACTTTACACAATTTATAGTTGAAAAACATTCACATCACAATTTGCTTTACACAACCTAAGGACTGTCTAATCCTTAAACTCACCTGTCTGGTGGATCACATTAGCCAAGAAGAACACAGTGAGCTATCTTCGAACCTTCACGAGATCCTCAGGGGGCAAGTAGACATAGAGAATTTCATGTTATGCCACTAGCAAGAATAGCAATTACTGAAGAGTTTTAATTGTGAAGAATGAAATGTAGACAAATTGAAGTAGTTAGGATTGCATACCTCTGGTATATCCGGCCGGTGAGCATCGCTGAGGTCGTACATGTGATGCATCTGGTAGAAGACACATGAATGGTCATGCGGCTATTGATGGCACTGCAAAAAATATCATATATATTCCTCAGTTGGAGAGACATTAATTACGATAAAGTATGACATAAAATATGTTACTCTATTTTTTACCAGTAAGTCCATCACATGCAGCAGACCATAGTCCTACTCCTTTTTGTGTCTCCCTCAACAGTCAATGTAATGCTTGAAAGTCCTACGTACAATAATTCCAAAATGACACTTTAAGTAATGAAAATGTAGATGGAAGACTAAAAAACCATGTAAAGATCTACCCGTGCTTGTGATGAGTAATTGACAGTTTTTGAGCTTGTAGTCCTCAGGTTTGAGGTTGATTTATTTTAGGTTGAGCAATTTGAGTTGAGTGGTCATTGCACCAGTGAGTGGTTGTGGCCTTGGCTAGTCGAAGCCTTGACTAATTAGAGTATTGGCTAGTTGGAGCCTTGATTGATCAGAGCTTTAAGTGGTCATAGACTTGATTGGTTGTAAGCTAAGATGGGATCCTTAGATGTGTTATTGTTTAGTTGATTACTTATTGCATATCATTTTGAGCAATACTATGTGATGTGTTTCCCTTGTCTATGATGATTGCAGAACTTTGGAGTTAGGACATGGTGAGGTGGAGCAGATCGGGACTAGACTGGAGAGCTGAGGTCCAGATGGTCAAGGTGTCGCTAGAGGATGACTAAGGCTAGGAGTGACTACAAGCTGAGAGGATAAGTGGATGGATGAGATGCTAATTTAAGTCCCACTCAACTAAGGAGGATCGTTGGATCAAGAGTTTGCGGGTGGAGTAGTGGTTAAGTTAGTGTGTGTGGATAAACCCGTTATGATGTTGGGTTTGCGGGTTAGCCCATGTATAAGTGAGGGAGTGGATCTCAGCCCTTGATGAGGTTTCTTGAGGGCAAAATTGTTATTTAACGGTGAAGGTTGCTCCAGTATGCTATAAATAGAGGGGGAGAGGGGTGCCTCTCTCTTGAAGGTTTTGGTGCTCTTTTGAGCTTTTCTCACTTTGTTGTAAGGCTTTGTAAACCTTATTTCTAAGAAATAAAAGTTATATTTTCCTATTTTGAATTTACTTTCAGTATTTACATTATGTTTTAAATTCAGCACTTAAATTCAGAGTTTACATTCTGCAATTTAAATTCTTGCAATTTACTTTTCGTATATTTGGATTTTCATCCCCTCCTTCTAAATGCTTGTGGATTTTGTGCCAAGGATGAATGATTGATAGATGAATCTTCTTCAGATCATATTCTAATCATCTAGACAATCTACAACCTCTTCTTTTCAGTTTATGCAAGAAACCGATCTTTGTGCTTGAAAGAAGAAAGGTTTTTGTAGATCGCATTCTTGTTTGTTTGAAGGGTTTTGGTGTAATATTCATTAAACTGGAAAAAGGTCAGAATTTTGATGTCAATCCTTATGACTGAAGGTTGGAATAAGTTTCTAACATTCATAGGAAGATGCACATAAAGTTTCACAGATTTTGGATCAGCCGATCAAAAGTTATATCAATTCTTGTTTCTGAGATCATGCTGATTTTTACTATTCTTTCTAACACTATTCATCTAAACGCTGTTCATCCGAATACTGTTCATCTGACCAGTGCTATTGACCAATTTCTATTTACTATTCATCCGATTAGTGTAGTTTTCTTTATTTATCTAAGCACTGTTCATCCAACCACTTATTTGGATTGTATAGTCATTTGATCTGATCTCTTGATGGTTGGATTTTTAAGGTAAAATTTTATTTGTGATCATTCACTCTCATCTGATCGCCATTTCGGTCAACTAAAAAAGTCATGTTTACCTATTAAGTACATCTTGTACATGTTGAAAGTTGTGCTTACTCCTTAACATGGAATCAAGGTAGTAAACATTGTACAATGACCAAAACAATCCAATGGATCCTACATGTCATGCGTCACAAAGTCATCTTGACTAAGTTTAGAGTGTATATGGAAGCACTAATCTATGAGTAAAGTATTGACTAAAACACTCACTCCTAATTGTACGGTGTAAGTATGTACTCTTTATCGGCTTGAGCTTGCAACCCTTGTGTTATGTAGTTGTCAACGAAGTTTACATCTTGTTTTATGGTCTACTCTACAACTAAGTTGGGGTCTAGGAATTCTACCAGTTATCATCTTTGTACTGCAATTTTATCATCTATCTGCAGAAGACACCAATTGCTATTACACATTTATTGGTATAATAATATAATGCACCATAGGCATAGGATAATAAATACTTACAACTTCTAGGACAGTAGGATTGAGATGTCGAGCTCAACGAGGTTTAAGAGCTGAAATAAGTCCTTGAAGGTCACCAAAAAGTAGTTTGCTTCATGATGGAAATGGGCCTTCAAGAATTTGATTTTGAAAGCCGAATGAACATTTGTTCTGGTCTCATTTATCTTATGCATGAACTAATTATGCAAAGGCTGGCATGCCATTCCATGTTTGCCTAAGACCAAGTTGGGAACCAGGGGCTTTCCTAATGTGAATTTCAAGGGTCACTAGGGCTTCAACAGATCCTCGCGAGGTTGCTTCTTCCTCAGTTTGCTCTTCTAAGACCCTGACTATAATAATTTTTAGGAGGAGAGGTCATTTGCTAAGTGAAGGATGGGTCAGTTACTGAGGTGGAGGGTAAAAGTTCAAGCTCTATTAAGTTGATTTTGGTGTTAATGACAAATCTAATAGTGAGACTAACTGTTTTGATAATCATAATTTTGATTAGGAGTTCAAAGTATGTTTCTGCAACTTTTCAAATAATTTCAACTTCATTTGAAAATGTTTTGAGCTTTTCTCTCTTTTATCAAATGCTTAAAATTCAGACTTTTGAATAGTTTTGAGCTGATTTGTGATTTTTGTATCTCCAAATAAATTCATAATTTGAGGATTTCATTATAATGAAATTTGATCCTCAATAGTTGGTCTATTGTACCAAAATCTATTAGATTTTTTAGACCTTATTTGAGCAGTTTTTCAGTCATCTTTTGAAGCCTAAATGAAATATCAAAATCTAAAATTCTAGTTCTTTGAAATCTCTGTGGTTTTCATGTCTTGAAATTGGCTTCAAGTTGGTACAACTGCTCAGAATAAAACTTGAGCATGTTTAAATGTATTAGCTACATGATTTACCTTAGAATCTTTTTGGAGTTTGTTTAATCAAGTTTTGTATATTTGAAAGAGTCTTCCTTTTCGATTGTCATGGTATCAAGTTGATCTTCAATTGACATATTATGTCAATCTTGGAGAAAGTAAGCTTGGTTTTAAAACAAATGTCAATGTTTTTCTCAAAAGTAGTATCCTCATGAAAAATGATCTTTACAAGTGATATTTCTTACAAATACTATCATTTGAAAAACAATCTTTATTTGTGGTATCAATTAAAAAATAAGCATTACAAGTAGTATCACTATAAAATTGATATTTACAAGCTTTATGTTTTCTTCAAGTAGTATTACAAGTAATGCATCTCTAAAACTTTCATACAAGTGATTTCATGAAATTTGAAGTGCATTTGGATGTTTTCCTCGTTTAAACGCTATTCGGTTCTTAAATTCTCCTTTTGTGAGTTTGTTTGCAAATTGAAAAGCCTAATAAAATGAGGAGTTTATTTGAATGTGGTTCAAATATCTTTTTCGTACTTAACTCAAATATGGCTTTTTTCAAGTTGGTTTACTATTTTGGGCTATATAAAGAAGAAGTTTGCGGAATTCTTGAATCTTATTGAAAATTCTTAATATTTATAAGTAATATTTTACTAGATCAATGCCCGTGCGTTGCTATGAAAAATAAAATTGGTAACGAAACATAAAGGTCAAGCAATAAAAGAAAATTGTGCTACAAGATCAAACATCTATTTCTCCTGATTACAAAAGTTTTTATGGTTTCTTCTCCGGTATGAATTAAAACCAAATGTTGTACGTAGCACTACAACATTTTTTCCTTCACATGCAACATTTTGTTACAACGCGTGCAACATTTTCCTTCGATAAATAGTAAAATTCGCTACAGTAAACGGATGTTACAAGCGTTCAAAAAAAAAAGTTTCACGCATTGACAGAAAATGTTGCAAACGTAGAAAAAAATGTTGCAAGAGGCGTCCGATGAAATGAATAGAAATCAGACATCTGAGCGCTAGTTTCTCCCCTTTTATAAAGGCTTCTCTCTCGTTCTAGAATCCTCTTGTTGAAGCACTTGCCGTAAAATGTAACTTTCGGCGGCTGTAAAGCAAATCAAATCTTTGTAATAACGATGAATGATATTGTTTCTAGATAATCCGTGTGCTAATATTTGGTAAGTGTAGATTAGTAAAGGAATTTTTTGGAAAATGATTCGACTATATTTATTCTCTTTGAAATCCTACCCATGCAGATTTCTTTTTTCCTTTTTTTCTGGGGAGGAAGGAATATCGCGAGGGATTCGCTCGGGACGTGCGCATGTGGGGAGAAAAACGGACCGCTGCCACCAACTACAAATTAAGAATAGTAGAGATTTAAGAATTCTTGTGAACTTCAATAGGTCATATCTATTCATTTCAATCTCATTATGACCTTATTTCAGAGAATTCCTTACCAAGCTATGCATTTTTCAAAGTGGTATTTCCTAGCCAAGCTTTATACTCTAAAAGATCTCTTTTTTTGATTCATTTTCCATTTTTGGTGTTTAATGCCAAAAGGGGAAGAATTTGTGGAGCTTAATACCTCATTTAGTTAAAGAAGAGAATTTATTGGTAGTTTGGGGTATTTGGTTGCAAAAAAAATTATTTAGATGTTTTGAGTATGTCTTAAAGAGAAGCATATTTGTAGCGACCACCATTTTTACATAAATGCAAAAATAGAAATCTAATGTGCATATAGCGCTAGTCCCATGATCAGTAGCTAGCACACACATTTACAACAATTGATATCACATCCATACTCTTTTATTACAAATAATAATAGTAATTTACACAATAGGGTCTTACAATACAGAGTAATGCAGTGGAAAGAATCAAGAGTCTTGTAGTGTGCCCATCCAACCCTCAGGCAACTGACAAGGTATAATCTCTAGAAAAACTTGTTAATATCCCTGAATCCTGCATCAATTAAGTTTCATCGAGCTAATATGAGTCTTCACCTAAAAACAATAAATAAGTAAGGGTGAGTACTTTTGTACTATGCAAGACTTTTTGCAAAACCTATAATATATGCAAGCCATTTCAAAGGAAAGGCTTCTACGGTTAGTTTGCATAAAGCCAATTTAATTTGTAAAACAAGTAGTAATTGCAAAATGGAATTTATAAAAGAAAATTTGACTAATATATGAAAATAACAATTAAGTAAAGTATAAGTAACAACTTACAGTCCTCCACAATGTGAGTATCGGGTCGTCCATTGCCAACACAAAGCATAAATCTGAAATAAGCACTTTCTAACAAATATTTCCAATCCAACCCATTTAGAAAATATCAAAACTGCTAACTAATGCAGGCACACCAAGTGTCCCTTGACCGCAGGAGTGGCTTTTTGAAAAGATTTATACTCTGCATAGGTGTACAGCTTTACCCACAAGTCATGACCTTTTCTTTTTGCCGTATGTTTCACGCACCTTTGGCGTGTGACCAAGATGTTCATGATGAAAATCTTTACATTATCTAGGCTAACTTTGCACCAGCATGGGACGAAAACCCATACTATGGTAGAAAAACTCAGAACATAGAAATGATGGAACTTCTCATAGCATGGTGTACACCATTGTATCGGCAAACATTTGATCCATGATCACCTCGGTGCGGACATCCCTTCGAGCAATCCATTAAGAAATAGCTCGTACTACTCTAGCCTTCTAATGTGCAAAACTAAATAACTTAATTGGTTTAAAGCTGTCCCACATCAACGCTTGTTGTTGTACGAAAAGACTTGGATATAACGTACAATTAGTTCGGTCCTTAATCCGACACGGGCAATAACCTTCCCCTATATTACGTGCAATGCCTGCACATCCGGCTATTTTATTTTATTTTTAACCAAAATACCAATCATAAAGAAAAGTCTTACCCAACATTTTGTCATATCCAACATTTTTAAGTTGTAAAGAATTTGAGTAAAACCATGGCTAAGCATGATCTTTACGTGTGAGGATACCCATGTTGACATTATGTACTGTCTACCTTATTCTAGGGTTATCAAGGTTCACAATTCCATACTTATCAAGGAAGTTTCATGCAATTACAGGTATAACTACCAATAATTATAAAGTAGCAGTGTATAATGAACATAGCACATGCAATAAAAACATTTAAGAAAACATTTGCAAAACTAGGATCAACATGGTGAAAGGTGGTGCTTGCCTTGCTTAATTGCTATTTACGACGAAGTCGAGGTCGCAGCTGACGTTGTCGATGACAAAAGAACAGATAGAAAACCAAATAAAGACTCACTGATGAAAACATGAATAGTTTAGGGTTTAGGTTGCATGATTTCAAGTTCTCATGTTTTAGTTGATTACATGCATGTTTGTTCATATCGTTAACAGCTTCCAGGTTGTACGATGCACGATTAATTTTATAGATTATTTATTCTTATCTTACGAATTCAAGAAGTCAAAATTATGTATTTTTGTATTTATAACATCGAATCTAAGAGGCAAAAGTTATTTGGATTAATAGAATTAAAACATTAGTTAATAAGTTGTGCGTTGTGAATGAATAGTACTTATTCTTTTACATGAAAAGTGGTCTCTGGTATGTTAGAGTTGTGGTCTTTAAGAAGGTTCTAGTGATACAAATATCTTAACTACAGATTTCTTCATTACTACTAAGTTCGTTTATTCATATTATATGGTTCAGAAATCATAATACTTAGGGTTATACTACTATCAAAATTTATATGCAAAGTATGATGAAATAAGATTAGTTCTTTAGAATAGGGTAATCTATACTTTGGGGAGCATTTCTAAGCTGATTTTATAAATTTTAGTGTTCATTGTCGAAATAGCTTATATGGTATGATAAAGTTTACGTTATATGGAATCGGTCTAGTACGACAAAGTTTATGACTAACACTTAAGGGTTTTGAACTAGCTGAATTTAGTTGAAAAACAAGTTTTAAATAAGATATTTTTCTAGAATATGGTAGTCCATATACCAAAGTGTGTTTCTAAGCTAGTCCTACTAAGATTTACATTTAGATGAGTATTTCTAGAGGTCGCCGAAAAGGTTTAGTAGGTTTAGTTTCCTGCGCGACCAGTTCACGAAGGGTATTTGCAGTAGTGAGATTTATACACAGAGCAAGTCCTAAATAGAATATTTTTCTACATTATGGTAGCACATATTATGAAGAGTGTTTTTGGGCTATTCTTTCAAATTTTTACATTTAGCCGAGATATTTTACATACTGCCAAAAAGGCTTAAGAAAAAACCAATAATTCAAGAGAAATCAAGAAATGAACATTCAAATTAAATATCATATTTTAAATTCATTTTTATAGTTTATTTACTTTGGAAGAAATAGTTTTAATATTGCTATTCATTCTTTACTTAAGGTTAAAATACAAGGAAATGAGATAAGAGATATTGTTTTAAATCAAAATCTTTATTCCAATTGAAATTTTTATTCAAATCCATTTTAAAATTTTAAACTTTTCATTTTTCCTATTTTTGAATTTTTGGGCTGTTACAATATTTTTCATTCTAAAATCTCTCATATGCATTCTCAAATTGTTAATGCTTAAATTGCTCAAAGGTATGCTTCATGCTCAAATAGATTAAATTATCTCACTATGATAATTTTCATCCAAATGTAGATATTAAGCTTGGATTTGTCATCAATCACCAAAAAGGGGAGATTGAAAGTTCAAACTCCATTAAGTTGGTTTTGGTGTTAATGACAAATCTAATAGTGAGATTAACTGTTTTAATAATCATAATTTTGATTAGTCTCAATTATTAATTAATGACAAATCCGTTTATAAGACTAACTCTTTTAATGAGGTTAACTCTTATTAGTCTCTTTTGGATGAAAAGATGAAACTATCAAAGTCTCATGAAAAAGAAAAATGTAAATTCAAAAGGTATGTATCTAATGCAACTTTATTATTTCAAGATAAAAAGTGAACTCCACCATTGTTTTAACCTTAAGATGTGCATTTTGTTTCTAACTCCATGTATACATGAATACAGACATTTAGGGGGAGTTCATGCTTAATCCTGAAGTTTCAAAGTATTGATCTAATTCATCTTTCTATATCAAGGATCATTACTTTAAAATAATCTCTTGAGTATATTTAACTTGTGTAGTTGTAGTATACTCATGGCAATATAGGATAAACTCCAAAGCAATAAAAAATTGAATATGTGCATATTGATTCAAGTTCAATTACTTGTATGCACACACTTAATGGAGTTTATTCTATAATTAGTGGTTTTAAGAGTATTGATCCCTTTCCATCACTTCATATCAATTGGATCATTACTTTTAGATCCATCGATTTGAGCATATCAAACTTGTGTAGTTAATATATACTCATATCAATTTAAATTCAATTTAAATTGTGTTTGATTGCCATTCAATCAATAAAGAACAAATCATGTGTTGATAGTTCATTTTGTTGATCCTAGGGCAATCGAAAGTTCTTGAGTATAATAAAACATTAGTTGCATCAAAGTACTCAAGACACTTTAAATCATTCAAATTCATTAGGGTTGTGCTCAATCGATCATGGTGACATCCATTATGTGTTAACGGAGTGCAATTGGTGATTGAGGCAACCGTGTTTGTTGGACTAACAATCTTCCATGAGTTGTAAAGTAGGTTGAGTCCAAGAAAATAAAGAATTGGGAAGAAGTCATCATATGTTGATAAGCTTTAAGAATGAATCCCGAAGTGAAGCTAGAAAAGGTTCATCATGTGTTGATGAACAAGAAGAAAGGATCTGGCTTGGAGAGGAAAAGATGGAAATCATAAAAACTCTAAGTGGATATGATAGAGGCAAAGGTATAACTAGTTAGGACTAAGGATGTGTTCCTAGTCTTTTATTGGTCTCGGTGTTTGGATGAGAGATTGGGTTGCTAGTGTAGGTTGTCATACTATTAAGAGGGATCGAGTCTTATAGCTTGAGCTACGTCATGTGTTGATGAACTCAATCCGGTTCACTTTAGCTCACTCTCTTGGTTGGTTCTTGTTTTAGCTAAGTATTCACATGTGTTGCGAATAAGAGAGTTCATGCTTGCTTCTTATTGAATCTTAATTGATTTGGTTTTTGTATAGAGCTAAATATTGCATGTGTTGCAAATAGAGAGCTCATGCATCAAAGTCTTAGCTTGCGACTTGATCATGTGTTGATCATCACAAGGCTAAATAAAGTTCACGTTTTGTGTTTGCAAAATATGTTTTTACAAAATGTTGATTTGTTATTTGCAAATATGTTTTGCAATAAGCTAGAGGTTGTGGGTTTTGATCCTAGAGCATGTATTGGCATTTGCAAATGTATTTTGTAAAATATTGGGATCATGCATTGATCCTTACATGATTAGAGGATCGATCTCATATCTTCTCGGTTTATTTGAAAATGTGTTTTACAAATAAGGTGTACTTAATGTGATTCTATTGGAGCATATGATTAGAATTTGCAAATGTGTTTTGCAAAATTATTTTGATCATGAGTTGATCATCACATGACTCAAGATTTGATCTTATTGACTCATTCTAGTTTGTAGTCACGCTTTTGATCAAGCCTTTGTGAAGAATTTCAAAAATTAGATTTTAGGCTTGATTGACTACATTAAAGTCTTTGTTTTTATGATATTTAAAATTATCTATGGTTGTTTAAATCTTGAAAATAGGTGGAGATTGTATCCCTCTTGATAAGCTTTGCATAGAGTCCAAGATCACCAAAATCGGAGTTTGAAGTAAAAAAATTATGATTGTTTTAGTGTGAAACAGTGATAGCACCACCCGGGGCGGTACTACCGCCCTAGAGGCGGTGTAAAAATTCCAGAAAGGGTGTTTTTGAGCCAAAAAATTAAAAATAGCCAGTGCTACCACCCTAGATCCGGTAGCACCGTATTTTCTGTGTAACAGCTAGTTTTTCTAGCCGTTGGCCTTGCGGCCGGTGCTACCGGCCCTAGTAGGGCGGTAGCACCGGGTTTCCTAGGTTTTTGCCCCATTTTACCCTCCAACGGCTAATTTTCTTGGAGTGACTATAAAAGGAGCCTTGTGGCTGGTATTTGGGGCTTGCTGGCTTTGGGGAAGGTTTGTGGGAGTTGTATGCATGAGCTCTAATTGCATGTGTTGCAATTAGAAGAGGATTGAGAGCCTCTTGTGTATGTGTTGCACTTAAGGGAAGTTTTGTGCATGTGTTGCACTCGGTGATCACCATTGTACATGTGTTGTATTTGGTGGAGCTCAAGGTAGAGAGCTTGACTTGTTATTCTTAGTGTTTGTGACACCTAGACGACGTGTAGAGGCGTCATGCGGGTGACCTTCTCAAGGGGATTGTGAGAAGGCCCGGTGAAGTTGCGAAGGTCGGAGCTCACTTACCCAGAGGGGGAAAGAGTTACCACTAGTAGAATCGAGGCGGATGCTCAATTTGTGGAGCTGGTTCAAAGCGGTTTGGGTTTGTCTCAATATGGATTAGGGGAAACTGGTAAGTCTCTGAACACCACGGTAAAACATCTGTGTGTCTCTTTGTGTTTACTTGCAATTCTCTATTTACATTATTGTAATTTACATTTCTAGAATTAAATTGCTTAATTGTCTTTAGAATTGTATATTTTTAGTAGAGACATATTTAGCTAGCGCACTTAGTGAACTTAGTTGACTTATGCTTTGATTGTCAAAACCTTAGTTTATCGCTTCCGTATCTATTATCATTTAGGTTTTGATATAAGGGTACTTAGGTGAGATTTTAACTATTTGTAGAAGAAATTTTAATACCCGCCTATTCACCCCCTCTAGTTGGCATCCTCGATCTTACAGAGGGGTCGATTGCTAAGGCGAAGGGTCTGACTGGCTACACATTTCCTGCAAATTGGACATGACCTGCAGATAATCAACGGTATCTACACATCATACTTCTCCAGCAGCGACACAAAAGTGCAACTACTATGGTGGAGACTTGGACTGAACTAAGGACATCTCCTGTGGCCAAGAGCTGACTAAGTTCCTCAAGCCTTGCCTACATTTGAGCTTGCTGACGCTTGAGTTTCATGTTATGCTAGTTCATCTCTGTCGCATCTCCGATTGGAGCTCCTCTTTGATCCATTCATGCAATGATCTCTTCATCCTCCTTCTCGCAACAGAGTCATTAGGGAAAACATCCTTCCAAGGCATAGAACACCTAGCGCTCGCACATGGTTAGGGTGTTCCTTATTTCCCAACACCATTGATAGGAAATCCCTAACAGCCTAGAAAGTTTCTTGGGACTACTCTGCACTCAAATCCTCCTACAACAGGTTATTTAATTAGGATTCAAAACCGAACATGTGACAGGAAGGGTACCTGCCAAGGTAGATAGTCTTACCAGTTGTTTGATGATGGTCTCGTCAATAGGGTTAACAAATGAGATGTCCCCTACGATGTCTTTTCATTCTCGCCGATATCCAATTACAGGCTCGCTGGTCTATTATCTCGGCAAAGGGCAGAAAACCCATTGACCATTCAGCCTGATCATCTTGCTTCCTCCACGAAGCATTCTTCCCCACGTATCCACCGGTGCCTAGATAGTGCGGGTGAGTGTTCAGTGCTTGGATAGCTTTGTTCCTCATACTAAGCTCCCCGAAACTTGGGCGTGCTCTTCATGCTTACGAATTCCTCCCATGCCGCCAAAGTCACAAAAGGGTACTTCTTGAGAGAACTCTCTAACTTGTTCACATATTCAGTGACAAGGGTGCTCTTGAAGGCTTTCCAAGCCTTGTCCATTGATAGCAAAGCCTATTAGCGCACGTGGCGATAGAGCTCCTCAGTTATGACGAAGGCCGCCTTCAATTCTTTCTATAGCATGTCCTTATCATCCTCTGTCACGGCTTCCAGCTAGGGATGGTGATCGACACCCGCTCCCTTGCAAGTATGCCGCACATGGTGTGGAAAGCAGCCGCTATATTCTTTGGAGCTATTGTGATCCCAGTCGTATGAACTCTTAAATAACGCGCTTCAATCCTCCCATGGGAACCTTACATATCAATTGGCCTTGAGACGTTCGACTAATCTGCTGGGTCATAGTAGATGGGTCAACTTCGGTGGGTACAACCCTGTTACCCACTGTTACATCCATATCCTCGCCCGGCATACCAGTATCTTTCAACCTTATAGAATAAAATGAGAATCTAGTAGTGCTAAAATAGGATATGGCAAAATTTACTTAGAAAAAAATAAAGCAGCGCAACTAAGGAAGAACACAACAGCAGGTAGAATGCAGAGTTAGTAGTACAATAGCACTAAGTTCAGCTATTAGTGAGTCAGAGAGAAATGCAGATTTTTACAAATTTTTAAACTCAGCTTGAAATGAAGACATGTCATTGAACACATTTTGGTCGTGACTTATCTTGTTGTTTAGTCAGCCAGATTTTCAACGGATATCAAATTGGTGGCACAACTGCTCCAAGAATTTGGCCTATTTTTTCCCTTCACAAAATTAATCACACAGGCCTTCAGAATACTCATGTACCTCTCTAACAGATAAATATAGCGCAGAAAATATAGACCCATATATCTTTATCTCTCTTATAAGATGAACAATAAGATAAATCATGGTATCAAAGATCACTTATTCTTTGCAAGAAGCTGCTGCCTTCGAGGAACTCATGAATGAGCATGGTCCACAATAAATGGCTAACCTGATGAATGGTCATCTCTTACAAGTAATATTTTCCCTTTACTCAGTACCTGCTAGTGGTTCTAGACGCCAGCCTTTGTACACAAACAGTACTTTCATTAGAAACGGAAGTAACATGCGCAGATGGTGGACCATTGGAGACTCTGTAACGACCAATGATATGGCTGGACAGCTGGTTGTACCATGATGCAGAAACGATGCATAGCCAGGGCCGGTTCTGGTATTTTGGGTCCGAGACGAAAACTTATATGGAAGTCCTTTCCACCTCCTTTTATATATATATATATATATATATATAGTCTTATAAACACACATCATTGAAGAAATTAATATTCGATGCACAAAAAATACTTCTATAAAACAATTTAAAGTTTATGAAATAACAAATATAAATTGTAATCATAAACACTTACTTGGCACTTGGCATCATCTTAAAAAATTTCTTCTAACATTTTGTGATATAAAGTCATCGATTATACTATTGATATCAATCTTGTCCAATAACTCCTTCTCGATGCATAAAGTCGCCAAATCATTTAACCTTTCTTGAGTCATTATTGATCTCAAATAGTTCTTCAACAATTTCAATTTTGAAATGTTTCTTTCAGCCGATGCAACAGTCACAAGCACAGTAAATAAGATTCGATAAGCAATAGAGACATTAGGATAACGATCCACATCTCTGACATGCTCGAAAATCTCCATAGCAGACAATGCGCCATCTGGCAAAGTGAATTTCATAATCTTTAATTCAGAAATAAGATCATTTACCTCAACATCAGATAAACCATCATGAGAGAAAGTGTCTGCAAATTTAGTGCAGCACTCTTCAAATTCACTATCATTTAATGACTTCAGAGTGCTTGAGCTCAATAAAAATTCGAATATATTTTTAAACACCATAAATTCTTCGAATCTGATGTAGTTGCCCGCGTTTGCTCGCAACTGGATCAAAAGTCCATGGTGTAATTGCATACCTAGGATCCCATGACTTTAGGGGCCGGTGTGGTCACCCACCCTCCCCCGGCCGGGCCCTAGCAAGTTGGTAAAGGATGACGGATGACAAGGACAACAAGCTTCACTGTATCGAATTATTGGTACTTCCACTGTATCGAATTATTGATACTTCCTCCTATGTTATACCGTAGTAAGAGAATGGAAAGACGTTCAGATTATTGATGAGAAATGCCTCGAAATAGCAACATCCTAGACTAACTGATAATCACGACCAAGGGGATATGACGGTAAGAAAATTAGATAAATAGTGAGAAACGGAATTGGCAAGATTTGTCAAATGGAAGAGGAAGTATCAGCAGCACAGGTTTCGTCTTTTATATATATATATATATATATATATACACACACACACACACTGCACAGATGAACCATCATGTTATTAGGTAATGAAAATTGGAGCCAATGTGTTATGATGCATTACATCTAGAATATTCGATACTTACCTCCTTGCCATGCTAGAGCCAAGCCTAGATAGTAGAACAATAATTACTGCAAATTGAAAATTTACAAGAAAAGAGAGAAAAACTAACTGTCCCCACCATGCTCCTGGGAAACTTGGTTGTCAGTTGTAAATTCATAGAAGCATTGCTAGAGGCTAGAGCAAACTTACGGATTATTGGATTTAAAGCCTAAATGAGTAGGTTTCTGTTTATACCACAAATTTCCTGTACATATTATGTATGCAAGATAGTTAAATGGCAGCATATTGAGTGAAAACCATCTTTACCGTGAAAACTCTATAAAAACCACGTGTACAAGTTTTGAAAAATTCTCAAAAAATTACCATATGTAGGAGAGGTGAATTTCTATAATCATACAAAATTTGAAGATCAAACTCAATCGCATTTGAAAGATATGAAAAAGACTAACAGCAAAATAAATAGTGTTAAACAGTGAAAATCACTATTTAGGCTGAATTTGTCTTTTTCATATCTTTTAAATGTCATTGAGTTTGGTCTTCAAATTTTGCAGGATCATAGAATCTCACCTCCCCTACATATGGTAATTTTTTGAGAATTTTTTAAAACTTGTACATATGGTTTTCACGGAGTTTTCATAGTAAGAGTGGTTTTCACTGAATATTTCGCCTAGTTAAATACAGAATAGGAGGTAAAAGAAGTGCTCAAGAAATTGGAAAGCACATAGTAGGAGCAGTACTAGGGGCAAAGGAGAGCGAAACATACTAGGCTTGGGCATTCGGTTTTTTCGGGTTGTTGTTCATTTTTTTTAGTTTTTGAAAATTTCAGTTTTTGAATCTTAGAAACCGAATCGAAACCGAACAGACTGAAAAACCAAACCAAATCGGTTCGATTAATTCGGTTTTCCGGTTAACTGAAAACACCTGAAGAGGCTTGAAAACAATGTACTCATCTATGTGATTCACGAACTCTGGACGGAATCCAGATCTTGCAGAAGACAGAAACCGCAAGCATAAAGGCAAGCTAGGCAACTCCTTTCCTTCTGCAGACACCAATTTGTGTCCCAAGAAACCAAGAACAAAGCCTATACAGCATCGCAACGGGAGGGAGGGGACCTAGGGAAGGGGCCAGGGACCTCACCCTATGTCGGCGTCCATTGTCTCAATGACCGCGTTGGTCGGTTTCGAGCGGCGCAGAGGCGGCCTGACCAGGAGATCCCCAGGCAGTGGCGCGGCGACGATCTCTGTCAATACTCCCACACCCCATCCCCTCTGCCTTGGCCGGGGAACGCGAGGGGCTGCTGCGGAGGCGGGGCGGCGACACCGCTATTGTTGAGGTGGACCCTAGGGAAGGCGAGCCCCGCAAGGAGGATGAGCGGGAGAAGGACGTGGTGGAGCGACCTCATCGCCATCGTCACCGGCGGCGGCGAGACGGGTAGAGCATGGAGGGTTTGGGGATCCGAGCATTGCTTCACGAGGAAGGGCCAAGGGGAGGCTTCTCCAACCGATCTGACCAGAGGAGATGGGAAGCAAGTCCTGATCGCCTCGCCTAGTCGCCTATAGGCTATTCGGCCTGTTCGGTTTATCGGTTTCTAGACAACGCAAACCGAACCGAATACCGTACACCGAACAGTAGCGAAAAAAACCGAACCGAACACTGAATACCGAAAACCCCAATTTTTCGATTAATTTGGTTCGGTTTGGTTCAGTTTTTCGGTTTCAGTTAAATAATGCCCACCCCTAAAACATACCACTTTTCAGAGTTTATCATTTTTTGAGTGGAAAGGTTGATGATAAAGATTTGATCACGAGGAGCTGGAGCCAAAATGTGCATAAATGGTCTCAGTAATTTACTGCAGTGCTAGTACTAAGTCCCATTGTAAGGTTCTTCAGGCACTGAAATCAACAAATGTTAAGGTAAGAAGAAATCCATTTCCCATGGATATTACTAGATGCGTGTGGACGCGGCGCACGCCGCGCCAACAGTCACGTGCCTAGCGGGTGAAAATCGCGTGGCTCAAAAATGCGCCGTGCCATCAGTCACGCGCCTAGCGGGCGAAAATCGCATGGCTCAAAAAAGAAGTTCCAGATTTTTAGGGTATCTTTTCGGGAAAAAAAACCCGACGCTAAAACATTGGCTCGTGAGTTGTATCTCTAAAAATAAATCTTGTCTTCCAAAATGTGCATAAATCTTGGAAGCCAAAATGCCACGCTCGACGCTCCCATGTGTATCTCTAAAAATAAATCTTGGATCGCTAATAAACATTGGTTTGTGAGTTGTAATGTATGACAAAATCACTGTACAAGATGCAGCTTTGTAGGTCACACAATCTATTGCAGATAATCAAGGATCACATCTGTGCTTCCATTTGCTATGCACAGTTCGGATGATAGTGCTGATATTACACCAGTTGGGGCCAGCAGCATGACATTATTGACTTGAATGACAAAGCTATCAATACAAGCCCTGACATAGATCTTTAGTGCGGCACTGCCGCTCACAGGGTAATCATTTGCTACATGATGAGATTACCACTGGTAGATGATCATTCAGTCCTAAGACACCAGAAGTCCCCACAAGAACATAAGCCATTCTTAAAACGGTGAAATCTATTGATATCTCTGACAATGACTAGACGTTCAATAATTAGGGTTGCAATCTTCACAAAGGAACGACAATCTCCACAGATCCTAATATTCTCGTATATTGTAATTGGTTATTGGTATATTAGGAGGCAAGCTGATTAAACCAAAAGCAAATGCTAACTTCTCGCTGTGGTGTTTAAGCAGCTCCGCTTTTTGGTCGTCACGTACGTCATGCAGATCACATTCTGTGTTGGTTCTGTGAGCAAATTCTCTCATCTTATGGTAAATTTCCTCATTATAGACATCAGTGATTCCTGGGAGCTCTCTCTCCCAACAACGAAAACCTGAAATCTGCCCTTTGCCGCTATCCAACTCCTACCAATCTCCTTCTTTGTTCCACTGTACTTCAAATACTTCCTTGCCATGACAATATTCTCCCAGCTCCGCTAGCGGCATATTCATTTGAGAGCAAAACATGGTTACCTGCATTGTCAGGCACAAGTTGGAAAAGCTGTTGACCTGCAATTCTGGCTAATCTAATATTCCTGTGGTTCCTGCATGACCCAAGCAAAGACCCCACATAGAAGCAGTTGGTTCAAATGGCATTTTGTGAAGCAATTCCCAGGCCTCATCACATCAGTCTTCCCAGATCGTCCCAAAACATCAACCATGAAAGAATAGTGATGGACATTAGGTTCAACAGTTCGATCAGACATTGGCAAGGTAAAGTAGTGACGGCCCTCTTCAACTAAGCCTGCATGACTGCACACTGACAACAGTGACAGATAGGCAACTTCAATTCGTTTGGCAAAACCCCTACCTGCTGCATTTTCTCAAAGAGAATCATAGCTTCCCAAGAATGGGCATGCCTAGAAAAACTAGCAATCATTGCATTACATAGAACCACATTATTGTGTTCCATGTCAGCAAATACTGCATAAGCTTTTTAAATCTGCCCACACCTTGCATAAACATTCACAAGAGAAGTTGCCACAAAGAAGTTCCCATGAAAACCATACTTGACAATAACTGAATGCAGTTGTGTCCCTTCAATTATCAGTGACAAGCTTGCTGAAGGACCGAAATGGCGATAAGAGGGGTGAATGATCACAAATAAATTTTTCTCCCTTTGAAATGAATCCAATCAAAACCCCACTGGAAATACTCATGCGCAGAAGAGCAAAATTAGGAAACTTTGTTCTGGCCGATACTACCGCAGCACAAGGGGCGGTAGTGCCAAAGTTCGGTACTACCGCTCGTTCTAGGCGTTAATGCCGGTTTCAAGAATAAAACAGAAATAGAGCACGATCTCAAAATAAAATTTGATATAACTTTAGATCAGTTGGATCAACGCCCATAAAATTTTGTATGCACCTTCTTATAGAGATCAGAAACCTATTCCAACCTTCAATCACTAGAATTGACGTTAAAGTTTCGACCAATTTTCAATTGAAGGAGTGCACTAAAACCGGGCAAAAACCAAAATCTTTGTCTTGGACTTGCTCGTAGGGTTTTGATGATCAAAGTGATTTTGGATAACCTCCCACTTATCACATCAAGTAAAAACATAAGAAAAGAACCACACAAATGTGATATATAAGAATAGCTCTTCTAAAAAACAAAAGATAGGTTTCTTGCAAAGATAAGCACAAGATTGAGTTAGATGATTGGGGTATAATCTAAAGAAGATTCATCCATCAATCATTTATTATTGGCATAAGATCCACAAATATGTAGAAGAAGCGGAGATAAATCCAAATGTGCGGAAAGTAAATTGTAAGAATTTAAAGTGTAGAATTTAAGACATAAAGTAAATAAGAATTTAAAGTGCAGAATTTAAATGATGAATTTAAGGCATAAAGTAAATGCTGAAATTAAATTCAGAATAGTAAGAAAATAAAATTTTATTTCTTGAAAGGAAGGTTTACAAAACCTCACAACAAAGTAGACAAAACTCAAAAGAGCACACAAACCTTTAAGGGAGAGACACCACTCTCCCCCTCTATTTATAGTAACCATGGAGCAATCTTCTTCCTTGGATGAACTTTTTGGCTCTCAAGAAATCTCATCAAGGGTTGAGATTCACTCCTTCACTCATACATAAACTAACCCATAACTCAATAACATAACAGATTTTGCACGTTTTTCAAAGCAAGCTAACTTGATGGCTATTCTATCCTCTAAACCGCAATCCAATAGCTTTTCTTAATCCAAGCAGCCCCAAGTTAGCGTATCAACTGTTCCCTTGTCTTCTAGACTAGCAACGACTCTGTCTCTGGTCATCCTCCGGTGATTCCCGATTGTCTGGACCTTGGCGAACCTCGCCCAAGTCCCGGTCATCCTTCGCCTTACCATGACCTGGCACCGTCGTCCTGCAACAATCAAAAATAAGAAAATCCATCACATAGCAATGTCCAAAATGATATACAATATAATCATCCAATTGCTAAAAATCAGATCTTGTTCATAAAGTTGGCCTACCCTCGTCCAGTAGGCCGGTAGTACCGCAAGTCCGGTACTACCACATCTTGGCCGTCGGTAGTGCCGATCGCACTAAAGCCCCCAAGACACCTCACTCTGAAAAATAACTACCGGCTCAGAAAGGTCGGTTGTGCTGCTCGGTCGGTAGTGCCGCTCGATCGGCAATACCGCCATTACAAAGCCAATAGTGCCGATCTTGATTGGAAAAAGCTCAAATTGTTTCAAGTTGAAATCTAATTCAAATCAAACTCAAACATGAGCACTCCTAACTCAAATACAATCAAATACTCATCACCAACATAGGTAGACCTCCACATGGTCTTTTACTAGCACATGTGCTGAGGATAGTAGAAAGAGTGAATTCAGTCAATTGTACTCCTTCCCTTTGTGCACTCTGAAATAAACGTAATGCCTCTTCATGAAGAGCATTCTGCACATATCCTGCAAACAACGAACTTCATTTAACTGAAGTTTTCTTATGCATCTTCTCAAAAACACAACAGGCATCCTTAATCACATTACATTTTGCATAAACATCAAGAACTGCAGTTCCGACAAAACTATTGGAATCCGGTGCAAGATTGACAGCAATAGTGTGTAAATGTTTGCATTCAACGATGGCATATTTTGCAGCACAAGCACACAGAATGCTGGATAAGGTAAATTCACTCATCTATCCCCCTTCTTGGTGCATCGATCCTTGAAAAAAGCTTCAGGGCTTGTATATCCTTTCCATTATGACTATATCCAAAAATCATGGTATTCCATGAGACCATGCTTCTGACAGGCAGTGCATCAAAAACACGACAAGCGCAATCATTCTGGCCATATATATCTTGTGCACAAGTTGATGAGAATATTTCATCTGAGAGTATCAGTTACCAGACCAAAATGAATGGTTAACCCATGGCAGCTTTTCCCAACCAG
Organism: Guadua angustifolia; assembly: GCA_036346375.1. Taxonomy (NCBI): domain Eukaryota; kingdom Viridiplantae; phylum Streptophyta; class Magnoliopsida; order Poales; family Poaceae; genus Guadua; species Guadua angustifolia. Next base: position 44,908,640 of record CM070521.1, read on the forward strand.
TAGGGTCCTCCTCTTTGCACATAGTTGCAAAAGTTCACGCAGCGTAAGCACATCAATCGAATTTCTGTCAAACCTAATTACAAGCTTTTTATCCTTTAGGGCAATGCTATGGTTCAGCTTGTTGCAGAAAGAACGAACAGCAAAATAAATTCCAGAGCATACTACACTCTGGTTTATTGCTTGTTAGTCAAACCAAATGCCCATCCATGCAAGTCAGTCGCTCCCACGTTCAAAATTTTACTGAAAAAGTTTACCAATCGAATTTGCCCGATATTGTGATGATTGGAAGAAGGAAAACCTAATAATAAAAATGTTTGGATGCTTGCTTGCAGTTAAGAGCACAGGATTGTCCTGCAGCCTGATATGATGATTTCTCTTGTTAGTCCATCTTTAAAACTTGTGGGCTTCATGACATCTCTTGAATAAACAGCAAATCAGCACCCAGCAACAACCATGTGATATTCACCACACTTCGATGCTTCTTTTGCTAGCATATTTAATCCTGTTAAATGAAATTCAGTTAGAAAAAGGATAAAAGCCTTCGTGAAAAAGGACTGAGAAAATGTGATATGCCAACTCAGCTTCTGGTTTAGCACCGTTGGACTGCAGTTTGAGCTGGCATACTAGCCCTTGGAATTAAACAGTAGTACTTCAGTGGTAGTAGAAGTCAAAGCTAATTAGCTCCATGATTCGTTTTAGAATTTTCAGCATTAGGGTTTTCTTTTATTTAAAATACTATTATTTAATTAAAAATTGTAATGATAGCAAATTACCCAAAAAAAACAGTGGAGAGGAACATGCTACAGTAATTGGAATAACAGGATTCGACCTTTCAAAAAAGTAAATAACAGATTTGATTCTAATATGGGTTTTTACTGTTTGCCTAATGGAATAATGTAGTCAAACAATCTTACCTTACATTGTAGGACTAATACTGGGGACCGAGGGGGGATGTTGAATGAGCCAACACAATTAGATCATTTTTCGAATCTTTTCCCACAAGGGAGATCAAAGCTTTCACTCTAATAGCTATGAAAAGCTATAGAGATAAGAGACTAAGCACCCACAAGAAAAGCTCCAAGAAAAATCAAACCAAAAGCAACTTGCACCCTCATGGGCTCATGGCTGTCTAACTAGAGTACAGTGGGCGGTTTGACCTATCAAGGGCAGTCTGACTCTCGTACATGGGCGGTCTGACCTATCTAGAAAATCAACACAACTGTAAGAAAGAGAAACTTGCACAACTTTCAAGCTAAATCTCCAAATCAATTGAAACTTGAGATGCCTCTTTTCTAAGATGTCAAGAACCTATTCCACTCGAAGATCAAGAATATCATTGTCAAATTTCTGACCTTTTCCATTCAAAGGAAGGTTGCACCAAACGTAAAAACTATGATAAAGAGGAGCTCATGGGAGGAAGCCAAGGTGGCTAAACATGGTTTCCCATATGTCCTAGCATTTTCAAATCATAGCAAGAATCAATCCAAAAGCCCTCAAAATCAAAACCCCCCCGAAATCACCCTTTCTTGAGCCAAAAGCGGGCTATCACAGGAACTTGCTATGTAAAGTGCGTAGATGGATGGGTTTTGATCTCCAAAAGATATCTCCATCACTTACACATCCTTGGCACGAAGCAAGATCAAGAGAAGAGAGGAAAGCAACAAAAACCAAGCCAAAACAAGAAATCACCACTTGAGCACATAGGAGAAAGACTTAGACGAAATTGGTAGATATATTGATAATTGTAGATAAATGATTATAGTCACTCCCTGGCCACTAACAAATCAGAGGGTGGGTGAATGATTGTGCGGAAGCTAAAATTAAATTTTTATGATTTTTGAAACACCCCAAACAAACTCAGATTGCTTAATTTCTATTCAACAAGAACCTTATTGCGCCGGACCAAATTTTTACTTGTACGCCGAACTAAACTTCGCGTCGGACCAAATTTTCACATGTACGCTGGACCAAACTTCGCTTCGGACAGAGAGTTTCACGTGTATGCCAAACCAAATTTCTACTGTAGCAAAACCAAATCAATTCACGCCGGACCAAAAGAGACAGACTAACACACGTTCACTAAAACTAAGATTCCTGAAGATCTAACCGTTAGATTGACGTGAAATTTTAACTGTAGAAACTAGATTCAATTCTGAAGCTAACCCAAAAAAATAAACTTGATCAGATCTACAGATCAAGAGATATTACCTTTACAAGATGATCGAATCAAATAATGACGGAAATCGCGAATCAATGCCGGACCGAGAGAATCGCGTTGACGCCGGACCGAACGTTTTCCAACTACGCCGGACCGAACGACGAGAGAATCCAAATACGCCGGACCTTTTGCCGCTAGAAAATCTCTTGCACAAGATCTCCCGCAAGACTTCAGCACTAGTTACTAGTCGTCGGCCAGGACGTCACCTTTTTGCATGCACAAGCAGATTATCTAGTCTCCAAACTTGCTTGCAAAACTGACGTGAGTACTACAAGATTTCCGAGTCTCTGCAATTCAGCCGAAAGGAGCAATCTTCACGCCAGCAGCTAACTAGTCGCTAGCTTCTAGTCGCCTGAACTTTTCACCGGGAGCACAGCCACCAAAGAGGCAGGAATACTAACACCAGGAGATCTCCAAATCACCAGAAGCTTGTTTAGGCGCAAATACTTCCTAGCCACGAGAACCTCCTGGCGCAAGAAAACCAAGCCACACGAAAATACTCCGGCCGCTGGAGACGCAAAAAGATTTTTATTTTTGATCTGATTACAGTACTCAAACAAAAGAGTACAACCTTAAAACCTAGCTCAAGAATAAACAGGAGATACCTCCCCCTATTTATACTGAGCAACCACACAGAGATTGGATACAACTCTACGTCCAACATGGAAAGAGTTCGTATACATCTCAACTTGGCCCAACATGGCTGAATACAACTCTTGCACGCGTGTACAGCCCACATGCCATACTCTCGTGACTAACCAGCGCACATGTTCTCTAGCCCGATCGAACGTCCCGCATGACCTCCTTGACCACCAAGACCCCGATTCCTCCCTGAATCTAGTCCCGAACCTCAGTTCCTCTATGAACCTAGTTCCGGTCCGGTCATCGACCACATTCGCCCTCGAGCAACACCTGCACATGAATAAACAAAAACGAATCCGAGTACAAGTCCACGACTTGACTCGCGGTTAATCCATGCAACCACTCGCACGAGCGCGTTGTATCAAGCAAAACCATTATCATGCTATCACAAAGCATATCAAATAATCATCTCAAACAGCACATGCACATGCACAACACATGCCATGATCACAACCGCTTTGCAATGCCAATTTCATTATTCAACCAATTTTTCAGCACATGATTTCACACAAAACTTAAGGATGATAAAAAAAAACTCACACACACAAACCATCATCATCTGTCAAAGATTCTCTCCAAGAGCACTAACTCTCCTCTCAAAGGCTTAGCCCTTAAGCCAACTCTCTCTCCTCGTATATTGGTGGCCAACCTAGCCACTTCACCTCAAAACCCTGAATCTAAACCACGCATGTGGATACCATTCAATAACACATGTGCTAACTTGATAACCCAACAACACAGCAGATTTTACACATGACGCAACACTTGAGCATGATTTTTAAAGCGCTCTCAACATGACACTCCATCAACCCACTTCATGCTCTTGTCCTCTGTTTGCTTGACCTAGACCACTTAGGGCAACGCCACAGTTTTCTATGTTGCCACTTTTTTTGTATTAGGCAAATGTCCAAATTGCCCCTCTATTGACCTTTAATTTCTTATATGCCACACCTCGAAGCATCACCTTCCATGTGACCTCAATAACTCCTCGCTAAGCCTCTCATGTGTCCAGATCTCACCCGGCTTCCTTGACCGTTCTGGACCTTAGTTCTCCTAACCAAGTTTCGGTCATTCATCCGTTGACCATAGTTTACTCCAAACCACCTACACAACAATACACCAAGCAACCATTTCCAAGCACAAGTTCTTCACAACTTGGCCTACTTAGTAGAAGCAACACAACACAACCTAAGCTTGAGCCATGTAGCCTCACCTGAACTTACCAGACCGCACAAACCTCAACTCCTTCTAGGTCCTGGTCAATTGCCGTTGATCGCTAATGCTCTCCAAGCCTAGCCACAAACTCAAACAAAATGCTCCCAAGCCATTCACACACTCAATAAAGCCTCCATGCTTTGGGCGACATGAGATCAGTCCGAACACTCTCCCCATGGCGGTCAGACCGCCCACTGGGCAAATCGCTGGCCATTGGCTGGCTGACCAACCCAAACCAACTCAAACTGCTCCTAGTAATACGGGAATAGTCTGAACGCTCAGCCAATGCCAGTCAGACTGCACCTCACACCATTCAGCCTGAAAACCTTCTAGAAAACACAAACTCTATCTCCTCTTAGCTCGATGCACAATCTATCACAAGACCTATATAAAAATACTCCAAATGCATCGGGGATCAATTGAATCTCACCACCATGCAAACTTTCCCTTGGCCCGGTTTGACCTCCAACCCAAGGCTGGTCAGTGGTCAGACCGCCCAACTCACTCTGGTCTGAGTGCCACCCAAAAGCCATTCAGACCACACAACTGCAAAAACTCAAAATCAAACTCAAACATCAACAACACTTGTAAAACAAAGTCAAATACTCATCACACACCATGAAATGACCTCGACATGGTCTCACATACATGGGCTTATCCAGGGACTGTTCCTGTGAAGCAATAAAACTCTGAACAGTCCGAACCTTCCAAAACCATGAACAGCCTATTCTGGTTCTACATGCAGAAACAAATACTCCCTCCAGTTTGGTATTAGATGTCACTGAGTGATTTTGCAAAAAGTATGGTAAAACATGTCGTTTTAGCTGCTTTGGTGGGTTTTAGCCAATATTGCCCCTAATTAAGTACTGCTAGACCGTTTCAGCATTGATTAGTCTTTTGAGATTTCAAGAAGATGCCTCCATTTAATAAGGGTACAATCGGTAGTATACTCCCGAATTAACTCCACCTTGGTATTCTAATTCATGTCTAAAACGACATCTAATACCAAACTGGAGGGAGTATATTATAACTCCAGCTCTACATTGCAATAACACTGGAGCTAGCACATGAAATTCAAGATTGGCTTAAAAGTAAGGGTAGAGAGAAGACTATCGAATGACAAGATATCTTCGTATATTAAAGTAGTTCTTGTCTTCTCGCACATCCCATGCATGCAAGAAACCAAACAAAACATATTTTTTGAAAGAACAAAACTACTAGTGCGCACTTATCAGCATTCCATAGTTGTTCGGTGCAACAATGGAAACAGTATAACTCGTCAAGAAACCTTTTATCAACCCCAGTTATCTCCCACAGTCCCACTGACAGTTGAAGTGCCATTATACCACGAGTCCATGACACATAACAATGCCAGGACAGACAAAGATAAAAATTCATAAGACTCTCCTACTCCAGTATTGTCGATCTCCCATTGGTTCGACATTCCTTGGAGTCTGCTAGATAATGGCATGTATCATGGAAAACCTGAATAATACCCATCCATGAAAAATTGGAGATAAAAATAGATTCAAACATCATCACCTCACCTCCACCAGCATGACAACAATTTAGCAAAAAAATCAGAGGATAAGAACGAAGTCATTGATAGTAACTAATTAACCAGTGAAGTATTTGTAACGGACCGCCCTTTTTAGGGGGTGCGTTATAACTCTTCACGACTACCTAGAATTTAGCTGTAGGTAACCAAGTGTACATTGCCAGACATAAAGCAAATGCGAATATTATATAGATAAATTAAGGGCCTAACAGCCAGAGTTTTACAAAAGGTGCGGCTGGCACCGGATACATTACCAAAAACAACCACAGGAAAGGCTCGAGCAGATAGATCAAGGCCTTCAAAACCAAATAACATCGCCATCTACGTTCTTCTGGTACTCGTCAGCTTCATTGAAATCTAAAAGGGGGATTTGGAGCAAGGGTGAGTACACAACCGTACTCAACAAACCACACGGAAATTCTGAATATTACATGTACGGAATTTCAAGGAATTGGCATAAGTTTAAACATTTGGTGGATGCATGACCTAGAATTAAGTATAATACAAAAGAAACATAAATCAATCAATCATCATCATTATCACAACACCACCACTGATTTTAACAAAAATCCAAGTTACGGCAAATTCATTGATCAAAACTACTCAAGCTCAGTTACCGGAATCACCCGAAATTAACCCAGCTTCATTAACCGGAAGCACGACGTATTCGAATACCATTTAGATCACTCTACAGAGCTACTCAACTTTACCCACAAGATATCTACGGTCATTAATGCCACGCGATTAACATGCAACTTTTATGCATGCGGCCCGACCGAGATGAACATAACCTTTCATTGAATTCCCCCTCTTTAGCTCCTACCCAGTAGGCGGTGCAAATCCCCAGTTTCTAGCGGCCCACTTGGCCAAAGTGGACCTACACGAGCTGACCAACTGAGAAATCCTACTGTTGTGAAAACCGCCAAATGGCCGCACCATTCCGTTCCACCCCTAACCTCAACGTGCCCCATTCCGCCAACACAAAATGGGGGTCCACCTGTAGGCATTCCAAGGGGAAAGACAATATACCGGGCTACGTGGATCATGCCAACAGAGCTGACCAACCCAACTTGTGGTTGAGAGGGGACTAAGTTATTTACTTTGCCTAGGGGTTGATCCTTAATTGCCGAAGACAAGCCCGACACACACCGCACCACCGGTACCTCCTGTACCCTTTCCACACCACACAGGGCTTGTCATCGGTTTGGGGATTGGGCCAGCATCCACCTTCCGTGGTCCGCCCAATACTGTCCCCCAAACCGTAGCATGATTTATAAATGTGCCCCGAGTCGAGACCCGGGGGTTTTAAATAATAAAAGAGCAATGTTTATTAATAGGGCTAACCTACGGTAGTTCATTATTGATAACCTAGGGTTACAAATGAATATGGCGTATTCAACAGGGTTTTAACAAGGAAGTGGGTTTAACTAGTCAAGTCTTTCCAAACTAACTCCGTTTTAGATTTCTACTCTATTTACAGACAAATGCAATAACTAAATACATACAGTAATTATACGGAATAATGGGATCAAACATGTTCAAGGAGTGTGGCCTGCCTTGCGAGGTTAATGGTTCGCCCTAACGAGAGCGATTTGCCGATGTCGTGTCCGCCCCGAACGGCTCTTGTTCTTGCAGACTTGACTCCTCGTCACGGCTCTGCTCCCGAAGCTGCTTCGTGTGACGTCTCCGACGTCGGATCTAACGCGAGGAAACGCAACCAATAAATAAACGAATAAAACAACAAAAGAAAGAAAACAGAAAAAGGAATAAGAGAGAAAATGGCCGAAACAGAGCTCAAGGTTATTTTTGGAATTTTCTGGACTTGATATGGCGAAACGAAGATTATTTTTGGACTCAGCGGCTCGAACTGGTCAAGAATATGTATTTTTGGCATTTTTGGATTTTTGGGGGATTTTCCTGGATTTTTAAACTAATTTTCGGATTTTAAAACAAATCAATAAAACCCAAAAAGAAAAGAGATACTATTGCAATGGGCTGCACAGGAATTTGGCCTGCGGCCCATGCGCGTGAGGAGGCCGCTAACCTGCGGGCCCGAAGAGGCGAGCGACTGACAGTGGGCCCCGGGCGGCAGCGAGACGGGGGCGCGCTGACAGATGGGGCCAAGCTGCAGTGAGATGGGGATACGCTGACCGGTGGGGTCAAGGCGTCAGCGAGGGAAGCGGCGCTGCAGCGAGGGAGTCACCGGACTCGGAGAAGACAACGGCGGAACCGGCGAACGGTGGCGTGGGTGCTCGGGAGAAATAGAGGAAAAGAGAGTGGCGGCTGCGGTGAACCCGAAGGCGAGGAGAAACGGGTGGGGGAGCAAGCGGAGTGGCCGGACGGCGGAGGGGTACCGGAGGCGAAGAAGATGAGGACGGCGCCGGCGATTGAGGGCTCGGGGAGGTGGAAGAAGTGGAGGGAAAGTGGAAGATCACTGAGGGGAGTCCGTTTTCGCGAAAATGGGGGCTCAGGCGGGCTTAAATAGCGCAAGCGCTAGGAAGAAGGGGATGCTGCATCGAGAGAGAGAGAAAGGAAACGGCGAGGTTTTGGCGTGATGTGGGGCTTGAGGTGGCCGAGGAGGAATCTAGGGGTCTTGGCGCAGGCGAGAGAAGTCGGGCGGCGATGGAACAGCAAGTAATGGCGACGGGATGGGCGGCGTGATGATGGCGCTGCAGCGCGGAGCATGCGAAGTCAACTGCGCATTGAAGGAGGAAGACGACACTGCGTGGGAGGGCTGGGCTTGCGCGCGACAAAGCTGGGTCGGCGATTTGGGCTGAGGCGAGTGAGGGAGACGGGCTGGCGCGAAGAAAATGATGGCTGGTCGGGAAATGCTGCGGGGAAGAAGAAGAAAGAGGCGAAGGAGAGCCAAGTAGGGGAAAATCCGGCCGAATCGGGCAGCAGGAGGAGGGAAGGAATTTGCCGAAGGGAAAAGTACAAGGGCCGGAATGGGCAAGTTTCCCAAAAATGAAAGAGAGGCAAACAAGGGTTCAAATAAATTTAAAATAAATCCGGAAAGATTCAAATAAAATCCAAATAAAAAGGAGAAGCTGAATTTTGAAATTTTGGGGTGTTTCAGTATTTCGCTTCCTTGGACATTACTAGCCTAGCTAGAAGGTCTCTGAAAACATAGGCACAAACGATGAAGACCATGAACATGTACAGAAATACCAAACAGCAACAAAAACAAGTACTTAACAAGAAACCTATAGGGCCATATAAGCATACTATCAAGCAATTTGCCTAACAACAGTGAACCAAAAAATGCACTCCAGCACATAAACACAGTTGGACACTTGCTTGCCGTAGTACGCGCAATTTCTGAAGAAACCATTAGTACAGGAGCCAGGAGGTATCTAATTCTAAACAAGGCTCAAACCTTTGTGACAAGACTACCATTTGGATTTTATCGCTACGGAATGCTCCATCCGCCACGGCACACTGTGGATAGAGTTCCAGTGTAGTTCGATGGGGCTGTAATTTAAGCAGTCTCCGTCTGTCCGTACTATTCGATCGTTGGAACTGATGGTTCGGATCGCTGAATAATCCTCAGGTAAAGTGTCAGCAGGTTGCTACAACATATTCTAAACAGTGCTATGTAAGATTTGGATCATTGCTTTTTATCCAACCGTCGATCTACAACTATTAAAATTTCAATTGTTACTACTAATAATGTATTGGATCTCTTTCCCATAAGCACATAGACAAACTTTTAGCAACCTATCCCAAGCCCTCGTTGCGAACTACTCCCCTTTAACAACAACCATAACTAACAATAATCTACTCCCTCCTACCTTCCTACAATTTTGCATTCCGCTATGGTCAGTACAGTATCTGCACTCCTTTTACCGGTTTATCGATCGCCTGGAATACTGCCGTATCACTGAGCAATAGCATCCCCAGAAGGAAAAACAACAGGAAGGCACTGAAATATACACACACAGAATCATATATCACCATACATCATCACACGAGAATTCCACAAATCACTCCAGGAAGACGAAGACAAGGACGAAATGGGATGCGAGGATTGGGATGGTGGGTGGGGTGCTCGAGTTTGAGGCCAGACTATGATGTAGGCCTAATTTTTACGAGGCCGGCCCAAATTGATATAAAACCCAGCCTCTGTAATTCTACGGCCCATTTGGGATACGTAATTTTGTAGAAATCCCGTGACATTAGTAATGTTTTTGTTTAATTCGTATAAAATTCTTACATTCCAAACGGTTTTCGCAAGGTGAACACCCCCTCGCGGTTTCAAGTTTGTTTCTGTGTATGTGTCCTTTGGAGCATCCTTGCTGTTAGGGATAGTAACATAGCAAAATAATTAAAGATAAGATTTAACGTAGAAAAATTCTTACGAAAAAAATCACAGAAAACAATCTACTATAGTGGTTCAAGAATTACATTTACAGGGATGTGGCTTAAATAGTTAAAAGAGTCTTAGTTATTGAATACTTAGATTAACAATCTATTTAGATAAAACTAAAAGATATAGTAAGTTGAGATATTGAGTTATCTCTAACAAACCTCCTATTAACTCAAAATCTATAACGAAATTGTTTCTAGAAACCACAAAGGGTATGAAAGACTGGAGCAGCCTTATCCAAACGCTTCTAATGAAGCAAGATTGAGCAAACCACCAATAGATCGAGAGAAAGATTGAAACAGTCAATCCAAACACATAACAATCAACAAAGTAGATGAAGAAATCTATGTTTTCAATGAAACAACCTCAAGAAAGTCTGAGTGCGGCAATGGACCTCTTGAAACAAAAACTTATTCATCAAAGCAAGATAAGCCAAAACATCACCGTGGTGCTTGATAGATTACAAAGAACTCATATCATAGATTTTAGAATGCTCCACATGGAACATAAATTTCGTAATCGCCTACTAAAAATCTATAACATGATAGAAACAGTTCCTACAAAAATGCCAAGATGAAAAGAACTATCGTCTTTGTCGATAGAGTATAAATTGCAATAGACCCTTATATCAAGTAAAGACAACAAAACAATGTTGTACTATCCACTTGAAATAAACTCTTTCTTGCACTTCAACCTTCATCCCAAACTGATATTGAAACAAAACCTCCGCTAGAAAACTCCGATGAGTATAATGCTATTATCAAGGTGTCGCCAAATTCCAAATTAGCGTTATTAAAACCTCCAAGCGGTGAATAAAACACCAAAATAATGGTGATAAAACACTAAATTCCAATTAACGGTGATAAAACACCAAATTCATTTGTTTCTCAACTGATATAATTTTTTCTTCTCCAAAATAGATGATGAAACGTTAAAGAAAATACCCAATGATTAATCCTGTATTTAGACGATGAAACGTCAAAAAAAAATATCATCTATTATAAATATCATCAATAATAGGCATAAAAGCCTAAATTTACATCAATGAAATCCCAAAGTCTCTTGATATACTTCCGTTTATTTTTTTTTTTCCATGACGTTCAACTCAACCGTCCTTATGGCCTTATCCTCTCACGGGAGAACACAGCCGTAAAGTGAAGTTGAGAAGCCAGAGCAGCTAGGCCAAAAACCGGAAGCCGGAGCTGATCTCAAGAAGCTGGAGCCGGATTTGAGCTGATCTCAAGAAGCTGGAGCCGGATTAAAATCCGGTTGTGAAGCGAGATGAGAAGCGATGCGGGCCGGCGTGGGGCGGAACGGTCCGCCGTGGAGACGGCCGGAGCTCAGGGTTAGAAGTACGGTAAGATAATTAGAGATAAAATTTAATATAAAAAATACTTGTGGAAAAAACTATGATAAGTATTTGGATAAAACTATTCTAATCTTTGTCTTTTACACTACCAATTTTCCTTATTCAAGAGTCATTTGAACTTTTAATGCACTTATATTCACGGTGCTTAACTAGAAGTGAGGCCGATGAAGTCACCGATATTGGGTTGCGCCGCCGTGCCGCCGCTCTCAATGTTGGACCGCCGCTCTCAAGATGAACTTAGTGATTGGAGAGAGGTGAGATAAGATAACTCTTGATTGGATCAAAATCAAAGAGGGATGACGTTGGGGATCTTACCGTTGTGCTTGCCGTCGTCGCCGACCACCGATCGCCCTCTCTGCCGTAAATCGACTTCTAAGGTTCCTCTCGCGAAGCCTACCGTGAAGATGGGGCCAAGCTTAAGTGAGATGGGGATCTGTTGACCGGTGGGGTCAAAGGCCAGCCGAGGAAGCGCTGCTGCAATGAGGAGTCACCGGACTCGGAGAAGACAACGCGAGCCGTGAGCAGTGGCGTGGGTGCTTCGGAGAAATAGAGAAAAAGAGTGGCGGTGCAAGCACGGAACCCGAAGCGAGGAGAAACGGGGAACAAGCGGAGTGGCGGACGGCGAGAGTCACGGAGGCGAAGAAGATGAGGACGGCGCCGGCGATTGAGGGCTCGGGAGGTGGAAGAAGTGGAGGGAAAGTGGAAGATCGAGGGGAGTCCGTTTTGCGAAAATGGGGGCTCGGGCGGGCTTAAATAATAGCGCTAGGAAGAAGGGGATCTTGCGGAGAGAGAGAGAAAGGCAGCGAGGTTTTGGCGTGATGTGGGGCTTGAAATCGCCGAGGAGGAATCTAGGGGTCTTGGCTGCAAGGCGGAGAAGTCGGGCGGCGATGGAACAGCAAGTAATGGCGACGGATGGGCGGCGTGATGATGGCGCTGCACATCCTGAGACATCTTGAAGTCAATCGCGCATTGAAGGAGGAAGACGACAACTGCGTGGGAGGGTGGGGCTTGCGCGACAAAGCTGGTCGGTGATTTGGGCTGAGGCGAGAGTGAGGGAGAGCGGTTCATGCCAAGAAAATGATGGTGGTCTGGGAAATCTTTGAGGAAGAAGAAGAAACAGTATGAAGGAGAGCCAACACATGAGGCAAAACCGAGCCAATCGGCCCAGCCAGCATGGGGGGAGGAATGGGCTGCGGGGAAAAGTACAAGGGCTGAATGGGCAAGTTTCCCAAAAATGAAAGAGAGGCAAACAAGGGTTCAAATAAATTTAAAATAAATCCGGAAAGATTCAAATAAAATCCAAATAAAAAGGAGAAGCTGAATTTTGAAATTTTGGGGTGTTTCAAAGTATTTCGCTTCCTTGGACATTACTAGCCTAGCTAGAAGGTCTCTGAAAACATAGGCAAAAACGATGAAGACCATGAACATGTACAGAAATACCAAACAGCAACAAAAAGAATTACTTCACAAGAAACCTTTAGGGCCATATAGGCATACTATCAAGCAATTTGTCTAACAACAGTGAACCAAAAAATGCACCCCACAGCACATAAACACAGTTGGACACTTGCTTGCCGTAGTACGCGCAATTTCTGAAGAAACCATTAGTACAGGAGCCAGGAGGTATCTAAACAAGGCTCAAACCTTCATGACAAGACTGCCATGCGGATTTTATCGCTACGGAATGCTCCATCCGCCACAGCGTACTGTGGATAGAGTTCCAGTGTAGTTCGATGGGGCTGTAACTTAAACAATCTTCGTCTGTCCGTACTGTTCGATCGTTGGAACCGATGGTTCGGATCGCTGAATAGTCCTCAGCTAAAGTGTCAGGCTGCTACAACGATATTCCGAACAGTGCTACGTAAGATCTGGACCATTACCTTTTATCCATCGGTCGATCTACAACTATTAAAATTACAATTGTTACTACTAATAATGTATTGGATCTCTTTCCCATAAGCACATAGACAAACTTTTAGCAACCTATCCCAAGCCCTCGTTGCGAACAACTCCCCTTTTTAACAACAACCATAACTAACAATAATCTACTCCCTCCTACCTTCCTACAATTTTGCATTCCGCTATGCTCAGTACAGTATCTGCACTCCTTTTACCGGTTTATCGATCGCCTGGAATACTGCCGTATCACTGAGCAATAGCATCCCCAGAAGGAAAAACAACAGGGAAGGCACTGAAATATACACACACAGAATCATATATCACCATACATCATCACACGAGAATTCCACAAATCACTCCAGGAAGACGAAGACAAGGACGAAATGGGATGCGAGGGATTGGGATGGTGGGTGGGGTGCTCGAGTTTGAGGCCAGACTATGATGTAGGCCTAATTTTTTACGAGGCCGGCCCAAATTGATATAAAACCCAGCCTCTGTAATTCTACGGCCCATTTGGGATACGTAATTTTGTAGAAATCCCGTGACATTAGTAATGTTTTTGTTTAATTCGTATAAAATTCTTACATTCCAAACGGTTTTCGCAAGGTGAACACCCCCCCCCCCCCCCCCCCTCGCGGTTTCAAGTTTGTTTCTGTGTATGTGTCCTTTGGAGCATCCTTGCTGTTAGGGATAGTAACATAGCAAAATAATTAAAGATAAGATTTAACGTAGAAAAATTCTTAAAAAAAAATCACAGAAAACAATCTACTATAGTGGTTCAAGAATTACATTTATAGGGATGTGGCTTAAATAGTTAAAAGAGTCTTAGTTATTGAATACTTAGATTAACAATCTATTTAGATAAAACTAAAAGATATAGTAAGTTGAGATATTGAGTTATCTCTAACAAACCTCCTATTAACTCAAAATCTATAACGAAATTGTTTCTAGAAACCACAAAGGGTATGAAAGACTGGAGCAGCCTTATCCAAACGCTTCTAATGAAGCAAGATTGAGCAAACCACCAATAGATCGAGAGAAAGATTGAAACAGTCAATCCAAACACATAACAATCAACAAAGTAGATGAAGAAATCTATGTTTTCAATGAAACAACCTCAGTAAAGTCTGAGTCTGTGCAATGGACCTCTTGAAACAAAAACTTATTCATCAAACAGTATAAGCCAAAACATCACCTATGGTGCTTGATAGATTACAAAGAACTCATATCATAGATTTTTAGAATGCTCCACATGGAACATAAATTTCGGTAATCTGCCTACTAAAAATCTATAACATGATAGAAACAGTTCCTACAAAAATGCCAAGATGAAAAGAACTATCGTGCTGTCGATAGAGTATAAATTGCAATAGACCCCTTATATCAAGTAAAGACAACAAAACAATGTTGTACTATCCACGCAGAAATAAACTCTTTCTTGCACTTCAACCTTCATCCCAAACTGATATTGAAACAAAACCTCCGCTAGAAAACTCCGATGAGTATAATGCTATTATCAAGGTGTCGTCAAATTCCAAATTAACGTTACTAAAACCTCCAAACGGTGAATAAAACACTAAATTCCAATTAACGGTGATAAAACACCAAATTCATTTGTTTTCTCAACTGATATAATTTTTTTCTTCTCCAAAATAGATGATGAAACGTTAAAGAAAATACCCAATGATTAATCCTGTATTTAGACGATGAAACGTCAAAAAAAAATATCATCTATTATAAATATCATCAATAATAGGCATAAAAGCCTAAATTTACATCAATGAAATCCCAAAGTCTCTTGATATACTTCCGTTTATTTTTTTTTTTTCCATGACGTTCAACTCAACCGTCCTTATGGCCTTATCCTCTCACGGGAGAACACAGCCGTAAAGTGAAGTTGAGAAGCCAGAGCAGCTAGGCCAAAACCGGAAGCCGGAGCTGATCTCAAGAAGCTGGAGCCGGATTTGAGCTGATCTCAAGAAGCTGGAGCCGGATTAAAATCCGGTTGTGAAGCGAGATGAGAAGCGATGCGGGCCGGCGTGGGGCGGAACGGTCCGCCGTGGAGACGGCCGGAGCTCAGGGTTAGAAGTACGGTAAGATAATTAGAGATAAAATTTAATATAAAAAATACTTGTGGAAAAAACTATGATAAGTATTTGGATAAAACTATTCTAATCTTTGTCTTTTACACTACCAATTTTCCTTATTCAGTAGTCATTTGAACTTTTAA
The DNA here is from genome assembly GCA_036346375.1 of Guadua angustifolia. Classification (NCBI taxonomy): domain Eukaryota; kingdom Viridiplantae; phylum Streptophyta; class Magnoliopsida; order Poales; family Poaceae; genus Guadua; species Guadua angustifolia. Next base: position 44,924,137 of record CM070521.1, read on the forward strand.
TGCACTTATATTCACGGTGCTTAACTAGAAGTGAGGCCGATGAAGTCACCGATATTGGGTTGCGCCGCCGTCGTCGCCGCTCTCAATGTTGGACCGCCGCTCTCAAGATGAACTTAGTGATTGGAGAGAGGTGAGATAAGATAGCTACTGATTGGATCAAAATCAAAGAGGGATGACGTTGGGGATCTTACCGTTGTGCTTGCCGTCGTCGCCCAGCCACAGTCGCCCTCTCTGCCGTCGTCGACTTCTAAGGTTCCTCTCAAGAGACGACGCGACTCGGGAGCTGCGAGCGAGCGCTTCTTCGCGATAAGCGTCGAAAAAAAACATCGCCTCCGATCCGTGAAATTTTTTTCGACCACTTCGGCCCAAACCGGAAGGAAAATAATTGGGCTTCCGGTCCATCCAAGCACCTCTTTCGAGCCCAGCACGGAAAAAATTTTGGGCCGGTAATTTACACTGATTTTGGGCTAAAAACCGAGCTTCCAAGCAGGCCCTAAGGGTTTTTCGAAGATAATGATACTCATTGATTTTTTGTTAGAGATAACTCAAATATCTTTACTTACCGTATCTTTTGGTTTTATCCATATAGGTTGTTAGTTCAAATTTTCTACAAATAAGACTCTTTTGATTATATAAGATGGAAAAATATCCTGTGCAATCACCCCTCTCGGTGAAACCACCGTGCAACTGAACTAAAAAAAGTTTCAAAAAATTCTGAAAAAAATCATGGATGTACATCTCAACTTACCCCACCTACATATAAAATTTCATGATCAAATTCATCCTATACTAGCAGTTACAAAAAAGACAAATTCAGCATGAACAGTGATTTTTTACTGTTTATCACTATTCATTTTTGCTGTTTATTTTTTTTGTAACTGCTAGTATAGGATGAATTTGATCATGAAATTTTATATGTAGGTGGGGTAAGTTGAGATGTACATCCATGATTTTGTTTCAGAATTTTTTGAAACTTTTTTTAGTTCAGTTGCACGGTGGTTTTACGGAGGGGGGTTGCACCGGATATGTTGCCATATAAGATATTCCCTTGTACATGTAGCATTTGAAGCATTATAGTAGATTGTTTCCCATAGTTTTCCGTAAGGGTTTTTTTACGTTAAATCTTGCCTCTAGTTATTTTGTTATGCTTCTAACCCTAACAACACCATTATTTTAGTTCTATCTACGAAATTTGTCTTCTTTGTTCTTGCGAACATGCAAACGTTATTCTGATCCGATCGCTACTGCGTATAAAAATGGGTATCAGAAGCTTTGGAGATTCGAGGGAATCGATCTAAAGAGGAAGACTACGTGTGTTTCAGACCATTCTTTTTTAGGAGTAAGGGCAGTAGCACATTAAATATGGTACTTTAGGAGATTTGGGGATTCGGTTTCATGTCAGTTGGAAGATTTTGAAGATGCATTTTGGTTTGAACAAAACAAGTGTTGATTGGCGAAGCCTAGTGATAATTTACCTGAATTTTTTCCTTTCGAATATTGACTATTCTGCCATTAATTCATTTTTAGATTACTTTACACGAGGGTAGATTTTCCGATCAAATGTATACTATATATTAAAATGGTGAGGATTACCAGTCAAAAGGAGATACCACATCACCGGTCTTGCGAAGAGATCCTCTGAAAAATTAAAAATTATATTTAGGTCCTTTCGAAAGTTTTTTAATAAAATAGACTCAAAAAATCAAAATTACGTTTAGGTCTCTACATGGTTTATATTTAGGTTCTCCGGGTGGTTTTTAGCAAACGGATCCCGAAAAAAAAATTAGATTACTTTAGATCCCTCTACAGTTTACGTTTGGCTCCTATTAGCGATTTTTAGAGAAGCAGACTCAAAAACAAAAATACATCTCAATAAAAAAAACACAGATTCGTCGAAAGTTTATAGCAGCACACGGATTCGCCGATGAGGCCTAGCGGCCTTTTTTTTTAAAAAACGCGAAAACCGAAAATACGTAAAAGAAAGGCAGCGGTTTTCTAAACAAAAACACTGATTCGTCGAAGGTTTATAACATCCCATGGATTCGCCAACGGGTCCTAACCGCGGTTTTCTAAAAAAAAACATAGATTCGTCGGAGGTTTATAGCAGCCTATAGATTCGCCGGTGGGTCCTAACGACCCAATTTTGTAAAAATAATACGAAAACCGAAAATACGACCAAATTTTACACGTTGCATTCTCGTGCGCGACGCAGCATAGCTAGTCTTTAAATAAAGTGGATATCTTTTCAGTGAAGAGGAAACGAAGTGGATAGATGGTGCTAATAGCAATTTGATATGCAAGCATACTTTTCTCATGATGTTCCTGATGAATCAGCCTTGCATATATGAAATACTTTGTTGATAATAATTCCTGTCGTTGTTTCATCTTTCATGTCTTCATTTCTAAAGCAAGATTAGTGCAAGCATGTTGTGCAGCACGACTTGTACTAACCTTAGTCCCGATAAAACAAAAGAAATTGACCAGCTAGTTGCGAATGTTCAACAAAGCAATTGTTAGAGATAAATCAATATCTTAACTTGACATATCTTTTGATTTTATCTAAATAGCTTGTTAGTCTAAATTTTCATCAGCTAAAACTCTTTTGGCTATTTAAACCATATCCCTGTAAATGTAGCCCTAGGCAAATTATAGCAGATTATTTGCCGTAGTTTTTTTTTCGTAAGAGTTTTTCAACGTTAAATCTTATCTCCAATTATTTTACAGTGCTACTATCTTTAACAAGTGGTATCAGAGCCGCAAGTCCAATCGCACCATCCTCCGGCGGGCGCGATCAAGTCCAGCTCCGGTCGCCCGCTCCCTTTGGTTCCTGATCAGATCTGAAAAGCATCACAAAACCGGGATACATCTGGCTTGGCGTTGCGCCCGTGAAGAAGATGTGAGGAAAGAGACGGCCCGTGAACTGAAGGGATAAGAGGCGAGTTAGGGTGAAAAAAAGGGGGAGCAGACTTGTACACATATATATGCGGCATTTAAGAGATCACGGCCTTCTTGGTTTTCACACATTTGATGCTTGATTACCAATATTGGGGCAGCAAGCATTGTCCGATGAATAGCAAGCTATTTTATCCCATTCTTGGAGCTGATTCCTATCTTGAAGGGCCATATTCTAACTTGGGCTGAGGCACTGTAGAAATGGTACAGGGTAAGCTCAACATTTACCTCATGTGGAGACTTTGGACTAAAGAAAAAATAATATCAGTTGAGGAGACAACTGAATTGGGAATTTGACTTGTTAAGGTTAGAAGCACGGAAAGATAACTAGAGACAAGATTTAACATGAAAAAACTCTTGTGGAAAAAAGCCATGGGAAACAATCCACGATAATGCTTCTATTGTTTACATGTACAGAGTTGGATTATATAGCTAAAAGAGTCCTAATTGTAGAAGATTTAGACTAACAACTTATTTGGATAAAATCAAAAGATATGGTAAATAAAGATATTTGAGTTATCTCTAGTAGGTGTTGAAGTAATCATGACGAGAGAAAAAAAAATTGACAAAGCCAAACGCAAATTCATTTAGCATAACCTCAAAAGAGTACAAGAGATTGCTGCTTTCTTACAACATCTCGAACCTTTTAGGATGTTTGGATCCTTACCATATACAAGAATTTAGTGCTAAAAAATAACCTAATCTCTAAATATCTCGCGCACCTCTTTCTTTAAATGAGTTGGCTTGTAGCTTCTTGGTTGTTTTGGTTCTGTATAACCACCTCCTAGGTTTATATAACCTCTTTAGTTCTCCTCTAAAGCAAATAGGAATCATACTCTATTAAAAATACTAATCTTATTAGAATTAATTCATGTAGCACACTTTTTAAATTCTAAAAACTATATATGAATAACCATATTTAACAGCTTCCTGGGCTCCAATCTTTTCATCTTTACGAAGGTATGGATCACATGAGATGATCCACACTGCATGAACAGATGAACATTACACAAAACGACATCACTCAGTCCTTTGTCTTCCAGAATCCATGAGGTTATCCAAGAATCTTGTCTTCTTTTGTGCTCCCCCTCTTTTCTCCTTCTCAGGCGGCTCCTTTTCTTGCAATGTTTATTTATTTCATGCTCATCTGGACTTCATTTTGAGATGATCTTTCCTGCATTTTCCACGCTTTACTTTTCAGAAAGAGATGCCCATTTGCACGCACTGAGTTCTGAAAGTCCAGTTTTTTACTGCAGTCGCAAAAGAGTGGCGTTCTATAATGCGCACCCTCAAACTATATTAATTTTGACCGAATATATTATTTAAAGGGATCATTCATATTATACCACTCGTTGTCTCAATGACATGTGGGTTTAGAGTGGTACAGTATGAATTATCTCTTATTTAAAATGTACAGTTTGGATGTATAAAAATGATATGAATGAATTTATCATAAAAAATACTTTCATTTACACTTTTGACAACTATTTTGGAATGATAATAAGATAATTTATTGGTCGAAGAAGCATCTTTTTGAATTTAAAAGTTAAAAACGTCAAGAGGGAGTAGCACTGCTAACCACTGAACTTCTGCCAGGCCCACGCGTAACTCCCCGCTTTCATGCGATGGTGACGCAAACACCCGATGTAATCTGCAGGATTGGATTATTGTATTGCTTAGTGAATGGGGAATCCATCGCCCAAATCTTATCTAAGCTACAAGTCTATATGAAAATCTTGGAAGCACACATGAGAACAACCTGTTTTCTGCCTACCGAAGATAGTTAAAAGACTGCAAGCAGCAGACTTCAACAGTACAAAAATAGAGATGTAGGTTTTATTTGGCAGAACTATCTCAGCTCCACCTTAGATCTGAAACTTGTAGGCTAAAATAAAGTGAATTAAGTTTATATTTTTAGTCTAAAATGTAAACAAAATGATCCATATAAACACTCTTAATATACCCACAGCTCTAACTCCATAAATTTCTAGAGCTAAAAATACACTGCTCCACCAATTTTATAGATTTTGGTAGAGCTGGAGCTGTACCTACACCCCTGTAATATCCCAGTTTCTTGTTTAGAAGGCTTAGAAAATAAATATTGAGAAGAGAAGGTGTGGCGAGTCGGGCACCGACTCGGTCAGGTTGAGCCCAGAGCGGCGTGGTGGGCAGAGGCGTGGTGGGGCTAATATATATATATATCATATATATATATATATATATATATATATATATATATATATATATATATATGGAATATATCTAGTGCTAAAGGTGATTTTAGTGCCAACATGCTAAAATCTAATCTGGACCCTTGGATCAAGTTTTGAATATATATATATAACTTTTGGAAGTAGTTACTCTCACCTCTAAAATCTCACTTCTGAAATACCACCTAAACAAACTTAAAATACTCATTTATCATTTTGGGTACACTCATACACTAATTATAAGATACTCCAATATGAGCCACATGAAATAATTGCAAGAGAGTTCATGATTTTTAGCGTATTTTGTAAATACCTTCATATACATACATAAAAAGGAGTATGTCCAAAAAATGTGCATACCACCTCTGAAAAAATATACATACCACCTAGATGATATTATATACTCGTATACTAAGCATACGTACCCTCCGTCGCACGAGATACCCTATATATTGTGAGATACGGTATAGGGAGTAATTACTCCCGAGAGTAGAAAAAAGGCTTTTATATATATATATATAGTTGAAATTTCTGGCAAGTTATAAGTCTTATATATTGTACTTACTATGACTCTGTTTGGGAGAGCTCCAGATCCCAGCTCCAGCTCAGATCTGAAACTTATAGGCTAAACTAAAGTGAATTAAGTTTATATTTTTAATCTCAAATGTAAACAAGATGATCTACCTAAACACTCTTAATGTACCCACACTCCAGCTCCACAAATTTCGAGTTAGAAATACCTGCTCCACCAACTCCTGATTTTGGTAGAGCCGAGCATCCCAAATACCCCCTATATATTAAACTTCGAATAGCAATCACTAGTACAGGTTCACTTGATTCTTAGACCCCCTTCTTTAGAAATTTCTGGCTCCGCCACTACTTCGGCCCACAGCCATAAAAGGAAATAGCCTGTACGTATGTAGCCTCCTTGCATACTTCTTTATTATTATTATTATTATTATTATTATTATTATTATTATTATTATATTCTCTTTAATGCATTGTAAATCTATGCTTATTCTTGACAGTAGAAGCACTATTAGGTGACATCTATGACCTTCCACGCTCCACTATCATAACAGGTGGTCGGCACTATAGATGTCCTTATGTCGATCTTGTGTACCGTGGTAGGTACCTATTGAGTTCGGCAGGAGGGGGTATTGCTAAGCATGGGCAATGCGGCAGGTCTTGTAGAGCCCAACATGCTTAGTAGGTAGGTTCCTATGGTGATCCCGCCCTACTTGTTGTGATGAATGGTGCTGTCGTAGTACCAGCTACCACCGAGCTAGAGGAGTGTAGCATGTGACATTGATGTTGCTTCCACTGCCATGAACGGGCTATTTTTACAATTTCGTTCAGACTACAGCCAAATTTGCACAAAAAATGTACGACGGGACCATATAAGCCAGTTGTAGATTGATTATGTGGTCATGTTAGTACTGGACGGTGTAGCTGGACAGCATTGCCGTGCTATGTCAAAGCATGTTGTCCAAGTTTGTGAGCCTGTTTTGGAGTACCTATGTTATGTTTCATAGTTTTCCTATGTTGTGAATAGTGTAGGCCATCGTTTAGGGTTTTCATAGTGTGCAATAACACTGAATTTAGTTGAGCGATTTAAAAGTTATGGCATCAGGAGACTACCATCCAAAAATTAGTTGTTGTTGGTCGCTGTCGTGTTAATTTGCTTATTGTGCTTAGTAGATGGCCAAATTAATTTGAGTTCATAACTAGAGAAAGTTAAGTTTTCAAACTTTCAAAAAAGTGGTATGGTTTTTCACTTTTGGTAATGTATAAAAATAGATATAAAATTATTAAGCTTGTTGTCAAGTAATGCAATAAAATGGTATTCGGAGTTAAAAACGAGTGCTTGTATGGATTAATCAAGATTTTGGCCAACTAAGAAAGTGTGGCAGATATTGTGTAGTTTTCATAAAATATATGATTTATTTGGTTTGGGTTTCCGTGGAGAGTTATGGTCATTTGATTTAGCAGGACAACAAAGAATTATGGTTGCGATCAGTAGTTGTTTTCTAATACAATGATTACAATAATTTTCTTATTATGCTTGGCCTTGTTTACATATTGTCTATTCATCAACGGAAGTTGCATAAATGAAAATTTGGTGGTATCCAAAACAGTGTTGCATTATTGTATTGCATTCATACATCGGACCTACCTCGGGTAGGCATACCATAGGAGTAGGAAGATAAAGATCTACTTGGGTAGGAACTCCACGAGAGTGGAGACTTGACCCCATATGAAAGAGGACAGGGCTAGAGTGGTTCATCGACGGGTGAGCACTCCATCTTACCGTAATACGCTACAATTATAGGCGCATCCGTTGTGCATTGTATAAAAAGAGAAAGAAGGTGAAAGTAGATGTCACAGATTACATAGTTTACGTTTATAATTTTTAGATATGAGATTTATAGATTATGATTTCTGATGCTACTGTGCTACTATGTACTTACTGAGTTCCAGACTCACCTTTTTTTATTTGTTGTTTTAGGTGGCCGATGAGAACATCGTACATGGGATGAGAGTAACATATACATCACGTGTGTCACAATTGTCTTATTGATCACTTCTAGTTATCTTCATTCAAACTTAGAGATTTAGCTCATATATTTAGAGTTAGTTAATGAAATCTTTAGTTTGAATTATTGGACAAGCTTGAATTACTTGATTTATCTAATATACTGTTAATTTATTATTGTCATCGTTAATAGTAAGATTGCTCCTAGGTGCATGGTTCTAAACAAAACAAAGTCGAATTGCAACTCCAATTTGACCTCTCTGGTCTGGAGAAGGTCAAGCAAAAAAGAAATATTACCCAATCAAGTGTGTGGTATAAAGTCTTCTCGGGCGTGTAGTCCCGAGCATTCTTAGACAAAAGATTCAAAGTTTAATGTTGTGCAATATCTCCATACTGCTCATTGTTATTTCATCCATATTTTTTATTGAAAGTTATTTTGCGAAGAAATAGTTAGGGAGACTATCATCGGAATTCTTAGTGATGGTTTAATTTTTGGGAGAAAATAGTAATGGCGGCTTTTCGTGGTACTACGACGTTACAAGAAAATAGTTAAATGATCTGAAGTGATGCAAATTACTGTAATCTCACTGTAACAGCACAGCAGAACATCCAGTTAGGCCATGGGTGAAGTTAGGAAAGGAGCTAAAAAATATTTTACTTGCATGGCATGCAATCTGCAGCTTACATACACGGTTGGGACTTTGGTACCGAGGCTTAGTGTTTTCTTGATGCATGCTTGACATGGAAAGCAAACCCGTTCTTACACATCATTCTGTACAAGCATTGTATTATGGTATTTGTTTGATTGTGATTGCAGAAATCCTCAGGAATACTATACCGAGAGGTGCTTCTATGCATTTCCCTTAATACAAGTTGCATAAATTTTAAAGCAAACGAAAGAGTAAATAATCACTATCTATCTTTCATTCATGCTTTAATATTTGTGCAGCTTTTAAAAAGAGATTCATGCTTTAATATTTATGTAACTTTTGAAAAAAAGATGTATAGAAGCATCTCTTATACTATAAACATAACAAGTGTCTTTGAGTTTTTTTGGCGTACTCCCGGCGGTCACAAAAGAATGACGTACTAGAATATGTGAAGTCAAATCCTATTAACTTTGACCAAAAATACTGTTTAACATATCGTTTGGATATATGAAATTATACGAGTGAGTTTATCATAAAAACATATACTTCCATAATTTTGCAAATTTACAACTTTTATCGAATACATGGTAAGAGAATTTAGTAATCAAAAGAATATAGTTGACTTTGAAAAGTCAAAAGAAAATTGAGCCGAGCTCGGCTCGGCTCGGAGCATGAAACGAGCTGCAAATTAGGCTCGGCTCGGGCTCGGTCGAGCCTCGAGCCGGCTCGTTGAGGCTCGTGAGCCAAGCCTGCAGCCACCAAAACCAATCCATCGATTCGAGTCATTCGTGAGCCAAATCAGTTGTTTGTAATGTAAATCATCAAGTGCTGAGTATATTTATTTCTGCATTATCTCGTTCAATGTTTGCATTCTTGTTAATGGGATATTGATGGCATTGTTATTTGTTTCATAACTTCACCAATCACCACAGAAGCAGCTGACCGGTAACAAGCCTAACGAGCCGCTCGCGAGCCAACTCGAGCTCGGCTCGTTAGCTGAGCAAGCTAAGTAGTAGACTCGGACTCAGCTCACTGTTGCATCGAGCCGAGCCGAGCCGCACCGAGCCGAGCTGCGAGCCTCGAGCTTAATTTCCAGCCCTACAACCAGGTGCATTATTGCACAGCCAGGCCATACGATTTGGTCTAAAGCAAATAAGTGCACACGAAAGGGCGATGATCAATTGGCAGGAATGGAACCAACTCCCACCATTGTCACTGCTTAGATAAACCTCAAACAAATGTGTGTCGGCGAATAGAATGAACCAACCGAAATTCTGAAGAAAAGGAGAGCGTGTGATGTAGCTGTCACACTGCACTTTCAGAGTTTTTTTTATTAATTAGGTGGTGAATTGATGGAGGTGGAAGTTGTTTTCTTCAGCCGTCCTCTGCTGCTTAGTGGATACAGGATTTGATTCTTGCACTGATCAATTGGCAGGGAACGAGAAAGGGTTATCTCAACAACTGGAGTTTCTGCTTTTTCTGAAAGCACAAAGCATGTTCATTAAGAAAAATAAAAGTTATACGATGCAATGGCACCTCCGTGTGAGTCAAAAAATATCATATGTAATTAGTGTTTATGTACAAAGAATACACTAAACTTCGGCGTCAATACATCACAGTATTTTTCAAGAAAATTGGAAATATAACTCGTCATTTTCCTTAAATATTTATTGATTGACTGGCCTAGGTAAGAAAGTTCTTTGGTGTCATCCAGAGATGCAAAAGATATCTTGCAACCTGTATCAGTCAAATCAATCGATTGCCTAAATAGATCAGCACGAACTTTGTTAGGCTATCTCCAACAGCATTCTCTAAATCTAGATCTCTATATCTCTATATACAGAATTCACTAAAAAGATTCCTTCTTTACATCTCTTCCCTCTCCAATAGTATTCCCCAAATTCTACTCTCTATTTTCTCCCTCATATATTATAATGATATTTTATAACCGCCATACGAGCAACGTTTATTTTTTATTGAAAAAAAATTGAATGGTTATTTTTAATTGCGAGAATTTAAAATTTGAAATTAGAATAAACCGCCATACGAGCAACGTTTATTTTTTATTGGAAAAAAATCGAATGGCTATTTTTAATTGCGAGAATTTAAAATTTGAAATTTATTCTAATAGTGCTAAAGATGGCATCTTATCTATTATTGATCATGCTCTACGGTCATAGCTATTATGTCGACTTGACAATAAATTATATAAATTAATATATTAATGGATAATTCATACCATATAATTGTATTAGCTAACAGATTCATAGATGAGCTTAAAAAATGTCTATCTGTTAACCAACTAAGTACGTACCAACCAGAGGCGTATCCACCGTCGGAAATTTGGGCTACTGGTCGAGGGCTGGTGCGGCCATTTCACCTCCGATCGGTCGAATCCTCCCTCCTCTTAATATTCCTAACGTCAGAAAGAAGTAGAGACATGGCACCATGGCGACAAATCGATAGATTTAACAACTGGCAATTAGGAGTAAGATGTAAGAAGAAAAGTAGAAAACAATACTGCCATTCATGTGGATCATCAAAATTAGTCATCACTCCCTTACTCTCATGGGTTTTCACCTAGTACAGTACTCAGAATCCTTTACTGTAGTGCAGCACTAGGAGTCCGAGAGACGAACAGTGTCGGTGTTGTCTTGCAGGCGGTAGACCGACGCATGGGCGATTGCGGGCGGCAAACGCACGGGTGGGCGTGACCACGCGGTGGGTGGTTGATTCGCGAGAACTCACCGCAGCACGCCGGCACCGATGGGTGCCGAAGACCCGGAGTCGAGGGCGCCAGGCGTGCACCGTGGTCGAGCGGATGGGTGGCCGATAATGGCGAGGCCCAAGAAGAGTTATCGGCCGCTTAGAGCGCGGGGCAAAATGCGCATCGTCAGAGGAGTGCCGGGCGGAACACACATCACTAGAGGAGAGGAATCGGCCGCTCGGAGCGCTGTCTAGCCGATGGCTGAACACGCATCTCCAAAGCCCAGAGAGAAACCGAGGCTCCCTCCGTCTAGCCGGCAGCCAAACGCGCATTGCCAAAGTCCAGATAGGAACCAAGCCTAGGTATGAAAAAATTGCCTCAAATTCCAATGCTATGCCCCATGCCTGAATGCCTTTTGTTGTAATAACTGATGTCTGATTTTTGTATTCTATTGCCCAAGTCTATTCTATTGACTGATTGATATTTTTGTCTCTCTGATTTAATATGTATGAATTTGAAATTTGGTTGGTAATAGATCAGTAGATGTATCATTAGTATGTTTATGTTGAGTCAGAACTTCGGTATAGGAGCCCCACCTCTACTTTTATCCTGGATTCGCCACTGGTACTAACGATAACTCCTAATCTCTAATTAGGTTAGGTCCTAATCCTATTCAAGAATATGTGGTTCAGGCAAGTTACTTAAGCTGTTGTACAACTCCAGATAAAATTTAGGTAGCATCTCCCTATTATTCTCCAAATACACATCTCGACGACAAGTCAAGAGGGTGTATATCCAGAGAACACTAGGGAGATGCTGCCAAATCTTCTTTATATTTGTACAACAGCTTAGGAATTTTCCTAAATCACATATCCTTAAACTATCAAAAAACGTGGATAATTCATGAGTTCTTTTTTATAAATATACTATTTCAGTATATTTATAAACAAACATCCTTGAACAGGAGACGTAGGCTATGCAACCTATACTCTTAACATTCATCATATTAAAGCAAAAATAATTCCAGATTAACACTAGAGTGCTATAAAGATAAATGGATGTGTGTTTGTCAAATAAAGAGTGTGAAATCTGATAGGATACGCATAATTTCAGTGCAACCTAAACTCTCTTTGTGATATACCGAATTTTCTAGTGCAAAATTCAAAGGATTTGAAGGAATGATCACCTTTGAAGAAAACCACAAATAAAGAAAAATTGAGGGGAAATCTTCTCAAGTTAGGTCTTCAACTTTGCCCTATTAACATACATCCTTGAGGATTTCATAATTTCCCATCCAAGTATTGATTTCAACCAGAGAATATAGTGTTTTTTGGGGCGGCGATGGATTTGTTTGCCTCTAGAACAATAACAGAGGAGAGTTCAGGCCGAGAGTGTAAATAGCCTAGTGAGGCACATTACAATTAGTTCTCACGTTAAAATCGATTGTGATGTGCATATACACGTCGCGATTGGTTCTAATGTGCCATATACATCACAATCGGTTCTTAGGTAGGAACCAATTGTGATGTGCATATGTACATCATGTGCTTAATTCTATATCACAATCGGTTCTAACCTATGATTCCCTATAAATTATTACACTCTCGTCGAATCATTTATCATAATAGATTTTTTTTTCTGAAAAAGTTGAGAACTGACCCAAATAAAGCGATAGTATTGTACTATTATATAGTAGTGCTATCAGATGATCAACAGAAAGCCTCTCCACTTCCCTTAGCTTCCACGAACACTAGTCAATCATCATTGCTATCGTCCTAGCACATTTCTATGCACGAAATGTGCGTCAGTGAGGGAATGATGCAACAATGCAGATTGACAATTCATCACGTTTTCACGGGCTAGCGTTCTTAGCGAGAATAATATAATCCAACTGGAAAGCAGGCGGCTCCGTGCACATATGCATGCCTGTCGTCTCATCATCTCGATGATCACAAGATTAGGAAGGATCACGATCTAAGGTTTGATTTCGATGCTCTAACTTTTCAGTTAGCAAAAATGCCATACAACCAATCGGACTGCAAAGCGTTGGCAAAAAGATGTGGAGGTGTACTAGTAGCTAGAGCCAGCTCAATTAATCCTGCAAATGGACGTCTCTGTCTGAGCTCTCGGCTTGATCTACTCGTGGCAAATGTGTGTCCAGTCCAGTGCAGCAATCGTGGATTTTATTTGGATTTGGGTCTATCCTGATAACCTGCACAAGGATGACTCGAGTGATTGTACGGCGAGAATCCTTCTCCAGTTGTGGAACAGCATTATGCATTTCTGTTGGAACAGGATATTGGGCGACGATGCTTTAAGAATCAATTCAAAGCAGTCATGACGGGCGGAACGGCGGCTGCTGGTGGCGATCGATTTCATGGTCGCAGCTATGGTGGTCAACTTCGTCCTGCTCGTGGTGGTCTTCGTCCCCCAAGATTTCAAGTTGGTGGTCGTGGACGGTATGGAGTCCGTGATCGCGTTCAAGATTTTGCAATGATTCAAATAGCCGCGGTGTTCTTGGTGGGGGCGCTCAGAATGTTGGAAATCCAGTGGGCTTCCGGATTGCTTCCGCGGAGAAGGTTTCTGATGATATTTTCGCTAAGCAATCCAATAAAAAGGGGGAGAGCTCTGCGATCCAAGCTGGTAGCAATAAAGGCTACGTTCAGGGGAACATATTGGATGCGGTTTTGGGCTCTATTGCAGTCTGAGGACAACAGGGAGACCATTCGACTGGTTTGCAATGCATTGGAGGTTGTAGCGTTGGACATTTTTTCAAAGAATGGATGGAGAAGCAATTATAGAATTTGCTTTTAATTTTACACTCTCTTTATCTCTTTTTTATAATAATGATATGCGGATGTGATATTTGTAAGAACTCGACTGTGTGCAATTGCAGAGGTCGGATTTTAAACCTTTATCTAAAAAAAATAGTAGTAGTTCCAATGCTGAATTGTCACTATATTTGATGCAGGCTTCTTCTTTTTTTTAAAAAAAAATATAGTTCCCTTCTAAATAAAATTACAAATCTAACCCCCTAGCCACCACAGAAGACGCCTTCTACGCTCCTCTACTATGGATGGGCCTCCCTTGCTCCCCCTTTACGGCACTGGTCCTCCCGCGCAAGCCGCGCCCACGTCCACGCATGCCACCTCCACTCCCGTGCTCCCGCTCCTTCCGTGCCGCCAGAGCACGGCAACCGCCTGCTGCCACGCTCACCGCCCACCTCCCGCACCATGCGTCCGCGGCACCCTAGCCTACCGCACTCCCTGGGCGTGTGTCGCATGCTGCGCCTTTCGCGGTAGGGGGGGCTAGATTAGTAATTTTTTAAGAGAACCATTTTTGCAAAAAAAAAAGTTAGAGAGAGGACCAAAATAGTAATCACTTCTTCAATTACTACTTCTGTTGATTTTTATAATGCGTGGTTTGACTTGTTGCAATCTTTAAATTTGAACTTTGATGGTTAATTTCTTTTATACTATTTTGCTCATAGCTACAAAATCATAATCATAACAAAACGTTTTCAAAGAGGAATCAACCGGTGTCACTTTTGTGTCACAGGATCTATAATATTGGACTAACTATTGGTCAAAGTTTACGAGTTTTGAATCCCAAATAATGTGAAGGCCTTATAAAAATAACAGAGATAGTAGTATCAAATGGGGCTGGCAAAAAAACTCATCAGGGCTCGAACAAAACTTTCTTCAATTACAGTAGTTAATAGGTTTAAAGTTAAAATGAGGTAATTTTGCGCGAAAAAAGTTAATGAAGCCTGGCTCGGCTTGACAGTAATTTGTTAGCTCGAATTTGAAATAACCACTTAAATGGTATATAAAATGATTTTATGTCGAACTATATCAGTTTCAAGACAAGCACAATAAAAGCTCATTAAGCTCGATATTCAGACATAATTATCATGAGAAGGCAAGCTATAAGTGAAATGGTGTGGAAAAATAAAATCTAGTGCTTACGGTGGTTGCAAAAAAAAGGTTCAGATTCTTCGAGGGGTAAACGCGAACAAATAACTTGTGAGAATGTGAAATCCGATGCTTCCGTTGAGTGGAGATTACATTTTGTTCGAGTAAAGCCCCAGGCTTGCATCAAGCAAGCACGCATGATCTGTCATAACATTCACAATGATTTTGTTCGAGCGTAACGAAGACTTCGAGAACTCCCTCCGTCCCTCCCTGCCAAAATGAATAGTCCCGTTTAGAATACGGAAATTTCCTACGAATCTTACGGAAACCAAATTCTTTGTAGAATTTTCTTGAAATTCCTGCGTCCCAAAACCAGGAGAACATGTACACAACGCAGCCATTTGCGCTAAAATTAAGATTCTTCTGGGAAAAGAATCTGTACATTTCTTAAGGAGAACTCGTACATTACATATTTGCAGGTTACAGGTACCGAGGTACGATCTCTTTTTCGCCATTCCTCTCTCTTTTATCTTGTTTTATGTATCACTTTGTTAGCTCCTTATTTTACTGGAAGATTATGTGAAGATCTACTCATGCGCACAGGTAATGAGTATTTGACTGTATTTAAGCTAGGAGTGCTCAGGTTTGAATTTAATTTGAATTGGATTTCAAATTGAAGCAATTTGAACTGTTTTTAGTCAGGAGCGGTACTATTGGCCATGTAATAACAGCAATTTAAGCTAGTTTCAGTCAAGAGCGGCACTACTGGTCTTGTAATGACGATACTACCAACCTATGGCGACGGTAGTGCTGGCGAGTGGTGTCTCTAGGTTGAGTGAAATCGGCACTACTGGCCAGACGGGTCGGTACTACCGACAAAGCGGTACTACCGACTTTTCTAAGCCGGTAGTTATTTTCTAGAGCAATGTATCTCGGGGGTTTTAGTGCAACCGACGGCCAAGGTTTTACCGGACTTGTGGTACTACTGGCCTACGACTGACGGTAGTATTGATATTATGAACGAGATATGATTTATTTTGAGCAATTGGATAATTATTGCATATCAATTGGACATTCTTATGCGATGTATTTTCTTATCTTTGATGGTTACAGAATGACGGTGCTAGATCATGGTGAGGCAGAGGATAGCTGGACTAGGCGAGGTGCGTTCGAGGTCCAAACGGTCGGGGATCGCCGGAGGATAACCGTAGGCGGAGTCGCCACGAGCCTAGAAAACAAGGAAATGGTTGGGATACTAGCTTGGAGCTGCTCAGATCAAAGAGACTCATTGGATCGCGGTTTAGAAGATAGAGCAACTGTCAAGTTAGCTAGCTTTGGGAAGCATGCAAAATCTGTTATGTTAATAGGTTGCAAGTTAGCCCAAATCTAAGTGAGCGAGTCAATCCTAACACTTGATAGTGTTCCTTAGGAGTGAAGGAACTCATCTAAGAGTGGAGGATGACTTAAGAGTAATATAAATAGAGGGGTAGGAGTAGCTCTCCCCTTTCGAAGGTTTTGTGTACTCCTTCGAGATTTCTTCATTTTGTTGTGAGGCTTTGTAAACCTTCCTCATAAGAAATAAAAGTTTCATTTCCTTCTTCTGAATTTACTTTCAGCATTTACATTATAATTTAAATTCAGCACTTAAATTTAGTATGTACTTTTCGCTCATTTGGATTTACCTCCCTTTCTTCTAAACGCTTGAGGATTTTATGCAAAAGATGAATGATTGATAGATGAATCTTCTTCAAATCATATTCTCGTTATCTAGACAATATTTTGTAAGAATTTGATCTTTTTGCTCAATCTTTGAGAAATCTTTGTAGATCACGTTTTAGGCCTTTGTTTCTTGTGTTCTTTCTTGCTGTGACAAGTGGAGGATATCCAAGATTATCTTGATCATCAAAACCCCACGACTAATTCCAACATCAAGACTTTGATTTTTGTCCAATTTTGATGCACTCTTCCTTTGAATTGGAAAGGTTCGGAATTTTGACGTCCAATGGATTAAAGGATGGAATAGACTCTTGACCTCTATAAAAAGGTGCTTACAAATTTTCATGTGTGTTGGTCCAACCAATCTAAAAGTTCATTGATTTTGGTTTTAAGATCGTGCTATTTTATCCTTTATTCTTGAAGCCGACAATACTACCCAGAACGAGCGGTAGTGCAACCTACCACTACCACCAAGAACAAGCGGTAGTACCGACATCTGGCACTACCACCCCTGTGCTGCGGAAGTACCAGCTAGAACAGATTTTTCTATTTTTACTCTTTTGCGCTGAATCGTTTGAAGTGAGCTTTGGTTGGAATCATCTCAAGGAAAAAAATTATTTGTAATCATTCACCCTTATCGCTATTTTGGTCCTTCATTTACTCTCAACACCTGCATATAGAACCCAAAAAAAACATGCATAAAGCCAAGAAGGCCAAATCCTAGAGTAGCACTTAACTATAGCTCTCCCTATGTCAGCCACCCACCCTAGCTAGTAGCTAGACCTTGCAAGCTTCGTCCTGCACCTTGGCGCCGTCGAGCGCGCCGCTCTCCTCGGCGGCGTAGCTGGCATGCACGCTGTAGAGCACGTACACCAGCACGGCGGCCGCCGAGAAGAACCCGAACCGGATGTAGGACGGCAGGTCCAGCGACCCGAGCAGGAAGACGTTGAGGAAGACGGACGCCGCCGGCACCCACGGCATGCCGGGCACGCCCCACAGCTCAGGCTCGTGCGCCTGCGGCACCAGCGCCTGGAACACGCCGACCGTGGCCAGCGCGCCGGCCGCACACGACACGAGGAGCGCGACCCTGGTGCCCCCGTGCGGCGCTAGCTTCCACACCAGCGTGAAGGAGAGCGCGATCAGGGAGAAGGCGAGGATGAACGCGAGCGTCGGCCAGGCGTCGCTGCCGGCTGCGACGTAGCGGCGGTACACGACGGCGTTGGCCACCATGTAGAAGACGAAGAGCGTGCCGATGCAGACGAGTTTCAGGAGGATGTCCAGCTCCGTGAAGAGCGCGAGCGCCGCTGTGAAAAGCCCTGTAAAAAAGTCGAGGTGGTCAGCGGTTAACGCAAAGGAGGGAAAACTGTTGAAAAATCGTTTGACCTCTCCAAAGAACATGTCATTATCTTTCTTCCACAGTAGAAATTATTCAGTAGCAAGTCTAGAAGCCTTAGCAACCAAAAGATCACATGATCAAATCATGGAAATTTCATAAATAAATAAAAAGCGCCTAACATGCAATTCATTTAGCCCAGTTTGGGGGCCATAGTTTTTCTAAAAAACCTTTTTTTTTCTTCTTAGGCTAAAAGCTAGCTATAGCTTTTTATGAAAGGTCGTTTGACAAACAACTAATTTTTCTCAATGATAAGCTGCAAAAGCATGTACCACCCTACTTTGGCTTTTAGTTTTCGTTAGTTATATATAGCTTCTAAGTTATATCAAAAGTCGTTTAAAAACTAACCCGTTTGGAGATTTAGGGCCTATTTGGTAGATCTCCAAATGCTAGCTATTCACATGAGATTTTAATTAAACTTGTAGACTAAAATAAAGTTAATTAAGTTTATATTTTTGGTCTAAAATGTAAACAAGATAATCCATCTAAACACTCTTAATATACTCATAGCTTCAGCTCCACGGATCTGGTGAAGTTAGAAATACCCAGCTCCATTAGATCTATGAGCTCTACCAAACACACCCTTAGTGACTTTCCAAAACTGAAGCTGAATTTAACCTGAGGCCAAAGACATGGGGTGTCTTGCCAGGTGCACTAACAACATGGCGTGTCATTAACTTTAGGACCAAATTGTTGATAGGAAAAATGCCAAGGTAGGCAGCATGCAGTTAATGCAAAGTCAAGAGTGTAATTCGTAATCGTAGTCATTTTTAAAGCTTAGCAAGTGAGATATCACGAGCCATAATCTTTCTCGACGAGGCGTATCATCATCTTTTCTTTTTTAGCAGGGGTGCACTCTGTTGTCATACCCACCTATCCTTAGGGGTGGTAACTCCTGACCGTTCCTTTTATATATCAAATAGTGTAGTTTGTTATCATAGTCATTCTTAGGACTTAGCAAATCAGATCATACAATTCAAGGACACGGATGTCTCACTGGAGTGCACTAACTGCATGCAGGTTAGCATATCATCATCTTGTCGAATAGAGCTGTGAGATTGACGGCCGACTAGACATTGCACAGCCGCACAGGGGGCTAGGCTGGCTATCAAGCTTCACAAGATGTTACTGGACTTCTTTCGAAATCGATATAGTTTAACCTAAAATTATTTTACTTATTATTTAAATGGTTATTTCAAATTCAAGCAGACGAGACGCTACCAAGCTAAACCTCATTGAACTTTTTTCATTTTAAATGTACACATTTCAATTTTAAATCAGTTACGACTGTAATCAAAGTAATTTTGATTCGATTCCTAACGGGGTAATTAATTTTGTTTTCCAGCCCTAGCACAGGCACGACGGTACGACCCATGTGATCCGCCATTCGTCTCAATCAGAATATAGGCTATAAGCACCAGTGCTAATCTGGTTCTTCTTTTGCCCGTTTCTCTGGCCTTTACCTCGTAACCCAAAAACCCGTGAAAGTAACAGTTCCCAGGCCGCAAAGGTACAAAAAGCTAAGAAAACGCAGCAACATGGATTGCAAGCATGCAACGGCTTGTCGCCGTCGCTCCCATTACATTGCTCACGGAAAGCAATTTGGTTATTGAAAGATTATGCAGAAGTCTATTCATGTTGGTGATAAATATTTGATTTTATTTGAGTAAGAAGTGCTCAGGTTTAAATTTGATTTAAATTGGATTTCAAATTAAAGCAAGTTGAGCTGTTTTCAGTCAGGAGTGGTAGCGGCACTACTGGGCTTTCTGAGCTGGTAGTTATTTTCCAGAAAAGATATCTCAAGGGGTCATCAGAGGATGATCGAAGACGGAGTTGCTGCAAGCTTAGAAGATAAGAGAGTGACTGAGATGCTAGTTTGGAACTGCTCGGATCAAGGAGAGCAGTTGGATTACGGTTTAGAAGATGGAGTAGTGTCAAATTAGTCTACTTTGAGAAACGTGTAAAACCCATTATAGTATTAGGTTACGGGTTAACCTATGTATAAGTGAGAGAGAATCTCAACCTTTGATGAGGTTTTTTTTTGGGCCAAGAAGAACTCATTTAATGGTGAAGAATGACTCAAGAGTAGTATAAATAGAGGGGGTAATGGTAGCTCTTCCCTTTTAAAGGTTTTATGTGCTCCTTTGACCTTTCTTCATTTTGTTGTGAGGTTTTGTAAACTTTCCTTCTAAGAAATAAAATTTTTATTTCCTTGCTTCTAAATTTACTTTTAGTCTTTACATTATACTTTAAATGCAGTATTTATATTCTGCAATTTAAATTCTTACTATTTACTTCCCGCACATTTGGATTTGTCTTCCCTCTTTTTAAATGCTTATGGCTTGTATGCCAAGAATAAATAATTAATGGATGAATCTTCTTCAGATCATATCCTTATCATCTAGGCAATATTTTGCAAGAATTTGATCTTTTTGCTCAATTTCTAAAAAATCTTTGTAGATCGCGTTTGAGGCTTTTGTTTCTTGTGTTCTTACTTGTTGTGACAAGTGGGAGGATATCCAAGATCACTTTGATCATTAAAGCCCCATGAGCAAATCTAAGATCAAGACTTCGATTTTTTTTGTCCAATTTTAGTGCACTCTTTCTTTCAATTGGAAAAGATCAAAACTTTGACTTCAATTGTATTGAAGAATGAAATAGGTTTCTGACCTTCATAAAATGGTGCATACAAAGTTTTATGCATGTTGGTCCAGCCGATCTAAAGTTTCATTGATTTTGGTTTTGAAATCGTGCTATTTTGCCCTTTGTTCTTGAAGTCAGCAATACTGCCCAAATCTAGGCGTAGTACCATCCACCGGCACTATCGTCCCCTGTGCTGTGATAGTACCGACCAAAGTGAGTTTTCTTTGATTTTCTCCTTTGCGGTTGAGAGTTTTAAATGGGTTTTTGGTTGGATCCATTAAGTGAGGGAAAAAAATTAATTGTGATTATTCACCCTTTCTGGTCACTATTCCAGTTCTTCAGATATTGTTGTTGCTGTCGATCGCTAGGTCAAATAGCTCATCCATTCTTTGTGAAAAGTGATGCATGCAACATGCTATATGCAAGATTCATCTGTCCAAAAAATATTTGCGAACTTGCACTGGCAAATGAGTTGGGAAGGGAGGATTTGGATTCAAGTTCTTAGGATCTAGTTGACAATTGAGCTAAGTCCAAAAAGTTCCCAGAGAAAACATCACCGAAACATTCAGAAAGTGTTGTTTTTTCGTTGTTGCGTTGGCAGCGGTGATCTTTCTCCGTCAAGCAAGAAACCCGGTACTAGCGAGCTAGCGCGTGTCATCGGTCAAAGGTAGGGCGGTTACTGCAACGGAAGATGGAGAAGTGGCTTTCGACCGTACCGAGGAAGGCCGAGGCGTTGACGGGCGTGGCCGTCTTGGGGTGCACCTTGGCGAGCCACGCCGGCATGACGCCGGAGCGGCCGATGACGCAGAGGTACCTGGCCTGCCCCAGCATCGCGACCATCAGCGACGTCAGGATGCCGAGGCTCGCGCCGGCGCCGATCACGTTCGACACCCACCCCCACCCCGAGCTCCCCTTGAACGCGCCGGAGAAGGGCGCCTCCGTGTCGATCTGCACACGGCAGACAAGTACATAAGCTCAGCTCTGGTGAAAACAGTAAAAGGGCGCAGATACCAGACATAAATAAAATCTGACCACGGTACGTACTGCATGAGCGATCGATAATTCGTGCTCGAGAAAGGCCTTTAGCCATGACCAGAGCTTATCGGAGGTCTCTAATTATTTTGGAGTGGCTAAGCTCATTGGATGCAAGCATTTTCTTGATTTGTTGCAACAACTCTCGAATTATTTTGTAAGGTGTTTTATTTTGTTACAATGTGTCTTCTCAAATGTCTCGAATGTCGTAGTAAGAGAATTTTTGTCGCATTTGTGTTGTGGATTAGTTGCACTGGATTTTTTTTTTCAGCAAGGTATGCTAGATTGGTGCGTTATTTTTCTTATAATGGGTTGTTGCAAACATTGCAAATTTTGTTGCGTGTTTGTTGGATTAAAGTTACGCCTCATTGTGAATTTTGATGCATATTTAAATGTTTGTTTCAAAACTTTTGTACTATGTTTTCAAATGCATATTTTATAAGAACGAGATCTGCGATTTAAAATGAAGTTTCTCGAGGGAATAGAATTTGTTTCTCTTTTTTTTCCTCATTATACGTCAGGATGTTAGTAAGAACACAATCAGCAAGGGCCACCAAGAAAGAGAAGGCTCGGAAAGGTAACATTTTGTAGATGCTCTATTCTCCTAGAAAGTAGATCTAGGCCGTCCAGCGACATCGACAGCAGATTCATCCCAAAATCATATGGCCAACATCCCAAAAAGGAAGAAAGCAAAACAAGAACGAGAAAAGAAAAAAGAAAAGAAAGCGAGTACTGGAATCGTATGCCGGTGGCATCGACTGTGCCAACCATCTATCCTCTTCAACTATAGCTCATTTGACCATAGGCAATATATTCCCATAATTATCCTCACCTACACAAGTAAAGGTGAGCTCTCTTCTAGCTGAGACTAAGATCCTGTTCTGTAGAGTTTTAGATCTTAATTTTATCTTAGATCTGAAAAATATAGGCTAAAATAAAGTGAATTAACTTTATATTTTTAGTCTAAAATGTAAATAATATGACCCGCCTAAACACTCTTAATATATTCACAGCTTTAGCTCCACGAATCTGGTGGAGTTAGGAATACCCAGCTCCACCAGATCAGCTAAGAATATCCAGCTCCACCGGATCTACAAATCTAATGAATCTGGAGCTGTACCAAACACAGCCTAACAAGCAACAAACATCTTGATCTATATGCCTATATAGGAATATCAATTTTGCTAAAGATGGTGTCCTGGAAATGGCAGGATTTGGTTCTCTTCAAAGTCTGCATATTGACCAACAATGGCAACAAGGCAATAACTAAGCTTGAGTCATGTAAGAGGTGGCCATATCAGAGCAGTGGTAACGTACCGCGTCGTAGGGGAGGAGCATGGACATGGAGGCGGCCATGAGGCAGTAGAGCACGGTGACGATGACGACAGATCCCGAGACGCCGACGGGGATGTCGCGGGCGGGCCGCTCCACCTCCTCGGCCATGGTGGACACGGCGTCGTATCCGATGTAGCTCAGGTACACCATGGCGGCCCCGTTGAACACGCCGCCGACGCCGTGCGGGAAGAAGCCGCCCGGGTTCGCCGGGTCGGCGGGGCGCGTCAGGTTGCGGGCGTCGCCGCGCCAGAAGCCCATGACGATGATGAACAGGATGAACGCCACGTGGACCGCCGTCAGGACCATGTTCACCACCGAGCTCTCCTTGGTGCTGCCATGGCAGACAACAAGCCATTTTTTGGTCAATTCTTTTGCAGGAATACAGAATTTGGTCATAACTCATAAACAGTGGTGCTTTCAAAATCTAACCATCATATCGTTTCTCAACTTTCAATCGTTCAGGATGATATTTATCACACATGTACTGCAGAAAACGAGTTGTTCAGTTTTCTCGACTGTTTCGACCGGTGCTAGAACTGAGGAACAGACCGGCAAAGTGATCCATTTTATAGCCTCAAAACTTTATTTTCAGTAAATATGATCTCTTTCATTCGAAATAATGAAAAAACTTAGTGGGCTCGAAATGCAACAGGTATCCTTTGCCGCGCCCCCCTCCCCCCGCGGGGGGGGCGCTCGGAAGTTAGGCGACACCACGGCAGGTCCGACAAGCACGAAAGGAAGCGTAGGAACACAGGAGGAGGCAGGTTGCTGCGGTAGTCTTGTGGCCTACGTCAGATGACACGCATCACTTATCAGGTCTTCCGTACTCCAACAGATGATCCACAGGAGCTGTTTTTATGAAAAATGGTGACAAGAGAGCTAAAAAGCAAATATTTCCTGGTTGGTCACTTTTCGAGATTCTTTCTTTGGGGAAAGCTTGCCAATAAGTGCCACAAAAACATTCGATTGTTAAAGGAAGGAAAAAGTGCAACAGTGACGGACAAGATCCTTTCTCACAGAACAAAATCGCGAATGTTTCCGGGATGAACAGAATTAGAGCAAATAACTAGCCCCACCTTGCATCATTGAATCTGGTAAAAACAAAAGTAGAGGAGCAGTTGAAGAACAGGAAAGGGAGCAAACAATCACCACCAGAATCCCCTACACCAGCAGCCAAGACGCAACAAAAGTGACCTGCATTCGCTTTGGAATGCAGAGAAACAGGGGATTCCTATCTCAGTCATGCAGAACAGACAGTGCAGAGCGCCACAGGAAGAGACAATTTTTTAATTTTTATTTCTTTGACCTTTTTTTTTTGCGAAAACTTTAATGTTGTGACAGATGCGTCTGAGATTGGGAGGTACTACCGTTCTTGCACACTTAAGGTGACGTACCTGTAGCAGATGCAGACGGAGATGAGGAGGATGACGCCGACGGCGACGAGGTCGACCTCGTTGAACCCCTTGGGGAGGCCCGGCACGACGAGGCGCCACTTGCTGGGCGCGTCCACGCCGACCGCCGTGCCGAGGTACGCCGTGAAGCTGCGCGCCACGGCGGCGTTGGAGAAGACGTACTCCATGATCAGGTTCGCGCCCGTCAGGAACGCCGCGAACTCCCCTGCACACGACGTGCAAACGCAAACCGCTCGTTACATCCGAACAAGAAGGTGCCCAGTCCTCTCCTCTCACGTCCAAACAAGCTGTGCACGGAAGATGTGATAGTATCATTGTACTTCTAGTAACACGACGAGCAAGATCTGCCAAAGCCATTGAAGGGGAGGAGCAAGCACTGCTATCTGCCGTCATCCATACTCCAAAGCAGCAGAAGCTTTCAAAAGGTCAAAGAACGCCCAGATGTTACTACGTGCAGTTGCCGAAGCTTAATTGCCCCTTTGACAGTTGTTTTTTTTCTCTCTCAAATCTGACTCCTTGCCTAAACAATTGCACAAATAGTTTTTTTTTTCTCGACTGCGGAACATGTATCACCTACCATGAACGTGTATTGTGGTAGGGTTTTGGATCTACAGTAGACCAGCCGATCGTGGTAGCAAGCAGATGGCGCACCGTGGTAGGCTTGCTACCACGCCACCTTACTCGGTAGCAGTCTTGTTACTGTGCCCTGGCTCGGCAGCGCCTCTTGCTGTGGTCACCGTCCTGCCGCGGGCCGATCCACCTGCCGTAGTACACGGGCGCGGTAGCTGACGTGTGTAATCTGCCACGTCTTCCTCGGTTGGGGAACGCTATTTTTGCAAAACAAATTCATGTGGAGTCTATATTTTTTTTTTAAAAAAAAGTCTGTGATAGGAGGGGTAAAAAAATCTTTGGCTTCGGTCAGATAAGCTGGAGGATGCCTGTCGCATGCAGAGAAAATTTTCATGCATGACGAGGAAATGGTGTATAGCCTGGAGAATAAGTGTATAGGCAATGTCCAATGTTACATGCTGAGAGTTAATAGCATGAATATTACAGAGAATGTATGGAGGACTCTGTTTTTTTCTTGGTGGTGAGGAAAATGGTGGCCGTGAAAATGAGTGGGATCTTTTCTTTCAACAAAGTATAGGTCCCATTGACCCATTTGGACCAAAAGAGCAAAATGTTTTGGGATGCAAGAAAGGGACTTGCAACATTATTTGGATATGAGTATGTGTATATAATAAAATTTAAAAAAAATTGTTCGCGCTGTTTGCAAAATCTAATCTAGCATCGATTGACAAGCCAAGTGCATGTACAAAGTTGGGCAAATTTTGGTCTTAGTCCTTTCAGAATGCCCCATTCTAGAATAAATAAATAAGTCCTAAATACAGTGCAAAAATGAAAATTTATTGAAGCAACACAAACAAAGTGAATAAACCAACGAAATGGTTGAAAACAAATCTTTTAAAAAGAGGAAAGAAAAAGGAAAAACAAACCTAACCTTCAAGAAAACGAGGAGCCAAAGAATCCACGAAAAGGTGACATGAGGAGAAAGCACTGAGTTATTTTTTCCTATCTCTTTAAAATATATATTTTTTGTTGTAAATCTAGTCCACTCTCAAATAAACTTTTTTAAAAAATAACTTCTTTCTCGATTGCGGAAGGCATGGTATATGACACATGTCATCTGACACACTACATAAGTGTAGCAAGTTTTCATGCTGAGCACCCATGCCTCAACAGGTTCACAAATTTACCTTGTTGATTAGTCACTTAATTAATCACTTTACTCATTTAATCACTTAATGAAATCACTAATTAAGTGGCTTTGCTTAATTAAGTGGCTAATTAAGCCACTGCCGACCACACCTCGGTACCTCCCTATCAAGCTACCATAGCTCAGCAGGTTAGTACCACTTCCGCAATGGAACATGCTGCTCCAATATGGGAGTACGGCACGTGATGCATATCGCTTGCCATGACTTCCAGACGATCAAAGAAATGGCTATTTTTATAAAATCATTCGAAAAATGGCCAAATTTACAAAATAAGTATGTGAGAAGGGAAAAAAACAAAAATTCAAAAGTTCTGACACACACAACAGCGAAACATGGAAGAATAGCATCAATCAGCAACATCACACGTATTCTAAATTCCATCAAAAACATATGTGGGTAGTGCTTCTATACATTTCCTCTCAGTATAAATTATATAAATCTTAAAACAAGCAAATAGATAAGTAACCAACGTCCACACTTGTTTCATACTTTAATATTTTTTTAAGTTTAAAATATTGATACATAGACACTCGTCCCAACATGCAAACAACCGAAACGACAACGGAAGCAGACATAAACACGAAACCTCTCGCGTACACATAAATACTCGTAAAAGAATGCTGCTTTGAGCAACCGAACGAACGGAAGAAAGGGGAAACTAAAGAGCAAGTACACATGAAGAGGATGGATCAAATATTTAAGAAAAAAAAGAACTCATCTTTTTTTCCCCAAGATGTTTGGCGTCCCAAATGACGTGAGTAAATTGCATGAACAAAATAAAAATGATGTATGCAGGTCATGATCTTGGCATGGATAAGGCCAGCTAGCTCACCGAAGGTGACGCGGAGGTAGCTGAAGGCGCCGCCGGCGACGGGCATGTCGACGGCGAACTCGGTGTAGCAGAAGGCGGAGAGCAGCGCGCAGAGGCCGGCAATGGCGTACGACACCACGACGCCTGGCCCCGCGTACAGCCTGGTAGCGCGCCCCGTGGTGACGAACACCCCGGCGCCGACCATGCCGCCGATCCCGAGGCCAACGAGGTCCGGCCACCGCAGCGCGCGCTTCATGTCCGCCCCGGACCGCGCGCGCACGCGGCTCATCTCCTCGGCCGGCGCCGTCGCCGCGCACGCCCGCCGCGCCAGCGCTCGGCCGTACGCGCGCAGGCTCGAGAACGAGCCTCCTCCTCCTCCGCCGCCGCCGCCGCTCTGGTCCGACGACACCAGCGCGCCCTTGTCCATGGCCGTCCGGAGCAACAAGAAGGATCGGCTCCGATGGGGATGGATGTCACGGACGAGCCCTGTGGGCACGGTTGGTTCAGTCGGTTCTTGAGGCGGTTTGCAGAACAAGGAAACGGAAGAGGAGACGAGCTGGCGAGTGAAGGGAGGGGCGGAGAGCTTGCGCGGTATATAAAGAGGCGACTTTGGCATCCATCCTAACAAAATCACGAATATACCGTCGTTTTCAATCACGGTAGGGGTGGACATTCGGTTTAAGTGGTTCGGTTTTTTCGATTTTAAAATAATTTGGTTTTTAAAAACTAGGAACTGAATTTTTCGGACTAAAATAAAAAAATTGAACCAAATTAACTGAAATATTTCGGTTCGATTAATTCGGTTTTTCGGTTAACCGAAATATAAATAATAGTAGGTATATTAGATTTAATACTTCTCATATTGCAACACATAGTATAGATAAACCCACACAATATTCATATATCATTATAATATAAACATAATAGAACATATGAATATACTAAACATATGCATAAATGTATTATAACATAAGAATTGTTTAGTGACTTTAGGAAGAATATTATAAAAGTGGTATTGTACATGAGCTATTCGGTTATTTCGGTTTTTGAAAGCGAAAAACCGAATCGAACACTGAAAAACAAATTATACTAAAACATAAACCGAACTAAAAACCGAAATAATCGGTTAATTCGGTTCGGTTCGGTAATTCAGTTTCGGTTTAAAAATGCCCACCCCTAAATTCACGGATGCACTCGGAGATGATACGTGTCAGCTATCATGGTGTAGAAGCCGTAGGTGCCTATTACGATTGGAAATAGACCATATTGGCAATTTTGTTCAGATAGGAATCAAATTTGGAAGAAAAAAAATTGAACCAAGGAGCCAGAAAAAAATTTGCTTCCAAGATTTCCTGGTGGTCTCAACAAAAAGGAAAAAGAAGCAAGTTTTCAGGGTGAGATCCAAAGTTGTCATGCATCAAACGCCCGGCTTTAATTAGCCTATTATTACGCGGGAATTAATCCTGCTCTGTTTTCGTGAAATTCCTGTGTTTGAAATACATTCTTTTTTTTTTTGCAAAAAGTCCTATATATCGAATCAGTCACCATGGCTACCCAACATGCTAAATAATGGAATGACTTCAGCTCAGATGTCTGAAATTTTCAGACGTGCTGCAATATTTTTTCTTTACGGATGTAACATTTTTTTCCAATACGTGCAACATTTTTCTTCGACAACAGTAGAAATACGGCACAGTAAACAGATATTGTAAGCATTGAAAAAAAAATATTGCACGTGTTGAAAAAAAATGTTACAAAAGCCGTCCGATGGAATGAACAGTAATCGGACGTCCGAGGACTAGTATTCCCCTAATACATCGAGGAAAGGGATTAATTTTGTATCACTACTACTGATGGCAATTGAATATGCGTGAGGATTCGGTCACTGCAAAAAAAATTTTGCTGATAGGGATATCTGTTGTGATTTTGCTGTCTTCCTTAATTTGCCCTAAGTTAGCTGTAATTTTTGCTAGGGACAAGCTCACGTGTGACGCTGCTTACCTACCTGAACATATGGACGGTGTGTGTTGAAAGTACTGCGAATTTATTAATGTCTATGTTGCATGAAATGGAAGTTTGTGGCTTTGTGCTGTTCCCTCTTCGCTGCCCGTATATATGACGCGGCAAGCGAGCAACCAAAACTAGGATATATCTGCAAATTATGCGAGTAATTTCCCCCCTTTTTTAAATTCCATGATTTAAATAGTACTAGTAGTGAGAGTTTTACGACATGAATCTGTTTCGAAAGAAAGGTTTTTACAACCGGAGAAGTCCTAAATACCTTCATATCTCTCACTCAAGTTAAACGCCGATTGAGTTTGCTCGGTCGGCAACGGAGGTCGACGAACTTCCTGCCCATCAGATTTCAATCCCCGGGTCGAACTTCTCGTGTCTTGCCAGAATTAATAAAACTGGGTACACAGGTATGCACATTAAGGGTCTGTTTGTTTCAGTTTTGGATTTTCTAAAAGCTGATTCTGGATTGTGATCGTAGAGAAGCTGATTCTCCAAAAACTGGAATCCAAAAGCACATATGAAGTGGATTGTGGATTCTAGTGTATATGGGTAGACTGGATTGTGAGAATCAGATTATAAAATCAAACTGTTTATTTCTAATTTTGCTTTTGAGGTCACAATTCATAATCAAAAGCTAAAACAAACAGAGCATAAGTAGGATAACGTGTTCCGGAAGTTGTGGGGTTTCCGATAAATGTCTTATATTTATCTTATTATGTATAAGAGATGTGTGATGTGTGTACACGTATGTGTGTGCGTGCGTAAGTACGATGTGTATGGGCTGTATGCATCTAACTTATAAAAAAAAAATTAAACGCCGATTACGCAACTCGTAACTAATAGTTCTAGAGAAACACTTATTTGCTTGCAGCTTCATAAGACGGGCCAGCCCGTTTCGGTACGACACCCACCTCTATTTGGAGTTACACCGAAGAAGCACTGTGTTGGGGCTCCCACAGGGTGGTTGGAAGGTTTCTCCATCTCTTTCCTTGTCGCATCCCTCAGCTCCTCCCTTGTTGGTTGCTGCATTCATGGCTGTTCCTGCTACTACACAAATTATATTTGCTCGTACTCAACATTCTGTATAGAGTCACTATATAGAGGAAGTACGTAGAAAACAACAGCGAACTGCAAATTTTCTTTACACAAAAGATAGTGCTAAACCATAGGTGAATTGCATAGAGCACTCGAGGCAATTTCTCCTTGAATTTCTAACGGTTACCACTACACATTGCTGGTTTGTCCTCGCTAGCTAAAAGAGAGAACATACACGAACGAAGTAACGAACCATAGTATTGCATGACATTAGTAGGAAAAAAAAACTGAGAATTGTTGAGTTGTAAGGCCATTGTATTTCGGGCAATTCTAAACATCAAAGGAAGGGTTCTACATTCATTTTATTGGGAACAAAAAAAGGAGGAGAAGAAGAAAAGGGCAAAAATATATAGGACGTCCAACGAGTGTAGCTTATTGCTAACGCATATAACCGTCTCCACTAACATTCATGTGAAGTTCTTTTTTCTTTTTATATGCCTTTTCACACGTATAAGAGGGTTTGCTTGGAGAAGCACGCATGCCGTATTTCCATATGCTAAGATTGTTATGTTTAGTAGGGTTTTTTTTTATTAAACTTATCTAAGGTTAGGTTATTAAAATTGAAGCCACACTTTGGTTAAGAAAATAAATTTTACCACACTTTTTTGAATCAATGACGCATGAAATCTGGATGATAAGAAGGAATCTTACTATAAGTGTGGTTATGAATCAAACAGAAGCCTAACTCGATCGTTCAAACTTGCTTAACTTGAGGCGTGAAAAATGCGGCAAAGTTTAGCTATAAACTAAACAGACCCTTAGATACACCCAAGTAGCAGTAGTAGATTAAAAAAGCAAACAAATGAATACCAATTTTTAGAGAGTAAATTTGATAAAACTATAAAAAATTTTACAAACTACCCGAAAACTATGTTTTAGCTACTATTTTACAAAACTTCATATTTTAA
Organism: Guadua angustifolia; assembly: GCA_036346375.1. Lineage (NCBI taxonomy): Eukaryota > Viridiplantae > Streptophyta > Magnoliopsida > Poales > Poaceae > Guadua > Guadua angustifolia. The sequence goes on from CM070521.1 coordinate 44,955,245, forward strand.
GAGAACTTGTGTCCTAAAACTACAGGTGTTAAAATTGATCGTATCTTGTAACATGTTTGACCTTACAATGTAAACCCAAATAGTAGCATCACGCACCCCTATTTCTCGTTTCACTCACGAGCGAGGCTAGCATATAGGGCCACAACTGTTAGACCTACTACAAAAAAAATCGATTCTTAAATATGTAGTTTTGTGATATAAATTTTCCTAAAATCTATAACTTTTATGAAATAGGAGCTGAAACCAGTAGGTTTCTAATAGTTTACAAAAAAATCCTATAGTTTTATCAACTTTACTCATTTTCGGAGGAGTACCCCATGCAGGCTCAAAAGACTCGGTAGAAGTTTGAAGGAGTCAATAGACCAAAATTTTTTACAGAAAAGAAACATCACTATCAACTTTCCTAATGCATAAGCAATTGCATATGAACTTCCATGTCCTTCAGAGGAAAAATGAACTTTTACCCACTCTTGGCTCTTTAGACTCAATATACAATATTTCCATCCATCACAAATAGTTATTATTTTAGATATAAATATAGTCGAACTTTCAAAAATTTCACTATCAATATCTTTTTAAATATTTAAATTAGATATATAAAAATCATATAAGTAGATTGTCTCGAAAAGTACTTTTATAATACTATAATTTTATTGAGTTTTCATAAATATATTATAATAAAAATTAATGATCAAAATTGTATTTTAGAGACCGTATCGATGTCCAAAACAACAACTATTTGTGATCGAAGGAGTAGATATTTTACTCTGTAGGCCAAATCGCCATAATTTTGTTGTTGCCAATTACCGCAGAACACAATGTCCTCCCATCCAATCATGTTGCTTTGTTTAGGATCGTAATACTTCTTTAAAATTAGAAAATGGCTGAAGGGTATCAATGATAATTCGTACAAGACACAACGTTTAGTGGAAAAAAAAAAGCTTTTATACTTTTTTCCTTCCTAACATTATTGCTGCTTTTCATCACTGCCACTGGATAACCAGTGAGTGACGGGGAAAGTACATATAAATTGAATACAAAAATATACCCTAGGAAAATCAAATGCAAGGCAACGCCCACGTGGCGGCATTTGATTGGCCCTGATGCGGATAACCTGTGCCATTAATACCTTGCCGAACTCGCGAGCTAACCGGATGACAAGTGGACCTCCTCGAGCAGTGTGCCAGGCCAAACTCCCTCCCGAAAACACCCTCCAAACTTGCGCGATAGGCTAACTGCCAATTTACTAGACTACCCCGGGCGAGTTGAGGAAACGAGGACGATCCATGGAGGGTACCTTGGTAAACGTGTATGCACGCACGGTTGCCGAATTTTTTTAAAATAATATTTTTTGACTAATTTTGCAAAATTAATACGTCGAAACAAAAATTACAAAAATGCATCTTTATCGCTATTTAAAATGATGACAGAAAACCTATCGCTCATTCACCATTTTATTTTTTGTCACTAGTATGTTTTGTCGCAGATTAAATTGACCAATGGATTATTTTATTATGGATTTATTTAGTCGACAAGATTAAGATTTATATTGAAGGTGTATTTTTGTAATTTTAATTTTGATGTATTAATTTTGTAAAATTATTTTAAAAATAATTCCACGGTTGGCTCCCTTCATGAGCCACTGTGTGAGACAAGACGTGAGAGGAAGGCAGGAAGCCTCTAGCAAGGAAACTTCACCTATTCGAAATAGGTGTATTTTTATAATTTTTTATTTTAACGTATTAATTTTGTAAAATTATTTTAAAGTGTATTATTTTTAAAATAATTCCACGGTTGGCTCCCTTGCCGAGCCACTGTGAGTAGGGGTGGAATCGAGCCGAGCTCGAGCCCGGCTCAACTCGGCTCGACCAAGCTCGTCAGTTTGCGAGTCGAGCCGAGCTCGGCTCATTGTCTTTGTCGAGCTGAAAACCGGGCTCGGCTCGGGCTCGGTCGAGCCTCGAGCCGAGCCGGCTCGTGAGCCGCGCGGCATATGGACCGCCTCATTGCGTCAACTCTCAAGTATGTTCATTGTATGTTCCTTGTTCAATATGGTGTATAAATGTCAAGCGGATTGAATGTTTGTGGGCTGTGGCTAATTATGTATTAAAATTAAGCCTCATGTAATTTGGATAATCGATTAATGATTAGTGATTAGTGAAAGTGATTACGAATATCGAATTTTCTCAACCTAACGAGCCAAGCGGCAGCTTTGATGGCTGGCTCAGGCTCGCTCATTGTAGCACCGAGGCAGACGGTAGACTCGAGACTCGGCTCGTTGATGTCGAAGTAAGCCGCCAAGGTCTCAGCGAGCCTCGAGCTATTTTTCCACCCCTAACTGTGAGATGAGACGTGAGATGAAGCTTCTGACTAGAAAAAGCTTCACTTTGGCTGGTAGATGGGTCCCACGAAGGCCGTGGCCCCACCTGCTGTCTCCCGTGCTGGCGGGTCGTGGTGGCCCACCTGCCACGCTTTTCGAGGAGAAGGTAGCTGCCCCATGCGTGCCGCCATCCATCGCCGCAATCTGCTTTACGTTGGCTACTCTCCTGCACATCGCCATGGCTCAGATCCATTGAACCAAGACACCAATTTAATTATAGCATCTTGATTTTATGACCATGCGCTAAAGACACTCGTAATGCATGATTTTTATAATCGTATGTAAAAACATCTGCATCATCAATAAATAGTGCTATATATTATCTCTTCAACTCTTTGTAACTTAGCAATGACACATAGAGAACATCAAATAAATATCATACAAGATATAAAATGAAGTTAAATGCAACCCTCCTCTTCTCAATGTATGTTTTTATTGTATCTTCCTTTGGTTTTATGTGCCTATGCTGTTTCTCATGCAAGAAATAGATTCTATCCTCTTCTTTAATCTTTTGTTTACATAAGCATTAAATCCTACATGGCATATTTAAGAAACCATAGACATAAGGAGTATTGGGAGTGCTCTAACTGTAGCATCTTGATTTACGATTATGCCCTGAGCTCATAGGCCACTAATAAATGACGTTTTGGGTACGTTTACGCATACCAAGACTAAATATTTGTGACAGGAATGCCCCTACTGAGTTGTTGTATCCCAAATTAAAGTTTTGATAATTAGAGAGAATGGATTGTTTAAGAACAACGCTCATTGACATGCGTTGTTAGGTTTGGGAATACATGCATGCAAGAACGTCTTGACTTGACGAGGAGTTGAGATCACTATTAATTATCATGATTAACAGGGAGTAAGTGGTGGTGATTAAAAGGGGGCCGGGTAATGCTGACAATCTTTATATATATGAGGCATGCACTACGACACTCTTTAATCGTTGAACCAAACGAACAAGGCTAGAACGACACTCTTCGACGATTGGAGGGAGTAAGTAAGTTTGGAACAAAGCTTAGCTGCGCTTTCGAAAAGAAGAGCTTATTTTTTTCCCACTTGCATTTGTGCGTTGGTTCAAACTGTAACTCGATCACTTTCTGCCTAGGATTTAATTATTGACTTGCCGAACGCACGTACGTTTCATTTGTACATGAGGCGCAATTTATACTTTAGATCGAGTAGTAGTTCGTACCAGCACAGGTTATATAATTAGCGACAAAAAGCCAGGCTCGTTCCGTCTAAATTTATAAGGCTTATTTTTTAATGATCTTATTCGTAAATATAAGACGTTTTTCATATTTCAATGCAAAACTAGTGTAGTATTCCCTATATATATACACACACTCCTAATAAATATCCATCTTTACTTCATATTCAATACATACATGCATTGAACATAGTGTTTAGTGACAATAATTAGAGGTAATTAATCCAGTCGTTTGTAATATCGTTTTAGTTTATGTACAGAGAAGAATGACTTACGAGCTGGGAGTATACGGCCAAGCTTCTCTTCATGCATGCAGGCATCCAACTAATGAAAAAGACAAGTTAGGTGATTGGTGATCGATCGTGATCAGTACGTGGTTCGCTCGATCGGTGATTGGTGGTATACAGTACGTGTTTCTTTTGCTAGCTGAACGTCGGTTAGGCTTTCGCTGGCTCTTCCCTTCTGTACGTACTCCTGCTTCATGCCACTACAGTAGAACGAAAAGCACCAAAGCAAGTTAAGACGGCACTGCATGCATGCTCCCCAGTCTAACCATAGTGACATATATATTGCGTGTACGAGCACCTACCACAAAGAAATCATCACTATATTAAAGATGGGAAGTTTTCCAGCTCCTGGACGCGCCACGTCATGGTTTGGGCGACGTGGTCGCACGTCCGCCCGCCGCGCCGCGCGTCTGAACAGAAAACTGCTCGCCCGTGCGTACGGCTCGCACGCGGAGAGGCCACGTCGCCTACATGGTTAATCCGCTAATTAAGCTTATATATTAAATACTGCTCGCGATTCACAAACGCTCCGTTGCTCGGCTGGTTAGCGCGTTCAGTCCGCAACGGCCGGTCCTCGGTTCGAGACCGCCCCGCGCAAGTCACTGTGGCGAATATTTTTGGAGCTTGTTTCCCTGTCTCTCGATGCTTGGCGTGGACGGGATGTCTTTGGTCCTTAATTAATGGATATTACTGGAAAAAAACTGACAGAGAACAGGATGTTGCTTCAGTTTATCTACTTTTCTTTTGCTCCCTGTATCTTTTGCATTTAAAGGTTTGCTTCCTCTGTGCTACAGACTAAGTCGAAGTTTAGTTACTTGTTCCCTGTAAGCATCGCACAACGGACATTATGAGGTTTGACCTCTATGGTCCACAACATTCCCCCATGTAAATGTATTCCCACTAGATAAACCTTTCTACTATCAGTTGTACAACTGTTATTCATTTCCCCGTCTTTGTTAGCTTACCTGTTTCGGCTAACGATCTCACTTTCCTCAAAGTATGTTGCACAAGCTCAATCCTTAGATGTATGTTGACACTACTCCACTAAAATACCCGTTGATTTTCTCTAGGACAACTTTCTCAATGATCTATTTATCCCTGAGACAAGAATCTTTGTATTTTCCGCTAAAAGACCTTCGGCACTTTTTCTGTTTGATTTTTTGCACCCTGTTTTTTTACGAAAAGTCGCTCAAATTTTGATAGCACATCTAAACCTTTCCAAAAAAAAAATTACTGCGCTGACCATTTTTGCTCCTAACATTTTGCTGGAAACCTAAAAAATGCATAAAATTATGCAATACTCTAGCTTTTCCCTATTCACAATTTAATTTAAACACATTATCTTAAACGAAAAATTATTCCGAACTTCCACATGGCGCGTGGGCACAGCGTCATCAACGCCCCACACCTAGTTATATATATGCTCTGACCACGTTCATCCGTGTGATAGTGTAGGAACGGAGTGCATATCCAAATTTAGGAGAACTTTTACGGTATATTATGCTGGTTGCATATAGCGGATAGTATAAGTTAGATTTAGTCGTTGATTTATTAAAGGTGTTTCTACTACTCTATTATCAGAGGAAGTATAATTAGATTCTAGTTAATCTGATTTATTGGATTGAAAAGAATGAATGATCCATATTAAATTTAGTGTACCGTAAAATTAGAGCTCAAATTTAGTTCTCCATGCAATGTCTTCTTCAAACTGCCAGCTGAATGGTGCTTTTCAGAAAAGGTTCGGCATAAATCGTCTTTGCACCGGCAGCACAAGCAATAACGTAACCTTGGTTAGGGATTTGTCGATCAAAATGTCGTGCATGGTTAATCTAAAATGTCCACTAATTATTGGCAAATATATAGACCTAAGAGTAATAATTAATTGCATTGCTCATCACATGCGGCTTATAAGAAAGGCATCAAGTGCGCTGTGCGCGCTCCCTAAAATAACCTCGTTTCCTTTTAAAGGGGAATTAATTAGCAGTACCATGCATGAGCAAAAGAATAGTCCATAGTCCTTACAAGTACTTACATGAAGATCAATTACTCGAGAGGGAAAAGGTTTGTTTGCTATAATCACCTAAATTTGGAAGCTTCTTGCAACATTTTTGTTCGACGCTTGCAATATTTTTTTTCGACGAGTGCAATATTTTTTTCAACGTTTGCAACATCTGTTTACTGTGCCGCATTTCTATTGTTATTGAAGGAAAATGTTGCACACATTGGAAAAAAAATATTGCATCCATTGCAACATTGTTTCCCTACGTGTGCAACATTTTTCTTTGACTACAGTAGAAATGCAGCGCGAAACAGATGTTGCACCCGTGGAAAAAAATGTTGCACGCGTTGGAAAAGAATGTTACAAGCGTTGAAAAAAAATATTGCAAGAGGCATCAAAATTTTGGTTGATTGTTTAGGAAAAACATCCGAGTGACTCCTAGATACACCCAAACTATAATCATAAGAAAGTAAATAGGAATGCAACATTAATGGTATCACTTTTATGTCACAAGATCTCTCTCTCTCTTTCTCTCTTTACACACACACATGGACAAACACGGTAGCGCTATTCTACTCCTAAGCGTAGAATGCCTATTCTATATTCGGTCGATGAAGAAGCACACCATACTGATCGCTAGCAATACAATACTAAATCACGAATACATTTCTGTGAGAACAACATATGCAATTACTACCAAATCTATCATCACTTAATGCGTTGGTCAACACAAATAGTTAATGCATATTGTAGTTTACATATGAATTTGTTTCTTCTTTATTTTAGCCATATCTTTTTATTGGTAGCTCAGATTTGCAAATGATTTCCACTGGTAGCTTACTGAAGACGAGAAAAATAAAATGATATAATTATTGCTATTAAACAATAATTTTGTTGACTGTAAAAGAAATTACTATTTTTATAACATGAAATACTACATCTACAACTAGAAATTACTATTATACAATATAATTGGAAAAATTCTACACAGATCAGTCAATTGAAAGTAAATATCTGTGAAAACTATATGTACAAGTTATAAAAAATTCTCAAAAAATTACCATAAGTAGGGGATATGAGTTTCTACAGTCCTGTAAAATTTGAATACCAAACTTAATCACATTTGAAAAATATGAAATGACAAATTTACTATTCATCACGAATTAGTGCTTGTCAATTTCATACCTTTCAAATGCGACTTTGATATTCAAATTTTATAGAGCTATAGAACCTCACATCCCCTATGTGCGGTAAAATGACTAAAAAACTCTATGTACAAGTTCTGAAAAATTCTTAAAAAATTACCATACGTAGGGGATGTGAGCTTCTATAGCCTTATAAAATTTGTATACCAAACTCATTTGTATCTTTCAGCTCACATCCCCTACGTATGGTAATTTTTTAAGATTTTTTTAGAATTTGTACATAGAATTTTACTACCAAAATGACTGATCTGTATAGGATCAGTAATTGGATTTTACTATTATACTGTATGATAGTAATTTTTAGTTGTATTTGTAATAATTTCATGTTGTAGATATAGTAATTTTTGTTATCAGTCAGCAACGTATATATATACACGTATATATACCATTTAAACGAATGCGTTATAGTCTTTTATCACATTCGATATACTTCAATAATAATTCTAAGATACTCCAATGCGATATAGTTGAAAATTTTTCATCAAAACCCTCTGTTTCTACTATATACATTTTTTCATATGTAAAAAATATATACATAAATTATGCTATAAAAATGGATTATTACGAAATTTTTCATAGAACTCATTTTGGAGTATAACAGTATTGGAATATACTCAAAAGGATAAAGAGGTATAACAATATCATTTAAGTGGTATACTTAAAGTGGAAGTACATACTCCCAGGTGTATAGAATTATTTTCCTATATGTATGTATGTAAGTGTGTGTAATCTGAATTGATTCACCGTATGGCTTAATTAATTAGTTAAGCTCGTGCTCCATGCCTAAAAATGATACTCCTCTTTCTTAACTCTCTTCCTATTATCCTAGATAACCTCTTAATTATTTACTTGCAAGTCAACAGAGAACAGCAAATTAAAGCCTAATAAACCGATGCCATTCACATCAAATTAATGGTATGTTGTTCGGATCTTGTTCTTAGGTTAACACTACTCATGGAGCACCGCAGAAGCTGATCTTGCACCTAATCTCACCATTATTTTGGGACCAGCTTTGTTTTTACAAGAAAAAAAAATCAGGGCCAGCTTTGTCGATGTCTACTCTCCAACCGTGACAATACCGCGTACATGAGCACCCACAGTTTTGCTTATACATATATATACCGTCTTAGGTTCTGTTTGGCAGGGATTCAGTTTCACCAGATTCGTGGTAAAGCTGAAAATTCTAGCTTCACCAAATTAAGTGGCGGAGCTGTGAGTACATTAAGAGTATTTAGATGGATCATCTTATTTACATTTTAGACCAAAAATATAAACTTAATTCACTTTATTTTAGCCTATAAGTTTAGATCTCAGGTAAAACTAGAATCTGGAGCTCTACCAAACAGGCCCTTAATTTGCCATATCTCCACAAATCCTCTCTTAGAGTCTGGATTGGTTAAAAAATTAAACAACTCAGGCTAGCTCATCTAGTTTTGACAAATAGGTCGAATTAACGCGTGTGTATTAGGCCAGCAATAAGTTAGAGTTGCAGTGATCCCATCACCTTTTAGGTAGGATTTGCATGCATCTGAAGAGTTTACCAATTAATATATGGGATTTGATAAACATCAACCGGATGTTTTTTTTTTGTTGAAATCACTCAAATCTAGAACTATTGGATCATTGTTGAGATTCGGGAGTATCGATTACATCCAATCCTATGATTTGATCCAACGGCCCGGTGAATTTGGATGTTAGATCCAACGGCCCCATCCGATCCTATGATTTGATCCAACGGCCGGTGAATTTGGATGTTAGATCCAACGGTCCGATGAATTTAGATGTTAGTTAAGACAAAAACTTGTCCGGATGATATCTATACGCTCTATATATATATATATATATATATATATATATATATATATATATATATATATATATATATATATATATATATATATATATATATATGCAAGGAGACGTACGTATCTATACATATCTGGATTTGCGACCAGACGTACGTATCTATGCGTATCTGGATATTTGCGACCATTTGCAAGGCCATGGCATATATTCCTTGCTATCAAGGTACAATGCAGATCTTGTTCTTACCTATGGACAAATATTCTTCAATTTCTTACCTATTTCTAACGAAAGAGAGGATTCATCCATGTGCATGCATGTTGTTCGTAACTCGTAAGCATGTAGTCTGTAGTGCTACTGTTATCTGATTCCAGCCAGGGTTCAAAATAACAAAATTTTGATTTTCGAACGATTTTTTATTATCAGCAAAAATCGGTCGAGAATCGTCAGAAACCGAAAGTTTAAGAAATCAAAATTTTTGAAAACATTAAAAAAATCAATAATATATCGATCGACCGGATTTTGATCTAAACCGGTTGATTTTGACGGAAAACTGGTTGTTGGCCAATTGAATGTTTCTTAGAGCCAATTTTTTAAGTGATTTTCACAAATTATCGATCAGTTTACGTCATATAAATTTTTCTGATTTTTTTAAATTTTTTGAATTAGAACGATTTCTAATGTTGAGCCGGTTTGATACGGCTGATTATCACGATATTCGAGTGATTATCGACGATATTTTGAACCTTGATTCCAACAGCAGAATCAGAAAGGAACGTCTCAAAAGCAAAAAGTAAATCATACCAACGAATTAAAGGATCGAACCAGTGAACTGAAGATATATAGCAGCCACACCTTTCGTGCAATTCATATGAAATGCTATACATCAGTACTGCTGCTGCTGCCACTTTTAGCCCTTCTAAATAAAATTCTGTTATAACTACATTTTGAAATTAACGCAATTTGATGCGCTACCGACCATTAACTAGCTAGGCAAACCCCGCAAAGCTAATTAATTAGCTAGCTTGCGGCATCCACCGGCCACCGCCGCGAACAGCAGCAGTAGTTCATCTTTCCATTGATATGATCCCCACATGGCCGGTGCGGCCGGGGACCAATTAACTATCTATCAATCAATCAATCATCAAGCTTGTCTTGCCTACAATGGTTACAGTGCAAGTAAGCAGATTTCGATCTACCGTGGAACGAAGGAGAGGTTACGGCGTGTTAGTGTGTTAACAATATCATGTGCATGCACAATGTCTTACCTGTAGGAGATCCTTTATTATAGATGATTGTGATTAGTTTGTTTCCTTGTGTATAGGATCAGGATCTCCTTATATGGCAAGTATTGTTGCTTACCTTGTAAACCACACCAGGGGTTGTTCCTGGTATTTATCAACATGCAGGCACACAGCAGAATGTAGCGCTTCCACCTTGTTTTCTCACATGGTATCACTCCTCTAATAAACAAAAGGCGGCGGGACACCGATTGCATCTACAGGTGCTTCGTCTCCTTCGTCGATTCTCATGGCGAGCTCATCATCAACATCTCTCGCCGTGACCAGCATTGGTCACCCTGTGACCGAACGTCTCACGAAGACCAACTATCCTTTATGGAAGATTCAGGTTTTGCCTGCTATCCGCGGCGCTCAGTTGATGAAATACATTGATGGCATGGAGCCGGCTCCGGCAGCAGAGATTGAAGATGAGAAGATGAAGAAGAAGATACCGAATCCAGATTATGCGCAATGGTTGGCGCATGATCAACAAGTGTTTAGCTATCTTGTGTCTTCTCTCTCCCGGGAGGTTTTGACACAAGTTGCTATGTGCACATCTGCTGCTCAGCTGTGGAAGGCTCTGGAAGACTTGTTTGCCTCTCAAACGCGAGCACGGGCTGTCAATACCCGGATTGCGTTGGCGACAACTCAGAAGGGCAATATGACAATTGCCGAGTACGTCGGGAAGATGAAGACGCTTGCTGATGAGATGGCCACCGCCGGCAAGCCCATAGATGATGAAGAACTAGTGGGCTACATCCTCACCGGGCTCGATATGGATTACAATCAATCGTATCTATTTATTCTCGCTCGGGTTGAACCAATCTCGTCAGCGAGCTGTACCTTGTTGCTTGCGTTTGAACAACGCATCGATCTTCTCCAAGAGTCGCCGTCATCTGTTAACGTGGCCTCGCGTCGTGACGAGGTGGTGGGCGAGGTGTGACAGAGCGTAGCGGTGGTCGGCGCACCCATCGAGGCGCAACAATGGTGGGCGTGGTAGGCGTGGCGGCTACAACAATGAAACCGATCTCCAAATACATCGGTAACAACAATAAACCCAAGTGCCAAGTATGTTTCAAGGAAGGACATATTGCTCACTTGATTGTTGGTATCGATTTGATGAGAACTATGTCCTGATGAGAGAATTGTTAGTCTTTGCTACATCATCATATTATGTAGACACCAATTGGTATCTTGATTCGAGGGCTCTGATTACATCACGAGAAGCTGGAAAAATTAACGGTTTGTGATAAGTACCATGGGGTGATCAAATTCATACTGACAAGTGGAGCGGTATGGGCATTAGTCATATTGGTCACTCTATGGTTCATACCCCAAATCGTAGTTTACATTTAAATAATATTCTTCATGTTCCTAAAGCCAAAAGAATCTTTTATCATTCATCGTTTTACTCACGATAATCAAGCCTTCATGGAATTTCATCTGATTTCTTCCTTGTCAAGGATCGAGGAGCGAAAAAAATTCTTCTTCGAGGCGGTGTAGAGGTGGTCATGCACCCTCTTCCTACATCGGCATCCATTGATTCCTGAAGCATGCGTTTGGAGTCAATAAGCCATCACCGAGTTCTTTGGCACAGTCGTTTAGGCCATCCGTCTTTTTCAATTATCCAACATGTTATTAGCAAGAATAATCTTTTATGTTCTAGTGAGTCTGTTAAACAATATGTTTGTGATGCTTGTCAGAAAGCTAAGAGTCATCAACTTCCCTACACAAAGTCAACTAGTGTCTCTTCTGCTCCTTTGGAACTTGTGTTCTCTGATGTATGGGACCCTGCTCCTGATTCTGTGGGTAGAAAGAAATACTATGTTAGTTTCATCGATGATTTTAGCAAATTTACATAGACTTATTTACTCAAACATAAGTCTGAGGTGTTTCAGAAATTCCATGACTTCCAGAAACTTGTTGAGGGACAATTCAGTCGAAAAATTATTTCTATGCAAACAGACTGGGGAGGCGAGTATGAAAAATTGAATCCCTTTTTCACCAAAATTGGTATTTCTCATCGTGTATCTTGTCCTCATGCTCACCAGCAGAATGGTTCGGCTGAGCGAAAACACCGCCATATAGTTGAGGTTGGTCTCGCCCTCCTTGCTCATGCATCTATGCCTCTAAAATTCTGGGATGAAGCTATTCTAGCTGTGTTTATCTCATAAATAGAACACCCAAGAAAGTTATTCAATTCTCTACACCTCTAGAACGCTTGATGAATCAAACATCGATTACTCCTCTCTTAGAGTTTTTGGGTGTGCTTGTTGGCCTAACCTTCGACCATACAATTCCAAAAGCTAGCATTCGTTCCAAATCTTTGTGCCTTCATTGGTTATAGTAATCTTCATAAGGGTTTTAAATGTCTTCATATCTCCACGGTAGTGTCTATATCTCTAGAGATGTGGTCTTTGATGAAGAAATTTTTCCTTTATTTGAGCTACATCCAAATCTTGGAGCCCTTCTTCGCCTCTGAAATTCTTCTTTTGCCATCATCTCTACGTTACGATCATGGGGGTGACCAAATAGATACTAATATGACTAATGTTCCATTTAATTTCCTCTAGATTTTGATCGAACAAGATACAATGGTTGGTGGCGATAGTGATTTTATCTTTGCAGAAGCGGAGGAGAAATCGGTCTTTGAACATGGTCTTTGAACATGAGGCGATACTCTGCTCTCTTGAGCCAGCGCTCCTACTTTGGAAGTTGTGACGGGCGATCGTCTCTCGCGATCGATCTCGACTCACCACGTCTTCCGTGGATCGAGGAAGAATCGTGTCTGATGGAAGTGGAGACCAAAGCGCGGGATCATCAACATCGTCGTACCTTCGAATGATGTACCAAGCTGCGATTCTGCTCGGATCTTGGCTATGGTTCAAGACATACTCGATCTGTAACAAGGTTACAACAAGGTATTCATAAGCCAAAATTTTACATGATGGTACGATCGGGTATGGCAATTTACAAATCTTGGTGAACCTCAAACTCTAGATGAAGCCTTAAATGATGAACAATGGAAAGGCGCTATGGATAGTGAGTATCAAGCACTCATGAAAAATAAAACTTGGCATTTGGTTCCATCGAGAAAGGTCAAAATATAATTTCTTTGTAAATGGGTTTACAAGATCAAGAGGAAATGATGGTACTATAAGCGGTACAAAGCTCGCCTAGTTGCAAATGGGTTTAAACAAAGATATGGTATTGACTATGAGGATACTTTAGCCTGTTGTTAAAGCTACAACTTATCGAATTGTGTTATCTATTGCGGTTTCAAAAGGTTGGTGTCTTTGTCAATTTGGATGTTGAATCGTTCCTTCATGGCATTCTAGAGGAGGAAGTATATATGAGACAACCACGTGGTATGAGAAGCGATCTATGTCAAAGTATGTACGTAAATTGGATAAAAGCTCCATATGAAATTTGAAACAAGCGCCAAGGACATGGTATTCTCGGTTGAGTCGAAATTGCAACATCTTGGCTTTCAAGCTTCCAAAGCTGACACTTCATTATTCCTTTACAATAGAGGCCGAACAACAATTTTTTTGCTTATATATGTTGATGACATTATTGTGGCAAGTTCATCACAAGATGCAGTTGAAGCTCTTCTTAATGATCTCAAGGCTGATTTTGCATTAAAGGATCTTGGCGACCTAAATTACTTCTTAGGTATTGAGGTAAAGAAGGTATGTGGTGGTATCACTCACTACTAAGCGACACATCACTATCAATGTATCGTGTCGGTTCTTAAGTTTTTCGAAAAAACGATTGTGATAAGTAACCGGAGGGTGTTAGTAATAATCACTATCGGTTACGAGATTATAAGTGATTGTGATGTAGCTTTCGACACATCGAATCGGTTCTCTACTAAAAGTGATAGTGATGTGCGGGGCGTGATCATCACTATCACTATGAAAAGAACCGATAGTGATGACGATGCACATCACTATCACTTTAATGAAAGAACCGATTACGATGTGCACATGGTTATCACTATCGGTTCTTTTTATAAGCGATAGTGATGACCGTGGCATTACTATCGCTTGTTGAAAAGACCCGATTACGATGTGCTCGTGCTTGTCAAGAAGTGATGGCCGTGCACATCACTATCGCTTTTGAAAAGAACCGATTCGATGTGCCTCGCTAGGTTATATATACCACTCGCCTTGAACTCTTCTCTGTTGTTGCTCGGAGGAGATTTCTCTGTCACCGAGAAAATAGCTCATATTGTGTGGTTGGAAGCAATACTTGGGTAAGAAAATTTGAAGCAATACTTGGGTGGGTATTAAGAGGCAAAATTGAAACCCTATCTTGAGGAGATTCCCTGTTTTGCCTGTTTTTGCGGTTTCTTCAAAATGTGATCAGCAATTCTTTAAACCCTTCAATTTTGCCTTGGTAATTTCGATATGTCGTCAATAAAGTTTAGGTTGCCTTTGGAATTGTGTCGTGCTTTCAGATTTCACACTCTTTATTTGACAAGCACATATCTATTTAATTTTTGTAGTCACGATCTCTGTTTATATGGAATTATTATTGCTACCATGTAATGAATCATTATTAGAGTTTAGGCGGCGTAACCTCGTCTCTCGTTAAAGTGCTTATTTATAAATATCTTTGAATGAAAGGGCATATTTATAAGCGGCGATCTCGAATTGTCCACGTTTTGGGCAGATTCGAGGATATATGGTTCGAGCAAGTTCTGGTGTGTTGTACAACTTGAGTAGATTTCGGTAGCGTCTCTCTGGTGTTCTCCGGATACACCCCTCTTGACCTGTTGTCGAGGCGTGTATCGGGAAACAATGGAAGATCTTCGTAAATTTCCACTGAGTTGTACTGTGCAACAAGAACTTGCAACCATCTATCGAATGGGATTAGGACATAACCTATTTAGAGATTAGGAGTCATCGTTGGTACCCTTGTTTTGTTTAGTTTTGTAGTAGAAAGATTTGCAAACTCTTGCACTAGCTATATAATTAGATTATTTGATATCATTGTTGATGTTAAAAATTTATGTCTCTTATGTAGGGAATTGGAAGCTTTAAACCGGGAAGAAGCTAGGTATCGATCGGGAGTACATTTATATATATTGGAACACATCCACTATTTTGCAAAGGTAATATTAATTGAAATGATGTCTCAATATTTAAAATAGCTATAGCTAGTTGTCGCTCCAGATTTTTCCTTAATTTATTGTGCGAAATTTAATTGCAGATGGACCATGAGGAATGGATGTATCGGAAAAGCCGTGTAGTGCTGAATTTGAGAGGGGTGTTAAGGAGTTCAAAAATTGCGAAGAAGGCGACATGGTGAGGAAGGGTGTAAACTTCATATATTGTCCTTGCATTGATTGCACGAATCGAGGAGATTTAACAACTCATCTCAAATTGAGGACCACGATTCGACGTGGCCGTGAGGAATTACACATGTTGGATCCATCACGGGAGGGAGGTAGTACCCTCCGAGCATGCTGCGAAGATCGGTGGAACCGGATGGCGAGTTGCGACTGATATGTTTGAGGAGGATAATTTGGAGCAAATGTTGCGGGATGTGGAGGTAATTACGGAAGAGAGTTTGAAAAGTTTAAAAGCTTGATAGAAGAAGCGATGCCAAACATTTGTTCACAGGTTGCAAAGCGGAATACACGAGTTGGGTTCGGTCCTTGCATTGTTCGAACTGAAAGCAAAACACCGTTGGACGGATACAAGTTTCAATGCACTACTAGTTCTTCTATCGGATCGCTTCCGGAGGGAAGCGAGTTGCCAACAAGCATTTATGAAGCGAAGAAGCTACTATGTCCCATGGGAATGGAAATAGAAAGGATACATGCATGTCAGAATGATTGCATCTTGTCTTAACGCACATCGATCGGGTGCTGCGTTTGTCTAGTTTGCGATGTGCCCGGTACAAACAAAAGGAGAAGCGATGTGACAAGAAGCGTAAGAGCGGGAACGACGGTGAAGAGGTCACTAAAGGTGCACCGGCCAAGGTATTGTGGTACTTGCCCATCATTCCCCGTCTGGAGCGGTTGTTTGCAAATCCGAGAGAGGCAAAATTGTTGCGTTGGCATTACGAGTCTCGAAAGGAAGATGGCAAGCTGAGACACCCTGTTGATTCGGCTCAATGGAGAAACATCGATTGGAAACATGAGGAGTTTGGTGCCGAAATGAGGAACATAAGATTTGGGTTGAGTACCGACGGAATGAATCCGTTTGGTAACATGAGCACTCGTCACAGCACCTGGCCAATTCTGTTGTGTATCTACAACCTCCCTCCTTGGCTGTGCATGAAGCGGAAGTATATCATGATGTCATTACTAATCTCGGGACCCAAACAGCCGGGAAATGATATTGATGTGTACCTTGCACCATTGATCGAGGATTTGGTAAAATTGTGGAATGAGGGGGTCATCGTGTGTGATCGTAAAAAAGAGCATTTCACCCTACGGGCTATGGTATTTTGCACCATAAATGATTTCCCGGCCCTTGGTAATTTGGCAGGTTACAGTACGAAAGGAGCCAAAGCGTGTCCTATTTGTGAAGAGGAGACTGAGAGTCTATGGCTGCCGAATTCCAAGAAAATTGTGTATATGGGTCACCGTAGGTTTCTACCTCGAAGTCATCGATACCGTAAGATGGATGACAAATTTGATGGGAAGAGGGAAGTCCGTTCGGCACCGCAACCTATGAGTGGAAGCCAAGTATATTCACGTGTAGAGGATATCGATGTTGAAGACGGAAAAGATAGTAAATCTGTTAGTCCTATGACCATTTGGAAGAAGAGGTCAAATGCGGGACTTGCCATCTTTGGAAGGAGTTAGATGTCGGCATTGTATTGATGTCATGCATGTTGAGAAGAATGTCTGCGACAACTTGGTTGGCATCCTCTGAACATACCAGGAAGACCAAAGATGGTGTCAATGCTCGTCGCGACATGGCCTACATGGGAATCGGGCCCAGGACTTGCGGTGATAGAGGAGGATGGAAAAGGTCCGTACATCCTGCTGCATACTACACCTGTCCAAGAAGGAGAAAGAAGATCTCTGCAAATGTCTCCAAAGTATTAAAGTTCTATCGACTACTCCATGAACATTAGGAAGCTTGTGTCTATGGATGATTTGAAGTTGTTGGGCATGAAGTCCCATATCTGCCATGTCTTGATGACCCAAATGCTCCCGGTTGCAATCCAAATATTCTCCCGAGAGGATGTCAGTTGGCAATCACAAAGTTGTGTTATTTCTTCAATGCGATCTCTTGCAAAGTTATTGACCCGATGTACTAGACAACTTACAGAGTGAGGTGGTGCAGACTCTGGTCACCTTGAGATGCATTTCCACCGTCGTTCTTTGACGTAATGGTCCACCTTGTTGTTCACCTTATCGAGAGATTAAGATATGTGGACCCGCTTTCCTCGTTACATGTACCCATTCGAGAGGTACATGGGTATATTAAAGTCATGCGTGAGGAATCGGTTGAAGCTTGAGGTACTATTGTTGAAGGTTATGGGGTCAAGAGGTTATTGAGTTTTCGTGGACTACGGGTAAAAGACAAGCAATCGGTGTTCTCAGATCTCGTCATGAGGGCGGACTTTTCGGTAAAGGAACCGTTGGGTCCAAACTAATGAGTCCGAGGTTTGATATGTATTGCAAGGCGCATTTCACGTCTTGCGAATAGCGCAGGTTAATCCATACATCGGCGGCATAAGTTGATATTACGGAAGAGAATCCACAAATGGATGAGCTTTCCATCGCAAGAACACAATGATCGATTCTCACATGGTTCAAAAAAAGCAGAGGTCTCCTTTATTGAGAATGTAAAATGGTTGGTGATGGACCAAGATTTAATGTACGAGACATGGCGAGGGTACGATATTAATGGTTACACCTTTACACCGAGAGTCAAGATGCCAAGAGTCTTGTCCAAAAGCGATTGGTGTGAGTATAAATGCTTTCTCGATGATCATCACTCAAAACATCTTCCCAACCGCAATGAACTCCTACTATGGGATGATCGAAGAAATTTGGGAGCTCGACACGGAATATACCAAGTTCCATTGTTCGATGTAAGTGGGTACGACTTCCACATGGAGTGAAGGTCGACAAGAAAGGCTTTACTATTGTGGATCTCGATGAGACTCGCCTACAAAGATGATCCGTTTGTCCTTGCGAAGCAAGCAACTCAAGTCTTTACGCATGCGCGATCCGGCCAATCCGAGGTTGCACGCGTTCTTCATGGCAAGAGACGGATCGTAGGAGTTGAAGATGTTGTAGATGAAGAAGAGTATAACCAATTCGATGAGATACCTTCATTTGCGAGATGGGGCTTGTCTTAGCGGGATGACGACACACATGGAGCCAATTACATGCAGTAGATCATCATGAAGGGCGATATTGTAAATAAATGGACTATTATAATGTATGTAAAATTGCCGTTTGGAGGCTTGATTGAAATGCATGCAATTTCTCTTTATGCTGCACTTTGTGCCATATGTTGTGAAAGAAAATTCCATTTGACAAAATTACTTTTGGGAAAGCTTGTAAATAGTCGAAAGCTCATTTACGGAAATTTGCGTACAATTCAGATTAATTTGAAAAAGTTTTGACTTTTCTACGCTTTACGCACAAATCATGTTTCTGAAATGAATTTTGGCATATTTCTTGAATGAGGTCGATTTTTCCAAAAATTATTTTATGAAAAGTTTTGCGGTATCTGAAATATGTTTCGCAAAATTTCTAATAATTTCAACAATGTATGACAAAGTTATGGCATTTTCTCTCTTTGATGAAATGCTGAAAATTCAGAACTTGCGATGTCCGAAAGGAATAGTGCAATAAACTACATCGATTGTCGGTTTTATTAAAAAAAGTGATCTTGATGACTAACATCGATGTTCTATTAGAAAAGTGATGATCAAGCATCGATGTCGGTTTTATTAAAAAGTGATCGATGATGATAGCTATCGATATCGGTTTTATTAAAAAAGTGATAGTAATGATAAAGCATCGATATCGGTTTTATTAAACAAGTGATCTTGATGAATAACATCGATGTTCTATTAGAAAAGTGATGATATAGCATCGATGTCGGTTTTATTAAAAAGTGATACTAATGATAAAGCATCGATGTCGGTTTTATTAAAAAGTGATAGTAATGATAAAGCATCGAAGTCGGTTTTATTAAACAAGTGATATCGATGACTAACATCGATGTTCTATTAGAAAAGTGATGATATAGCATCGATGTCGGTTTTATTAAAAAGTGATACTAATGATAAAGCATCGATGTCGGTTTTATTAAAAAGTGATACTAACGATAAAGCATCGATGTCGGTTTAAAAGAGTGATACTAATGAGTGTGCAATCTCTCGGTTTTCTTAAAAACCCGGCCCATCTCGTAGTCAGCCATTAGATGCTGGCTGCAACCCTCCACGCTTAACCCTAGCGACGCCTTGGTGCCTCGCCTCGCCGCCCGTCCGTCGCCGGTGCCCTGCCTCGCCTCGCCCGTCGCCTGATGCCTCGCCTCGCCGTCTCTGCCGCCGGTGCCCCTGCCTCGCCTCGCCGCCCGTCCCATCGCCGGTGCCCTGCCTCCGTCTTCCTCACCCTCTGATCTTGCACTTGTTTCTTGGTTCTTCTTTGGTGAAGGAGAGGTATTGCTCTGTGATGATTTTAGGGTTATGATGATAGTAACAATTATTTTGTGAATAAGGCCTTAAATTGATAGAGATACATCTTTGTAGAAGTATTGAAGTTATTCATTGTCATAAGTCGATCGATATTAAGTTGATCTGAACTTAGAGTGTCACCGCTATATCTTGTTTAGATAAATTTTCGCTCGAATTTATAATCTCGATAAGAACTTAATAATGATGAATCTCATTTTAGGTTCTTATTGTGCATGTTAAGGTGGTAAGAATTTAAGGCCTTATACACTCAATCAATTGTTTTGCCCATTTGTGATTGAGGTGAAGATTCTAATCTTCATTTTAAACCCAATAATCTGAGAGCAATCATACTTAATTAACTTCACATTGCCAAAGTAGACATGATTCTTTTCTTGTTTGCCATAGTCTACATAATTTACTTCTCCTTAATTATGTCTGAATGGCCATCTTTGAATCATGTATATGGAATCAAATTGATATATGTATTAAGGAATAAATACTTGCTCTTATACTCGCATCTTTTCCAACCCTAAAATCTTTTATGCCTTGGCTTACTATTCGGTGATTTGATGCTCTTACGTGATAGACATAATTCTTAGAATGGATAACACAAAATGGTTAAATATTGTCATATTTGTGTCATCTTGGTTGCTAGAGGATTATGTATTCTTATTCATATGTTTTAAAGGAATAATGTACAAAGTCTTGCTCTTATATTCGCAATTTTTCCAACAATCCAGGTATAGTGCTTTTTCTTGTACTTGTATTTTTTACGCATGTTATTATTATTCTTGTAATATGATCTACGTTAGAGTTCAAAAAGCGTAACATCGTCTCCGTTCGAGAGTACTTGATTATGAATATGCCATTTCAAGCATATTCATAAGCAAGCGATCTCAAATTGTCCACGTTTTTTGGATTCGAGGATATGTGGTTGGGCAAGTTCTGAGCTATGTTGTACAACTTGAGTTGATTTGATAGCGTTTCCTGGTGTTCTCGGATACACACCTCTTGACCTATTGTCGAGGCGTGTATCCGAGAAAAATGGAGATGTTGCCAAATTTTCCGGTTGTACAACGGCTAAGAACTTGCTCGAACCACCATATCTCGAATGGGATTAGGACCAAACCTATTTAGAGATTAGGGGTTATCGTTTAGTGCGTATTTAGTTGGTCAACGAGATATTGCATGTTATGTCGCTACTAACTTGACCTTCTTGTGTTGCTATTCTTGCAAGTATCGAAAACCAAACCTATTGTTCCCATTGTCTTGCAAGTATTATTGCCATTGCATTAGTACATTAATGCTCAAATTCTCTGTTGATGTTGTGAAATCTGAAACTTGTTGGTATAAGTAAACATCTGCTAGTGCTAAATTCACTTGTCATATGCAATGGGTTTTGTTTTTATCGAGCATAGGTTAGAGTTCAAGTTGCGTAACCCACATGTATCCGTCAATTTAGAGATTAGGAGTTATCATTGAACTTATTTAGTTGGTCAATAGATAGACTTTTGTTCGGAACAATTGCATACTATGAATTATCTGTTGATCCTTTACAAGATTTATTGTCAAGTGCATATAGTAGCTTCAAATTGCTTTCTCTCATGTCACACATATGACCTTATCAGATAAGAAAACTCAAAATGTCGCAACTAGAGAGCATCGGCTCAAATGCATGAACAGTAGAAGGTGCTGCTGAGGGGCCGAGCATGGTTCCAATTACTAAAGGGCCGAGTAAGGTGAGGAAGACCCGAGGACCAAACAAAGGGGCTACAGGGAGAACGCCGCAGGTTCTCCGCTTCAATGCCACGGGGGTCTGCACGGGCCCTCCTAAGTACATGGGGCGATACCGGTCATTTCTTGGCCAATTGGTGAGGGAGAGAGTGCCCATAACAATTAAGGATTGGAGAAAGGAAGTCAGCGCTGAGCAGAAGAATCGGTTGTGGGACGAGGTTAAGAGTAAATGGATTATAGAGGAGGAAGATGAACCCAAAGCGAGACGGTACGCCTTGAAGAGGATGGGTGTGGCCTTGAGGCACTTCAAGACCCTTATGCACAGTGAGTGCGTGCTGAAAGGCCGTACACCATTCGAGAGATATCCATTTGTGACCCCGATGTTTGGGCGGAGTTCACGAGGATGAAGGGATGCTGCGAGGCAGAGCGGTGAGAGAGAACACATTGTCGAGAGGCTTAACACGCACCGCACCACCTCAAGTCAAAGGCTATGAGGGGAAGAAGGCGAGTGGGCGCGACTAGCCGAGGAGTGCTCTCACTCCGGACGGTGATGCCTTACTCCCACATATCGAGGAGGGGCACGCATAGCGGGTATTAGCGAGGACAAAAAAACCCCTGACAGGCGGTTTGTAGTTGCAAACCCTACTACCGCTCAAGTCGTCTCTACCATCGTAAGATATCTAACTTAGTACAATACAATTGACCCAACTTGTTGTATTTCAAATCTAATTCGTACTCGCTTATTACAGGAAGAGGTAAGCCAGCGAAAAGAACAGAGGACCTTCCTGAGCCAAGGGTCGAAGGACATCCTGTCGTCTGCGATTGGGAAGTCCGACCATAAGGGGCGGGTGCTTGCCGAGGCGGGACACGAAGAAGTCCTACTTCCAAGATGACGCTGAGTCTTTGTATCAAGGTCATGGCGAGCACGTGAGGCGCCTCAAGGACACACTAAGGGAGCGGTGAGGAGGAGATTAAGGAGGAGATGAGGGGAGATGACACGACGTGAGGAGATAAGAGGGAGATGATGGCACTTGAGGAGGGCCGAGATGATGGCGATGATTTCCCGAGTCGAGCCAGATGTCGCCCGACCTAGCAATTGCGGTTCCAAAATGATAAGACCGGTCCCGGTGAAGGTAATAATTAATTTTTCTGAGTTAAAGCTATGAGTGTAACTCCCGCAATGTTTTTCCTCAAGTTGTACACTTCTTGCGGTGCTGCGAAGTGCCGACTCACCATCATGACGGAGGATGGATTTCCGTCAAGGTGCCTGTGGGTTGCATTTCCATGCAACGAGACCGACATGTGCATGGTCACTGTGGGGAAGGGCTACATGAGGTGCGGGTGGACTCGCCCACGAAGACTTCTTATCACATGTGCTCGATTTCCCCCCCAACGAAGATATCACCACTCTCGGGCAAGCACGCATGTCGTTCATCAAGTGGCCCATGACGGGTGTCGTACTGGTCAAGGTAAAAAGTCCCTCCACGTCTTCTCTACCATTCCAGTACTACTGCAGTAAGTTAAATATATGCGTGCTTTTCGTAGGTTCCTCCTGCGCCTGCTCCTGCTCCTGCGCCTGATCTTGCTCCTGCTCCTCCGCCTGCTCCTGCTCCTGCTCCCATAGAACCACAGGAGGCCTCCGAGACTCCCGTAGAACCACAAGAGGCCTCCGAGACTCCTTCCGCCAAGAGGGCAAAGCTGACAGAGGCCACAGCGCCCCTTAAGGTACCTGAAAAGCCCACTGCCCCGACCTCGGAGACTCCTTCGGCCCAGAAAGAAGAGTCAAGACAGCCACGTGCACCTCAGATGATTATAAGGCCTACGAGCATGGAAAGCCCCTGATTGCATCGCACGAACTGAATGATCTAGGCAAGTGGACTCGCCTCCTCCATGGATGGTACCTTGATAAGGTGAAGGGGGAAGAGCGTCGAGTCGACTTCAACGTGAAGTATAAAATGGTACATTTTCACCGTGAGGAGCATGGAACATTCCCCGTCAGTTTTGAGGATCTATTCCGTGTGTACCAAATGAAAGCCATCGATATTTCTACTTTACGATCATGGACGCTGTGAGTATCACACCATATAGCTTGCGCTCATGACTTTTATAGGATTTTGCATTATGTTTTCTCACATTCAACACGAGTTGCAGGATAATGAGACAACGAGCCGTGACGAATCTACACGAAGTTGGGTTTGTCGACCCCGAGCTTGTGTCTGCGATCATGGCTAGGCTTCAACCGGGGTTCGTTGCTACCTACATCAAGGGGGTATTGCAAGCTGAGTCGAAGAAGGACTTCATTGTATTGCCGTACCACGAGGAGTAAGTAGTACTTTTCGATTCAATTACTTGTACGCACTTAAAACCGTATGTGAACTTATTTCCTTGCACTACATTTTATTTAATAAGCAACCATTGGGTTCTACTCGTCCTCGTTCGAGTGAAAACACAATCTACACATTTAACTCGTCGAGAAGAAACCGATGGCATCGCGATCAAGCCTCCTTCTTGTAAGTAAGCGCATTATTGAAACCTAACACATCGAGGAATTTAACTACGTTTATTTTTTGACTCAATGGTGCTCTCCAATGTATGTAGGGGTTTCTCGGACTATGTCGATGAAGGAGGGCATACGACGACAAAAAGGGCAAGACAACTGCGATATAAGCGATTTAAGGTACAAGTGCCTAGCATATATATGATTAATTTTTTGACATCTAATCTTCGTGGGCTGAATTTCTTTTCTCTCTTCACAGTGCCATCAACAGGCAGCGGTGACCATTGCGACTTCTATGTCATGCAAAGACATGCTTATCGTGGTCGGCAACTCACAACTTTTCCTAAGGTATATGTACGTGCATAATAATATACTTAGCCTTTTACATAGAAATTTTGAAACTGAAATTAATCTGATCATTTCATTTTGCGAAGATCAATATCCCCCGGAAGAGTTTAGACAGCAAAGCACTCAACAATTTACGAGACCACTTATGCCAGTGGTACTGGTTAGAAGTTATATCAGAGGATGGCAGGTTTAGAGATCCTGAAGCATCCTACTAGTCCATATGAAAACAATATTAATAATATATGTCAATTTGATATGTATTAGAGGAAGTCCATGTACTGATTGTCAAGCATGTTTGAGTTGTATATTGTGAACGACTATGATATATATGTGTTGTAATTAAAGCGTTTCTATTCTGTGAATGTGATATATGCATCCTGTGTTCTGTTATGTGAATGTGATGATATATATTGTGCATTACGTATTGAGAATTTAATCTGTGCTTTTTTGGAGAATTTGCAAAATGGCACACCCAATGGGTCATCGAATCGGTTCTTTAAGGGAAGTGATTCGATGACCACTTTTCGATAAATAAGATCTGTCGGTTCTCGCATTCACCCACTACTTTGCATTGGACAGCGGTAAAAAGAATTTTGAGATATCTCAAGTTTGCATTAAGCACCGGTCCGAAAATAAGAAAGTCGACATCTTTGCTTGTTAGTGGTTTCTCGATGCAGTTAGGCGGGTTGTGTCGATGATCGACGATCTACTAGTGGTTTTGCTATATTCTTGGGTTCAAATCTTATCTCTTGGAGTTCACGTAAACAAGCCACGAGTGTCGCGGTCTCAATACAGAGGCCGAGTATAAGGCTATGGCAAATGCAACAGCTAAAATTATATGGGTGCAAACACTCTTAAAGGAATTGGGGATACAAAGTCCTCTTGGTGCGAAGTTATGGTGTGATAACATTGGAGCAACATATCTTGCAGCTAATCCACTTTTTCATGCCAGAACAAAACACATAGAAGTAGACTATCATTTTGTCATAGAAAGAGTGACACAGAAGTTACTTGATGTTCGGCTAATATCAACTGAAGTTCAGCTAGCGGATGGTTTTACCAAGACACTCACAGTAAGAAAACTTCAAGATTTTTGACACAATCTTAACTTAGAAAAGTTATGATTGAGGGGGATGTTAGTGTGTTAACAATATCATGTACATGCACAATATCTTACCTGTAGGAGATCCTTTATTATAGATGATTGTGATTAGTTTGTTTCCTTGTGTATAGGAAGTGGCTCACCGGGGAGACCATGACGCGGTTCACCGTGGCGTTCGGCGGCATCGCCCTGGACGCGGCGGTCACGTCCGACGATCGGTACGGGCAGGGCATGTCAGTGAGGTGCGCCTATGCGTGGAGGACGCCGAGGGCGTGAGCGGGCAGGTCGACGGGCTGGCTGGCCGCGGCCACGGCGCGGAGGCGGCCGGTATGAGCTAGGGCCTAGGAGTTCGTGAAGGGGAAGACGTACGGCGAGGAAGGAGTGGAAGGCGAGGCGGGATGGCGTCGTTGACCTCTGCTGCTCCGGCGTCGGGGCTGCGGCGGCGTTCGTGGGTTTCTTAGTGATGCTGGCGTTCCGGTGACCGTACGACGTCCGGCGTGCGCGGGCAACGCAAGAAGTTGTATACAAGGAGTTGTAAATACGACCGCAGCGTAGGTTATTTGGGCGGCTGTCACAGTACTGCACAGTGCAGCTCGCAACAGCAGTGTTTCTTTTTCTTCTTAATTACCGAAAGCGAAAATTTACTGTTCAAACTTACAGGTCTTAGCATGGCCGTTATTTGTTCATGCGACTTCCATTTCAGTCTCAAGAGATCGTATTATTATTGTTGAGTATTTCCTGATTCTTCTAATGAGTATTTTCACTTTTCAGAGGTAGGTAGTATTTGTTCAGTTTCTTCTGACACGAAAATGATGCTAACAGAAGACGGTTTTTTTTTTCTTTTCTTTTTTTTTCTGCAAGAAGGAAAAACCTTCCCTTCGTTCCACGATAGATCGATGCAAAATCGGCCAGAGATGAGATTCAAAATCTGGTGGAATAAAAAAATTCAATTTGCTACCCTGATTTAGAAAATTTTGGTTTCGGCATTTTGGACCGGTTTGCATGGATTTTCGACCGAATTTCGCACCAATTTGTTTGTGGAGAATCGTAATGCTATTTATGAGAGATGCATGTAAAAATTTTGCAAAAAATATATAAACAAATTATGCATATACTCGGTCTAAACTTTGCCCAAGATTAACTCAAATTTTGCTGAACCAAATGTATAACTCCATTTTGGATCACACTCTCATTCGCAACCAATTGCTTAATGAAGGCGTACATCACTTGATATGACGCACAAGAGAACAGATTTGTTCAGTGAGCTTTGCAGGCTTGGGGTTGTCCCGTCAGTTTGGGCTTGCAATTAACCTGCTTCTCAAATTTGTAGTTTCGAGCGGTGAATCAGAGATGGTTGTCTCAGCTTATGATCAGATGAAGTGCTTCAGTTGACTTTGGATGTTCATACATTAGGCATAGTCACTAGGTCTCTTTTTCAAGAAAAGAAGGTAGACAAACAAAGCATTCCAAGTGTGGGTTGAGATGATTGAAATCATCATTTCTAATTGGTCTTTGTGATTGCAGAAAATATGGTTTAGGTTATGCTATTCTGCAAGAGATCACTAGGAAGAGGGATCCAGTTGAGTCCATGGCTTATGACATGGTAATGGATGGGCTATGCAAAGAAATGAGATTGGAGGAGGCTGAAAAGCTCTTGGAGAGCAAGACCACACAAGGATCCACCCCTGATGTTTATGGTTATAGCTGTCTCATTCGGGAGTTACTGCAAAATGGGTAACCTAGTAAAGGCGTCGTATCATTTTGAGGCCATGGTGTCCCATGGTATCGAGACAAATTGCCACATTGTGAGATATCTTCTACAATGCTTCATGAAGTTAGGTAGGGCATCAGATGTTGTAGTGAATTTTCCAGAAATTTAGAGATTCAGGGCTCCATCTTGAAGGGGGTGCTTTATAACATTGCTATGGATGCTCATTGCAAGCTTGGGAGCATGAATGAGGCAGTTAAGCTACTGAATGAAATGAAGGCTGGGGGCTAGTAGATTTCCAAAGTCAGCCCAATTATTTTTATTGTTTTAGGGTTTTTTATGTCTAAATACTTAGTATTTTGCATATTCAAACAGGTAGAATATATAGATAAATGCTTACATAATTTTTCTATATTTTTTCCCAATTTTTTTCTAACCTCGGGAGACTATTTTAGTCTCAGTCCAAAAATTTCCGGGTTTGAATTTTGCTTTTGGGTTTCATCTGAAATTCCAAAATCTCCCATAAATTTCAGATTTCGGTCGCCTCCGAGATATGATCCGAAAACAAAATTTAAAACCTTGGAACTAGTGGCAAGAAGAGTCATCAATTGCATGGAAGGAAAAGTTTTATCGGTTTACTAAAGCCGAGTGCAACCCAAAAAAACATGTCACCTCACTCTCTCTCTACCGTTTGATTTCAGATCCAGTGAACATGGATGAACCTAAGAAACCACTCAATAGGTCAAAGAATTTATTCTAAAACCCACTACATATTTCTGAAGAATATTACAGCAACATATTCCACGAAGCCCTGGCACTGAGGTGGAAAATGGTAATTGCTCGGCATATCACACGAAAAAGATGATATTTTAACGTTGTTACACAAGCTCTGTTTTAATTTCATGTTTTCAATTACATAAATAGTATATGATAATACAGTTATAAGGACTACCAAACATTGCTATAAGGACTCTACATCAAGGCATTACCACAAATCTATACATAAGTTTGAGGACTAAAGCCTAAAGCATACAAAACTCACAAAAAACATAAACACTCATGCCCCAGCCAGAAACTCCATAAAGACTAGCGTAGCAAGCAGTCTATATATGTGCATTCTGCAACTCCCGATAGACCAAATCGATGAAATCATCGCTCTGTTGGGTGTAGATGAGAGGGTTAATGCATATAAAGAACAAATATTACATCTAGTATTTTTCAATTTAAAACATACCTGAACAAGTCTCTGGAGGGCGTCCTTAACTTTATCCCTCGAAATAACAGGCACATCATTGTGTGCAGGGGTAAGGGACGCAGGCGGAGTCGGTGGCGGGAAGGGTTGAAGAAGGGGGGTACCGTATGGAGGACGTTGGGCAGATGTGGAAGTTGGATGAAGAGGTGGTGCTGTAGGCATCAAGGATGAAGCCGGTGGCACCAATGATGTGGAAGAGGATGATGGAGGTGCAAAGAATGCCGGAGTTACAAGATTGGTCGAGCGGCTAGTGTGGGCATTAGTGTCATGGAGAGGCAGTGGTGGAGCTGATGAAGCACCTAAAGGAGGAGCCATTTGATGTGTCGGAGCAGCAGATGGAATGATCAATGGTACGTGGGAAGATGCAACAGACACAGTGGACGGATGCGCTCTTCCAGCCATTGGCGCACTTGATACACTCCCAACGCTAGCAGCGCCCTGTAGATTTGTTCAAGACAGAAATTCAGCAGTGTTGGACATTAAGAATCCAGGTAAGTGAAGATTTACTATTGAGCTTAGGCAAGGAAATTCGGACTTTCTGATACCACAGCCCAAGCTATTGCAAAGATACACTAATTGATGAACAATGTTGAAAAGGAAGACATGATATTTTAGAATAAAAAAGAAAGAAAGTTAAAAGACAACATACACTGAAATAATTGGCCAACGATTCATCAGGGGTATCAGAAACTAGAGCAGTGCACGATGGCGGAGATTCAAGTGGACCATCTATTGCAGCAGGCGTAGGAACAGCCTCCAATTCCTCAAACTCACTGTGGCACAACAGAAGAATCCGGCATAAGTAAATCCAATATATAAATAAATGCAAAGCAGTATGCAATCAACATCAGGTGATTGAATCCAAGAGATGAAAACAAGTGTATCGCATACAGAAATCCAGAGGAAAAACCTTTTTGTGGAAGGCACTTTTGGTTTTGGAGGCACTTTGGCGTAAGCATTAAGTATCCTGCAAGAAAATGATTGATTGAAACACATTTTCGGTAAAAGTGCCCATAAAATTTTCATAAATATTTTTTACACGGGCATCATGGGATATAATAGTTCAGAACCAAAAAGAAAAGCAAGGACTTGGCCCATAGGCCGTTATAAAACAAAGTTTATGCTAAAGCATTCTTAATCTGCTAAAGCATTCTTAATCATGCACACACATGCCAGAAATCTACATAAGTATAAAACAATTTTGCCATACTTTGCACTATATCAAACTAAGACTGTTCACGTACCATATGCATTCCATGTGAATATTACTAATAGAAAGCTAGCAGTAGCACAATTTGCAGAGACAAGACAAATTGTAAAAATCGGAGTCTCTTTTTCTCTTTTGCACAAAACTGTACTATTAGTAATGACACCAAGGCATGTGATCATATTAAGCCTTTCCAAAAAAAGATGTAGTCAGTCAAAAGATCAAAATCTTCATGTCCCATGGAATGTTAGAAGCGCATGGTCCTCCTTCCCGAAGGATCACAAGATAATGGTACCCCGTACCCCTACCTCGAGTATTACAAGATCATGGAATTTCCTCACCTCTTTGTGTGATATCGGGATTTCATTTGTTAGGGCTCAAATGATTGCATTTTTTTTCTATTTTCTGGAGAAGTGATTGCAGTTGCTGGAGAGGAGAATTGCCTCTTTAAAGGGCACAAATCATTGTGTTTACTTCTTATTGCAACAGAAGGAAGCCACAATTATGTAGTACTTCCTGCCGAAAGGACGGAATCACCTATTGTAACTACTGATTTACGAATTGACGAATGTACTAAAACAACAAAGTAAAAAATCAAATGGCTTTTACACTAAATACTAACTAGGCAAATAAGTTCATGGCTTAAAGATATTATTTTCGACTGTATAATTCCCGCATTCACAAAGATGTCTACAATTTATATAAAACTGAAGCTGTCTTTCCAGGAATCTATGTTTCGATGTACAAGTCAAATGAAAACATTAAACAGAGTATTCAACAGTTCTCAGTTAGAAAGTTCAAACATCTCCATCCCAAGTCAAGTCCTATAGCCTGTCCAGATTGTAATTCCACCTGGCACAACTGCCATTTGCTGAAATTGTCCAGTACTAGATAGTTCTCATCCATCCATTTCTAGTTTGCCACATTTAAGTAATCACATCAGGTCATCCACTTCAATTATGTTACGTGTCTACAGTTTTCATTATACACCTTAGTCAAACCAAAAAAATGTCGTCAACATGAAGGGAAAAAGATAGGAGAAAAGTCTCACCTTCCAAAAAGACTCGCAACAGCTTCGCAGTCATGTTGGTTATAAAACCAAATACCATTTACTTCCTGTGCAGCATTACGATACAGCAAATATGGAGGCTGAAGCTCGTATTCAAAATCACTCAATAGATCTTCCACAAGATTATCTGTTTAGAAGAAAAAACATTTTTTTCATGAGGAATGGAGCACACCAATCAATTTACTTTATACAGTGAAGCAGTTTAACATCTAGACGCGATGTACATAGTTAGCAGTTTTAGCATTAAATTCTAAACAACTTATGGTAAATACTACGAAAATTATAAAAACACATGTACCTACTGTGGTCGATAAAGAGAATGTAAAATCACAATATGTTCTGCTACTCGTAGAGGTGGACTCAGCTTGTACGTTTTTTTTTTTTGGTGTGCGCATGTGCCCGCGAGAAAGGTCACATCATTCTCTATACAAAATCCAATTCCTAACAAGAATTACCCCATTGATATCTGGATACCTGTCATGGCTTTCTCCGATGAATCCACTGACTAAGAACTATTGCTCCATGCCAGCCAGACTTGTATTGTACGCAGATGCAGGCATAGAGCTATCCCAGGATCCTAAGCATTCTAGGATTGCCTCCGACCCCTGATAGGACACTACAAAAGACCTAAAGTTCACTAGACAGTCACTCAAAAGTCAAAACATCAGCAACTGAATACAAACTAAGCCAAACGTGGCTCAACCACGACAAAACTTGCAATTGTTCTTGGATGCTCAAATCACAATAAACAGGTGGCAGGAAGCATGCAGGCAGTAAGATAGGAATTGATCACTGCAATCCCTGAAATTGTTCACTGCCGTTCCTCTTTGCATGAGTTACATTAACATTGATTCCATGACCAATCTGGAGTACTATATCATTCACATCAAATGAAATGTTGAGAAAACTATGTTGGAAGCTTGAAGATCTCGATGCACCATAACCTTGCGTTTTTTCCCCTCTATCTGCTCCATTACTCTATTTAATCCACGTCAGCATAAGCTAAGATTTAGGACATTTATCAAGACCCAAAAAGAATGTTCCATTGTCATCTATATCCTATATTCCTATTTGCTTCAGAAGAACGTAAAGGTCCCAGTGTAGATCAGCTCTATCAGTGAAACATCTAAAGCAACACCCAACAGATGAGCTCATCAGGTTAGATCACAGGTGCACGTACCAGTGTTGCGCCTGTTCATGACGATAAACTGGAATCTCGGCTGCGTGTTCCTACATGCGAACCAACACACACCAGTAATAATTAGAACCCCAGACACACGCAAAAACCCCCGATCCAAACCCTAAACCCCGTTCCCAAAAGCCGCCTCACCTCTTCACCACGAATAGCGACCCCTCCACGTCCTTCCGGCTCTGCAAAAGGAAAAAGAAGAAGAAGAAGAACTTGCATCAGATCGGATCGGATCGGATCACGGTCGAGTGACGCGAAACAGCGGGGCGGACGAGGCGATAGGAACCGCGCTCACCCACTGGTTGAGGTCGATGTTGAAGTCGTAGAGCGTGACGTGGGCCGCGGTGATGAGGATGTCCTCGACGGCGGGGTCGAGGCGCTGCAGGACGGTGAGGTTGAGCAGGCGCGTGCCCTCGGCGTCCATGGCCAGGTTCGGCGTCACCTTCCCCCCGTTCGGCGGCGGCGGCGGCGGCATCGCTCGGTCTCCGCGTGGTGGGGGCGGTGGGATGGGGATCTGGGTCTGAGAGAATCCAGCTACCGAGCGGGGGAGGAGGATGTTACTAGAAGCCTGGAACCATCACAGATTCACCGCACAGCGACGTATTCCTCGGACATCAAAGAGGAGAGGGATGGGAGATCGGCCC
The DNA here is from genome assembly GCA_036346375.1 of Guadua angustifolia. NCBI lineage: Eukaryota > Viridiplantae > Streptophyta > Magnoliopsida > Poales > Poaceae > Guadua > Guadua angustifolia. Next base: position 44,987,822 of record CM070521.1, read on the forward strand.
GGGCCCACGGGTGGGCCCCCTAAGGTGACAGGGCCCACTAGGTTGCCCTGTTGGGACACGCAGCGATGGGCTCAGCCCGTTTGGGGCCCAGGTAAGTCTACGGATCGCCCACACGTAGCCATATGTGAGATGTATGAAAAAGATATAGAAAATGATTAAACTACTCATAATTATTAGCTAACGAGGAAAGATGGATAATTTACTTATACTTCAACACTTCTCACATATAGACTCCCTCAAATCTAAAACGTGGAATAGAAATAGACTATAATTATTATTTTTAATTACGCCAACCAAACCTTAAACTTGAAACATCTTAACTCGAGAGGCTTGGCGTATTTGGGCCAGGGACCTGTCGTGAGACGGGGTTCTTCGAACGGAGATTAAGGTTGATAGAGGCGTCTTCGCGGTCGAAACCCTAATGACTCTCACGCGAGGATCCCGGGTCTCTGACCAAAGAACACACCGATATACCCAGTTGGACCCCGGTGTGGGTATGATCCTCGTCCTACTAGATCTTTGTTGATGTGTATCGAACGGGTTACAATGTTTTTTCGGTTTATTCTCCTTCTCTTTTTTCTCTCTAAGTCTTGGTCTTTTTTCTCGGTCAACAGGCCATCCCCTTCTTCCATGCACCAGAGCTCCCTTATATAGATGGGTGACTAAGAGTGAAAAGTGACATCATCGATATATGATTCATTTATTACACTCATCACTGTAGTCTTGTTCTTCAAACCCCATTTAATGTCGCTGTATGGCTTCGTCCGGTCCGCGCCGGGATGTGACATTCCTGTGACGGGTTAGGTGTGAGGCGTCAAAGAGATGGGCCGTCGTCTTGTCGACAGCAGAACTCTTCGCAATCAATCGCTCGACCTGGCGTGTCGAGGAAGGAGACGAGGCGAAGCCTCTTTTTATTCTTTGGTCGCTCGCGTGGCTCGGCGAGAGGGCTGATCGCCCTTACCGCCGCCAGACGCCCACGGGCCGACGTCCGACGAGAGGGCTGATCGCCCGCTTTCGTCGAGCCGCCAGGCCGCTGCGACGAGTGGGGCCGATTCGCTACTGCTCACCAAGCCGCCACGTGGTCTTGCTTATCTATGACGGAGAGGGTACCCTGACGTAGAGTACGCCGACAGATACCATATTGAGTTGTATGTACCAATCAATTCACCTAAAAACTTAATGCAACTCAATACATCCCACGCCATGATGCCGAAGCGGCAGCCGTTAAGAGACAGAACTGGCCCCCAATGGCCCATGAGAAGCCAGATCCATATAGAATGAAAGGCCCATCGGCGAGAACACACCACAGGTAATTTGCTTAAACCCGGCGAACCGTCTCCGCGTCTCCTGACTCCTAGAATTCTCGTGAGCGCCGGATGCGAAGTTTGCGTTGTTGGGACACGCAGGGATGGGCTCAGCCCGTTTGAGGCCCAGGTAAGTCTACGGATCGCCCACACGTAGCCATATGTGAGATGTATTAAAAGATATTGAAAATGACTAAACTACTCATAATTATTAGCTTATGAGGAAAGATAGGTAATTTACTTATACTTCAACACTTCTCATCACGTATAAACTCTCTTAAGTCTAGGACGTGGAATAGAAGTGGACTGTAATTATTTTTTTTAATTACGTCAACCCGACCTTAAACTTAAAACATATTAACTCTGATACCATATTGAATTGCATGTACCAGCTAGTTCACCCAAAAACTTAATGCAACTCAATACATTCCACACCATGCCACCGAAGCGGCAGCGGGAGGGCGGCGGCACAGGAGGAAGAGGCTCCAGCTCTGGCTTGCTGCCTCCGCCGCCGCCGGTGCTGACGAAGCAGTGCCGATCCTGCGACCTGTGAGCAGCTCGCACGCGTTCTCGCTTTCTTCAATCATTGGCGCTTCTGTTCGGCTGCTGGGTTCGTCACGAGGATTGCGGAAATATGCATCATTGTTTAGGATTTTCTTCTTTGTTTTAAATTTGTTTTGCAAGGTATGTTGTTGAATTGGAGTTTGTGTGGTTGATTGGCAGTGAGATTAGGGGGGACCTGCAGGAGCTCAGCACGAGCTGTGGCCGTGTGCGCGATATGGAGGCCGCTCTTGGCTGCCATTAGACGGGTAACTAATGATGCGAGCAAGATGCTCGATTAATTAATCCCTCTTTGCGACTTTGCCGGCGTGGCCACATCAGCAACTTTGCGAAAAGCCCTCCCGTCGGTTCTTTTGCAAAATAAATAAATCCTTTGGTTCTAAAATATTGCATCTAGATCTGAAAATTTTTACGAAAAAACCCTACAACGGCTCTTTGGCAAAAACAGTGTCATCGGAAAATTGCATTCTGATCCAGACTATTTTTCTTTCAAAAAAAAAACTATGTAGTTCCAAAAATTCCTCTATGTCCCGTGCGTTGGAATTAACATAGTAGAAGAAGTCAAAGGGGTGTTGAGTTAAAGGTATGGGACTTTAGTTCTATATTACTTAGCTAGGTGAAGAGAAACCAACTTTTAAGGGGAGTTCATGTATAGACTAAGTATGAGTTGATAGTAAGGTTAGAGGTATATATAGTTGGTTATATTAAACTATGTACACACATGCACGCGCGCACATATCACGTATTTTGTATGTTTATCACATGACTTGTAACTTGCGACAATGTACAACCGAGACGCTGCCCGCAATGCGAGATTTAGGAGGCGGTTCCCGGAATCATGATAGTTCAATCCTGTGTTTTTATGAGGTGGTTTTGGTGGTAAGCGCTTTCTTAAGGGAGATGCCTCTATTCGTAAAGAGTAGAAGCGTTAGAAAATCAATATTGTTCTCCTTCGATGATCTCTGCTTCCTCCATACTTGCAGCCTTTGGAGCCATTCCATCTCTTATTCTCGTGCAACGGATATGAAGAAGAATAGTGTTTCTAATCTGACGTCGGCCACTTGACAACCTGCACGGGAGACCGATGAACAAGTTTCTGGGAAGCGCCGCACTGCATGACTCCTCGTCTTCATCTTCGATCAACACGTCGCTCCTACGCAATTTCTAGTTCTTCAACAAGCCCGCTGTAAGTGTCTCGGACTGAATAGTTCTTTGTCTAAGCAATCTTTCTATTGTGATTAAATCTGATGAGAACGCATGCTGCTATGATAGTATTGTTTACATTTTTGTTAATATTATTAAGTCATAAAGTCGAGTCAAGTCATGGGGGAGACTTGTGGACTTGGTCAACTAGTTGACCAATTAGTCGCGTCGTGACTAATCCCTAGACTAGGAAGTATGTTAGTAGGATATGTCACATACTAAGTTGTACCAACAATTAAGAACATATACATATTGTAAAGCATAAAATAAAGAGAACAACAACAAAAGTATGATGATAAGTTGATGACTTATTTTGATCCCGACGTGTCTTTCTTGATGAATGCCTTTCTGTGAAATTAAGAAGCAACACCCTAGAAGTACCATAAAATCTTGCTTTAACAAACAATATGGTATTTAAAATTCAATGACCTATGCAGGTACGAGTACAATAGTCTTTACCGTTAACATATGTTAGCAATATCATCTGCTTTTTGCAAATAATAACTTATCAATGCTAAGGATGTCAATCAATGCTAACAATTATAGTTATGCAAGTTATATGTACGGCTTTCAAGAATAGGGTAAACTAACCTCTTTCCTTGCACTTTCCTTTGACAGAGCAGCGAAGAAGCTTTACTAGAACAGAGAAATGAAAGTCGGCAGAGCAGCGAAGATAGATGCTAGTACTGGAACAGAGCAGAGAACTAGTCGTCCGGCTAGGCAAGCGTGATTAGCCGCTACTAATCGTTGATTAGTCGTCTAGCCACCTGACTAGTCGCTTCAGTCGAGTCGAGTACCTTAGTCGTCTTCCATATACAGACTGGACTAGTTGCCAGCTATTCGACGACTTAATAACAATGATCTATGTATCAGTTGGGCCATTTAGCATATATAGATGTGCCTTTTTTCTAGCATGCTTTGTAAATATGCTGGCAGCTAGTAATCATCTTATAGGTGCAATGTTTAACTTCACGCTTTTTATTGAGTAACTATAGAATTGAATTAATGTTATACCAAGTACGCATATCTTTTCTTTTTAAGGGTTACAACAGGAATTGAATTAATGTTATACCATGTACGCATGTCTTTTCTTTTCAAGGGGTACAACAGTATACACACATATCTTGAACTTCTGAATTGCATCGAGAAAAGTATCCGGACGAAAGACCAGACATCCAAGGAGAGATATCATTATGCATACAGGGATGTCAACGAGCAACATACAGCAGGCAGCACCAGCATCCAACAGTTCAGTTCCCAATTCGACTGTAATAGCTAGGAAGGTGCGCGGCAATGACGACGTAGGTAGCTAGTGCAGCGACTACCGCGTAAAGTGCAGTCATGTGGCTCGGAACACGCTAGATTCTTTTTGGCCTAACAATGGTGGTAATGCTAATAACGAAAAAAAGATTAAAATAATGAAATCGATGGATGACGTGCCTGTTCTTTCAGCTGCTTGTTCGTCTCCTTCAGTGAAAGATACTCCTGCATCACTGTCTTCTTCTCCTGCACCAGACCGTGTAGATCGAGATTACCTGACGGCGGAGTATGGTTTGCTGTGCGGGCTCCCGGTTGGCGAGCACGCGCCGCAGCCGCTTCGCCTCCTTCTCGGCCTAATATTGCGCACATAGCCGGCTCCCGGCAGGCAACACTAGTGAAGAAACAGGAGAGATTTGCAGCTGCGCAACACCACAAATTCAAGTTATTTACCTTGGTGAGCATGTGCCGGGGCCTGGGGCCGTATCCCGTCGCGGCAACGGCCACCGGCGCCTGGGCGGCCGGTGCTGGAGCTGCTGGAACAGGGAGACGACCGGATGCTGAACCTGCTCAGCTCAAGCCTCAAGGCTCAGCCTCGTGCTCGCAAGCTCCTCGTCGTTGTCGTGTTCGGTCACCTCCTAATTACCAAGAAATTAGCCAAGATATGTACCAGCTGGCCGGCGGCTTGCCGCAGCGGACGCGCCTGGCCGGCGGGAAGCGCTTCTGGGCCGACACCGGCCATGTCAGCCAGAGCCATGCATGGCCGGAGCGAGCTCGACGTCGACCGTGACGCCCCGCCGGCATTGCCGCCGGGCGCCGCTGTGATGGGACATGGGGGCAGCAGGGACGATCTTGGCATCTACGGGTGGCAGCGCTGGTCGAGTAGTGTAGCGAATAGCGATGAGCGAACGGCGGTGCGTGCCACTGCCAAGCGAGTGCGGCGGAGCCTGGCGCAGCTCAAATATACCATCTCCTCCCCCGCGCGCGGACGTCGGCATCTGGCACAGGACATCACCGGAGGATGCACCCGTAGGAGCAGAGGACACGTGGAGCGCCGCGCCTAGCACTGCGAGCATGCATGGAGCAGGCGCCCGGTGGGCCAGGCGTGTCAGCGGGAGGCCGCTGCCGCGAGCGGTGATGTGGCCGCTGCTCCTCCGCGCCCTCGAAGCAGGACAACAAGAAGCACCTTCGCGGCCGCGCGTACAAGAAGGCGTCGAAGTGTCTTTTTTTTGCCCTAACTCTGTTTGACCCGTTGTGAATTTGACAAATACAAGCTTCTTGACAAGAGCTGGAAAAGACTTGTTATGAATTTCTCCCTCATTCTGTTTGATCTATTATATTATGAGTTGATTTTTATTTGAGCGGATGAAGCGCTTTGTGTTGTAAACTAGTGTGTTCATTTCGTTTGAACGCAGGAAGGCAACAGAAAACAAGAGTTCATGCAAACAGCTAATTAACTTAATGCATCTGCTAACCATCCAGCAAAAAGACATTATTCTATTCACTTGCATCCGGACGCGAGGTTTGCGTCGGTTCCCTGGAGTTTTGCTTCGAATCGACAGAAAATTGTAGCACACATGCATTGCCACTGATGCATCTTGATATACATACAGTTACTGACAAGCTGCTATAAACAAGCGGTATCTATGTGTTAGCATCAAAACTTAGCAAGACATGACTAATTTATCAGGCTAAAGATAAAAATGGGTATTTCTAACTGATATCGGTTAAAAATAGCAAAGTTAAGTTAAAGATATAATCGTAGCCGATGTTGATTCAAAGATAGAATTTTATCCATACAAAGACTGATACGAATCAAGGTTGGCAACGCATTAGAGAAGAATACGATCGGCCTATACACTATAAAGAGAAGATCGAGGGCAACCAGAAAAAGAAATCCAATCAATCAAACAACTCGTATAAACTTGTATTTACTTTTCCACTCAACAAGGAGTAGCTTTTAATTTAGAATCTCTTTTGTAATCCAATTTTGATCAATAAAGTTACGTATCGTTGATTGTTGATCTTTTCCGATTACGCCGGGTTTAGTTTTCTCCGATTTTGTTGCGCATCACCTTCTTCGAGAAAATCTACCTTTATTAACCATCTAATCAGTCTTAATAGGATATTTAAATTTATCAGCACTTTTGATTTGATCGACTTCTTATAGCTGTTTAAATCTTTGCCGATTATCACATTAGATTGGCTTTAAACATATTTTTCATCTATCTTGTCAAATGCAGGATCAAATCGACTGATACGCCTCGAACTTTTTGAACTCGGCATTCACGTGTGCTTAAAGACGATTAATCCATTGTCATATTTTTCCTCGCTAACACTACATATGCGCGTGGGCGTACAAGTTGAGGCTCAATCGAGACAGCTAAAATCATGGGCTTGCGACATGTTGACGTACAGGGTAACCTATCAATATCAGAGTAGTAGATGTCCAGGTTCGCAATATCATCGATAATCACTCGAATATCGTGATTAACGACTATATTGAGCTGGTACGGTATCTAATACAGGTCGGTAAACTAGTTAAATTAAAAAAATCAAAAAAAACAAAAAAATTATGCGACATAAATATTGCAATAATCGCTGAATATTGCTCGATTTTGATGAATAAAATCGAGCGAAAATCGCTCAACAAAATATACTACCGAAGAAGTCAGGTTCACAAAATTTCGGTTGATTATCGAGACATATCGAACGATTATCGGTGAAAATCGATTTTTTTTAAAAAAAAAATTCTTTAAAAAGTTTGATTTTGAAACTCTATAGTTTCTATCGATTTTTGATCTGATTTTTTTATTTTTAAAAATCTCGATACTTCAACCATCACGATATCCATCACGATATCAATACTGTAAACCTCTAAGGATTTGTTCAATGTGCCACTAGTTCAGCGCCGTACGCGCTTGACCAGTGCATGATCTATCTGGCCCCCGTTTGGATATTTCAGGTTTGTCTTTTCATGGCTATGAGCAAAATCTGCCTCGCTCTCTGCCCAGCGACGCCCCACGTCGTCACGACCTGCTGCCTGACGTCTGCCACTGCTGGGATTGCAGCGGCAGTGCAACGCATGCGGGCGATCGAGGAGCCAGAGCCGGAGTACGGCTAAAAACGGGCCAGATAATTTCCTAACTGAAAAAAAAACTATATGAAACATCAGTATTTAGTCTTGTTCTATATATATAGTATTATTTATATTTGAATCCAGCTAAAAATATAAGTTACGATAAGAGAAGAGCAATATCTATCTATATCCAACCCGTTTTCGCCCTGCAACCAAGTAGGCGCGAGGCGGCGTGGCCACGTGGACGGCGTCGATCGATCACGCTGCACGCTGTCGTGGGAGAGTACGCGTGAAGGCGGTGGTATTGACTCCACGCGCGCATCTAGGACTTAGAGGCGTGCCCCGGCAGCTTAGCGGCTTGGCGCCGCTCTCATGGAGACACCGACAAATCCCGTCCGAGAAATTCGATGCATGAAAACACGTGCGTACGCCCGCGTGCGGACAACATAGAGCCATTGCCATACCTCAGATTTTAGAGGGCCTATGCCAAATTTAATATAAATTAGGCATGTTAGCTCTTTGTTTTTTTTTTGTCTTATGCTTTTCATAACAAGATTCGCATCTCTTGATTTGAGAATGGGTGGATGAAAGCTAGAGTAAGTAACATCTAGATCGGGAGAATGCGACAAGAGCATGAACTATACTTTAGAGTCCACAAAGAATACCAAATAAATAGTTGAAAATGGAGTGGATTGATACATCACCACTATCGGGATTATTTTATGAAAATCAAGAGTTAGTAAGAAGAAGGAGAATTAGGAGCAGAGGAGTTAACTTTCACTTGCAAATAAGAGATATATAGCAATAACAGTTGTGTGAAAGCAAAGGGAAAATAGAAGAGCAATAGTGAGGTGGGAAAGTTGTCACTAAGAAGGCAATAAAAAGGTTTGATTAAACAAGATTTAACTATAGTAGTAATGGTTATTTTTTCTGAAGATATTTAAGAAATAGCAATAAAAGATTAAATGAAAATTAAAGGTCCTAACTTTTGCATGGGGCCGGGTCCTGTGCAGTTGAGCACTTTGCTCCACTATTGATACGGGCCTGCGCGGAGCTATCTAATTCTTGCCTGTACATGTAGCAAGAATTAGACTGCTAGCCCCGTGTCAGCTGCAACACTGTTCTTCTTTTGAACCAAAGAAAATGTTGCAGCACTGTTTGTGCTTAGAAACTTACGCTATTAATTCACTAATAATTGAGAGAAACCGAAAAATAAAAAGGTTTAATCGTGTCAGGAATTTAATCCACGGCACGGCGACTCGCGAAGTCACAAGTCACACGGGAAAGATACACAGAAATACGCGGTAATTCGCGAAATACGCGCGCTTGTGTGACTTTAGCCATGCTCCTCAACCTTCATATGCCTCATTACAAGATATGGTGGGAGCTCTCCCTTTTAAATTGGCATTCTTCTCTCTCAACTAGCAATATGGTACTATTCTTTGTAGTTTTGGCATTAAAGATAAATGAACCACATGGACCTCACTTCTAACACAATTTAGTTTGTACATATTCCTAGCCTAATCAGCCCAACACCACGGCTGTGACCAGCAAAGACAATTTTATAGGCAGCATACTTGATCTCTTAGCCATAACTTTCGAATCGCTCAAGCAAATTTAGTGTTCTTGCACTCTATATAAACTTTAGATAATTATCTACACTTTCCATAATTTGGCAAAGCTACGAAACAGAACATAAAAGCGTCACGGGATGACACTGTCGAATACGACGAATGAAGCTGTATTCAGTACTCTACAGAATACAATTTCCGAATTTTGTTTTTATTCTTCCATTACAACGAGACATGTACACACATCATCATGCACTCACACACGAATTCGATCTTTCAAACTGATGGAAGCCCAAGATAGTACTAAAGAACACCTATTGGTACATAATAGGTAGACATTATGACCAAAAGGCTAAGAGATATAATCTTCTATTATCTAAAAAAGAAAGGCATCATGATGATCATGACATGATCCACCCATCAAAAGTTGGTTCGCTGGTTCTTGAGTCTATAGCTTCCTGGTTCTCAGTAAACGCATTGCATTGCATTGCATATACGGATCTAATCGAGTTGATCCAAACAATTTAAATCTCCGAGCTTATGTCACACCGTACCGGGCTGAATAGCCTAGAAAAGCGTTAAATTTCTACGATCGGGACCTAGCGACACTTGACCTTCTTTCTCAACGACCTTGAGTGAATGCACCAGCAGTTATATAATCAAATTTGTGGCCATGCCCCAGTAGTACTTGAATTAAAGTTGATGTCGAAGCTGAAATCGTCGGCAGTAGTGATCAGCGAGTTCCAGTCGATGGCAGCGTCTTCAGATCCATCTACGTCGACCACCCCCCGAGATCCTGACGAGGAGCTGTCATGAGAGTTCTCGTCTTGTCCAGCGCTCACGATTACATCGTCGGCGAGGTTTGTGTTCGCGGCCCTCGCCGACGACGGTGCACGTTGGTGCACCGCTTGATCATGGCCGGCCCGATTGAGGGGACGACGATCGAAGGATCTCAAGGTCCCTGTGCTGATGTACACCCGGCACACGCTGAATTCGTTCCTCAGCTGCGTGAATGCATATAATAACAGTGATTAATTCATCGTGAGATGCATGCGCGCGCGCGGCGGCGGCGAGGGGTGAAAAGTTGAAATCATACCCTGATGGGTGCCATTGCTGGCGCGGCGGCGGCGGCGGCGTCGTCGGCGACGGCCTTGTACTCGTTCATCTTCCACCTGGTCTTGGTCCCCGTGGGCGCGCGGCCCTGGTAGAAGACCATGGTCCTCTTCACCCCGACCACCTTGTTGCCCGAGGAGGAGAAGACGCAGGACGGCGACCCCGTGGCCTTCCAGTACCCCGACGGCGTGGTCCGCGCCGGCCTGCCGCCGTGCACCTCCCTCTCCGCCCGCGGGCAGAAGAAGAACCACTGCTCCGTGTCACGCACGCTCGCCTCACCCGCCATCGCTGCAGTACACCACACCACACATGCATGCACATGCTCGATCACTACATCTTACTAAAAGGAAAAGAAGAAGACGTACGTGCCAGCCATTGGCTCAGCGAACGAACTCACAGCGGAGGTCGGAAGGATGGTGGCTGTAGACGTCGACGACGGGGATGAAACGCTCGATCTGGGGCCTCGTGTTGGCGAGGCGGTGGCGGAGGTAGAAGCTGAGCAGCTCCTCTTCCGTCGGGTAGAACCGGAACCCCGGTGTGCCGAACGGATCACTGCAACTACTACCTGCAGCAGCTGCCATCATCAACTGCACGATCCAGATCTGCTTCTTTCTTCACCACGTTCGACTGCAACACACTCAACTCACGTATGTATGTATGTACGTATATATGCAAGTTGGGATTCTATCTTTCTCAGATATATATATGCTCCTTGGGTTTGTGTTCGACCTCAACGTGGTGCCCCTAACGTAGCAGCAATGGCGTACATATTTCTGGGATCGTCTATATCTAGGTTATATATATATAGATCTAGCAGATGGAGTTGGTGCTTTGATCACGCTTGAGAGAAGGAGGGAGGCAAAGCTTGAATGCTTTCCGAGAAGTTACAAGCCAGGTCGACATACAAGCATCTTTTTCTTGGAAAGCTGTAGGTCATGGTTGACGTGGACCAGAGAACGAGACAACAACATAACCTAGTCTTCGTACTCATTTGATAGCTACGCTAGTCTTCGTGCGTGTATATACAGTTCTGACATGTATAACTTGTTAGAACTCTCAACACCTGTTCTGAAAAAAACACACACACACAGAGAAACTCTGAAGTCTGGAGTTCTGCAATGTGGAAGAACAAAAAAAAAATGGAAGAACTCAGGCAAAATCCCAAAAAAAAAGTTTGGTGCTGCCCAACCTGTGCAGCTTTTCTGTTTTCTCTCTCTCTTATGTAAGTTATAGATTACAGATAATCATGAATAATTATCACAACTACCAAATCAAAACAAAACGTATCAAAGCCAAACAGAGTTTGTAACAACATGTTACTGTTTCCTATCTGGCAAGATCAATAAACCAAACCTAACAAACTGACTAATCTTTAGACACTTGATGCAACTGGATTAAAACTTACACAAATCTATAGATTATTTCTACGCGTAGTAGGCTATATAGAAATGACTCTATATATAACTTTTCTAACACATTAGGGCCAGATCTAGAGGTGTTGAGTATGTATGCCGTAGTACCCTAAAAAATTTAAGAAACATCTAAAATTTTTAAGAAACACCTTAGGATCACCTCTTCGATTAATACGAGAATAAGAACAATAACAAACGAATGGTTGAGATTTTAGTTAATGGCCACATGCATATACAGCGAAGTAAGAGAGGTGTTTCTATGCTTTTCGTTTTTAAAGTTGTACAAATATTCAAACATGAATGAAAGATAGATGATGATTACTTACTCCTTCACTTACTTCAAAATTTATACTATTTGTATTAGGAGAGAAAGCATAAAAGCATCCTTCGTGAGGTAATATACGCTTACACACGCTGACACGCATGCCTCTGCTCGGTTTGCTGGTGAGCGCGTCAAAAGAAAAGCAATTCATCTACTGCGTTGGTGCTCGGTGAGTTACCACACGATTGACGATGAGATGAACGAGAAACAAAAACATTACTTTGTGCTTGAATTTTGAGGCAGACAACAACGAATTGGTGGATTACTTCCGTGGTCTTTTTTTTCAACAAAATAATTTTGGATGACAGAATTTGATGCTACTTGAGAAGCTAGTGTCATGAATCTTATGACATCACACTGCCAGACTTGCCGACTGTCTTATGCTAGCAATACTCGAAGCTAGCAACTATATTATACGAATTACTCTTAAGCTTTTAGTACCTCTTGATATCTCGACTCTTTAAATTTTTGATATCTCTCGGTGCTAGCTCAAAAGATAGCTCGGTGTCTCTCAAAGATGATAAAAAAGCCTATAACATACTCTCAAACCCTTCCTAATCACTGAAGCGCGTTTGCTGATGACGTCCGGAGTTTTTTGAAAGCAGCAAGGGAGGTACGTGCTCCACTCGCCCATTTCATTAACGAAACCGAGGGTTAAACTCAGAGGTTGAGCAACAAAACAGAAAAGAAAAGGGAAAAGCAGAGTACGGCTCAGCATCTGAGCGATTTCGACCGGCGCCAAACATTAGGTAAAGCTGGAATAGAGTTCACAATCCAGCTACGTACCAGACAAGAACAGCGAAAACAAAAGACCTCGGTAGACTTGACGTCACAGGAATCCGTAGCAGACGAACGAATATCACGTTTCCGACATAAGCGCCCATCCTTAACTCTCGGTGAAACGCCTCCAGTCCAGCGCCACCTTCTGCGCAGTATGTCGCGGTCTTCCTCCCCTCTTCTGCAAAAGCGTCCAGTTGTCAAGCCGTGGGCACAAAGAAAACGCCAGAGCAGCTGGGTCTTCAACCCCGCCGGCGCTCTATACATGTATTAGTATTAGTATATTACATATACTAGATTAATGTCCGTGCGTTGCTACGAAAAAAAATTGGTAATGAAACATAAAGGTCAAGCAATAAAAGAAAATTATGCTACAAGATCAAACATCTATGCCAATGACTCTCTCTCACGACGTTCAGCTGGATCAACCTGTTTATCTCCTAGGGGTATGCCAATGACTCTCTCACCGCCGCCGACGTCCCACCGGTGTTGCCGGGCAACCGCGCCGAAGCGTCGTACTCTTTGTTCATATTCAACTGGCCGGTGCTGGGGTCACAGCACCCGGTGGGCGTTGCGCTCTGGTTGTCCTTCTGGCCACAGTTACTACTGACCGCGTCGCTCGGCCTCCTGCGTCTCGCGGCTATGTACGTCGGTCCGTCACTTATTGATCAGTTCGTCAAGTTCATTCGCCGCGGCAGCACGACATGAGAGATCTTGAATGAATTCACTTAATTGATTTTGTGAAAAATATACAGCATATATAGAGTACAAAAGGAATGATTGGCCTGCTATTAATTACCAGTAATAATGAGGGATTTTGCTATAATAATCAGCCATATTTAGAGAGATATAGCTGGCTGTAAATCAGGAAAGAATAATTAGCTATAATGACCTACCATTATTGGAGATATGGTAAGAGGCTAGGAAGAACGGACCGCCACCAACTGCAAATTTATATTAGTATATATATATATAGGAAGCATTTTCCGTACTCCTAGGAGTACATACTCCCACCTCTAATATACCACTTAAACGATTGTTTTATACTCCTTTATCACTTTCGGTATACTCCAATAATAATTCTAAAATACTCCAATACGACATGGTTGAAAAAAATTTATTAGAGCCCTTTATTTTTTTGCTACATATCATTTTCCATATGTAAGAGGAATATATAAACAAATTATGCTATAAAAGGTAGACTTTAATAATTTTTTTGTGAAACTCACTTTGGAGTATCTTATAATTAGTCTTAAAGTATACTCAAAAGGATAAAGAGATATAACAACATCATTTAAACGGTATGCTAGAGGTAGAGTATACATCCGTACATATATATATATATATGTATATATATATATGGAGTATGAAATTATTTTCATATATATATATATAGATATATGTATATATGTGATATATATGACAAACAGCAAAAGAATATATGTATATATGTATATGTATATATGTATATATGTATATACTAAATCAATGAAAAGTTCTCAAAAATTACCACATGTATGAACATCTACATGTGCAAAATTTGATGAATTTTTCAAACATTTGAAATTACTGCAAAAATAAAATTAATAATATGAAACATAAAGGTCAAGCAATCAAGCAATAAAAGAAAATTGTGCTACAAGATCAAACATCTATTTCTCCCGATTACAAAAGTTTTTATGGTTTCTTCTCCGGTATGAATTAAAACCAAATATATTATACGTAGCAATATCTATTACCAATCTCAAAAATCAATCAATCATTTTATCCATTTTTGCAATTTATATTACCAGCTCGCATTCCTCTTTCTCTCACCATGTCTGCAGTGTACGCTGTAGAATCCGCCTTCCTCGCCGCTCACATTGCCAGCAATAATCAGGGATTTTGTTATAATAATCAGCTATATTTAGAGAGATTTGGCTGGCTGTAAATCAGGAAAGAATAATTAGCTATAATGACCTGCCATTTTTGGAGATATGACCGGGAGGGGGGCTAGGAAGAACGACGAACCGCTGCCACCAACTGCAAATTTATATATTAGTATAGATAACAGTATAATACGTATATTTAGTAGTACCTAGAAAACGAAGTTTGATATGAATAATTTTTTTGGATGCATCTTGAGTGTTTATTGGTAACACTTATTATTATTATTATTTAGAAGGGCCTCCATTTTAAATCTCGTTCCGGGCTCCTGAAATCTCAGGACCGCCACTGCCGCCAACCCTGATTCGAGGCCACTCCTCTGCCTTCGCCACCGATGAAACGCAGGGAATTAGGGTTCGAGATAACAACAGGAGGAAACAATAGAGAAGAAAAGAACAATACAATTAATTGAAAAATATATTAAATACCAAATTTTCCTAAGTTGGCTGTCGACGGTAGTCAAATTCTCTCTACCTGGATCAGTCAGCTCACAGTTTTAATTAGGACGAACTAGCGAAGCCTACAGTTACCTCCCACTCCCTTGTGGCCATGCCCCTCGATTGGCCACTCCTTGTCATCTCTATCTCCTTGCCTCCCCAGTAGATTTGCCCACACCTTCTGGCCACTGGCCTCATCTCCTAGCTTGTCGTCATCGCGCTTTCAATCGTCTTGGTCCTCAGGTTCGAGCCTAGAGCTTTCCCACATGCATGGTCGCCAAGTCGTGACTCCTCTCGCCACCTACCACCCTAGACTAGAGTAGTGGACCTTGGTGCCTTGGCGGCCACGCCTTTGCTCGCCTGCCTTCACTTCCGATATGCCACGCCTTTGCTCGCCTGCCTTCACTTCCGAATCATATCGGCTCGTCGCTAGGGTTTCACCGTTCTTGGGTGTAGCCACCTCAAGGTGCACACTAGGTCTCCTCTTCGTTGCATTGCATCTGGTGATCGGTGAGGTGAGGGTAGGTGTGAGGATTAGTTCCAATTAGGTCCTGTGGATATTGGTTGTTGTGAACTTGTGGACCGATTGCTAAGTGTTGAGAAAAGGCCAATTTTCTCTTCTAGTTTTCTTCCTTCCATCAGGGTTAGGCCTCAGAGGTTCCATCCATGCCCAATTGTTGTGTGTGTGTTGGTGGTGTTGGGGGGAGGGGGGGGGGACCAACACAGTAGAAGCTCAAGCCTAACAAAGCCTCTAGTTGGATTCACCTCTGCACTCAACAAATGGGCCGCTTCCTGTGTATTGGATGGAGAAATTCCATTCAAATTTGCAGACGAGCGTGCCTACATTTGCTTCGACGGTGATCTCCACAAGGGCGAGGAATTGTTTTCTAGAATTTGATGGCTCATTCGCAAGGTTCAAAATCTCGATAAAATTTCAAAAACTTCAACCGAGGACGAGATTCTAAATTTTAAACCTTGCTCATCGGTGCCCCCACTAGGGAAACCTCCACTGACAAAATTATTCACCTCTTAACCATTGGATCTTGCGTCGCGGTTTGTGCTTGGGCCAGCACCGGTGGCTACACATGCTAGGTCATAATCAGCATTAGAAGGCCATTTGCAGTGGGAGTTTCAACTGAGTTTCATTCTTATTAAATGACACGACACATCATTATGTTTAGTGACATGACAAGGTAACTATGAAGAGAGAGATAGAGAGAGTTTCATGGGAGATGAGAGCAGTGGCGGAGCCAGGATTTTACTAAACCTCGGGCCGAAAACTAAGCGATAATAACTAACGTTAAATATTATCCATACCAAAATACAACGAAACGCAAGACATTGAACAAAGGAATCGAGATTCTCCTGAATTCAGGAACCTAGAATCAATGCTTTTCTCTTACTATCAATGCTGGAAAAACTTGGAATCAACTAGCTAATTATTGCCAATTACTGAACAAACCAACTATTCTATGTCAGGGTTGTTGGATAAGAATATTGTGCTTAACTAATGGAGCCAAAATCAAACTAATATATCAATACCAATAATAAAGGTTTTGGATCAAGAACACTCACTATCTGTGCCGTCGAGCTGATTCACATAGTTGACAAACCACTTGTGCAGGTCCTGCATCCACCGAACACAAAATAAAATGACAATGTCTTCAACCTCCTCATCATGTATTTCTATTACATCAAATTGAATCATTCATGTAAACACAAGCATTCAAGGATCAAGACAAATGGGTGGATGCCATGGAAAATCACTTATGTACTTTGAATCACACATGTATTGTATTCTAATTTGAATTCTCGTTGAATTCCCAGTGAGACCAATTCTAAAAATTGCTTCAATGAAACAAATTATGAAGATTGCTTAGCCAAACCTTCGAGAGTTTTTCGATCTGAATTATCGGCATGATAAACCATTTCAGCAATTCTCCGTAGCATTTGCTTCATCATAAGTTCCATTGCTTAGCCAACTGCAAAAAAGAAAAGGTGTCGCAATGCATGAAAATCAAATCTCGCGAACCAAAAAGCAGATCTGCCACGCGGAGAAGGACGAAGAGGGCAGAAGCTGGCGAGATTCTCACTTGGTGTCGGCCTTGGACCTTGGTGGCGCCCTTGGATTTGGCACCCTTCATGGCTGATTCCTGCGGAAACACCGACGGAATAGGTCAGATCAGTGCGAGGGGAAGCGAAAGCCGCGTCGAATCGAGTGAAATGGCGACAAATTGAGGCGAATTTGGGAGGGGAGGCGGCTCACCTGGAGGCGAGGAGCGGCGGCGGTGTTTCCTCGGCCCGGGCGCACACAGCGGGAGGCTGGGAACGGCGGTTGGCGGCGGCGCCTTGGCTCGGAGCCGGTAGGTGGCCGGGAGCGGCGGGTGGGTAGCCGAGGCGCTGCCGACGCTGGACGGCGCCGGTTGTCGGGCGGGACGTGGGAAGCCGGGAGCTGGGAGCGCCAAGTGCCGAGCACGTTGGGTCTGTCGGCAGTTGCCTGGGTCTTGGGATTAGGCGAGGTCACGAGCGAGCGAGGAGAATGGAGGTTGGTCGAGGTCGTGAGGAGGGGTGAGTGCTGCGTTATTTTTGCTGGGCCTCGGGCCCAGGCCCCAGTGGCCCGAGGCCCAGCTCCGCCCCTGGATGAGAGAGTTTCATCTAGATGAAATATGATATACACAGTTACCTAGATAAAAATTGATGTGGCACTCTTGAAAACTAAAAAATGAAACTATGCACTGCGAATAGCCGAATAGTAGAATTTGCGGCCGGAGTTAGCAGGCATCTCGATAGGTTTTTCCCATGACTGCGTGCATGAATCTCACGCGTGAATGCACGCGGCTCGCCATTACTACAGGTCTAAAGGTCTTGCATGCTATAGTCTGGTATACTCCGTCCATACATAGTCCGTACTCGTGCTGTGTGCCGGCGGCAAAAGAAAGAAAGAAGAAGCCATCTGTTTCTGCACAGGCACCAGGAACATTGAGGATTGACAAGACGCAGCAGGCAGAGGCAGCGTCACAAAATTTTCCTTGTCGACAAAACTTTACTTGGTGTTTCGTTTCTCAACTCCAATCAATCTGCCGTACGTGCCGCTAGTCGCACTGAATGCGACTGACTCGCGCGACACGCGGTGACCTGCAGTGCGTGGCGACGCCGTCCGTCCACCCGACTTTTTCAACCGGAATCTCTCTTCCAGAGCTTTTTTTCCCCTTATTTAGTGCAATAAATTCAATATAAATATTTATTTTTTCAACAAATAGATTTGTTTCCTCTCGTGTTGTAGAGTAGTAGAAATAATTTTAATTAATAAAATTACGATTAGATCTGATTTTTACTGTCTATTATATATACCATGAATATATAATAGAATTTCTCTTTCCACGAAGCTACAGTATGTCCTGGACACACGCAAAGCAGCTGCATTCCACTATTCGTTTGTACGTGCACTACTCTCCTCAGGACAAGTAGGGCGCTAGCATTTGCAGCTGAATGCAATGTTAGTGGTCCGGAAAAACGGAGATAATACATCGATCGAGAATAATTGGTCAGGGCAAACAAAGGAGATATTTAAGCACCGTAAATACCAATTAAGCTGAGACAATGTTTGAGCTTGATGTTTAAAAGTGTCTTTAGGAGCAACTCGGTAGAATTATCATCGGTATATATCTTTTTCACAATAATTTATCCTTGAGCAACAATATCTTGAATAAAATGGTACTCGATATCAGTGTGTTTGGTCTTGATACGATACATTTCATTCTTGGTCAAACAAATAGCAATTTGGCTATCACAATAAACAGAAATAATATCCTGTGAAATGCTAAGTTCAACAATCAGACATCGCAACCAAAAATCTTCCTTAATGCCTCCAGTAATAGCAATATACTCAGCTTCAGTAGTAGAAAGGGCTGCAATAGGCTTTAGAGATGCTTTTCAACTGATTGCAGACCACATAAAGAGAAGATATATCCAGAAGTTGACATTCTTTTGTCAAGATTACTAGCGCCATCAGAATCAATAAACCCAATAATATTATAAGTTTTAATTTTATACTTATAAAAAAATCAAACCAAAATTAGAAGTCTCTTTCAAATAACGAAGAATCCACTTAATTGCATTCCAATGCTCTTTGCCAGGATTACACATAAATCTGATAACCACACTAACTACATGAGCCAAATCTAGTTTAGTGCAAATCATAGCATACATGAGATTACCAGCTGTACTAGAATAGAAATACGAGACATATAGTCTTTATATTCTTTATTAATAAGACACTGATTTGAATATAATTTAAAGTGAGAGGCAAAAGGTGTAGAACCAAATTTGCAATCACTGGGATTAAATTTATCAAGAATCTTCTCAGTGTAGCTTTTCTAAGATAGAAATAAAGTACCAGCTTTGTGATCATGCTGAATTTTCATCCCAAGAATTTTCTTAGCTAGACTAAGATCTTTCGTATCAAATTTATGATTAAGTTGAGCCTTCAACTGTTTAATTAACGATTTGTCATGAGAAGCAATAAGCATATCATTAACATAGAGCAGCAAATAAACAAAAGTTCCATTTGGAAACTGTTTGGAGTAAATACAATTATCATAATTGCTACAAGAATATTATTGTGCAATCATAAAGGAATCAAACCTTTTATACTACTATACAGGAGCTTGTTTATGACCATAGAGAGACTTTTCAATTGATAAACTAAATTCTCTTTTTCAGGAGTAGCAAAACCTTTAGGTTATATTATAAAAATCTCTTCTTCTAAATCTCAATATAAAAAGGCGGTTTTAACATCAAGTTGCTCTAATTCCAAATCAAATAAAGCAATAAAAGTAAGCATAACCCGAATGGAAGAGTGCCGTACAATAAGAAGAAAAACTTCATTGAAATCAATAACTTCTCTTTGATCACAACCTTTTTCTACTAAACGGGTTTCCATCTTGTAGGTTAAACTCCAAAAATACCATCATTCTTTTTATAAAAACATTTGCACTTTAAAAGTTACTTACTTTTTGGAAGCTTAACCAAATCACATATATAATTTTTATGAAGACTCTCAATTTCTTCATTCATAATTTTCAACCACTTAGAATAATTTTCACATGAGATAGTTTCAGAATAAGAAAAATGTTCAAAAGTATCACAGATATTTTGTACAACAAAAAGAGCATAACAGACTATATTATTAATGTCACAATATCTAACATGCAATTGAGTATTCCTCCTTGGTCTATCTCGAGCACTTGAATGATCATTAGTGCTAGTTGATGATAAAACTGGTTGTGAAGAAGATGTTGAAACTGGTTGTGAAGTTGAACGAGTAGAAGAATCATTATTAATGGTAGGTAAAACTACCTCAAATTATGTATTTCTTACAGTAGTTTCAGAAATTTAAGATTCACTTGTAGATGAATAACCATCATTTTCACTACCTAATGAGAATAAAGCATCTTCTTGAAAAATAACATCACGACTAATAATTAATTGGTGAGAATTAGAACACTATAAACGATATCCTTTGACACTAGAATCATACCCAATAAATATGTATTTTTTTTGCTCTAGACTCTAATTTTTCATCATAAATATGAGCATAAGCAGGACAACAAAAAAATTTCAAATTAGAATAATCAACTGGTTTAGATGACCAAACCACTTCTGGAAGCTAAAAATTAATGGCGGAATTTGGAGAGCGATTAATCAAAAAATAGGCTGTAGAAACAGTTTCGACCCACAATGCACGCTTATCCTACAAACCCGTATTGGAAAGTATGCAACGAGCTCTTTTCATAAGAGTATAATTCATACGCTCTGCCATACCATTCTGCTGATATTTACCTGAAACAGTTAAATATCTTGAAATATAGTGATTAGCACAACATTGATCAAACTCACCACAACAAAATTCCAATCCAATGTCGATTCTAAGTTTCTTGATTTTCCTGCCAGTTTGATTTTCAACCAAAACTTTCCACTTCTTGAAGACTAAAACTTGTTAGGGATAGAGCTCTGATACCATTTATTAGGTTTAGATGATCGCAAGCACATGCACAAAAGATAAAGTTTTTACACGGAAAACCCTTTTGGAAAACAACTCTGGGAGACAAGAATCACTATTTTGGTTCAATGTATACGTATATGAGGGTTGGAAACCCTTTTGGAAAACAACTCTGGGAGACAAGAAATCACTATTTCGGTTCAATGTATATGTATATGAGGGTTGGCTTATATAGACAATATTAAGTTCGAAAAACCAGGGATAAGGACTCCTAGATATATATGGAAATTCAGGAATCCAAGATTAACATTGCAGATGTAGACAGACAGGGTAAAACACTAGAACCAAATTGAGTGCCACAGGAGGCCTGAGCGATAGGAGGAGGCGAGCGTGCTCGCCCTTCGGCGTGGGTTCGATCATACTCAACGCCTCTTATCCAAATAAATTAAAACTGGGTACACTTGGTACATGTTAAGTGAAACAACGTGATCCTGTGCTTCAGAGATTATGGAGGCTCCGATCACTTTCTTATTGTATATAAAAGACGTGCACGCGTATATGTATGTGTGATACATGAGTGTGCTGTGTCGTCCGCTTAATTTTTTTGTTACCACTAGTTCGGCATGCAGTGCCTGAAATCCGGGGGATCTGATGATTTGCCCCGAAGTTGATATGACTTTGATAATTTATCCAAAGTTGATGTACGTTTGATTATTTGCTCTATAGATACCTATGACATGTGGGTCATGGGTCTACAAGTCATATACACATAGGAGTGAAAACGAAATGGAAACGGTCGGTAAATAGCTGTTCCGTTTCCATTTCCATATTTTTTACCGGTAACGGAAACGAAATCGGAAACCGCGGAAACGGATACGGTAACGGATAGTGACGGAAACGTAAACAGAATGGAACGGAGCGGATACGGAAACGGAAACGGAAAATTTCACAACAATATAGTACATGATCTATTCGAAGTTACAAAGAATATCTTAATAACATTAGCCAACATTGAGCGAGTATGGTATGTACAAGGGCATGTAAACATTGTTTACCTTATAACCAGCCAGCACTATTATAGTATAATAGCAAACATAGATAGTTTCACATCATAATATAATAGAAAACATATATAGTTCCACATCAAAATATAATATCAAAGACATAGTTCCACATTATACCACAATAGCAAACATATACAGTTTCACATCATACCATAATAGCAAACATATAAAGTTTCACATCATACCACAATAGCAAACACATATTTTCAAATCACCAAAACTCAGTTTTTTCTCAAACTATCTATCCCCCGTATCAGTCCATTATATTCTCCTCCATATCAGTACCATTGACATCATCTTGCTCCTCCAACTACAAAGACAAGCATGAAACAATATTAATGTTCTTGAGAAGACAAGTAGAAGCACATTAATGTTCTGGAGAAAAAAAAACAGCAATGGGTCTCACTAAATTTGGAACCATCATGAGTTCATGACCATGCATAAGTTGAAGGAAATACATTGGGGGAATGACATTTGTGTTTCACATTGCCAGAAAGGAAAAACAGGATTCCTTTTACAACACACTTGTCGATTCGATTGTTTTGCCCCTTTACCTTGAGATCGCTTGAATTTTCTCGCTCGCCACCCAAGATTGTTTCGGCTCCAGTTGCAATGTTTCAATCTACATAAGCAATTGAACATATCATCAATCAAAATTATATACAGAGCAAGGGGCCAACTATATTTCCTTAATTTCAAATATGGTAGAATCAGAAGGCTAAAATTTGATTTAATTAATTCACATGTTACCATTTTCCCTGTGAAAAAAGCACGGGGACTAAAACAGCAGGGTTACACAGACAAGCCAGTAATCAACAGATACAGGGTGGTCAAAACTCAGAAGCAACCTCTAAAACTGATCCTCCTCAAGACATGTCAAATGAAAATCAGAAATTATGCTCATGTGCGGGTTCCTCTCTCTGACCTTCTGTGGTGCAGAATTCACGAGCTTAATCTTGCACCAATAACTATTACACCTTCATATCTGAGCAATATACTGAGCAATATGATTTTCCTATCAATGTCGCAGTGGTTAACCACCTAAATTGCACAAAGCCACAAACTCAAGACCCAACTGTGCAATAGTGATGGAAGCTTCGATCCGAGCGGCTCGGTGGAAGGACTTGATCGGGCGCGGTGGAGCATCTCCCGTCGCGGATGTCAGGGCGGTGGCGCGGCGCATCCGGTGGAGGATCTCCGTCGGGCGCCGGCGGGTGTGGCGCGGCCATGTGGAGGATCTCCGTCGTGGGCACAGCGGCGGCGCGCAATGGGTGGAAGATCTCCCATCACGGGCGCCGGCGGCGAAAGCTGCTTGCATGATGGAGGATCTCCGTCGTGGAAGCTGGGGGGCGGCCTTGTGGCGCGACTTCGAGGTCCGCCGGGCCGGCGATCTGGCCTTTCGCTACTTTCAGTGTGTGTTGGCGAATGGGTGAGGACTGAGGGCTGCGTGCGGCTGAGAGCCTGAGGGCTGAGAGTGAGAAGCTTTGAGCTAGGGTTTAGACTTGGTAGTTGGGCCATTCGGACGGGCCGGAATCGGACGGGGACGGGCCGGATTCAACGCGCACGCGCCTACGCTTCAGCCATTCGGAAATTCCGAATAGAAACATACGGAAATTCCGTTCTGTTTTCCGTTTCCATCGGAATCGGCTCTCCCGTTTCCGGAAAAAAATTCCGTTTCCATTTCCGTTTCCGACAGTTTCCGTTTCCGTTTCCGAAAAATAGCTTCCGTTTTCATCCGGAACGGTCGGAAAGTTTCCGTTCCGTTTTCACCCCTATATACACATAACAGGGCAAATGATCAAATGCACATCAACTTTGAACAAATTATCAAAGGCATATTAACTTCGGGGCAAATCATCAAATATCCCCTAAAATCCTGGATGATTGGTCAGGAACTGCAAATCTAGCGGAAGACTGACATGAGCAGTTTAAGTCCAAGACGACTATTCAGTCTTCAGAACTTTCCGCAGGATAACAGCGCACTCTGTAATTTGGCGACAAAAAACCACGCATGCATGACGATACCATGAATCATGATACTTTATGCTAGAACACTCCAGATTCGATCCGTTGAAGCGTTCGTTCAGCCCTGAATTAGACCCGTCTTTTTCTCTCCACTGACTAGAGAGTGATTGGTCCTCTAGACTCCTTGACTGAACGCGTACGCACGTAACCTCTCTGTTGGCCAGCGCTGCATGCTCTGCTCGCAGCAGCAACGACGATAGGGCGACTCGGTTCAGAGAACGACGTACGCGTTCTTCACTGCACCTCTGCACGCTCGGGAAGACGCTGAGATCGTCGTCTACCATACCTTGAATAATCAGTGACGGAACGGCTCCACCCGTGGTCCAGTAAATCTCTTATATCCTCTCTCAAATAGACCTAATAAAACAGTCCAGTACCAATCTAGCAATCTCTCAATTCTCTTATCCTTTGTATTTTACACATGTTAAATAAATGTTTGCAAACTTTGAATATGATTGACTTGTTAGGTTTCCGATGTCATAGTCTTAGCCTCTCTCTTTCCAATTTTCTAGATACGTCTCTGTTTGAATTGAGTTCGTGTGGATCCAGCGCCAGATGCCATATCCGTTCCTTGAATTCAACCTCCCTCCTGGATCGATCCAGAGAGACCCTGCGACTGTATAGTTACTAATGGACATTTGGAATTCTACGGTCATCTGGTACACACCGTACCGGTTCAGAAATCAGAGCATCACCTGGTCACCATCCGGTGGATGCTGGTCTATTGGTCTGTTCTTGTTAATCGTGGCTCTGAAAGAGCTGATTTATGATATTTTGTTTTTTGTTTGGAGAGTACCTGTTTTCTTGTTTCTCTCCCATGTATTTCTATGGTGTTTGGTTGATGCATCCCCTTCCCATGATATGCTGTTTTCTATTAATGATGTGGCTTAAGGTACGGTAAATTGGGGGAAGGAATAAAAAATGTGTGAGAAATGACAGGAGAGGAAATTCTTGAGTGGCATTTTACTAATTTCATCATTCTGAGCGGTTGGATTTATTACAAGAAAGTGGTATGAATAGATTTGTCATCAAAATACTTTTAGACCATTGTACCTTTGATAATATTTTATAATATATAATTAGAAAAACTAATGGTCAAAGGTGCATATCGGAGACCGTGTTCATATCCAAAATGGTAAGCAAAAGAGAACTAAGGTAGAGTAATAGTCTAGCCTCTTGACAACTAAATAACGGATCAACTTTTAGAGGGTCCAAGTTCTTGCTGAACATTCGTTCAAGGTCCTAACGAACAATCAACATCTCTTTAATTCAAGGGTCAATCAGTCAGCAAATCAATTGAAACATCTTTTTAATTCATGGGTCAATCAGTCAACAGATCAATTGAATTCCATCTCCAGACTTGGAATGAACTTGATATAGACAAATTAATTAATAAAAGAGCTGGGGCTCCTCCACAAGGCCCATGGTTAAATGTTTGGCCCTTCAGACATTTTCAGGCAGAAGAAAGAAAGGAAGGTAACAGTGCGACGAACTACCAAACAGAATCGAGCTGTAAAATGGGCACGCAATTTAGAGTCTGATTAGTAGAGCTCTAGATTTCAGTTTCATCTGAAACTTGTAGGCTAAAATAAAGTGAATTAAGTTTATATTTTTGTCTAAAATGTAAACAAGATGATCTATCTAAACACTCTTAATGTACTCACAACTTCATGAATCTGGTGAAGCTAGAATTTTCAGCTTCACCAAATTCATGAATCTGAAAAAGTTAAATCCCTGCCAAACACACCCTTAGGCCACCAAATCAAGCCGTTTGATTTTGTTCTGGTCTAACACGTACGATTTTATGCAGACAGAAAAAGTATGCGGTCATGTGTTCATACCCACGTTTCGATGGTCAAGGTAAGGTTTGAGTACGTAGCATCACTCGACTGTACATCTTTCTCGCTCAACCTCAAGGCTGACTTCAAAGTTCAGACGGTCCACACAACGATTTCAAGACGTTTCAGATCAGTAAACGGATACACCACATAAACACAAAATCACCTAGCTTGCCAGGATGATTCTTCTTACGACAACGTACTTGTGAAATCAAACATTGAACACATAGTTGGTCCATGTCCTTTGGACCTCCATCGATTAGTTCTTCCAGACGTCCACTAGCGATTACCGAACCCAAATTTCTGTAGCCTTCTAGGCTTATAGCTCAGGATGATTCGGCTCCAGAAGGCCTCGCAACTGTCAAGAAACCTGTAACTAACATTGGACCTGGGTTCCAATCATGAACAGCTTCTGATTTTTTTCTTTTCAAGCTCCAGAGGACATTCAGACGTCAAATGCATCAGCTCCAGAAGACATTCAGACATCAAATACATTCACTGACTGTTATCCTGCTTGCATTGTATCATGAGGATTGGAGCTTTGTCATCTCAGGAGGAATATATTTATTATTGTTACATATCCGAGTAAATTTTCCACAAACTTCAACAGAAGTTGAGGAATGGATTCACAGCATTATCATTGACAGACTGAAACTACACGGCCTTCCTGTGAACCGTCTTTACAAGCTACGACACCATAGAGTTCAAAACTCTTTCTGACATATCATACTGGACCAAACGAGCGTCAGAGCCCATACCAGCAGAAGTGCCACAAACAGCACAAACATTCGATGACAAACGCGTAGATCACATGACCACAGAAAATAGATCTGGGCCAGCAGGAGCACAACATTTAGTGATCTCCCGAATGGGGCTCCAATTTTTCTTTCTGCGTGCATTGATTCCCAAACATAATTCGGTTCATGCTGCATAAGCACACAATACTATCATCATATCCGATAATCGTCAATGTGATTACAGCAGCAGTAATTATTGTGAACATCATTGTTGCGATCATATTCAGCGCTGATAGTAAGGTGTAGCATTGCAAAGAGAGATGGATACAGGGAGAAAACCAGAAATATACGCAATAATGTGTAAATACATCATACATTGGCCAGAACTGCAAGCAACAAAGGTATGGTTATGAAGCAACATGTCCCTTTGAGATTTTCCCACACATGTCAGTCACATCATTACAGATTGACACCCAAAACTCCGAAATAAAGTAAATAGTTGGCGATCTATGAGATGCTCTGAACACACTAACACCAAATATGTTTTCTAATGACTTGATCATTGAGGAACCGCAATCCCCCAGTTTTCTATTCCATGATGTAATAATATAATGGAAGTATCATATTCTGTTTATTCTGTAATAAAAATATGAGTTGGACTGATTAAAAAAATAGTATGAGCTGGACATCACATATGCCCATTAAATAAGTTATGGTCATCAGCAGTACGTAAAGGAGGACACATTGCATATTCAGAGCAGTTGAGTTATATAATGTAGAGCCCACAGGGCAAAATACTCGATGGTCCAATTGTACAATGGAATCAAATAAAGGGAGATCAGTGGACCAAATCTTAAAAGGGATATCAAATTGTTAGACATAATGATAGTGTTACTTTCAGCGCGCAGAGGGTGAAAGCAATATGTATAAGGTCAGCATCTGCTCTATTAACATCCAACATATACATTGGACTAGAAACAATACAATTGAGTGGTGGTTTGCCTTCGGAAAAACTGTTACTGTGGTCTTAATATTTCAGAAGCCAAGTGTAATTCGAGTATAATTCATAGAAGTACAGAAAATAGAACCAATTGCACAGAGATTTGCAGCTTTGGTGGGGCATCTATGAAGACAATGAGTATAGTATTGACCTTTCGAATAAAAAAGCAATGTCTAGTCAAATTCTCAGTAGTAACGGCTAGTCAAATTCTTGAGTTAATCTCCTGCTAGTGACAATACAACACAAATCAATCGTGCAACATTCAATTATTTGCTGATGGTAAAGCGCATTGTATCACACACAAGTAACAATTCTTAACACGCAGAAACTATTTGTCAAATTAGCTTTCATCATTAAATGGCATCAGATTTTGAAATGACTGAACCAAACAACTTTATTCCAAAGGATAAGATAGCAAAGACATGTGAGCTGTATACTGATGCATATTATCCAAGGACCTCGTGCAATTGAGGAATCACTGCATTTAAATTAATTGGCCATTTCATTAGTAACACTGTGGCGGTGCAGTGGTAGCCCTTGTACTTAAACAGAAGAGAGAAAAGGCAATTGAATGCCTTGAAAGAATTGAGGGCAGGTGCAACTTGAAATGGGCAAATACCTTTCTTTATATCTGGTCCTGGACAAGTCACAACTGCAGATGATTCCATGACAGTATTAGGATGCTATGTAGTGATTCCAAAGTAAATAAATTTGGAGAAACTACACCAAATACTGGTGTACAGGTTTTCCAAGGAATCTGAAATTATGTTTTAAGATGCATGTGTTCTTGTTGTGATGAACTTTGAAAAAGCACAATCTTCTTACATCAACTCAATCTGTTTGACCTATAAGCTACTTGCCTCCAACCTCCACATGAACACAATTATTGCATACCAAATAGAACAAGAAACAAAGACAATATTCATGTTCACCTCCATGTGAACTTGTTCAGAATGTATTAACTTGACTCTCAGCTAAAACTAGAATCAGAGACAGAAATGACTACCAACAGCCCTTGTAACAGTTATTAGTTATTGTAACCACTTTTGATAAGCTCCTAACAAGGAGAGGAAGTTTGCACCTTGGAGGCTCATAGCACACAAATACTTCCGAAACTTTACTCAACTTCCACCACACTGAACTATAGTTTCAGCCAATACAACACAAATTGCATTATTGAGCTGAAATTGCCAGACCATTAGCTAGAACTGAAAACATGCTATGGTATTCCTTTGACCTCAATTTCACAATATATCATTGACAGCAACAGACTAAACACAAGCCTATGAACTTCCTTACTGATAATATGACATACAAAACCTAAATTCAACTATTCCCAACAATCACTATCATTGCGCCCAAAACACAACCAACAAAGAAATTAATTTCAGATTTTAGACACCCAATCTCTGCATGAATCACAACAAGAAGGTCGCATCTTCAAGGTGACTAGCACGTAGCTAAACATAAGCATTGAACTGGACAGTCCATATGAAACATAACCAAAATTTTCACCTTTTTTAGATAAAAAAAATCCACTTTCCGAAGAAACGCAGCATACGAATTGAACAAATATAAGAACCAAAATTTCCATATATATGTGTGATGGAATAGAACAGTTATTATGCCGTGTTACTCCTCGCTCACTCATCTCACCTCACCTCATTTCTTTCCATCCCCTTATCCTCAGGGGAAGGAATCAAAATAGCCGGAAAAACAGAGGACGAAACGAGGGGGAATAAAAATTGATCGCGACAGCGACGAGACAACTCGCCTCCGCTTCTCAGTCAAGGAAGCCGGTGCGGCGCAGGACGGTGTTGCGGACGCGGCTGAGGTCGCGGCCCTTGAGCGTCCTCCCGGCGCCCTCCAGCACCGAGCTGTGCGCCCCGGCGCGCCGCGCGACGATCTCGTGCGGCGGAACCATGGCCTCCCCGTCCTCCCCGCCTACGGGCTGGTCCCACCTCCCCCTCCGCGCCGCGGCCTCCGACGGAATCCGCACCGGGGCAGACCTCGCCACCGCCACAGGGGTCAACGCGGCGGTCTCCGGGATGGGGCGGGCCACGGATCGGACGGTGGAGCCCGCGCGCTTCTTCTTCTTCTTGCCCTCCTCGTCGGGTAGCGCAGCGAGGAGGCCCAGGGCAGAGGAGACGGGCCAGAGGACGTCGAGCTCGAGCAGGTCGCCGTCCGCGGCCGCGGCAGCGGCGTGGGCGGGGGTTGGTCTCGGGGGCCGGAAGAACAGGGGGCGGTCCATTGTGGCGCTCCGGGGATCACCAGTAGGGCAGATCTCCGGCGAGGTGGGGGCGCTCCGGCATCGGAGGTTGGGGCGAGAGGTGGGTAAACTGCGAGCGAACGAGGACACGACACCGGCGAGGGGAGGAGGGCCGCGGGCACGGCGGAGTAGTTACTTATATAGGCTTATCGCAAGGGACGGGGCTGTTTTCCTCTTTTGCATTTTACCCCTTACATTATTTCAAATTTAAAAAAATTAGATCCCAATTGGTCGTACTCGATGAATTTACAATTACCCGTCTGTATAAATCGAGAGATTTTTTACGGCACTAATAGGGACGCTCATTCTTTTCGATCAATAGAATAGTTCCATTAATACTTATTTATAGTTTCTTTGGTAGAAAAGTAATAGAAATATAAAAAATAAATAATGGCAATATAATACTGGTATAAGACACTCTAAATCGGACGAGACTGATATGTTTCTCGTGAAAAAGATTTCACCTAGACTCATCCGCTCATGCATGAGTTTGGAGGTGATGAGGTAGGTATGACGGTTGAGGTCTCTAGAAGTGATGGGTTTCCCCATTATCGGCTTCTTCAAGCTTGATCACCCTTTATTCTTATGTGCGTCGGGCAAAACCAAGCGTTGGTGGATCTAATATAGACGATTTGGGTTTCCCGTCGCTTTCTGAGGTGCATCATCTACCCTCATCTCGATTGGCGCCATCTGGAAAATCTAGCGTTGGATTGGAAGGGCATTTTGGGGATGAGGATGTGCTTCAGGAATCCGATGTTGCCACGTTGCTCTCTTCATCGGGCCCAGATGCAGTGTGTATGGATGAGGAATGCATTGAAGATTTTTTTTTGGGCAGCTTTAGAGCATTCCGGTGTGTAGTTCTTCCGTTTCTAGGGTTCAGACGGCGTGAGGGGCGCTCGTCTGGATCCAGAAGAAGTTGCTAGCAACGGGGAACTTCTCGGTGTCTGATTATTTTCTTGCTTCTTCCGACGACTATTTCTCCACAAATCTACGTTCCCTAAGCTTTGCCAAAGATTTTTGCGGCAAAGGAAGAGGAAATCTGTCTTTTGCTGAGGTGCTGAAGATGTCGGATTGAGGATGGAATTGATGGGGAAGAGGAAGAGGTGGGGTTTTCTGAAGGGGCTGGCGTCCACCGCCGCCGTTCAGGGGTCAAAGAGATATGAAGGATTGTCACCAACAAGGAAATCCGCGACAATGGTTTCCTCCGATTCAGGCTCCGAATCGCTTCCCTCAAGCTCTTCGTCAGCAGAACCAAAGCTCTGCAGAAATCATCGATGAATCGCCGGGTCATGAATCAAAATCTGGTACGACTCTTTGCTTCATTTGGGTGGAATCTCATTATGTTCAATCGATCTGTTACAATTGTGGGGAGCCTGGTCACTTAGTTGGGAGTTGTAAGAACCCTAGATTGTATTTCATTTGTGAAGAACCAAATCATCAAGTGGAGCAATGCCCTGTTCGTATGCAATCTCATTTACTTGCTAAATACATTGGAAGTGCTGCTAATGGCCTTGGTTTCTTTTACCTTGAAGTCCCAGATTCCAGTCGGTGTGCATCTTTTAGATTTAACAATTGTGGTATGCTGACTATAAATCAAGGGGAAATTAGTTTGGCTGAATTGGTGAAGAACTTAGCTGATATCTTTGATTCTAGATGGCCTTGGCAAATTCGTCAGTTAGAAACTTTCAGATTCTTTGTCCGTTTTCCTCCTCATAAGAAAGTCACAGATTTAGCTCTTTTGCCTAGTTTTAATCTTACTAAACCTGGAGTGACAGTGTATATTGAGGCTTGGAAAGGAGAAATTGATGTCTTTGAGGAATTGCAAGAGACTTGGATACAAGTTAGAGGTGTCCCTCCCAAATGGTATACTTGGAAGGTTTTTGATCAAATTGCTTCTTGTTTTGGATTATTACTCAATGTGGATTGGACTGGCCTCTTTAAGAGTTTCTATGAGGTTGCCAGAATTCCTATTGCATGTAGAGATTCTTCCAAAATCCCGCAGCAGAGGTTAATGGGGGCTAAAAAGATATTATTCTTGATTTCTTTGAAGGTAGAAAAGAATGAAGCTCCAGTTTCTGTAAAGGAAGATGGTCAGGATGATGATGGAAATGACGATAATGATAATGATTTTGATGATGAAAATAAGAAACAGGACGATAGAAGAGATGGAATGGTTACTGATCAAAACACTGAGGCTGCTGAATTTAAACAGAGTGGGTCTTCTGTGAGAATGCCTGGTGTTTCTAAGTCAACTGAGCAAAAGGTGAAGGTTGTAGCTTTTTAGGGTTTTGAAAATGCTACTGATAATGAAAATGATCTGCTTAGATCTGGTATAAGTGGTAAGAAAACTTGGGTTCAGATGCTTTAGGAAAACCTTAGCAAAACTTTCACTGATGAAGTCATTGATGATGCTAAATGTTTTGATCTCCTTAGGGATCTAGAAATGGTGGGTTCGGAGGAGGAATGAGATGAAATTAGGGAAGAAGGGTCTGGAGATACTGATCTGTTAAAGGTGACTGGAAATGTGCAAATGGGGCAGCTGGGAGATCATGATGTTTTGGTGGCGCAAAGGTCGGTTGACAACAAAAAGTATCAGCATGTCTTTGGCACTAGGAAGAATGAGTCATTGGCTGACAACATTCAAGTAGATGAGGCCCTGAAGTCTTCTGAAGAAAATCTGATGAACAAAAGGAAGAAGCAATGGGGCCCAATTCCCAGCAAAAGGAGAAGTAAAAGGCTTAAAGATCAAGGCAAAACCATTTTGCAAAAAGCTCAAGAACTACTGCAAGTTAAAAATTTGGAAGATTGCCCAAAACCGAAAGGTATGTCAGTTAGAAGTTCTTTTGATTTACTTTTTGTACATGAATTAAATGATCTAGCTGAGAAAGTTGATATATCGATGGGTAGTACTGAAATTGAGAAGAATGATAATGTGATATTATGTAAAGAATTTGATGCTATTAGGATGATAAATGGTGATAATAATGTCTTTGTGGGAGACTGGGGTATTACCGAAGAGAACAGGCTCAATGTGAGGGCTGAGTTTTGTGGTGAAATGGATAATGGTGATAATAATTTGTTAGGGCCTCTGAAGGAGGTTGCTACAGATATTGAGTCAGGAGAATGGACTATGGTTGGTAAAAACAGACGGAGCAAGCACCCTAGGAAAGGTAGAGGGTCATGAGAGGGCTTTTTTGGAATGTTAGAGGTTTAGGTCAATCTGGAAAGACTTAATGTTTAATGGATCTAATTCGAAATAGTAAGGTTGATTTTGTAGGTCTCCAAGAGACTAAGAAGGAAAATTTCAGTAGTTCTTTTCTTAATTTTATTGGTAGTTCTAAAAGTTTTAATTATTATTGGCTCCCGGCCAAATCCTCTGCAGGGGGAATATTGGTTGGGATTAATGTTGATTTAATGGATATTTTGCATGTGAAATTAAAGATTTTTCTGTGCGTTGCCTGATTAAGTCCAATTAGTTGGACTTCGTTTGGAGGCTTGTCGTAGTATATGGGTCTCCTTATAATGAAGGTAAACAGGCTTTTATTTCTGAATTGCATGAGATTTTTGCTTCGAATAATCATACTCCTATCATTGTAGGTGGTGATTTTAATCATGTTAGATCTCAAGCGGATAAAAGTAATGGTAGAATAGATAGCAAGTGGTGTAATAAGTTTAATGAGTGGATTGACCTGTGGGGTCTTATGGAGTTGCAGTTAACTGGTCGGCACTTCACGTGGTCTAATAATCAAGAAAACTTAATTATGTCAGCATAGATAGAATTTTTTGTAGCACGTCATTTGAAGAGCACTTACCACTAGCGATTGCTTCTTCCCTAGCTAGGATTGGTAGTGACCATACCCCGATTCTGTGGGATTCGGGGGATGGTGCCTCTCGTGGCAACATTAGTTATAAATTTGAGAAATGGTGGCTGCTTCATGAGGACTTTAATGAGATTGTGCAGAAAACTTGGAAGAATCCAGTGAGAGGTAAAATGGCAATTGACATCTAGCAAGCTAAAGTTAGAAATATCAAAAAGGTAACTAAAGGTTGGAGTTGTAATGTAGAGGCCGATATAAAGAGAAAGAAAAGATTACTTCTTGATGAAGTGGTTGCATTGGATGTTTTATCTAAATCTAGAATCCTCTCTAATGCAGAGAAATCTAGACTGGTTTCGGCTAAAAATGAGCTTCAGAATTTTTGGGTTATGGAAGAGACCAAAGCCAAACAAAGAGCAAGAGATAGGAGTGTGAAAGAAGGTGATAGAAATACTAAGTATTTTCATGCTGTTGCTAACCAAAGGTGCAGGAAGAATTTTATTTGTCTTAGATGGGCCGGAGGGGCTGACTAGTGATCCAAATGAAATACTAAAGATTGCTTGTGATTATTATAAATCCTTGTTCGGTTTTGAAGCTAAACCGAATATCAATATTTCTGATCACTTCTTCAATATAGGTGAAAGAATTTCTGTTGACGAAAACTTAGATTTAGAAGCTTCATTTGGTGAAGAAGAGGTTAAAAAATAGTTTTTGAGTCCTATCCCGATGGGGCTCCGGGGCCTCATGGCCTTCCGTTCTTATTTTACAAAAATTTTGGGACTTGATTAAGAATGATTTACTCAATCTCTTTAGAGATCTGGAAAAAGGTGATCTAGACTTGTTTTGGCTTAATTTTGCGATGATTTCTTTAATTCCTAAAGAGAATAATGCGAGGAATATTAAGCAATTTAGACCCATCTGCTTGTTGAATTATAGCTACAAAATCATTACTAAAGTGCTTACAAATAGATTAAGTTCGATCTGTAATAGGATTATATCCCCAAATCAAACTGTTTTTTTAAGAATAGATATATTTTAGAGAGTGTAGTTATTGCTCATGAGATCATTCATAAAATTCATCAAAACAAAACGCATGGTATGGTTCTTAAGTTGGATTTTGAGAAGGCGTATGACAAAGTTAATTGGAATTTCCTAATGGATATCTTGAATAAATGGGGTTTTGGGAACAAGTGGCAAGGTTGGATTTATGCTTTGTTAAAGAAAGGATCTGTGGGTATCAAAATTAGCAATAATGAAAGTGATTTCTTTCAAACAGGCAAAGGTTTGAGGCAGGGAGATCCATTATCTCCTATTCTTTTTAATTTGGTGGCTGATGTGTTTACCAGAATGTTACAAAAGGCGGTTTCTAATGGTTTAGTAGAAGGGATGTGTAGTGATTTTTGTCCCAGGGGTATTATCAGCTTGCAGTATGCTGATAATACTCTCCTATTTCTTAAGAATGATGAGAAATTTGTTTTGCATCTTAAATGCTTCCTCTCTTGTTTTGAGCAAATATCAGGTTTGAGAATTAATTTTCATAAATGTGAGTTGATTCCGCTGGGTTGTGATGAGAATGAGACGAATCGGTATGCTAACATTCTTTGTTGCAAAGTTGGGTCTTTCCACATTAAGTACCTTGGTATTCCTCTCCATCATGACAAGATTAGTAAGGAAGACTTACAACCCATGGTTGATAAGATTTTGAAAAAGATTGCTGGTTGGAGGGGCAAATTGCTCTCTTATGGTGGGTAGTTGACTCTTATTAAATCTTGCTTATCGAGCATTCCCGTGTATTTGTTGTCTTTCTTCAAATTTTCTAAATGGGCTATTGACATTTTAAATTCTCATATGGCGAACTGTCTTTGGAATGATTATGAAGGTCATAATAAGCTTCATTTAGCTAATTGGCATTTAGTTTGTATGGAAAAAGATTATAGTGGGCTTGGAATTCCTAGTATTAGATATCTTAATCTCTGTTTGCTTGCCTCTTGGGTTAGGAGATTATATGCTAATGAAAACAAGCAGTGGATAGATTTTGTTAAGTTCAAATACAACACTGATAACCCGAATGTTTTTACTTGCAATCCTAACCATGCGTCTGTTTTCTGGAATGGGGTGCTTTGGGCTGTGCAAGCTACTAAGTTTGGGCGCAGGTGGTCTGTGGGTAATGGGAGGAAAATCAAATTTTGGGAAGACATTTGGTTTGGTGTTTCTTGCTTAGCTATTCAGTTTTGGAATCTCTATGCCTTGGTTAATGAAAAAGTTGTCTCGATTGCCGATGTTTGGGATGGGTCTAATGTCAGATGTACATTTAGAAGGTCTTTCTCGGAAAATTTGATAATCAGATGGTTTGAACTTGTGGAGGTGACTAATAGCATTAGATTTTCTGATGAGGAAGATTCTTTAGTTTGGCAGTACTCTAACAAAGGTGGCTACTCGGTTAAGTCTCTCTATGCTATTATTAATTTCAAGGGTGTTGTTCCGGTTTTTATTCCTGCGATTTGGAAACTTATTGTTCCTCCTAAGGTTCAGGTTTTTCTTTGGCTTCTTTCTCACAATAAGATCATGACAAAAGACAACTTGTTGAAGAGAAGGTTGGACAAAGGGAGGGCATGCTACTTTTGCAATGAGGATGAAACGGTTAATCATATTTTCTTTGATTGTGTTGTGGCCAAAAACGCCTGGAGGTTGATCTCAGAGTTTTTCGATGTGAATCTTGGTGCTAATTTTGAGTCTGTTGCTCGTTTTTGGTTGAGTAATTATAAAAATGGTGCTTTAAACTCAATTTGTGCTGCTACGCTTTGGAGTATATGGAAAATTAGAAATAACATGGTGTTTCAATTACAGGGCAGGTCAAATGTAAAAGTTGTTTGGATAAAGATGCTTATTCAGCTAAGGGATTGGAGTCCTTTATTTATGGGGAGGTTAGAGGACAAGATGGCGGCATTTTGCAAGCATATGGAGTCCAACATTCAGGCGCCGCTGCCTTTGGAGTTCAGGGCGACTTAATACGGGAATGATGCCATATTTTGTTGTTCAGGGCACTGGAGATCAAAGGAAAGGAAAGTTTTCGCTGTCCTACATGAAGATTCTTTCAAGCCATCTTCCAGGTGCTATCGTGATTAAGGAATGAGGGGTCTGCTCTTTTGTTCACTGGGAGGACGTTTCTGAGTTCAATAGTTCTGTCTGTTTTTAGTTTGCTAGTGAAGTTTAGGTGGAGTATTGTGTCAGCTGCTTGTTGGTTATGAATGTTTGTGTTGTTTTTGGTTTGAGTTTGTTTGGGTGTGTGGATGTTAGCTATGCTTGTGGCTGTTGGTTTGGTTATGTGTTTGATCTTGTGGACATTAACTGAATTTTATCCAATTTCTTGAATGGAAATGGGGCATCTCTTTTGATGTCTTGTTGATCTAAAAAAACTCTAAATCGGACGTTTCGTATGAACTCGACCTAACAATTTTAACCTTGGCAAAAGTTGCTCTCTCTAGTCTCATCTACGATCTGTTGCATCATGGGCGCTAGGGATAGGCCACCCTCGCCCAACAGCTCATCGTCGCCATGGCCGGACCTCCCATCGGAGCTCACAGGCCCATCCTATGCTGGCTACCATCCCAGGCAGACCGTGCCCGCTTCGGGACCGTATGCCGGCACTAGCATTACACCGCACGGAAATCACTGCTTTTGCCTCCGGCGCTTCCATGGCCTAACCTCTTCAATGGCTCCTCCTTCCAGAGCCTCCCTAATGGCGAACTGCACCGCCTCCGCTCCCAAAATCTTACACTAAGCCGTGGCTCTTTTGATGGTTGGTTGCTATTCTTGAGACTGGGATACGGCCGTGACTGAACATCCGCACTTCTCTCTAGAACCATTGTACGGCTCCCAAGCTTCTATCTTGACAACAATGCCCCACACGAGTGTTTCACCATGTTAGCTTCTACAAGGTCGTTGTTAAGCTCTGCATATCCCTTTTTTCTTTGTGTTGCAGCTTTTAAATTAGATAAAAGTTTTGTAAGATACAATATGAGCATGTATGATTTTAAGAATGATTAAGATGAATCTAGTAGAAAGGATCAAAATAATGACGTTCAAGTGATCACGACGAGAGAGAAATATTTGGTGAAGCCAACTACAAACTCTTTAGAACCCTTAGATCTTTGCTCTGCGTAAGAATCTAGTGCTACAAAATAACACAAACTCTAATCCTTTAGTGGATCTTTTGCTTTTCATAAGTTGGTTTGTGATTTCTTTGTTGCTTGGGTTCTCTATGATCACCCAAGGGTTTATATAGCTCTCGTTAGTCGTCCTTCAAAGTAAGTAGGAATTCTAATTCTATTAGGATTCATCTAGCATTTCTTTTTAAGTCTTAAAATCTATTAGTAGACACGAGTCACCATAATTAACAATCTCCATATTGACTTTTATCCATTGAAGTCATCGCGATTATCCAAGAACCCGCTCTAAATTGATTTTGTGTATTTTTTATTTTTCCGCCCACTTTTTGGAGTGTCTCCACGGTAGGGGCTTATGCACATCACCATAATGTACGTGTTGGTGTTCTGGTTTAGCCTTTCAAAACCTGTACCTAAGAGCCATTTCTTTATGTTATTTGATTAACCACACCACCTATTCCTATATCCCTCTATACTATAGGTTTGCACCAACTCCGAGCTCTATCTACTTGTTGGTACTACGTGACTTCTCCTACCATGTCTTCTTTCAACAGTTTGCATCTTTGACTTTGTGCCTGTTAAATTTTACAATCGTCTTTGAAATTTCACATGTAACCGCAGTTAAGATCTGATTACCTACTATTAATGACATGATTTTCTTCTCCTGTTTAGGATTTTTTCCAGACCTCTCATTTGTTGCCTTTCCCATAGTTTTACCTACCAATCGGCATCCTCCATCGCTTTAAATAATTTTTATGATTATCTGTCAGATGTAAGTAATTTACATGACTCTACCTTGAAGTAATACCTCACCACCTTCAAATTCAAGTGACCTCGCAAATATTAGATTCTTTTTTAAGCTGGGAACATACCGAACTTCCATCAATATACAATGTACTCTATCCTACATTTCCAATATACGTGTTCCCACCTCAATAATTGTATACTCCTTGGAATCAGTCAAGTGAACAGTTCCATACACCAGACGTAGATTTCCTTCATCAAATATCCTCCTTGCCAAACATATATGGAGTAACAATTTGAATCTAATATCCGTCCATGAGACACACCTGATTGACCGATGGCAAGTATGCTTGAATTATCTTTTGCTACCACCATTGAGCATGCACCCTTCAATTGCTTCAAGCTCAGACAAACATTTATCATATAACCTTCTTTGTCATATAGGTAGCATAAATGTGTGTGTCTGCTTATGTCCTTTTTCTTATAACTCTTGCTTTTACATATAAGACATACTGCAACCAATGCTTATCACATGTGGATAAAAATTCCAATGGCTTTTCAAGAACCTTGCCTCCAATAGATATACAACTATCTCATTGAAGTTGAGAATGCTTTTCTCGATGAGAATTTTTATACTAATTGCTCCTAAGATGGTGGTAGAGATGATACTAGTATGACGACTTTATCGTTCTCCTCAATTTTCTTATCCATACTAGTCAGTTATGTGATAATCTTGTTGAAGATATTGAGCCGGTCAATGAACCATATACCTTCCACCATACGCAACCTGTAAAGATGTCGCTTTAGCACTTACTAGTTTGTCAGCGACTTGTTCATATACAATTCTTCTAAGTCCTCCTATAATTTTTCGGCGAATTATCCATAATCACTTAGTACTTTACCTCATTGGAGAGGCATAGACGGAATGTCCTGATAACCTTCTACTCCATCACCTTCTAGTCTTCAGCAAACGTCTTTTTCAGTTTATCCCCTTCAAGAGAAACGATTAACTCTTGCTAGATAAGGACATCCTTCCCCACACACTGCCACACGTTGAAATTTCCTTCGCCGTTTAATTTTCTCCACTTGATTCCACATTGTTAATATGATCTTGATTTTTTGCCATCTGACGCTTTACTGACTTTCTAAAAAATCTGATTAATTTGACCTTGGCTCTGATATTACCTTTTACACTCGAATAACCTTTCAAATGCATAGTAGCCTTCAGATTGGATCAAAATTTCAAAATTTTGTAAAATACGACACGAGCATGAACAATTTTAAAAATAAAGAAGATGAATGTTATAGAAAGAACTAAAATAACGACTTGAAACAATCACAACGAGAGAAAGATTTGGTGAAGTCTACTACAAATTCTTTAAACGCAACCTCAAAAGAGTACAGAAGATTGTTGCTCTCTCACAACCTCTCGAAACTTTAGGATTTTTGGATTCTTACCCTATATAAGAATCTAGTACTAAAAAATAACCTAATCTGTAATCCTCTCGTGCATTTCTTATTTTGGATAAGTTAGTTTGTGACCTTTTGGTTTATTGTGTTATCTATGACTATCCCATAAGTTCATATAGCCCCTTTAGTCATCCTCTAAAGTAAGTAAAAATCTTACTCTAAAAGAAAAGTAGGAATCTTAATCCTATTAAATGTTATCTAATATATATTTTCAATTTCTAAAAAGCTAGGTAGGAGTCACCGTAATTACCAGTGATTATATGCCCGAGTGATCTTATCGTGGCAACAGTTACCAATCAGTGCTCCCGTCTATTTTCGTTCTCTCGAGCGGGTATGTGGTCATGGTCGACAACTGCACACAACGATTGCTATGAAAATATTGCTTTCTACCGTGAAAAGATTAAATTTATGCTGTCAACATTGCTGGAGCCTTTTTGCGCACGAGGTTAGCGAGGATAGTAGCACAGAGGAGCCCCAGCTTTCTTTGGTACACTCCTGTATACCTTCTTATATGTATGTGATCTCGAATCGAATTAGAGTTTACAAAATATAATATAAGCATGTACTATCTCAAGAACAAAGAAAATAAGGGTTTATTTGGTAAGTTTCAGATCTCAGCTTCACCTGAGATCTGAAACTTGTAGGCTAAAATAAAGTGAATTAACTTTATTTTTTAATCTAAAATGTAAACAAGATGATCCATCTAAACACTCTTAATATACTCACAGCTCCAGCTTTACGGATCTAGTGAAGTTATGAATACATAGCTCCACCAGCTCCACGGATCGGGTGGAGTTGAAGTCCTACCAAACACATCCTAAGTCTCCTAAAGAGAACTAAAATAATGACGTTGAAGCAACTACAACGAGATAGAAATATTTGACGAAAATGACGGCAAATTCTTTAAGTATACCCTCAAAAGAGCCTCAAAAGAGTATAAGAGATTGTTGCTCTCATATCCACCTTTTAGTATCCTCAGATCTTTATCCTATATAAGAATCTACTGCTAAAGAATAACCTTATCTTTGATCCTCTTAGAGCATCTCCAACAGTGCCTAAAATCCATTCCCAAAACTTGATTTTGGGTTTGATTGCAAAAAAAAGTACTCCAACAGTTCCTCTTTCTAGCTCCTCAAATTTTGGCACGCCCAAAAACAGCACCCCGACTCCTCATTTTTGTGCGCTCTGTCCGCGCTCCCAATCAACATTATTTCACGCCCAGGATGGCCCACCGGACCAATTCAAAGGTGTTTTTGGGAGAAAATATAGGAACTGTTGGAGAACAAGATATTTTGTAGACCTAAATTTTTTTGGAAAAGTCCCAATCTAAGAATATTGAGAGTCTAAATATTAGGAACTGTTGGAGATGCTCTTATATCCCTCTTGTTTCGAAGGTCCTATTAGGATTCATCTGATACATCTTTTCAAATCCTAAAAACCTAATACGAGCCATGGCATGCTCTTCCAAACTGTGAAAGGTATCTAGCTCCAAATCGATCGATCCCAATCGAAGCATACAACAGATCTAGGACGTCTGGCCGTACATAAACATCGGTCGCCATTAGCCTTCCGGCCATACTATATCACGCATCTTACGATTAAGTTGTCGAGAGATGGAACATCCTAATTAAAAGGTACGACACTAGGGAACCGATCACCACTCTGTTCGTAGTACATGATGTCGACCATCCTACCTATTCGAGCTCGAACCGGAACGACCATTTCTCTTTCTTCAATAAATGTTAGAGCCCTTGGCCATTAAAATTAAAAAAAGAGATGTCTAGAGAGCATCGGAATGTTTTTTTTATTAAAATAGCACTTAAATTTTAAGCATTTTAATTGATGAAATCAATTTATTTCATCTTTTTATATTTGAGTCCTTTATAGACAAAAAAAAATTTGAGTGCTTACAAATAAAAAAACTCAAGCACTTGAGTGTTTTGTTGTTAAAATAGCACTCAAATTTTGAGCGCTCTAATTGATAAAATCAAATTGTCTCATCTCCTGTATAGGCAAAAAAATTGAGTGCTCACAGATCAAAAAAATACTCGAGTGTCACTTAGCAATTCTCTAAAAAAATCACTGCCAGTTCACAACAACTCCACGCCGTGCCTACATACAGACCTGAATCCCATCTCTGCGTAATCCTATGTAGAGGTGGGAACTCAGACCGGACTCTTTTGGGCTGGCTCGAGGCACGGCGGGCACAGCATGGTCCGAAGCCCGCCCGGCATGACACTGTAGCACAGGCCGTGAAGGGTCCAAGAATCAAGCACGATGGGAGGCACGGCCCAACACGACACTGTAGCACGGGCTGTGTCGGGCCCGATGACCCAAAGCACAAGGAAGAAGCTCAGTATGAAGATCACCGACCCACAGAGCATAAGCGTTATGGACGTATCCAACAGTATGAACGCCACACCGCTGCCGACACCTAAGAGAGACTAGTCAGCTCTCTCTCACCCATCTCTCTCAATTTCTCTCTCGCTCATCCATCTCTCTCAATTTCCATTACATCTCTTCCTTACTCTCTCATTTTCTCTCTCTCGCTCGTGTTCAGCATATTCCCCTCGTTCTAAGAATAAATAAATTTTAATTCTTTTTTCTATAATATCTGTGTCCACTGTCTTAATTCTATGTGTTTATGGTTCCTTTCTTCTTATCACAATAGTGCAAATAGGTTGGGCTTAAGCTAGTACGGCATAAATCGCAAATGGACCGTGCTTAGGCTCGTCGAAGGTGAGTCGGGTCGACCTGACATAGCACGGCGAGTACGACGGGCCGTCACAGCCCGGCACCGCGTCCGCTTCGGCTCCGTCTGCCGGCAATGGCATCTCCCCGCGCAACAGCGGCTGCCCCCGGCGATACCGTGGCTCATAACGCACGGCGGCACCTACCAAAGCCTCCCTCACGCTTCGCGCGCTGCATCGGCACTTCCGACGGTTGGCACCTATTCCTTCGGTACAGACCTGAACCTTGCATCTTTCTGATGAACCCGTTCTCCAAAGCCGCTAAAATTTACTCTTGACAGATCTTTGCGACGAACCTGCCCATTATAACATTGGCAAGATCATTGTATGCTCCTCCGACCTCAGACGATCTCTTTTCCCATGAGTTCATCGAGGACAATGTTGCCGCCGAACCAAAGGTAACCAGGACGATGCACCTAAATACCTAACGACATCATCGGAAAGGATTTACATGAAGGAAAT
This sequence comes from Guadua angustifolia, assembly GCA_036346375.1. Lineage (NCBI taxonomy): Eukaryota > Viridiplantae > Streptophyta > Magnoliopsida > Poales > Poaceae > Guadua > Guadua angustifolia. The sequence continues at coordinate 45,031,125 of CM070521.1, forward strand.
CAGAGGAGCGGAAGAAGAATTAAGGAAGCGTTGTCACCTCTGCTAGAGGCCGCGTACGTTTATTCATATAGGATAGGAAAAGCCCCTACCGTGGCATTACAAGGAAAGGATTACAACAAATCAATCTAATTAAAGCTTTCCTATTTTACCAGATACAGCTAATCACAAGATATTATCTAACAGCCCCCCTCAATCACAACCTAGATAGGTTGAGATTGTGTTTGAAATTTTCCAACTGCTTCACAGGTAAGGCTTTGGTGAATCCATCAGCGACTTGATCTCCTGAAGGAACAAAATCAATTTCTAACAATTTCCTTGAAACTCTTTCTCTTACAAAGTGATAATCCACTTCAATGTGTTTAGTTCTAGCATGAAATATTGGATTAGCGGAGAGATACTTTGCTCCAATGTTATCACACCACAATTTAGCCGCACGAGGTGAATCTATCCCAAGTTCCTGCAAAAGAATTTGAATCCACATAATCTCAGCAGTAGCATTAGCAATAGCTTTGTACTCTGCCTCTGTGCTGGATCTCGACACCGTAGGTTGTTTGCGAGCACTCCAGGAAATGAGATTAGATCCGAAGAAAATAGCAAACCCTCCAGTAGACCTCCTATCATCTAGAGAGCACCTTGATCAGATCGAAAACCCACTAACCAAAGATAGAATTTGACTTACTGATCTTCAATCCAACTTTAGTAGATTGTCTTAAATACCTCAAAATCCTTTTAACAGCAGTCCAATGTGTTACTGTAGGAGCATGCAAGAACTGACATACCTTATTCACAGGAAAAGCAATATCAGGCCTAGTGAGAGTCAAATACTGTAAAGCACCAACTATACTTCTGTATTGTGTAGCATCATCTGTAGATAAGGGTGCTCCTTCAAAAGCAGATAGTTTCTCACTAGTTGACAAGGGAGTGTTAACTGGTTTACAATGAGACATACCAACTCTTTTTAACAGATCAGAAGCATATTTGTCTTGTGTCAAAATAATTCCATCACGTACCTTGCTGACTTCTATCCCAAGGAAGTAATGTAATTCTCCCAAGTCTTTAACTGCAAACTCTTTTTCAAGGTTTCGTAATAATGCCATTGTTGCCTGATGTGTCGAGCTAACCACTATTATGTCATCCACATAAATCAACACAAATGTTATTATACCATCTCTGTTAAAATAAAATAATGAAGTATCGGCTTTTGATGATTGAAAACCAAGATCACAAAGTTTTGAACTTAGCCGTGAATACCAAGCACGTGGCGCCTGTTTTAGGCCATATAAAGCTTTATCTAGCCTGCACACATAATTTGGCATAGTGTTGTCCGTATAACCAGGAGGTTGTCGCATATAGACCTCTTCTTCTAGAAAACCATGTAAAAAGGCATTCTGAACATCTAACTGATGTAAGCTCCACCCCTTTGATATTGCAATAGACAAAATAATTCTGATAGTGGCAAATTTAACAACAGGACTAAAAGTATCTTCATAATCAACACCATATCTCTGTTTAAAACCTTTTGCTACTAATCTTGCCTTATATCTGTCTAAGCTTCCATCAGCTTTTCTCTTTATCTTATATACCCATTTACAGTCAATAATATTTCTACCTTTCTGAGGTGGAACTAAGTGCCAAGTTTTATTTCTTATTAAGGCCTCATATTCTGAATCCATAGCTTGCTTCCAATTGTTATCACTTAATGCTTCTTCTACATTCTGTGGGATACCAGTGGACGTAAAATAGCCATATCGGACTGTGCCATCAGTATATACCTTTGGTCTTCGTATGCCATCCTGAAGGCGCGTCCTCGGTCACATGTCTCCTTGACCACCATGATCAGTCCGGAAGCTACTAGTGCTAGCGCTGCTGTCCTCCATTGATGCCGACACAGGTGTTATACTCTCCCCCGGTGGCTGTGTTGCGCTGGCATGAGACGGAGAGGCAGCAGCAGGCGTGTCCTCGTTCTGATTAGCAGCAGCAACAGGCGTGCCATTCTGATCAAGCAAATCAGCCTGGGTTTCAGTGCTCCGATTGGTTCCTTCCACCTGTGTTTCTGAAACTTCTTCAATCAAAACATTAGTACTATGAGTATTAGTCACTTGATCATCTGACAATTCAGTCCCAGTCATAGGATTAAGCAAAGTTGGATGAAGGTGGAGGATTTCAGAACGGAGTCTAGCTCCTGCATTAGGATGTAACTTGGAGAAAGGAAACACATTCTCATCAAAAACAACATCTCTTGATATATAAATCCGACCTATGGCCACATCAAGACACTTGAATCCTTTGTTTAAATTGCTATACCCGAGGAAAACACACTCTTTAGAGCGAAACTGAAACTTACGCTTATTGTAAGGACGAAGGTTTGGCCAACAAGCACACCCAAAAACTCTCAAGGCTGAGTAATCAGGTTTTGTTTTGAAAAGACGATCTAGGGGAGTTAAATAATTAATGACCTTGCTAGGGGTGCGATTTATCAAGAAGGTGGCAGCAAGAAAAGCTTCATCCCAAAATTTAAGGGGCATATGAGCATGAGCTAAGAGCGACAAACCCATTTCGACAATATGTCTATGTTTGCGTTCTGCAGCACCATTTTGTTGATGCGCATGAGGACAAGAGACAAAGTGGGTTATACCAACTTTTGTGAAGAAGGAATGAAGTTTTTCATATTCACCTCCCCAGTCAGTCTGTAAAGCAATAATTTTTGATCAAATAACCTCTCAACAAGTTGTTGGAATTCATGGAATTTCTGAAAAACTTCAGATTTAAATCTCAAGAGATATATCCAACTAAATTTACTGAAATCATCGATAAAACTGACATAATACTTATATCTTCCAACAGATTCAGGTCCTGGTCCCCAAACATCTGAAAATACAAGTTCTAAAGGATGACTCGACACACTAGTGGACTTAGGATATGGCAACTGATGACTTTTTGCTTGTTGACAAGCATCACAGATAGCATCTTTATTGGATTGATCTAGACACGGAAGACTATGATCTCTAATCACCCTTTGAACAATTGGCGCAGCAGGATGTCCTAGACGTCTGTGCCATCTGTCAAAGGATGGTTTATTGACTCCAAACACTTGCTTTGTAGGTGGCACAAAAGGAATAGGGTACAATCCTTTTCGACATGGTCCTTTAAGAAGAATGCTCCTCGTGTCCAGATCCTTAATGACAAAGAAATTTGGGTGAAATTCCAGAAAGATATTATTATCTTTGGTAAGACGATGAACCGAAATGAGATTTTTTGTGGCATGAGGAACATGAAGGATATTATTTAGATCAAGATTGCGACTGGTAGTATGAATAGTAGATTGACCAATATGACTAATACTCATACCTGCACCGCTTGCAGTGTGGATCTGGTCATTCCCATTGTACTTATCACGGATGGTCAGCTTCTCCAATTCTCCAGTGATGTGGTCGGTAGCTCCCGTGTCGGTGTACCAGTTAGTGTCCACATTGTAGGAGCTTGTGGCCACAGCAGCGTTTCTTGCATCTGGAACATACTGCTCATCATACCTGTGCCAACATTTATCAGCAGTGTGTCCCTTTTTACAACACACTTGACAGATTAGATTAACATGGTTGTTGTTTCTGTTGTTGCGCCATGCACCATTATTGGCACCGTTTTGACGCGCGTTGCCGTTGCCGTTGTTTGGCGCTCCATTGGCACCTCCGCGACCACGGCCTTGAGTCTGGCCGCGTCCACGAGCGTTGCTGCGCCCACGGCCACCTCGTTCTCCCCGGTTCGCCATGTTGACCGAAGATCCAGAGCTGTGACCGCTCAGAAGTTCCATTCGGGTCTCGAATGCAAGTAACTGAGCGTACACCTCTGCGACAATCACTGGATCGGTTCTAGCAACCAGAGCAGAAACAATGGGGTTAAAATCATAATCAAGACCAGTGAGTATATACTCCACCAGTTCTTCATCTTCTAGAGGTCTTCCAGCGGCGGCCATCTCATCACCAAGAGCCTTCATCTTCGCAACATACTCGGCCACTGACATGTTATTTTTCTGAGTGGTGGCGAGTTGAAGACGAGTATTCACAGCGCGCGCACGCGTCTGTGATGAAAACATGGCTTCAATTGCCCTCCAAGCTTCAGCAGCGGTTTCCTTTGTGGCAACCTGCGCAAGAATGTCCCTTGATAGAGACGACAGGAGGAAGCCAAGAACCTGCTGATCCATGGCGTACCATTCTTCATAGGCTGGGTTTGGAATCTTGCACGGCTTGTCATCAACCTTGCTGTCGATTTCAGCAAGAGGAGCTTGGGAAGCACCTGTTAGGTGCCCTTGGAGGCGAGCACCACGGACAGCTGCAAGAATCTGGGCTTTCCATGGCGTGATTGTTCTTCGACAGTTTCTCAGCAATCGGATAGCTATGGAAGGAACTCATGGCTACGGCTGAGGAAGAGATGGCCATGGTTGAATATTGCATCTAGAGAGGCTCTGATACCATGAAGGAAATCAGAGGAGCGGAAGAAGAATTAAGGAAGCGTTGTCACCTCTGCTAGAGGCTGCGTACGTTTATTCATATAGGATAGGAAAAGCCCCTACCGTGGCATTACAAGGAAAGGATTACAACAAATCAATCTAATTAAAGCTTTCCTATTTTACCAGATACAGCTAATCACAAGATATTATCTAACATTACATTGGCTCGATGCTTATGGTAAATTGGTATTATTGTTACATCTGGTGAAAAACTACTGATGGTTCGATGGAGCATCCCTAGTTCGACGCAGGTTTTCACGTGAGTGTGCATACATTCCAGTTCCAGGTGTTTTGAGGCAGATTTCGGGATGTCTCGATGGTTGGAGGTGAAGAACTTGGGCGACCGGATTCTCTTCGTTAGCAAAGACTGTTCCAAAGCCCTTCACACATCGGATTTCGGTCATAATGTTCGAGGGAATCGTATATTTTTTGTTGATAGTGGTGCTAGCCGTATGCATGTTACACGAAGAACAGGGCAACATTGCAATTTGCAACTGTGGCATGTTTGATTTGAGGGACGTCACTATCGATCCAATTAACATGTATAATGGAAGGTGCGACGGAAATAAACTGACAGGAACATGGTTCTTCCCAAGCGATTGAACAGTGATGTTTGAGTAGATCATATAGACAGCAATTAGAGAGCGTAGCTTATTGCCACAATGAAAAGTATGTCCTGATTTTCTTTTTCTTTTTCCTTTTTTTTTTTTTTGGCAAGGAATGTTGAGGTTTTCTTGACCATTCAATGTGTTGTTCTCAAGCTGAATACTTGAAAATTGAAACATTTTTTCTCTCCCTAAGCCTTTGGCAATTCTGCTTTTTTTTTCTCGGAGTTAGAGTTGAATACGGATAATATTGGATATATATTTCTCCATTCCGTATTCTGTCTGTAAGCTTTTGGTAGGTCAGTCAGACGGAAATCATTCACTTCTTTTGCACCCCTACACAGGACATTGGGCAGTAGGGGTACAATTGGAGTGAACATGGAGACACTAATAGCTGAGATGTCGAAAGAAGAGCACTTAACAATCCTCTACTCAAATGAAGAAATCCACCTATCTCTTATCATGTTCCTAAGGAAAGTCACAACAAGCTTTCTCATATCACCTATCATACGAATGAGTATTGCTCATCCCGTATCCTATTCTACATTTGTTTCTTTGGAGTTGAAGTTCAACGCGGATACTGTTGGATACCCATTTAATTATGCCTTCTGTATTTGCTCCACAAGCCTTCAGTCGATCGATCAGATGACAATTGTTCGCTCCGTTTGCACCCCGTACAAACCAGATATGGATGGAACAGTTTGGGGATAGTGGCAAAATCGTACTCTCACTTGAGTTTTCAGGCAAAAATGAAAGAGGAAATACTGGAATACGATCTGAGTGGCAAAGTACAACAATTTCAAGCTTTAGAGTGTCAGATCATTAAACAAATATTTTAGATGGCAAACCCTCAACCTCAGTTCTTCGGCAAATCCTCTGTTTTCCCCAGAGCAGGGATTATCCACTTTGATGAATTTGTTTACGCCACATTAATTCATGGGTTCATTTGGAATGAGAATCTTGGTGACGCAAGGAAAATATTCGAATCATGGAACGAAGGTGTCCTCCATGACATTGTTGTCTACAATGCTATTTTTTTTGAACGTAACCAGCAGAAGCTCTGTCATGCATTAAAGAGGGGAGAAAGTACAACCGAACAAGCAGTGAAACCAAGAAAAGCTAGGAGAGGACAGAGAAAAAGAAAAAGAAATCAACGAGCACACATGCAGGGAGCTCTGGGAAACAGCGGCAAGAAACAAACTGTGAAACCCTAAAGCAGCTGGACAGAGGAACACTGGCATGAAAGCTATGAAGACCAGTACCGCGCACTCCCACCTTTAAGGCGAGGGACTCCTACAGGTGCAGATCACTGAATTGAAGGGGGACGTGACGCATAGCCGCACGCGCCGCATTGGCGTTCTCGACTATTCTTTTAAAAACCAATGTGAAGGGGTAATACACGTTACTGAAAATTCGAGCATTTCTTTCTTTCCATAGATTCCATAACGTGTATATGATGAGGCTATCCATCTGATTGCGAAAGGATTTTGGTCTTGCTTGACGAATTTGATGCCATCAAGATGAAGGCGAAAGACCTACCTGAGGGAAGACAGGGTTAGAACCTATGTGCTAGAAAATCTTCCTTCAAACCTGTTTGGCGAATGGGCAAAGCAACAGAAGGTGCGCTGCAGATTCTAGGTCCGGAAAGACGAATGAAGCAATTCTATGCATGAGCAGCATAAGAAAGCTCGGATGTATCCGTGACGAATTTACATATACTGCACTTATCAGTGGATGTGCTAAACATAAGTGGATCTAGCACTATGGCTAATTATCTTGTGACAGATGAAGCGGATATGCAAACCAAATATTGTTACGTACTCATCGTTGATAAATGGATGCTGCAAGATAGCTGATACGGACACTGAAGGTTTAGTCGCAAATATGGAGTCTGTAGGTCTCTCTTTCCCAACGAGATGCCTTATCTTTATTACTATATAAAGTGAGAGTTTTTTTTCACATCATTTTATTAAAATTACCCACCTTTATCACTGCTCTTTAATTCCCCACTTTTACCCGCGCCACTTCATCAAAATTACCCACCTTTGCCACTGCTATTTAATTACCCACCTTTACCACTGCTCTTTAATTACCCACATTTGCCACTCTTATTGTTCTTTGTAAATAAATTTTTTATCGCAAATTGAGTTTCCGTTGCAACGTACGGATACATGGCTAGTATTATTCTAATTGGTAGTCTGTTTAAAAAAATATATAACTGCAGTAGCACTGTTAAGATGCATGATAAGGGTGCCCTTTAAACGTCTTCAAGAGATCTGTTTGTGACAGATTGGATCCAAGGAATTCAGCATACAATGCTACTATCTTCAGCCTGTGCAGACATTACTTGCTTGGAACGCGTTGGACTGAAAAAAAAGAAGATGGCTAACAAAGGCTACTCACAAGCTCTTATCACTTTCCTTTCATTTCTCTATGGCTTTAAGAAGGTGGCTAGCTAACAAAGGCTACACACAAACTCTTATCACTTTCCTTTCATTTCTTTATGGCTTTTGTTCTGTTGGAAACTCAAGGGATTGGGCCATTGGGGGAGAATCTTTCCTAATGAATTTCAGCGAGATGAACTCGAGATAGCCTTTAGGTACGAAGTGTTGTCTGACCAATATGTAGCAAAGTAAGTTAGCTGTAGATCTTTAAGGCCATATGCAATGCAAAAGTGCTTAGATAGATGCATAAAGAGATATAACAAATGCCACGTCAAGAAGCGTCTATACAAGAGCCACAATCTCCGATGGCAACAATTATCTTACAACCATTCGCCTTGTTGACTCATGGTGTGCTTAGCATTTGCAATGGGGGATAACATTTATTTGGTTTTCGACTTCAGCAAGTGGAGATAGATAGAACAGGATGGTTCGTAAAATCATAATACCATACTAACAGGGAATTTCCTCCAGCTCTCAAATTTGGGTAGTGCTATTAGCATGACAAAATCTCCAGTGGCGATGACCTCTCCTGAAGGCACTAATCTTGTTACTCTTAATCATATGCTAGGTAGAGCCATGCCGCGCGAATTTTGGTTCGGGTCTGGACGCAAATTTATGGAACCACAAGGATTTTTTTGCGAAAGGACGTGTCCGGGTCCAGATGCAATTTTATGTAACAGCGAGGTATTTTGCAACAAAAAAAAAAGGTTCGGTATACCACGAGATTTGCAAAACGACAAGATTTTTCCAAAAGAAACCTTGAAAGGATCTAAATGTAATTTTGGATTTCACGGAGGGTTTTCACAAAAGCGCTGATATGAAGGCTGCCCTACAGCGATTCTTTCCAACAGGATTCACAAAACCAATTTCGAAAAAACTGTTAGAAAATCAAAAATATCGAGTCAAAAATCGCTTGAAAATTGTTACAAACTGAAAGGTTAAGAATTCAAAATTTTGAAACAAAATTAAAAAAATTCAAAAATTGACCAACTAATTGGTAGATGCTGACTACTACGGCGTTGCCATATAATTTTGACCTAAAACTGGTTGATTTGATAAAAAATCGGTCGGTTTTGATCGAAAAAAACCGGTTTTACTTCGAGTTTTTTCGATTTTTTTAATTAGACCAATTTTGGTTGTTGAACCGGCTCGGTACAGACAAAAACCGCGATTTTTGAGTGGATTTTGTTGGTTTTGGGAACCCTCCTCTCCGCTTTAAGATATCATCACCTAAATAAAGTTGGAAGAAATGCCGGATGGAGGACGCGCCACGTCATCCTTTTGGTGGTTTTGCAAAAAACTCCCTCCTTTTCTTCAAATTACGGATAGGTCCATGTAAATTACGAATAGGTCCTTCGTGATTTTTTGTGAGAGCAAAATATTTTTTTCTTAATCGCGTTTGGGTCCCTCGTGCGACATTTTACGGAAAAAAACTCCCGTTAAATTCAAATCGCGAACAAGCCCTTTTCTAATTTTTCAAGATAGCGGATAGGTCCAAAAACGTAACAAATAGGCCCTTACTCCTTACGTCTAGGTCCTTTCTCCGTTTTTTCCGAAAAAAATGTTTTCGCCACCAGAAATATGTGCCCAGCTCTATCTCTAGACTTTTTCCCCAGCGCGATTTTACATCTCGATCTCTGATATTTTTTACAACATGTATTATTACTCGGTGAACGCGTAGAGTGTTAGGCTCGACAAAACAAAGTTATCATCTCTAATAATTTTTCGCCCTTTTTCCTCTAGACTATTTTTCCACCTCGATTTTTCACCTCGGTCTCCAGTATTTCCCAAATAATTCGTCGAAAGAGATATTTCTACAGCTCTATCTCTCCATTTCCCCCCCGTAACTCGGCTTCTGCTATTTTCCGGAGTGAGAAATATGTGTACGATTGTATCTTTATAGTTTTTTCCAGTTCGATCTATAGTATTTTTCGATGCATGTATTATTGACGGTTGAACGTATAGAGTGTTAGATTTGACAAAAGAAGATCCTTTCTCCGTCTTTCCCGAGAAAATATATACTATGTATTAAAGTTGAGAGGTTGCAAGATCTTAGAGAGTGTCCGAGTGCCATCACAAAAAAACCCGAAGATTTATAAGCTACGCCTTTGTTTGTTTTTGCGTTGTTTTAAAAAAAAGTATAAAGATCCTATAGCGATTTTAAAAAAATATCTTGTTCCATTTTCCCAAGAAAAAAACAAAAGACTCCAAAAAAATATAAAATACATCTCGATCTGTTTTTTCTCAAAAAAATAAATCATTTTCCGCTCACGCGCGCGGCGTGCGCCGCGCTTACCTTCCTAGTTAGATATATGAGTTCAGACAATGCTCGAATCTCCAGTGACAACTTTTTTTTTCTGAATTGCTGAATATCCCCGATAACCATTTGAATTTTTTAATCTTGGACATGAGAAATTGCTAACATTCCTTTATCAGGACTCTTTGTAAATTTGCTAAAAAAATGCTTTGCATACTTTCTATGTATTGTTTCTGCCGTTTATATGTCAGGCATTTGCATTCTGTATGCTGCAGTGCTGCTACCTATGATGCCCATGGTTCCAACTTCAGCTAGTCCATCCATCCTGTATAACCGGTACTGCAATGTGTCACTCTTCTGTACACAAATATAGTCGCATTACTTTCACAATGTAACTGCGAGTTAGGGAGGAGCAACCTACAGCTTGCGTAAGTATGTAACATAAGCCGATGTTCAATCTCACCTGCTTCTGCTTGTAGTTGTAGCATAGAAGATACCGGTTCTTCCTCTCTAATGCTTCCTCCTCCTCTTGCTTAAGCAGCACTTCACCATGCGAGCCTTTTGCTCCTTCTGGAATTGCCTTTGCTTTCTGGATCATGCAAGCTATAGCCTTCCCACTATTCTTAAAAGTTAAAACACAAACATCCAGATAAATCCTTTCATAAACCGGCTATAAGATTCGATTCCCCAGGATCCCTTTGATTGAAGCAGCAAGTATTACTACATGTTGTCATTGGATCAGGCTGGCCTCATTCCAGGCAGCCCTCAAAACTCTGGGCAGCTCCCCAGTTCTGCTGACAAAACCACAAACAACATCTTATCTGAATCCTGGGTAAGAGTGCAAAATCAATGGTGGCTGGCTGCTGAACCAAGCAAAACAATCCCCAGGAAAAAGCACATGTTAGAATTTTAACCTGCTTTAATGTCAGGAAAAGCATGGCACCAATAACCAAAGCTTAGCAGGCTATCTGATGGTGTATGAAGAATAAAAACCACTTTCAGATTACCACATGATAACTGAACAGACTTTAAAAAACAAAACTAAAATGCTTATGGACGGTAACCACATATCTACAAAAAGAAGCCCTCACCGAAGATCAAAACTGAAATGCTTATGGACGGTTACCACATATCCATGACGCACTGAGTTAAGGTAGTTCACTGAGATAAGCAGGACTAACAAAATCAATCCATGTAGAACACAGTAAATAACATGTTTTTCAACAAACATGTGAATCCAGGTACCTACTGCTATTTGAATCATGACCTGGTTGATATATGGTAGGGAATCATACAAATTTTGTGCAGCAACAAGATAAAAATCAGAAATAATAGTACCCTGAACTAAGTTGTCGTACATTGGAAGCATAAAACACACTCAAACTGAGGTGTGCAAGACAGCAGAAATTCAACTTGGAAGCCGCACAACACAAGGCGCTCAAATGGCAAATGGGAAGGACGGCGGCATAAAAAGTCTCTAATTGCTTTGATCTATTTATCACCATCTTTGCTAGAATCACTGACTGGGATACCTTGTGCTTGACCATGGCATTGAACACCAAAATGGCAAAGGTCAGAATCTTGACAACATCACTGCAATTAGTAAACCGATAAGTAGTATCGGTGACATTTAACAAGCCTACTCCAGAGTTAAGCTGAGCACATGGTTAGCCAGCAAGCACGGAGAAGGTGCTACTAGTTTCTTTCACTTGATAACATCACCGATTGGGTTGACAGTATCAGGATGGCAGATCCCAAGTAGATCCATCATGGAGATGTGTGCAATGCACTCCTGCACCGAAATGCCATGAGATAAGATATGTGAATGCATCCGGAATGTGAAAGCAAAGATTATTATCTGTGTAGACAAATTATATGGTACTGTATTACCCTCTCGTCTCCAGTGGGGCAGCAAGCTAGAAGAGGCCGCGCTGGCGGGCGAGTGCGAGGAAGTCCTCCACAGGAATCTGCGAGGTGGTGGTGGTGGTGGTGGGAATCATGAGCACGGCCTTGTAGAGAGGATCGAGATCGTCGAGATGTTGCCGCTGCTTAGGGCTCGGGGTTGGGGTCCTAATCCTGGCGCCTCTGACCTTCCTGGTGCAAACCCTAGGCTTCCGCCGCTGCTTCAAGGCCGCCATGTCGTCGTCGTTGTCGTCGTCGTCGACGGCGTCCATAGGAGGGGCGGGGGTGGTGCGCGGCGCGGGCGACTTCGGCGGCGGCGTCTGGGACTGGGTGAAGGGGAGGGTGCACATGGTGATGGGGTCTTGGGTAAGAGAAGGGGTGCTGAAGAGCTCCTCCTCGTCGCCGTCGTCCTTGGCGCCGCCGCCGCCGCCAAGGAAGGAGGAGCGGGCGAGCAGGTCCTCCTGGGAGGCGGAGATGTCGCCGCCGCACTCCAGCGACACCTTCGCCATCATCGACTCGCCCTGGTAGCCGGAGGCGTCGTCGGCCATCGTCGACTCGGCCTGAATTTGGTTTGGACAAAATAGAGCTGCTTGCAGTAGAGATGTTTTCGTTTTTGCCCCCTTACACACTTTTTTCGCAAATCTGATTCTCTTCGGGAAAAATTTATAAAAATAGCTTAATCTTTTATCACAGATGATGCCATAAATAAAACGTGTTACCTATCGAGCTCTCATACCATAGTAGTATAATTTATCATGGAAACGACACCTCCGAGGAGGGATGAAAAGGGATCTGTTTGCACCCAAATTTGGCAAGACTGATATCATAGAGACCGGTTTTGGTAAGGGATATGTCGGTTATAGCAAGCTGATACGATTTTGATTGGAAGGCCTCAATCCCAAGGAAATCGAGTCCAATACGGGTAGGATAAGAGATTGAGAAGGATACGATCGGGCTTTACATGGTAAGGAGAGATTGAAGCCGATACGGGTGATTGGGGAAACCGAGGAGGACACGTTCGGACCAAGTGCTATATAAGAGGTCCAAAGGCGAGAAGAAAAGATGCCCGAGCCAACCCACAAACACGATCTACTTTTCCTTTACTTTTCTGTCAATTAGAGTAGCCAATTTAGCTTGTAATCTTTCATCTGTAATACTCTTTGATCAATCGAAGGCGATCGCCAAGATTGATCTTTGTTGCATTACACCCTTTTGGTTCATCTTTTCTTCGATCTTGTTGCGATCGTCTTTTTCGGAAGAAGTGGCCTATTTACCCCATCCATTCTTCCGCCCGGACGACTAGACTTACTGCTCTTTGATCGAAATCGACTTGCATAAGTCGATTAGATCCATTTATCTTCTTGCCGATTGCAAGGTCAAATCGGCGGCACGCCTACACACTTGAACCCGGTGTTCGTCAAATTATGAAAAATCTAGTAGCCTCATAATGATTTAATCGCTAGTCATGCTTCTCATGAAGATCCGCTAAATAAACATTATGAGCTTGAAATTAGTGACCGCTAGTAAAACAAACATTATCTTTTCTTGTGATAAGTCTACTTCCTATGATTTGCTAAATGATACAAATGTTGCTTTCTATCAATGAAAACCGTGATTTATGCTACTTGTGTTCTTAAATATTGAAAAAACCAAGGTAGCCAAATTTGATAAAGGTCGAGAAATACTTTCTCGGCAAGTACACTTTTGACAAAATTCCGTTGAATAAAGACCCAACCCGGGCAAAAGGGTTTAGGGTATAAGCCAACAGTTTGTCCAAGAAAATAGATCAAACAAATTGAATGTGTTTTTGTCAAGAAGGGCATACAATGGCATGCCCAAAGCGCTTTTAAATCCGTTTGGCCCAAAAATTGTTGAAACTAACATGAAAGGACCCAAAAGTATTTGGGTACCTAAAGTCAAGAAATGATCTTGCGTAAACTATAAAAGTGGAGGCCGATTGTAATTGATGCACTCAACCATGACCAGACCTCAAGAATGTTCACTCAATTGAAGGAAAGTGATCCAAGTCACAAGATCACTTTTGGAGATAACTGATTCTATTGAAAATATTCTCCTCGTTGAATCTTTAAATTTCAATTTACTTTCTATTGCTCAATTATGCGATCTTGGATTCCATTGTATCTTCTCATTTAATGGGGTATCTGTATTTGATAAAAATGAAAAGCTTATTTTCAAAGGCTTCAGATTTCAAAATCTCTACCTAGTGGATTTCAAGTCTAACTCCTCTTGCATCTCGACATGCCTATTGGCCAAAGTCTCTTTTGGGTGGCTTTGGCATAGGCGTCTTGGGCATGTAGGTATGTCTAATGTCAAAAAGCTTTTCTGGATCCGAAGGATGTTAAGTTTGAAAAAATGTTATGTAGTGCTTGTCAAGCATAAGCAAGTAGCTAATTCTCATCCTACCAAAAGTATCATGTCCACCACTAGGCCACAGCTCTTGCATATGGATGTGTTTGGCCCCACTTCATATGCTAGCATTTGGTAACTCATATTGCCTAGTAATAGTTGATGACTTCTCCTGCTCACTTGGGTGTGCCAAACAAAAGTGAAGTTGGAAAAATTTTCAAATCTTTTGCAAAAGGGCCTAAAAAAACCCTCCGTCAAGTTTTTGGTGTCAACACATTTTGGCAATGACGGTGGGACCAAATAACCAATCTACGGGATGAACGAAAACAAGTCCATCGCTCCACCGACGTCAACACGGAGGCAATCATCGCCGCCACAATGGAGGACTTGATTCTCGAGCGGCGACAAGAGATCAAGAAAGAAAAGCCGCTTCGAGGAGATGATCTTTGTTGCTACCAAAAACCCGACGAGGGTTATCCAAAAACAGCTCTCCGACACTCAACCCTATCGGCGATACCAACAAACCAAACCGATCGGTAAGTCGATACATGCGGCTCAGCCGAAGTTATCTTCTTTGATTGAGCGTTTCAGACATCATGCATCGATCAACCAATCATCGGCCTTGGTCACAACTTTGGGGCCGATGATAGAAAACAGCGTTAAGACAATCGCTCAAGAGTTGGCCACGCCAGAAGTCTGTTAAAACCATTGCAACAACTTCCGACGATCTCGCTTATGCGGGCGCCAACTAACTTGGCGGTTAAGTTCAAGCAAACATTCCGGATTATGGTATCAAGTTTGATAATGTGCCTCTATTGTGTGACAATGAAAGTGCATCAAGAATTCTGCAATGCCGACTCAACCCACTGATCTTCGACACAACCGATGGATTCACTCAAGATTATGCATATACCGAGGTCAAAAACCCAAAGACATCGGCTACACTATTGCCGCTTTCAGATTGCTTGGTGCCTATACCCAATCACCTACGACCAAACGAGCACATGTAAAGCCGATTCCTCATCGCGAATCAGCGACTCACGAGTGGTTGCTTCACAAGTCTGAGTAAGTGAACCTCGAACCTCTCTTTTCTAATTCTTGTTAAAACCCTAGACTTAGCTTTTAATTCTCTCTCTTAGGTCTGGTCTGTTGTGCTTTGAGAAAAGGTCCTTTCGGGTCAGTCTGAACAAAATATTTAGTTGAAGTAATATTTGTCTAAAATGAGGTCCAAGAACCCTGACAAAAGAGGATTGATTGAGAAAATTGTAGAAAAGGTGAAAGGAAAGAAACAAAAAATTTCTAGCTCATCACCTGGAATCACATTGTCGAGGCATCCTCAAGGGCCAAGCTTCATTTAAGATACTCACACTGCTGGCAAAGTTAATAGAAAAGTGGTCACACCTCATCCTAGAAAAGATAAAGGGAAACAAGTGGCTAATACTGAATCATCTTCAGAAGATAGTGACTATGAGCCTGATAGTGAGTCATCGTCTGAAAATATTGAACTAGTTGATGAAGTAGATTCCTTGAATTGGGAAAATCTTGCTGCTTTGGGAGGAAAGAAATTAAGAGCCATAAGACTTGTTAATGAGAGAACATAGTTTCCTGACTCTAGACCTCCTCCTAATGAATTGTTCATTACCAATCTTCATAGGAATATATTCATTGGTTACAAAAGCAGAAGAGATAGAAAGGGAACTCTGATGTTAGTTCTTTCGGATCATCGGTATGTGGACTGGAATCAAATTAACAATATCACTGGTTCCACAAAACTATTTGACTGCATAAATACCACTCCAGGATTAGCTTATGTTATGTCAAACAAAACCATTCCTTGGACAGAACCCTAGAGTTTTATGCCTCTCTGCTAGTGAATAAGAAAATGAGATACATTATGTTCACCATTAATGGTAAAATCAGAAAATTAAGATCACCTCAGTTCGAAGCTGCTATAGGTGTCTCAAGCCCTCAAATCAATAGAACAAGAATTCATGATAAGCTGTTTCCAGGGCAAAGATGGAGGCAAGTTGGTGATATGCCAGATTTACAAGTGTCAGCTCATATCTATAGAGATGTCACAGAGGCAAACTTCAGTCCGAATAGGGTTCACTATCTGACAGAAGAAGCAAAAAATCCTTCAGATGATATTGAGAAACACAATATTTCCAAAGTCTAGTTACAGAGAAGGAGTTAGCCCAAATATGGCTTGGCTGCTACATCTGATTTTATCAAGACAACCCATTGATCTGATTGACTACATATTTGGAGAAATGGAAGAAGCAATATACAAAAAGATGGAGAGTCCCCTACCTTTTGCTCAGCAGATCACTCAAGTGTTGCTAGCACAAGGTATCATTAGTCAAGGAGAACTGAACAGTGACTTTAAGTGCTTTCCCAAGAAATATTCAATGCATCAAAACACTGGGCAAGCACTTAGAATATCTGGACTTCTTCAGAATCTTCAACATAATCAACCTCAAGAAGTAGAAGAACAAGCACAACTTAATCAGGAAGAAGATCTAAATGAAGTGGAAATTATTCCTGAGTATGAGGCTGATAATGAAGAATTTGAGCCAAGTGCTCATAATGATGCTAATGAAAGAGATGAGCTAAGCATTCAAAATGATGCTGGTAGTGAAGAATTTGAGCCAAGTGCTCATAATGATACTAATGAAAGGAATGAGCCAAGTGTTCAAGATGAAGCTGGTAATGAAGGATTCAGTGTTGATGGCAGTTACAATCATTTTGCTCATCACTCACATCAATCACATAGTCATGACAGCCATCACAATTTTAGCAAGACTGTCCAGTCTGAAAGAAGTAAAGAGCCTAGTACTCATAGTGGTAGTAAGAATAAAAACACAAGTAAAACGACTAGTGCTCACAGTGGAAGCAAGAGTAATCACTCAAGACATGCGTCTAGTTCTCACCATTCAGTACCAAATATTCCAGTCCCAGGACATTCAACTTTGAAACCAAGAAGCCACAGTTGGCAAGATGGTATACACACTAAAGTTTGTGGAAGTGGGTCTTGGAATAACAAGGAATGTTCGTTTGGAAATGATGTTGCAACTCAGGTTTTATCAAGTTTAGTTGCTCAATCTCTCTCTGAGGAGCAACAGATTCACCATCTCCAAGAACTGGCTGCTGCTGCTAGGTTTGTAGAGGATCAAGGTCTAAGGCCAGGAGCCCATGATCATGAGGCAGGAGGATCTGGAATACCTAAAGAATTTGCCTCATACTATCCATAGCCACCTCCAACAGCTCACCCATTACATGCACAACAAGACACTTTTCCAGGATAGGAAAGTTTGTTTAATCCTCAATGCCCTGCTGCACCACTTGAAGCACACTTTGAGCCTGCTCAGCAGAACAATTGTCCAGAATGGGAGAACATCTTTGACAATCAACCAACATGGTTCTCCTCCTATGAGCAGCAGTATTATGCAGATCAAAAAGGCTTTCAAGCTAGATATGAAGAGGATCAAAGAACTGCTGCCCTAAGGCATGAAGAACAAATGAGGGCTTTACAACTGTACAATGAACAAGTTCAAGAGCAAATGAGAAAATTGTATGAAGATCAAGCAAGTTTTAGAAATGAAGCTCACATCAAATTTGATCATCTTAGAAGGAATCAAGAGGATATAAGAAAGTGGATTGAACAACTTGGCAATAATCAAAATTTGCTGAAGATAGATTGTATGATATGAATCTGAAAATGGACTCTCATCAGAGGATTCTTCGAAATCAAGGTGATGTTGCATTCAAAAGTAATTCTGTATCACTTGATTGGATTGGTGAAAATCTGGATTTGCACATGGCCAATATGGAAAATGTGTTCACAAGGATTGAAGACAATCAAAACATCTTCGCTGACCAGCTGGCCAAGATAAATGATACTACCAAGGTCATGACCACGATAAATGACTCTTTAGACCAGGTTCAGCAAGGTCTTCAACATCTTATTCTTCAACCTGGTGACCCTGATTATCCGAGTTGGCATGAGCAAGCTATGGCCTCAGTCCCAAATTTGCAAGTTCAGGAACAGTCAGAAGCAGTCCAAGATGTTTCCCCTCCTCGCAAGAGTTCAGTTGTCAAGCAGCTCAAGAGGACCTTCTCAAGGCGCAAGTGAACCCTTTTTGGCAATTGATGCCAAAGGGGGAGAATTCTTATTAGAAGTCCTTCCTAGTAAAAATAGTGTTAAAGGGATCGTATGGGAAGGTTCTATATTAGTTCTGTAATCCTTGTGTGTTTTGCTCTGATCTAACCTGTTGATATGAACTTGAGATGTGCTTAAATGATCTAATTCTTTGCATTCTCTCAATTCAGTGTTTTATGTTTATATTTTCTCTGCCCTAAGAAGTTCATTAATTGCTAGTTTGCTCTGCTCCCAAATATTAGGCTCTGACATTTGTTGAACACAAATTGAACTAAATCTCAGCTGTTAAGAAGAAAAATTGAATAATGAATATTAAGGATATAATATAGTCCAAATATATCATGATTTTTATAGTTCTGAATATGCATTCATCTAGGGGGAGCATATATACTACAACTTCTGCATAATACTCTGTCAAGCTAACCCTGTTGTGCAGTTTATTTAAGATATTATTGACTTAGCAAAGGTATGTTATCATCAATTACCAAAAAGGAGGAGATTGATAGCATCTAGGCCCCCTAATAATTTACTTCATATTATTAATATGGTTTTGGTATTGATGACCAAGTCAATAATGTCTGAGTTATGAAGAATATTAAGTGAAGCATCAGGAAGTCTAATGAAATAACAAGGCTAAGGTCTCTTGTTACTAGTTTCTGGCTTGGGAGGTGATTCAAGTCAAGTAGCTAGGTTATTTTTGCTTGTTTGGCCGTACTATAAAAGGGGACTGTGCTCAAGCGGGTTAATTGGTTTATAATGCTAAGACAACTTAGAACTGCTTGGAGTTAAAAGTTTTTTTTAATCAAAAAAATTCCTCAGTCAACCTAAATATTTCCTCGGATTCATACTCGTTGTAGCTCTTTCAAATCTGGAGAAACTTTAGCTCAAAACCCTCACCTTGGCTGAGTGTTTCTCATTCTCGACGGACAAATTTCTGCTTTCTCTAATTTTAATCCGTCGCAGTTGCATTACGCTTGGTTAACCTTTCCTTGTCTTATAAAATCTACAAGAGTGACTTCCATCAACGACGGACAAAATTTTTCAGTCCGGAATACTTGATAAAATATCTTAAATCCTCACCGGACCCTATATATATTTAGTCCGTGGTGAAAATTCCTTGAAGAATTCTCCAACCGAGCACTCACCATTAACGCCAGACAAAATTTCGCAGTCGCCGAGTTCTGTCCGGCGCTAAAGTAATTCTCTCGGTTGAACCTTTTTCCTTAGTCAAAAGGTCTGCTATTACTGATTCCTGTAAATCACAGCTACGACAGACCAAATATTTTGGTCCGGCGCACATATTGAAGTCTGTGAAATCATGTGCTGAAAAATTGGCTTCGTAATGAAATTGGCATTACAAAGTGGTTGCGATCATGTCATGTGTTGTGCATGTGCATGTGTTGTTTGAGATGTTTATTTGATATGCTGGTGATAGCATGATGATGTTTCTGCTTGATGCAATGCACTCATGTGAGTGGTTGCATGGATTTACTTTGAGTCAAGTTGTGTACTTGTGCTCGGAATTGTTTCTTGTTTATTCGTGTGCAGGTGTTGCTCGAGGGCGAATGTGGTCGATGATGGGACTGGAACTAGGTTCATAGAGGAACTGAGGTTCGGGACTAGGTTCAGGGAGGAATCGAGATCCTGGTGGTCGAGGATGTCATGCGGGACGTTCGGGCTAAAGAACGGTGCACACGGAGGCTGGTTAGTCACGTGAATACGGCAGGTGGGCCGTACGCGTGCATGTTTTGGATTGTATGCATATATTGGACCATGTGTTATTGGGTCAGATTGATATGCATACATGTATTTATTTTAGGGTTTTGAGTTGTATAAAAGGATTTGAAACATGATCAATGAATAATTCCTTTGTTCGGCGGCTGGACTATCGGCCGTTTTTCCTGGCGACAAAAAAGTTCCCTGGCGGCTGATGCTCCTGGCGTTTGTGTTCTAGCGCTTGAAGTGCTCGTCAACTAGAAAATCGTGTCGCTGATTGCTTCCAACGAGCATGCATGCAACGTAAAGAAGTGCTGGAGATTTTTCCTTTGTGCTAGTAGTTCGGCGGCGGCCATTTTTTCTTTTTGTGGTCTGCGGTCCTTGCGACGGCTCGGTCCGTGGCGTGAAGAATAGCTTTTCGACCGGAGAGCACTTGCTGGGCTCGTCGACTAGAAGCAAAGCGATCGACTAGATAATTTTTGTGGCTTGTGCGGTTTTTCCTTTGCGCATGCATGCGTGATCGATCTTTGGAAAATCTTTTTGCGCCGGAAAGCGCTTGTTGGGCGTCTGTGCATGGCGCAACTAGAAGGCTTAGACCTTTTTGTTTTTATGTCTTGAGTTTCTGGCGTCACTGCTTTGCATGCATCTAGTGCTAGCGTGACTTGCATGCATGCATGTTTTGAGGTGTGCAATAGAAGGCATCGTACAGGATATCGCAACGTGGTGACTGAAGGTGAGTTTTTGTTCCTTGCGGCTAATAGTCTGTGGCGTATCCAAAATTTTAGGTATGGGTGGTCCAACTTGGCATAAATTTTTTAAATACCGTAAATCTAACATGCCAATATACAATACAAGTATAGAATTTACCAAAAGTGCATCATGATATATTAATAAGGTGTCTTACGAACATCTTAAAATCAACAACTAAGTATGAAATTTGACTTAAAGAAACTTACACTACTACAATAATTTGAAGAAGATTACAGTACTACTTCTTGTTGGGTCTACGCTTTCTAATGGCCATAAAAGTGTCCATTATATCTTCTTCATTCACTTTAAAGAAAATATCTCGCTCAATGAATGTGACTAGACAATCGTCCAAAAGACTATCACCCATCCTATTTCTCAACTTATTCTTGATGAAATTCATAGCAGAAAATGCTCTTTCAACACTTGCCGTCGCCACCGGTAGAATCAATACCAATTTGAGAAGCAAGTACACCAAATCATGAACTTTATGCCTATTTGTTTGAACAAGCTTTACTGAGAGCTCAACAAGATTGTTTAGGCCTTTGAAGCTATCTTCTTTTCTCATGTCATCAATATAGTTCTCAAGTTGCATTTCAAGTCTTAATAATTCAGAACCTGAAATATCATCAGGGTAGAAATCGGCAAGTCGACGTACCTTGTGTGCATGAAAAGAAACAAATAAGCCAACATGATTCAAGACTACCATACAAGAAATATCATTAGAGTAGAAATAAACAAGTCTACGTACCTTGTGTGCATCAAAAGAAGCAAATGAGTCAGCGGGATTCAAGGCTGCCATACAAGAAAGCAACTCCATATTAACCTCATCAAAGCGATTGTCAAGCTCTTGACTAATTTGATCAATGATCCCAATATATACTTCTCTTCTAAAGTGGTCATCATTTGTTTGGTTTCGAGCAAACCGTACTGATCTTCCATAAGGTACATAATTACCTTCCATTGTAGGAACTTCAACACCATGTTTATTGCAAAACAAAGTGACCTTTTGAAGGAATGCAACCCACCCATCAGACCTCAATTGTTGCATTCTACTCTTTGCCAAACTAACAAGTGACATTGCATTGAGAATATCTTGGTCTCTTCTTTGCAAACACTCGGACAAGTCATTTGTGTATCCAAGAATGACAAGCATCAAGTGTGCACTGAAAATAAAATCAAATGACTCAAACACTCTAACCATAGTATGTATTTTTGGCCAATCAGCCCTTTGTGAAGTATCTTGTCCAAGACTTATGAGTACATCACGGATTGTTGGATACATAGCAATAATGTTGACAATAGTTTTATAATGAGAACCCCATCGAGTCTCATAGGGCCTAGGTAACCCCATCTCTTGATTTAGTCCACTCCGGTTTCTAGTACACCACTTTCAATTGCTTTCACGACATTATGAAGTCTAGCATTTGAAGCATTTCATGTAAACACAAGAAACCCCAATAATATTCAACAAAGAGATACTTGATCAAAAACCACACACAATCATCATTTCCCTTGGCAACAGCAACAAGAACTAGTTGGAGTCGATGTGCAAAATAGTGGACATAATAAGCAGAAGGAGACGCTTTCATTATCAATGTTTTCAGCCCTTTAATCTCTCCTTTCATGTTGCTAGCCCCATCATAATCTTGACCATGAATTTGACTTATAGTCAAATGGTGACTAACAAGTAAAGCTTGAATTGCTTCCTTAAGTGACAAAGAAGTGGTATTATCTACATGCACAACTCCAAGAGAGTGCTCGCATGGCCTTCCCAATTTATCAATATAACGCAAGCAAAGAGCTAGTTGTTATTTATGTGATACATCACTAGACTCATCAGCTAGAATTGCATAGTGCTCATCACCAAGTTCTCCAATAATTTGATTTCTGGTTTCTATGGCACAACATTGAATAATTTGCTTTTGTATCTTTGGGCAAGTCAAGGTGCAATTACCTAGAGCATTCTTCAAAACAAACTTATCCATCTCTTCACTATTTGATGCAAGCCATTTCAAAAGTTCAATGAAGTTCCCTCTATTGCTAGACTCTTCACTTTCATCATGTCCACGAAATGCCAATCCTTGATGCAAAAGAAACTTCAAACATCTAAGTGAATAAGTCAACCTGATCTTGTAAAGACGTAATTCCTCACTATTGACCTTCACGATTTGATCATCAATTGCTGCAGTAGGATTCAAATATAAATTGTATCTATCTTGAGCTGCATTGTGCACACTTCCTACACCACCCACATGTTTATCAAGTGCATCATCTCTATTCCAGTTTCTCCAACCACCTTTAGTAAATGCATCAACCCTACTGCCCTTGCCTTTTCCCTTTTTGAACAAGTAGCATACAAAGCAAAATGCAGATTCATTCTTGATACTATATTCAAGCCAATAATATCTATGAAACCACAAAACATTGAATTGCCGATCTCTAGTTCCAATTTTCCTTTTCTTAAAATCATGTGCATAAGGTTGGAATGGACCTTTAAGAATATATGCTCTCCGAACTGCATCTTGATCATTGACAGGATAACTTACAATGGGTAGTCTTTCCCTTGGATCATGTGGAAGACGATCAATATCATAAACCGGTGGCTGTGGTTGTGGCGGTGGCAGTGGTGGCGAGACATCTTCCCCTGGATCTTGTTCTTGCGTGTGCTCTTCTGCCACAATTAGGGAAGGAGACGATGGAGAAGCAATCTTCTTTGCTGCATGTTTTCAAAAAAGAGATGCAAAATCTCCATCCCTCTTCATGTTTCAACAATTCTGCAATACAATAGTACAATGTACAAACAATCAATGTATCAATTATTGAATTACGAAATTACCTACTTGTTTGGCCCGTCCTACTTGATCACCAGCATGTGCCTTTGGTGCAAGTGGCCGGCAATGCAACGGTTCCTCGTGGGAGAGAGACAAATAACATAGGTAGGTTAGTTAATTCTAGTACTATATCGCGGCAAGAAATGCGTAATTTGCGACACCCCGTGTTCAGCGCCGCTGCGCCGCCCGACCGGACCCGGACTGAAAAATGAAAATCAACCTCCTTTTTAGATGATGTGTCCGAACAAAAGTTTGTCGCCTAAATTTGCGATCAATCCAAGCGCAACCGCCTGACGCGGTTAATTTGTACTACTAGCGCAGTATTCAAGCGTAGAGGGAGTATACTAGTAAGAGAGAAATGACTTACCTACGAGACGGCGAGACGCATTGCCGAACGGAACCGACGAGACGCAAGACGCGGAGACGGCAGCCGAACCGACGGATCTAGGATTAGCCGATGCAATTCGCGCCTTTCAGTTTCACGGTCGTATGGTTGGCAGACCAGGAGTCCAGGACTCAGGAGCCGATTTGGAATTTTTGGGTGGGCCGGGGCCCACCCGGCCCACCCTCTGGATCCGCCGGTGCTAATAGTTCTATCGCTTGTACTTTTCGCTTTCTTTGCATGCATGCGCAGGTACTGCAGTCCTATTGTGAAGTTAATATCTCAAGATCGATAGATCCGATCGAGTTGATTTTTATTGATTTAGTTTTAGAATTGAGTCTAGATTCTACAGTTAAAATTTCACATCAATCCAACGGTTGGATCTTCGGTAATTACTGTTTTAGTAGACGTGCATCATTCTGTTTTTTGTCGAATCCGAATCAGGCAATTTGAGTTCGATTGGGGTGTTTCAAAAATTATAAAAATTTGATTTTAGCTTCCGCGCAATCATTCACCCCCCCTCTGATTGCCAGTTTAATATATATCGATCCTACAAAGTCATATTCCTTTGCCAGACCAAAATCAATCAAACTTCCTATGTACGACGGACAAAAATATTTTGTCCGGCGTAAACCTGCAAATTTGGTAGCTTATTTCACTAAGTTCGTGGCAAACATGTTAAACTGAATTTTGACACTTTGACAAGTTGCAATGGTCACAGTGGTAGGTGTAACGGCTATTTTCTGTCCAAATGCCTATATAAGTATTTCCTGAGCCATCTACCACAGAACTTTTTGATCTCCTTGACAACTTAGCTTCCTTTGTGCATTCATTCCTTCAAGGAGACCGAGCTTCACTCTAAACACTCAAAAACTTCACTGTCTTAAGTTTTTAGCTCCAAGCTTGGGTCTAGTTGTGCTGTTGTGAGTAAACCAAGAGACAAGGTTTGAGCAGGATCTATTACTCTTGGGTCTTTGTGATCCTAGATGGCTTGGAGGCTGTGAGGGTGTGACCTGTCTAAAAAAGATTGTAGAAGGCCACCTTGCTGTGAGAGGTTTGGAATTCACTTCACCGGAGTGGTGAAAGAGTTGCCATAGTAGAGACCCAAAGCTACTGCGACTAGCTTGTGGGGGAGCTATACTTTTAGAAGGAGTGCTCCAACGTGGATTAGGAGTCAGGCTCTAAACCACGGGATAAAATTCTTGAGTCTCTCGTTTACTTTCTTGCATTATCATTATTTGTCATTGCTTGTCTGATATTCTGCCTATTTCATTCTACTTCTTGCTTCTGATAATTTAGTTGTTGAAACTTGACAGTTGCGCTGAACCTAAATAATTAAAATTTGCAAAAGTTGCCCATTCACCCACCTCTAGGCCAACTTATTCCTTCACTCTCACAATGCCCAGTGAAAGGTGTCTTAGTCATCTTATCAAGTAGATAAGACTCACATGTTTCAAATGATTCAAAATCAAATGATTTTAGAATGCCATTTCTATGAAGCTTCATCATGTGTTTCTAACTAATATGACCCAAGCAGCAATTCCAAAAGTAAGTGGGATTCAAATCATTTGGCCAAAGCCTCTCAGCATCAATATTATAGACTTGTGCATCATCAAGATTTAAAATAAACAACCCACTCACAACGGAAGCATAGCCATAAAATATCTTATTCAAAATTATAGAATAACCATTATTCTCAAGATTGAATTTGTAACCTTCTGTCAACAAATATGAGGTAGAAATAATGTTTCTACTTAATGCTGGAACATAACAATAATTATTTAATTCCATAATAAATCCTAAAGGTAAATGTAGTGGCAAGATCCAGACTGTAACACCCCAATTTTTGAAGTTTTAATTATTAAATATTATTTTATTGCAATTTATGATTTTGAGAATTTTACGAATTTATATATTGCCTTTTGTCAAGAAATAATTATAAAACGAAAATTTTAAAATAAATTTTTATCAAAAATATTTTATTTAAGTCCAGAATATCTCAAAGTATTTTTGAGATTTTTTTTGGAATTTTTAGAGTATCTTTATTACCCTAAATAAATTGATTTGTTTTCGCGGATTATTTTAAATAGAAAAATCTGGAAAAATCGCCGTAAACAGTAACAGGCTGCGGCCCATTTACTATGCAGGCTGTTAGGGTTAATACGGACCGTCGGATGGAGATCGGACGGTCGGCGATATCGTCTCGAGTCGGATTATTGCCGCCGTCTCCGAAGTTGGACTCATGCCAGCCGCCGCCGTTCGTCCATGATTTCAGGTACCACCACCGGGTATAAAAGGTCCGGGGTACTTCCCCAAGGATCCCCACACCTCGCGCACATTTCCCCTCTAGCTCCGTCGCCGAGGAGACACCGAGGCCGCCGCGAAAGCTCGCCGAAGTCGCCGAGAGGATTTCGCCGAGACCCGTCGCCGCCGGGGACTTCTTCCGCCGAGTCGAGCACGGAATCGAGCTCCTCAAGTCACGCCGCGTCGGATTCGCTATCTCTTCGTCGCCGGGAAGCGCCGAAACGCCGTCGGACGCGTCATCGTCTCCAGCTCCGGTGACTTCGCGCCGCCGTCAGCCATCGCCGGACCCGAGCTGCGTGAACCGTCGGATCGTCATCGGATGAACGGGAGTGAGCCACGTCGTCTCGGTGAATAGTAAAGAGCACGGGTAAGTCTCGGCCGTCTGATTCGAATCAAGTGGTCCGGGTTTCGCCACGTGTGTCCGTACGTTTGAGGCGGGAAAAATTCGGAATTTCCTTTATAAAAATAATTCACTTAATTCGGTTTTTATGAATTTAAGGATTTTTTTCAAGAATTTCAAACTTCAAAATGCTATAACTTTTGCATATGAACTCCGATTGTGGTGATTCAAATTTCTAAAAATTTGTAAAATTGAGATCTTTCTAATGGTGGCTTTTATTTGAATTTTTGAGTTTATTTGTTCTTTTTTTTTGTGTTTATTTGCTATTTCTTCTCGATTCGCGTAGACGTTGAGTTGAGCGAGGTTTCAGAGGAGGAATTTATAACTCAAGAGCAATCTTCGGAGCAATACCAGGAACTTAAGCAAGGCAAGTTGTGCTTTGATCATGTTGCACCCATAAATTAGATTGCATGCTACTTTGATTTACCTTATCACTTGTTATTTTATGCGTATAAATGATTTCAACATAAGTTTGGGATTAGCTACCGTACCCTTTGAATTACACCCTACCTTGCTAGTTGTATGCCATGATCCACTTGTCACCCTAGGTTGGTTTACTATAGTTGGTTAATAATGAAATCAACATGGATGGTTAGAACGAACTAGAGTACTTAGCCATGCCACGTCATCACATGTACATGAAATATTGATTATTAATCTTGACTAATGGAATATGGAACATTATCATGGACATGTGTGGTCACACGAGAAGATTGAGTTGTTGTGGCGAGGAGGTCACGCAACGATGTTGAATTGTGTAAAGCATGTGATGCTTGGTAATCAACCGGGTGGTAATCATTTTTTATTAAAGCAAGTGGCAAGGGCAAGTGTGCCAGGGTGGGCCCGATGGGCAAGGGGGTATGTGCAAGTCTTGCTTTAATCAATCCTAAGGACTTAACCTTGCGAGCCTTTGACCTGAGTCGATCATGCAACCACATATACTGTTATGGGGCGACCTAGTGACTAATTTGCAAATGCTTAACTTGAGTGCTATCGTGGTGGCGTGAGACGGGTGGTGGTAACGATCCATGCTTGGGAGTGGCTCACATGGCGCAAGAGGGGGGCCCTGTTGTGGTGGTGTAACCCTTCAGTGTTGAAACCTTAGCGGGTAGCACTGGGTTAAGAGGATGCATTGTAAAGGCTTTGTTATAATCGTTCACCTGTGTGGTGCATGGTTGTATTATGTGGGTAAAGTGCATAACCTCTGCAGAGTGTACAAACTATTCGGATAGCCGTGCTCACGGTATTGAGCAATGCTCGGGGATTATAGTCAAGGGGTAGTTAATTAAAATGAACAACTGGATGGGATGGCAGGATGCCATGTGGATAATGGAACTTGACTTAGGTTGAAAACTTGGTTTATTTGAGAAACAATGAATCTATTTACTTGTTAATATTTGTTTTACTGTCTTTTCAATCTATGTATTGTACATGTTTACAAATGCTGCTTTGTTGCAAGTAAACCTTAGCCATTCCTTTGGAATAAGCCTGCATATAGCTATGATAGCATTGTATTACATGCACAACTTGTTGAGTGCGTGTTGGTGTACTCACCCTTGCTTAACAACCAACAACGATTGGAGGAGTCATCGCCGTGTTGGAGGAGGATTTCGGTGGATACGAGTCACTAGGCCAAGCCTTGTCGATGCTTTGTGGTGTCTTGATGAGTCACTCGTTTTCTACTATTTTCCATTTGCATTCATATTATTTTACCTTAGTCTTGCCTGCGTGGCCAAATAAATGTAAGTGATCATAAGATCATACACTAGTCATAATAAATAAATGAAGTCTTATTATTCTTATCGTTGTGTAGGATGTGATACTTACTGATGTTAAGCTGTGTGCACTAGCGATTGATCCTGGGACTAGTGCGGTAAAACACAGTGGGTCCGAATGGGTGAATTCGGGTCCTTACACAGACGTCCAATGCAGCAACCCTTGCTCTATTCCCAATGCGGAGATCAACATCACTTCTTGCAATGCTCCTACTCCTTATTAACCCCTACAACGAATTACAAATATAAGCAACTGATTTGATATCAAATATCCAAGTGTTATTAGGAGAATCGGCAAGAACATACATCTATAATATTCATACCTAAATTTGATGGCTTAGATCCACCATTCATTTTCAGATATACCAGATACCTTTTGCAATTTCTCTTCCAATAGCCTGACTCTTTGCAGTAGAAGCATTCACTCTCTGAAGTAGGGCCAAACTTGGAATTAAGCTTAGACTTGTTGCTGGGGATCTTATCCGAAACTTTAGCCTTACCTTTTTTTTATAGTTTTAGCCTTCTTCTTAAAGTTAGTACTTTCCTGCACAATCATCACATGACTAATGCTTTTCTTAATAATGTCCTCTACTGTCTTGAGCATCATATGACCACCCAGTTCAGGCCGAGCAGAGAGTTCAAGAAGAGGGAGTTCAGGAGCAGGCAGAGATCGAGCTGGAGGGCTAGAGGCCAAAGGGCAGAGATCTAGGCAGAGAGCCAGAGGGTGGAGCCGCGGAGGGCACAAATCCAGGCAGAGCTCGAAGGCTACACCAACGGGGAATGGCCGAATGGATTGGGGCGATTCGAGTTCAACCTAGGGGGTGGGGAATTTCGTTGTGTAACCTAACCCGTGACTGTGCGACCGCGAGCTCTTTTTTGGTTTTTTGGTTCTTTCGGTTTCCAAAGGAAGAGAACTAAACAGAATAGTGTAAAAAACTGAAGACATAAAAAATCAAATTAATTGTTAATTCAGTTTGATTTTTCGGTTTCGATGAAAATGATGCCCACCCTAAACAGAATAAACCATATAGGACTAAAATAAGCAAATGAACCTCGTAAGCGAGTTGCCCCTAAGAAACCTTCTGTCGGTGTACTTTGCACCGGGGTACCCTCTCCACCGTAGAAGTAATCAGCCCAAGAAGCGGCCTGGCCCAACTTGGTGCCAGGCGAGGAGCCCACATGACCCCCTAGCGATCACGCCGCTTTCGGGCGAGGCGGCAGCGTGGCGTCTGGTGGGCGCCGCGACGATCGCCGCCTGCCGCGAGCGAGCCACGTGGCCTGGCGAGCAACCTAGCGATCACGCCATCGCTGGCGGCGGCCCACGTGGCGCTACTGGCGATCACGCCACGCTTTCATTGGCGGCGGCGCGTGGCGCCCTAGCGAGCGGCCGGGCGATCACGCATCGTCTCGCCAAAGCGAGCCCATGTGGCCTCTGGCGGCGACTGGCGATCACACTCGCCTTTCATGCGGGTGAGTGGGCGGCGGCGATCACGCCCTACCCGCCGGGCGTTGGCTTGTGTGGCGGCTTGGCGAGTGGGCGGGCGTCTGGACCCCCTTGTCAGGCCACGAAGGCAATCAAAAGAATGAGAGGAAGGCTTCGCCTCGAAGTTTTCCTCCCCTGACACCTCGTGTGAGGGTCATTAATTATGAAGGATCCTACTGTCAACACAACGATGGCTCGTCCCTCTGACGCCTCTTACCAAACCCGTCGCAGGAGCGTCGTGTCCCGGACGGACCGGGCGAGGCCACTCACCGACATTAAATGAGGTTCAAAGGACAAGGCCACGGAGGCGTGTGTAATAAATGAGTCGTGGGTCGATGTGGAGGTTGGAATGATGGATGTAATTAATGTGCTATAGATAAGTATAGCGTTACCTTCTCCACTATCCAGGCCGGCTCGTCTATATAAGAGCGCCTCGGTGCATGGAGAAGAGAAGACGAAAAAACGAGCGGACGAACACACAGACAGAGACGCAGAACCACTATAATCCCCTCCACAATTCCTCAATAAAGAACCGGCAGGACGTATGGCTATTACCCGAGCTGGGGGCCTGAACCTGGGTAAATCATGGTGTTCATTGGTTTGTTGGTTCCCGGATCTATCGTTGAGAGAAATTAGGGTTTCCAGCCATAAAGATACCCTCTACCGAACCATATCTTCCGTTTAGGGTGTAGTCAACCCCGTTTGTTGATGGGATCTTGTCAGATGTAATACGCCGACACCTTCATTAATGATTGCTCACACGATCTGATCTTCATAAATAGGCCGATATACACGAAGTTTGTCGATTAAACAAATCTGTCAAACAACACAAAACAACCCAAACCCCCCTATCAATACCAAATAAATACTAACATGGACCCGTCTATCGTCGGCCCTGCGACAACAGCGAGCTTACGTCCACCATGGGTGCAATGCAATGAGCTTTGTATACACGCACACGCAGGTAGGGAGAGGAAGAGAGGAGCCAGAGACCAAGCGGATATAGGGCCTGTTCAGTAGAGTTCTAGATTTCAGCTTCACCTGAGATCTAAAATTTATAGGTTAAAATAAAGTGAATTAAATATATATTTTTAGTCTAAAATATAAACAAGATGATCCATCTAAATACTCTTAGGCCCTGTTTGGGAGAGCTACTCAGATTTGAAACTTGTAGGCTAAAATAAAGTGAATTAAGTTTATATTTTTAGTTTAAAATGTAAACAAGATGATCTTAAACACTCTTAATGTAGAGCTAGCTAGAAATATTCAGCTATCCCAAACACCCCTTTAATGTACTCACAGCTCTAGCTTTATCTGGTAGAGCTAGTAATACAGCTCCACCAAATCTACAAATCTAATAAAGCTAAAGCCCTACCAAACACACCTCTAGTAACTACACTACTTTGGCATGGGGCAGCACTCAGCAGCGAGATTGCCACCCGAGGCAGATGGCATCTGAGCCTTGTCCCCTCCTTCCTCCTCAATCAAACTCGTAGCTAGCTACTCTGTCTCCGGTCAAGCAATTCCTCTTCCAATGGCCGGACTCTTTGTAGTAGAAGCATTCACTCTCTGAAATAGGGTCAGACTTAGAATTAAGCTTAGACTTGTTGCTAGGGATCTTATCCGAAGTTTTAGCCTTACCTTTTCCTATAGTATTAGCCTTGTTCTTGAAACTAGTACTTTTTGCACAATCATCACATGACTAGTGCTTTTCTTAATGATGTCCTCTACTATCTTGAGCATCATATGACTCCCCAGTTCAAGCCAAGCAGAGAGTTCAAGAGGAGAAGGGAGTTTAGGAGCAAGCAGAGATCGAGCTAGAGGGCTAAAGGCCAGAGGCCAGAGGGCAGAGATCTAGACGAAGAGCCAGAGGGAGGAGCCGCAGAGGGCACAAATCTAGGTGGAGCTCAGAGGCGACATCGATGGGGAATGGCCAAATGGATTGGGATGATTCGAGTTCGACCTAGGGGGTAGGGAATTGCATTGTGTAGCCTAACTTGCGACTGTGCGACTGCAAGCTCTTTTTCGGTTTTTGGTTCTTTTAGTTTTCGAAGGAAGAGAACCAAACCGAATAGTGTAAAAAAATCGAACTAAAACCCGAATACATAAAAAATTGATTTTTTTTATTAATTCAGTTCAATTTTTCGGTTTCGATGAAAATAATGCCCACCCTAAACAGAATAAACCATATAGGACCAAAATAAGCTAATGGACCTCGTAAGCGGGTTGCCCCTAAGAAACCTTCATTAATGATTGCTCACACGATCTGATCTTCATAAATGGACCGATATACACGAAGTTTGTCGATTAAACAAATCTGTCAAACAGCACAAAACAACCCAACCCCCCCTATCAGTACCAAATAAATACTAACATGGGCCCGTCTGTCGTCGGCCCTGCAACAGCAGCGAGCTTGCACCCACCGTGGGTGCAATGCAGTGAGGTTTGCATACACGCAAACGCAGGTAGGGAGAGGAAGAGAGGAGCCGGTGACCGAGGGGATACAAGGCTTGTGTAGTAGAGCTCTAGATCCTAATTTTATTTAAAATTTATAGGCTAAAATAAAGTGAATTAAGTTTATATTTTTGGTCTAAAATGTAAATAAGATGATCCATCTAAATATTCTTAATGTACTCGTAGCTCTAGCTCCATCTAATAGAGCTAGTAATACTCAGCCCCATCAGATCCACAGATCTATTAAAACTAAAGCCCTATCAAACACACCTATAGTAACTACACTACTACAGCATGGGGCAAAACTCAGCAGTGAGATTGCCACCCGAGGCAGATGGCACTGAGCCTTGTCCTCTCCTCCTTCTCAATCAAACTCGTAGCTAGCTACTCGGTCTCCGGTCAAGCAGCCAAAATTTCCATGCTTTCCCACCAGCACAACAGCATCCCCCAATTGCGGTAAACAACGCTTCTCCTTCTCTACCCCAACTGTAAAATTCCTCCGCTTCTAAAACCACAAAATGATCTCTTCTCTTGTTTCAGTTTGGGCCGTAGTTACCGGATGTTACCCCATTTGTATGTAATGTTGAAATAATGTTGCGGTATTAGCAATTTTATCATGATTGTATTTAAATAGTAACCATGGATCAATGAATTCACAACAGTACATGAAATGAACTTTGACATATAAAAGAAGTTCAAGGTCGACAAATGAACATGTACAGTATTCAAAGCAATTAGCACAAAGCTCATGTTCATTATGAGTGTCTCAGATGTCGGGTTGCCTTAATAGGCCCTCCGCCACAATAGCGAGAAATAGACAGATTTTGACAATCTTACTACAATTTCAATTTAGATACTTGACAGTTTCTGTTAATCAATTGTCTATCATATATGCACAGAACAGAAAATCTACAACTCTACTTACTGGACAGAAATTAACCTTAGCAGCATACTGGACTAACCATGGAATAGACACAGAATGGACTGAGACAAAGTAATCGGCAGCAGTACAGCAGAAGATATTATCAGTAAACAGGAACTAAGGTAAAACAACAGTAAGCAATTTCCTGAATGAGCATATAGAGTGAATGACAATTGAACTTAACCAAGAATGCTACAATGTATATCTAACAGATTGTCAAGTTTATTGTCACAAATTGTCTATTCCAGCCCAGAAATCCTCACTGAACACTTATGCCAATATGCAAGGTCCCCAAGCCAAACGTGTTGACTGGCTCCTTTGCATACACCGAAATGAACTATGCACAGAAGTATGAAAATACTTACAAGATGGTAGCAGAACGAAAATGCGAACGGCTAGGCACGTCAATGACGCTGTCCCAGAAAACAACACCGCCCAGAATGCCACAGCCAAGAAAGCGGTTGATTTTCGGAGATACAAAGCCGAACAATCTTCTGAATGAGGCAATTCACCAGAAGAAAAGTGAGATGCAACAAAGCCGCTCAGAATCACAGAACCAATCCCTCAGTCAAAGGGAAGAACCAGTCGACCACAAGAAGAAGACCACATAGGTCAGCCACCACCGCAAATAAATCAATCCGAAAGGCACAAGCAACCAGGTCTAAAGAGCAGCAATCACACTGCTCAGCCTGAAGATCTAGCCAAGCACAGATCACTCAATCACCTGGCAAACCCAAAACTCCAAAATCAAGCCGTGATTTAACTAGGGTTACACGCGATGCAGTCATCCACAAGTTAAATCAAGCATGAATAGATAGGGAGAGCCAGTAAGGCTAGCTAAGAACTTCAACTTGATTGTATATTTTTCGGATTAAGGAAGAGAGTTGGATTAATCTCACCGAGAGAGCCAGCCTCCAGATTAAATAGGTGGGGAGGAGATGAGGGACAACGGGGCGCCGCACCGGCTTTGCGCAACCGCAGGAGCCAAGGCGTAGGATGACTCGGGCGGCGCTGACGGAGCCACCGGATCCACGCGACGCGGTCGACGCCGCCGTCTCCCCCATGCTCAAGCCCCATTGCCGATTCCTTTGCTCACTCGGTCAAAACCCCAGGGCAGCACAGGGCTAACCCTAAGCTTTCCCCCCCACGCCAATGGGCCGACTGGGTTGGTTTAGCCTCACGGGCCGGACCGACCCAATTGACCTTTCCTTTCTTTTGAAATTTGAAGGAAAAACTCAAATACACCAACATGTAAACCCTCCCGGATCATCACAAATCAGATCATCGAATCTGAACCTAGCAGTAAAAATTGAAAGAAAAAATGTCGAACCGTGTATCTAGCAACCATGATTTGAGCATCAGCACCACGAAGTGAGCTAGCCAATTTGACTACAAGGATTAAAAGAGCATCTAAATTGGTATCAGTAGAAACTAACCTGGTTTTTTTCGCAAGCTCTCTTGGACAGACAGACTCATGCTTCTTTCAATCCACATTATGCCTTCAGATTTTTTTTAAAAAAAAATAAAAAGATCAACAGACCCCAACCCACCCGCCTATCTTCTCCTTGGAAAACAATCATTCCTTCCCTCGGAGAACTATTTAGGACAGGTATAATAAGGCCCTCTTAACTTATTATTAGCATGTATATATCAATTTTGTCCTACGTAGAAAAGTGAAAAAAAGAGAAGAGATTTGTCTCTTATTTAGTAGCCAATATCGTACAGAAAAATAGATGCTTTCGCCTGCTAAAAGCTAGTGTTGGAGCCGACGCGAGCTACTGTTAGTGTTTTGTCAATAACTACAAAGATAAAGTTAGTGTTAAATGCCTAAATTAAATGTTTTCGTATTTCTCTAGAGACAATCTTTAGATATAGTTATTGTACAAGCTAACTATATTAATTACTTTAGATGATATGGATGAGAAATTGAGTAAGTAGTAGGCTTTGTTATTGTACTTGCTCTTATAAGACTATTTCAGCGTCCTCATGTCCTTAGTCTACTGAGAAAACTAGGAACACATTGTTCAAGTTAAGGCATGGCACAACAGGATTATTAGGCCAGGCACAATAATACCACCTCAGTTTATTATTAACATATACATATCAACTTTATCATATATGGAAGAGTGAGAAAAGGGAAGAAAGAAGAAAATATGCTCTCATGGAGTAACCAGCATCGCACGAGAAAGAATGTGCTATCGCTAGTTAAAAGCCCATGTAGATAATATCGCACAGGAAACAACGTGTTATCAATATGTTCACTCTAGATGATATGAATAAGAGATAATTATTATCCAGGATTTAATGTTATAGTCAAGTGCTTCTTTAGAGACAATCTTTAAAGATAGTTATTGTACAAGCTGAATCTATTGTTTACTCTGAATGATATAGCCGAAAGATAAAGTAAGCAGCGGATCTAGCGCTACGTTTCTTTGGCCTACCGCTTACTTTTCTGGGTTGTGACATGCCCAAACAGAAGCGTAATCGTTGTAGCATTGCATTCGGTTCCACCATCCGGTCCACTTTAGATGGTACTGAATCCTACTTAAGCATCCATGCGACTGAACTGCAAACATGTAGAGATATACTACTAGGATCCATTCAGATAAAGACAAGTCAGCTGTCAAGGGTTTGCAGTGCAGTGGATGCTTGCCGAGCTCTAGAGCTTGCTAGTCTGACTTGTGCATGGTTTTTACAGCGGTAGTTGGACTGGAATCAATCGACGTGAGGGACCAGGCACAGCAGTGGTGTTACTGTGCTCACAGTATTGATATGTGCAACTTTAGCGTCAGCAAAACCCAGAATGCAGCTGCGAGGGGACGGTCCTTACCACGTCAATAATGCAAGTGCGGGGTGAAAGGAAGTGAGAAATTTGAGAATTATTCACTGTCCTGACCTAAAAAAAAAATTATAGCACTAACATCCGTATAATTTTTTTTACATAATTAGCCCCTTTTCACGCACAGAAAATGTGGAATTCGCTAGCCTGTCAATTAAATCTGCTGCGGGCCTCCGCCGTGGAAAACCAATTTTCCACACCCCCATTCCGCAAAAAACCAGTTACCGCATACACATTCCGTGGAAATCGGTTTTCCGCACCCATATTCCATGGAAAATAGATTTTCTGCGCTCCCCTTCGTGGTAACACCGCGCGGTCGTTGGTTCCGCACCGAAGCATTTCCCACATCCCCAATCTGTGGAAAATAGGATTCCGTGCGCTCCCTACCTTGGAAATGTGCCAAGCATCACACTACGGTGATTCCCACACTCCCCATGCATGGCAATTACGGACCAGAGGGCTATTTTTACAAAGAAAAACGCATAGGCGTTACTTTTGCAAAAAAAATTACTTAGGGGTTAGAACAGTGAAAATTTTAAAATTTTACGGTGCATTATTCCAGTAGTATATTATGGTTCGTAGAGATCAAACCTAATCATTGATTTGTTAAAGGCACTTCTACTTTAGTTATAAATACTAACTAATATGATCTATTTGATCGAGAAAATGAATGATAATCCAGTAGGAACGATCTATATAGAATACAGTGTACCATAAGAGAAGGAATCATGGTCAAAACCGCAGCAGCTCTCTTCCCTTCTCACATGGACCACTATTAGGGTTAACTAAACTGTTTTCGGATTGAAAATCTAAGTCCCGATGGTACTGGTTTACCGTAAAAATCGAGCGAAAATCATTAAAAACTGAAGGGTTTCGAAATTAAACGTTTTGAAAAAAAAAATGAAAAAACATCGATTTTCTTGAAAATGACTAGCGAATTGATTTTTTTTCTTGCGTTCCATTTTTTAAGCGATTTTCGTCAGTTTTCTCGAAAAACCGCTCGATTTTCACCGATTTTCGACCGGTGTACATGACCGAATTTTTTAAATTTGACCCGTTTATCAATCTGTTTAGGGTTTCGAACCAACTCAATACGGTTGAGTTTCACAGTTTTCGAACAGATTTTCGCCGTAAAGTGAACCTCCACTGTAAACATCACCATGATCATTCATCCCCTGCTTCCATTTCATTGCTCGTACAACTGATTTATTATATGTTCCTCTTCTCTCACACCAAGGGAAGGTAGGCAGAAGGCTAAAGGCATCGAGTTTACAACATTCCACTAATGGAGTAGCACGTAAGTAGATGCACTACCAATCAAGGATTCCTATCTTGTTTCGCTCTAAATATCGTCCGTGACCGACGAGATTTACAAATTCCGGGCAAATTCTGGATGAATTGCAAAAACAGATTTTCAAATCCAGATTTTAAAATTGAAATTTGGCAAGATTTGCCTAGATCTCAATAAAATTGCATCGAGCGAAAAATGGTACAAACGACGTCGAAAAATTTTGAAGTTTTTTTTTGGAGGTTCCTGACATATCGGTGATGTTCCCATAAAAATTTCAGATGGTTATCAAATCTGAGGAATTTTTAAAATACAAACATTGCAACTATCCTGATAAAATACTGACCGACAAGTTTGAACCGAATGAAAAATGAAACAAACCACGTTAGAAAATTTTGAAATTTTTTATGCATGGATATGATGCATTACTAATATTCCTATAAAATTTTCAAATGATGATCAAACTTCATTAATTTTTAAAAATTCGGACAGTGCTACTATTCTGATAAAAACCATACTGATAAATTTCAACCAAATGAAAAATAGTACAAACTATGTTAGAAAATTTTGAAAATTTTTGTGGATATTCCAGATGTATCATTAATGTTTCTATAAAATTTCATATGTTGATCAAGCTTCAAGAAATTTCAAAAATTTTGACAGTGCTACATCATAATAAAAGCCTAATAATCAATACATAGATTTGCTTTAATAATAAAAAAATAGTTTAAAATTTTTCAAAATTTTACAGAATGGTTCTAAGGTCAAACTCCAGTGAATTTATAAAATTTTGAATCACGATCACACTCCAATGAATTTATAAAATTCTTACAAGTACACTGTATCATTTGTGTTCTTTCTGTTTTTTATTTTTGAAATATAACAAATGAAGTTCAATACATACATATATTTGATTGAATAAACAAAAAAGTTTTAAATTTTTGAAAATTTTATAGAATGGCATTGAGGCAATTCTTAAGCTCTCGTAAAAATTTTGGAACATGATCACACTCGAGAAAATTTATAAAATTCTAACAAAGTTATTGTCCAAATTATATTTATTCGGTTTTAAATTTTTTAAAGATAACAAATGAAGTTAAATTGTTTTCAAAATTTTTTGTGTGACCCTACACTTCTTAGGATAGTACCATAAATTTTTCCCATCATGATAAAGCACATACAATTTTATAAAAATCCGACAGTGTTTCTACAGTTTTTAAAAAATATCTCAAAATTCGGTTTTTCAACAAATTTTGATAGGAGATAACTTTTTTAAGGGTTATTGATCAATTTCTGGTCAAAAACCCCAAGATCTTAGCGACATATAGCGAGATCTTGCCGAGATTTCCAAGATTACTGTACCAATTTAAATTTTTTGAATTTTTTTTTACTCCGACCGGTATTTCAAAACTCATCCACCTCCGGCAAGCGAGATCTCGATGAGATCTTGCGAAATTTTGATGTGATTTTAATCCTTACTACCAATCATACATAATACAGAGGAAGAAAATGAAAGAAAAGGAGCGAGCTAGATGGGACTCATTCCCCATGTATACTCACTGATCCAGGGTCTTTCAACCAAGATAATTGGTTGCTTGGTTGGTTTGAGAAAGCAACCGGCCTCTGCAATGGCAGGCAGCATCTTGCATCACATCACCGAGCAGCTGTTGGGGTTCTCGTCACTGAAGTAGTTGTAAGGCTCGCCATGCGGGTGCGGTGGCATCGGGTAGGACATCGGATACGGCATCGGCGGCCGCCCATACCCGAAGCCCACCGGTGGGTAGCCCGCCACGCCGGCGCCGCCGTGGCTCTGGTGGCCATGGCCGTAAGCGTGGCCATGCCCGTTTATCATCATCTGCTGTTGCTGCTGCATCAATGCCATGTAATGCTGCTGCGCCATGGGGTTCCCGGCCGCCGCGGCAGCCTGCAACATCTCCGGCCCGGTCGGCATGCTGGCGCCGCCGCCACACGGGAAGAACCCCGCCGACGGCACGGCACCGCCCTGCACGCTCCCCATGTGGTGGTGGCCCATGGGCCCACCCATCGGGCCCATACCGGGGAAACCGGCGCCGCCCATCATGTTACGCCTCATCATGGCCTGCTGCTGCGTCATGCCGCCCATCGGGCCACCGACACCGATGGTGGGCCCGCCGCCGCCGCCGCCGCCGACCTTCTTCCCCTGGCCTGGGTGGCTCCCGCCGCTTGGGGCTCCTCCTCCCTTGGCGTTGTTCGGCTGCCCACCGCCTCCGTTCTTACCGCCCCCGCCACCTTGGTTCTGCTTGCCACCTGCGTCTTTCTTCCGGCCGCCGTTGTTGTTGGCTATCCCATTGATATGCATAGGGAGCTCGTTGCTGCCCCCGCCGCCCTTCTTGTCACCATTGCCAATGCCGTTTCCACCCTTCTTCTCGCCCCCACCGGGGTTTGGCGGCATGGCCATTGGTTTCATCATCTTGGGATCATCATAAAAGTCGTCGTCGAAATCTTCGTCATCATAGTCGTCGAACTCGTCATCGAACTCGCTGCCACCGTCGTCCCCAAAGTCGTCCTCGGGGAGGTTGAACTTGACGGACTTTGGGCCCTTCAACGGCGCGGCCGCCGCGAACGGCATCTTTGCATCCATGAACTGCGGCGGCAGCTTCAGCCCCTTCATCTGCATCTGCTGTTGCAGCTGCTGAAGCTGCTGCGGCGACAGCTGCGGCAACACCATCCTTGCGTCTTTGCTGCCGCCCCCACCACCGCCACCCCCACCGCCCTTCTGACCTTTGCCGCCAGCGTCCTTGGGCTGGCCCTTGCCACCGCCGTCAAGGTGGAGCTTTTGAAACTGGTTGGCCACGCCAGCCTTGGAGCCCCAGAGCTCCGCCGGCTTGCCGGCCTTGTTCAGCTTCTTGATGATGGTGGCCGGATCCACCGTGCCGGACACCGTCACCTTCCCCTGCTCCGAGTCTATCCTGGTTTGGTACACACCTGCATGTCAATACAGCGTATTTCCCTTAGGAAAAATAGCAAAAATGAGCAAGAAATAAAAAAGAATAGAACTCAAGCAACTTGCTTTTAAAAAAACTCTTTTTTTTTAACCTTCAGTCTTGTGAAGGATCTTCTTGACCTTCTTCCGGCACCCATCGCAGTGAATATTCACTTTCAGCACACAAATCTGGCAATTTGGGAGAAACAGATAACACTGATTTAGCAAAATAGCAAAACGAAGAGATCTCAAAAAACATAGCTGGAGCCATGGGAGGAAACACAGGTAAAACGAAAATGGCAGCAAAACAAATAGGAACATGGAATGTCTGCACGACTGCTCGAGTTGAGTGGAAGCAAACGATCACCTGTATCCTGAGGGCTTCCTCCTTACTCATCCCTGCCTGACAACCTCAAATGCCGCAGTCCCACAGCCAAACGCACAAGAGGCTTCACAGATCTGGTACACAGATGTCTGAAATCAGGGGAATAAGGCAGCAACAAGGAAACATTGCTCTCTCAAAAAGAAAAAAGAAAACACACACACACACAGAGGCTTACTCATCCCTGACCACCTCAAATGCCGCCCCCTCACAGCGTCGTCGGCAGCGGCGGAGGTCGTCTAGTCGGCAGAGCGGGAGGAGAGGCGGCCCAGGTGGCGGCGCACTTTGTGCGACCTGAGAGTGAGAGGAGACGTGAGGTCTGAGGACAGGAGTGCAGATTTTTTTTTTCTTTGTTTTCCTAGGGACTAGGGAAGAGTGAGTTGTTCAGGATATGGAAGGAGACGTGACTTGGTGAGCTACAGAAGAGCGTTTGTTTGTTTGTTTGTTGATTTTGAATGTTCAGGTTTACGTGGTGCAGTCAGGTGAGGACTGCAATTTTGATAGTCACGCTTATAAACTGTTTATAATCGGTAACAGATTAAATTGCAGTTCTCTTATGAACTGCACAGGGGCTCTGTCCGATAACACATCTTTGGTAAACATATGCGCTTGTGTTTTGATTCCTGCCCTCATGCCTAAATCTGCCCACCTGGAATGAGTTAATCTGGTCTCGATCTGCAAGATAGAACTTAAGCTTCCCCAGCTGCCTCCTTCAATAGCTCAATACATCTGGTAACTTCTAAACAGTCAAATGCAACAACTACTCTTGGCAAGTTGCAGTCATGCGCTAAAGACAGCTTCACTGCAAGCTATAGCTTCTAAGGGCAATCCCAATAGGATGAGTAGGATAGTTTCTATAGCATTAATTAGGTTGCCATGTAAGTAAAATGGTGATGTGGAGGTAGAGTTAATGATAAAAGAGAAGGAAACCATTTCTCATGCAGAAAACCATTTCTACACAAGTACCAAGAAAAGGAAAAAGGAGATTGGGTGAGAAAATAAGAGAAAAGAGGAGATTAGATGAGAGTTTATTTTGAAGAAACTATTCATTGGGAGCATAGTTTTTACATGTAGTGTCTAGATGACATGGAAGTTATAGAAACTATATGTATTGGGACTGCCCTAAGATTGTTGGATCTGCGACACTTCGGAAGACCTTTGCATGGAGATCCAATGTAGCTGAGTTATGACTGCAACTTTAGTAGCTGTACGTGGTTCATTAGATAAAAAACAATAGTCCTGAGCTTTCAAGAGTATTGTTTGAAAATATTGTAGCACAATTGGCACTGTAGCAAGCACTGCAACTGAGCACTGTTAGACGATCCGGACTGTTCATTGCCTCGATCAAATGGTTGTAACGGTCTAGGACTGTTTAAGTTGGAGTCTCTGTAACAACTGCACAGGAATCATTTCCCTTTGTATTGGTAGCAACATCTCTAGAATTATTCTACAAACCAC
Organism: Guadua angustifolia; assembly: GCA_036346375.1. NCBI lineage: Eukaryota > Viridiplantae > Streptophyta > Magnoliopsida > Poales > Poaceae > Guadua > Guadua angustifolia. The sequence continues at coordinate 45,073,309 of CM070521.1, forward strand.
TTCTACTTTTTGGACCCAGAGACCGCCCCCATCCACATTAATTTTCATTACCGAACCACAGTAGCAGAACTAGAAAACTTTCAATAAAGGTGCACACGTCACATGCATAACTCTATAACCTTATACAATAGTTTCGTAACATCATAAGTCTATCACATACATTCAAAATTTTCTGAAAGCACGATACATATAGTTTAAAGGTTTTTCAAATTCCAAACCATCAAAATCAAAATCAATTCAATAAACAAATTTAGCCTATTTAAGATATGACCTCATATTGTTTTTCAAATTTTTAAAAGTATCCGTGCATATCCGGAGCCGCACTCGACCCGGTATGCCCACGGAGACCACACAATGCGTAGAATCGCGGTAATTTCTCACATTTGACCCGAAAAGCCTCCCCCATACAACCCTTTGATCCTCGGCCTGTAGCAACATTCAACACCCTTATCGAAGGCTTGGAAGGTGGAAACACCCACCTTGATTCAGCCTTACACGAAGGGTGCGACCCCAACCTCACCGATCATCATCCCACCACAACCTGGATCACGTCGCCAACTCGACTAGCTGGCTGCTTGCCCACACTCTCCTTCAGAAGTGCAAGTGCAGTATCATAATTAAATTCTGAAATAACCCAAAATTACAAAATTTCTGTTTTAATTATTTATTTGAATTTTTCCAGAATTATTTGAATTTTTGTTTGGCTTTATGTTTGAATCCTTTCACTTTTGGGAAATCTTTCCTTTTTGGGCGACTTTCCATTTTCGGCAACCTGCCACTTTTGGCAGCCCTTTTTCCCGCCTTGGCCCGTTTCCATTTTCTTTCCGGCCCGGCCATTTTTCCCTCGCCTGGCCGTTTTTTTCTCTCCTCCATGCCCAACACCTTTTTCGATCGGCCGCGCGCCTCCCCTATTCTTCTTCCTGCGCTTGGTTCCCCAGCACCCTCGCCCAATCTCGCCGCCGCATTTGCTCGCCCAACCAACGGGACCCGGCATCTCTGCGTCGCCGCATCATCATGCTCAACCCATCCCATCGCACCGTTCCGTCCCGTCGCCGTCACCCAGATCCTGGCGACCCGCCCGCCGACGTTTAGCCCCAATCGTAGCCCGCCTAATCGATGGAGCTCGCTCTCTCTGCAAAGCCGCCAAAGCGCCTGCCGCCATCATTTCTCTGCTCCGTTCGATCTCTTCACCACTCGAGTACCCCCACCGTGCACCTCTCTCACCTCCGCCGAATGGCCGTCCCATCTCACCGCCGATTCGGCCAACCTGCAGAGCACGCCTCCTTTGATACACCACGCCGAAAGCTGCACGCTTGCCGCATCCAATCCGCCCACCGTTCGGTCAATTCGACACTCGAGCACCTCCCTTCCGCTCGCCTCTCTCTCCACCGCCTAACCGCTATAAAGCCCGAAGCTCCCCGGCCATTTTTCCTCGCCCCAAGCCTTCACTGGTAAGGTACATGAATTCCCCTGGCCTCCCTCTTCCTCCCCAGCCATTTCCTCTCCAGTGCCGAGCGCCAACTCGCCAAATCCAGCATCGTCTTCCTCAGCCCCGGCTGGTCTCCTTCGCCAGACCCCCCTCTGTTTCCCCGTCATGACCATCGATTTAAACAGCCCCACCCCCTTGATTTCCTTCGCCAGCGATAGGGGCCCCATTGTCGACCTTTTGTCCCTCGCCTGCCGGCAAAGCCGTCACTTTGGTAGTGGCTTTGGTTTCCATCTTGCGCCTTTGGCCGAAGCGGGTAGAATAAATGGCGATACCTGTATGCGACCATGAAAGAATTCCTTTTTCATTTTCTATTTCGGTTTTCGATTTACATTTTCAGATTTAAATACGATTTAAAATCCGAAAATTCATTTTAAACTCCTGAAAATCCCCAAAAATCCCTAAAAATCCAGAAAAGCCAAAAATACATATTCTTGACTGTTTCGAGCCGCTGAGTCGAAAAACAGTCTCCGCTTCACCATATCAAGTCCAGAAAATTTCCAAAACACCCTTGAACTCTGTTCCGGCCGATTTCTCTCTCATTCTTTTTCCTTTTTCTTTCTTCATACTTATTTGTTCGTTTATTTATTGTATGCGTTCTCTCGCGCTAGACTTGACGTCGGAGCAACCATCGGCACGAATCTCGGAGCAAGGGCAGTATTTGGAGCCGGAGCAGTTCTTGGAACGACGTCAGGAGCAAGAGCCGTTCGAGGCCAGACACGACATCGACCGTCTCTCGTTAGGCGGACCTTTAACCTCGCAAGGCAAGCCACACTCCTTGATCATGTTGAACCCAGTTCCATTATAGTATATATATATTTCTTGTATTGCATTATTTTTGTTATTTTACGAAACTAGAAAATGTGGTAGTTTCGAATGACATGATTAGATACCACCCAATACTAAACTCATTGTTATGCCTTAATTCCTTTTTAACCTTAGGATATAAAATATTGAACCCTCGTAAAGGTAGCAATTCATACAATTATTACTTTTAGACAAATGCTTAATCTCAGAAGGATTGGCTTGGATGATTTTTGGTTTTTATAAAATTGCTACGGTACAGGGCCCCTAATTGGGCGGACCACGAGAGGTGGACGCCGGCCCAATCCCCAACCGATGACGAAGCCAATGGATGTGATGTGGTGGTGGTACAGTTGGTACCAATGGTTTGTGGTATGTCATTTGGCTAAGTCTTTGGCATTTAAGGACCGAAGCCTCGGGCAACGTAAATAACTTCAGATCCCGCTCAACCACAAGTTGGGCCGGCCAATCTCATTGACTTGGTCCAACTTAGCTCAGTACATTGTACTTCCCCCTGGAATGCCTCTGGTGAGTCCCCATTCCCGTGGAAGAATGGGAAAGCATCGTTGTTGGGGTGGAGCGGAATGGTGCGACCATCCGGTTCTCACTAGCGATGAGGTGTCCATTGTAACTGTGGCGCCTATCCGTCCGGCCGTAGGATCTGGGGTCTTGTGGGCCAAAAGACCTCTTGGGCGAGGAGCTAAAGGGGAAATTCAACGAAAGGTTATGTTAATCTCGGTCGGCCGCATGCATAAAAGTTGCGTGTTAATCTAGTGGCACCAACGCATCAGTAGATATCTTGTGGGTAAAGCCGAGCACCTCTGCGAGTGATATCAATGGTATTCGAATACTGTAGTGCTTTAGGTTAATGAAGGTGAGTTAATTTAGGGTGATTCTGCATCTTTGCCCCGTAGCTTTTATTAATTAAAACTTGTCGTGAAGGTGCAAGATAACCCCCGATTTATATTGCTATTTATGATTTGTGTTTCAAATGTAAAAAATGGCGATATTGACAACTTGCATCCACAATACTTAAAACCCGTGCCTACCTTTGTTTATTCTCGCATGTAATATTGAAATTTCCGTGTGGTTTGTTGAGTACGGTTGTGTACTCACCCTTGCTCCCAATCCCCCTCTTTAGATTTCAATTGAAGCTGGCGAGTTCGTAAGACCGTAGATAGCGATGTTATTTGGTTTTGGAGGCCTTGATCTATCTGCTCAAGCCTTTCCTATGGGTGTTCGTAATGTATTGATTACCGGTAGCACCTTTTGTAAAACCTTGGCCGTTAGGCCCTTATTTTACTGTAAAATACTAGCATTTTGTTCTTTTAACGGGTAATGTACACTTGGTTACCTCTGACTAAAATCTCGGTAGTCAGTAAAAGGTATTTATCGCACCCACGAAAAAGGCGTATCCGTTTAAATTCGAATCCACACAGGTAGGTTGCGAAACTCCATCAGTGATGGTCTTGAAATCCAGTCATCTTCTTCGATTAGCACGGCATTTCCTCTGAAAATCCAAGGGCCCTCTTCCATCGACCTAATCCAATCACCTTCAGAAGAACTGGAGGACGAAACAATCAACACCCAACGCGTTGGATTAACCTCCTTCGCCAAGCTCCAAGCATAATACCTATACTAAATTCTGAAGACTTCCGTGCCAGGGAGCCGGCTCGGCCGGCCGGCCGGCTTGGAGGCTCGACTCTTTTTTTTCGTGTGTAGGTCGCTCAAAACATACGTAATAATGTATAGGTCCTTCTCATAGTTTTTTACAAAAAGGATTTTCTGGTTCAAAAAAATCGTAAATTTTTCGTGAAAGGACCCTAAATAAATACCGAAAAAAGAACGTAATTACGTTTGGATCATTCCACCTATTTTTTACGAAAAAGACATTTGATTTAGCGCAATCACGGATCTTTCGTGAGAGGATCTCAGATAGATACGAAAAAAAAACCGTGATTGCGTTTGTATTCTTTTAACTGTTTCACGCGTTTTCTCGACGATTTTAAAAAAAAAACACCGTCGAAAAAAAATGAAATTGTTTCTACGAAAAAAACAGCACACGATGTATCACGTCACAAAAACATTCCTAGTACCACGTATTGCCGATAAAAAAAGCTGGATGAGTAAAGGTCTTGGACGTATTGACCTTGGCCGACGCAATACATTTTAGACTGCTCCTGCAATTCATCAATATCCTCATCCAGGATAATGCCGTTGCTCTCCTCGTCCCTAAGATCTGAATGCTGAAGAAAAGCATCCAGATCCCTTGGGAGCTTCTTGATATTCTCCCCTTCAGCACACTTTATCCACATCCTCCCCTCCGTTCCATGGCAGCGCGTGGTCTGTGCAGTGCAGCCGGCCAGTGAAGTCCAGAGCCGCGCGCCATGTGTGTCAGAGGAGGGAGGGTGGTGAGCACATTTAACTCACTGATTTATGGCTTCGATGATCAGTTGCTGCCTACATTTGTCCCCCAAAGCTAATTTGGTCCCCTTTTCCGTTGCTGTCTTTTTGTATTTACCTTCTCGTCTCTCCAAAATGAAATGGAAAGAGATACTAGATGACGGAAGGATATCATGAGAAGTTCATACATACAGTTGTAGCCGAGAGCACAAGAGGCGTTTGAATCGATTCGACGGCGAGGGCAGCATGGATCTCGATGGTGTTTTCTACCGATTCCGAACAGGTAAACATGAATTTGCCGATTATAAAAAAGTTACAATTCCTAATTGGTGAATTTCTACCATTATGACAAACTAGTCTGCAAAATGATAGGATCCACGTCTTGGACAAATTCGCCTACTTACTAAAACGGCCGGATCCTATGTGACGTGTCACGTGGGTTAATGCCGTTCAAAATTGATGTTTGCCGGTCACAAGGATCAAAATTAAGACAACCTATCGTGTGCACACAGATTTTCCGTGCACACATCATGCACACCAACTAACAAAAGTTACGAAAAATTCTGAAAAAAATTGTAGATATACTTCATAGATTGCTCTACCTACGTATAAAATTGTAGGTTTAAATTCATTATATATCGAGCAAATCAAGGATATGCGTGGATTTCTTCATCTCTGATGAAGAGGCTCTGGTCATGCGTGCATCGTGTCTTCAAGCTAGAATGCCCAAAACCCGGTAATTACAAGAACAACCAGGGAGTAGCATGCACACAATGTCTGCAGGGACAGCAAGACCACTCGAGGGACCTGCTGAGGGAAATTAAGGGTGCGTTTGGTTCGCTGTACCAGGGTGAATGGAATGGGATGGTACAGGATAAATATTGATATATACGTTTGGTTGACTGTACGGAACCATCTCATCCAAAACGAAGTGGTACAGATTCTCAAAATATTCCCCAAATATACCGTATCAACGCGTTCGCCCAAATTCGCCGAACCATTCGGTCCCGAACCTCCTCGCGTCTCCCCCTCGCCCCTCGTCTCGCCCGTCTCCCCTCGCGGCCTCGCCCGTCTCCCCTCACCTCGCGTCGCCCGTAAGGAATCCCTAACTTGCTTTGATTTCGTTTTCGCGGTAAGGAATCCCTAACTTGCTTTGATTTCGTTTCTTTTCGATTAGGAGCTCGGTCGTTCGTGGCGGCGGCGGTACGGCGATCTTCCGGCGAGTGCGGAGGCTCGGGAAGCACCAGTGGGTTTAGGAGGCTCCGATGGTGTGCTGGGCTTGGGCTTGGGCTGGGACGGTTCGAGGCGGCGGGGTGCTGTGCGCGGCAGCGGAACAGGGGAGATGGCGAGGTCGCATGACGCTGGCGAGATTCTGGTAGCGTTCAGCTGGGGAAGAAGACGGCGCTGACTCGCCTCAGCACTGCGAAGTTAGGGGTAGCAACGGCCTGGGCGATGGGGCGGCGTGCAGCTCGATTTTTTGGGGAATTGCGGCGACAGCAGAACGGGTCTTTGGCTCTTTGCTCCCCCCTCCTCTCGGACTTGGATTGATTTCTTCTTCTGTTGGCATGGAACGCTAGCTTCAGTTTTCTTGTGGCCTTCCATTTTGTTTGCTGCGAGCAATCAAACCCAAATCTTTCTTCTCCGATCCATCCAGGTTTGTTATGGATTAGTTTGCTGCGTGGTGTACTAATAGCAGTAAGTTTAATTTCCAGAATTTTTGGTCCACCCCTGCCCCGTATGATAGGACCCAAGGTAGATGATTAATCATTTCCCAATCCTGTTGCTGAAGCTTTAAAAGCAAATGGAAATCATGTAGAGTGGTTATTTCCAATGTTTTTTAAGCTGTACGACTTCAATTTTTGCTACCAGTGAATCTCCTAAACTTGCCCATAAATTGTTCGAAGGAATGTGTAAAAGACCTTTGTGCGTGAACTAATTAGCGAGCAGTTGGTGCCTGGGCCATGGGCAGAGGGAGTCTGTGGTTAATGGATTTGGTAGGGTGCCAAATTGATGAACTGCTAAGATTGTGCGTTTTAGTTGAGTGTATTTTGCATGTATACATCCCTCGAATGTTTGTTAATTTCACTTGCATCATATTAAGTATTAACATCTGTCCCACTAGCACCGGCCACTGATCTGCCCCTGATAATACACCACATTAGCAATTTAGCATTTGCGTTATTTTAACTACTGTCTACTGATTTTATAGCTTTTAGTAATCTTTAAGAATTTCATGCTGAAATTCGTGGTCTATTTGAAACATTGTTGCCACTGCAGTTTGTGTCTAACTTCCACAGTTGTTATCACTTTCTGAGTTATCTATTTGAAACCATGTACCATCACCAAGATTTTGCCATTGTAGGGGTTCACGGTTCATCGTTAGAGCTGAAGCTGTGAGCTGTTTCTTTTGCCGTCCGTGTTTGCTTATGTTATTGCTTAAAAATGCCTATTATGCTGACATGGATTTTAAAATCTTAATTGTCAGGATTTCTATTCAGTACTTGGTGTGTCCAGAAATGCTAGTAAATCTGAAATCAAGAGTGGTGGGTATCATTTATTGTGAACCTCGATGTTGTTATCCTGTCATTTTAAGTTCACAATGCACAATCCTTTTGTTTATGATACATTCAGATTTATTCAAAGTCAATTTTCAACTTTCCTGAGAGAATGTTTGCAGATGCTTGTGAACAACTTTACTCCACCTGGATCACTTGTTGCATTCATGGAGCTGCCAAGATGGCTTGCAAGGAAGAAGGAAATTTATTCTCAACTGCATGAGAGTTTGAAAACAATATCTGATACTGTACCCTTAGCACCAAGGATGTTAAAGGATATAATAGATAGGAGTATGCCAAAGTTATTTGATAGCAAAGCTGTAAGTGTGAACTCTGTAAGATATTCTATGCTTTTCGTAGTGATTGTGTCATCTTTACATGTTGCTTTTCCTAATTTGCTTGAATTACTAGTGAAACAATATATACATGCTAAAAAAGAACTTGGTCTCTCTGGTTGGCATACATGCTAAAAAAGAACTTGGTCTCTCTGGTTGGCCTTCCCGTTTTTGCTAAATCCTTAGATTCTACAGACCTACATCTTTTTGATGCCTCTGCGAATCTTTTTAACACCCAGCATGGCACCATGTTTGATGCATGCACAAAGAATTGTATGCATGCACAAAGAAGTGATATTCAGGCAACCAAATATCATCTCGTACCATTCCGTACCATTTCATCCAAGCAACCAAACAAAATCTTGTACCGTCCCATTCAGGCAACCAAACATTCTCCCTGTACCATCCCATCCAGGACCATCCCATCCATCCTGTACCATCTCATTCCATTCAACCTGGTACAGCGAACCAAACGCACCCGAAAAGTGCCTTTGCTTGTTTATATCAAACGGTATATGTATGATATAGTTTAAGAAAAAAATTATCTATATGTTTAGTTGTTTTAATAGAATCATCCTATCTTAAATAGTATGATATAAATTTAATGAATATTTTCTATAGATATGAACCCTCCGACCAGACACACCTAAGAAGCAAAATCTTTGTCTCTACTACACAGACAAACCAATCAAGACAATCCGATAACTGACACGTTTTTAGTTTAGGCTAGGGTTTACAAAACCGTTTTTAAAAAACTGCTTAAAATTCAAAAATTGAGCAAAACTGCTCAAAAATGTCAGAAACCGATGGGTTAAAAAATAAAAAATTTAGAAAAAAATTCAAAAAATCGAAAACCGTTTGGTTTTCAATGAAAACCAACCAACCAATTGAATGTTACTTAAAGCCAGTTTTCGAGTGGTTTACGTCACATAAATTTTTACAATTTTTTTGAATTTTTTTAATTTAACCGATTTACTGACAGGTTTTGAATCTTAATCCGCAACGGTAAAGTCAAAAACCACAATTTTTATCGGTTTTCGAAACCCTGGTTTGGGCCAGGCCTGTTCGATCTCCAACTCAACAAAAATCGGAAACAGAACGAAGTAATCCAATGAAGATCGAAGCACAGGGAGAAGGAACCTAATTGACCACTGGCCATGAAAAAAAAGGTCTAGTTTTTACCTTCAAGACAAGACTTTCCCCGTTGAAGAACAGCCTTCGCGTCCCCATGGAGCTCCTCCGCCGCCGCCGCCGCAGCTCACCGGAGCTTCGCCGCATTCCGGCGGAGGCCATTCCGCTGGGGATCATTTGGTGATCTGGACCGTGTATGTCAGATCGAGCGGCCCACGATCGCGGATCCAAATCCAAGGGACCGAAACGGGTAATACGGAATAAGGCAAGGACCCTAGTAAAAATAGTGCCCCGGTCTCATACGGACTCAATCTGCGCCACGCATATGTGATCGGACGTCTCACAGATAGCAGGACCGGAATGGGATACAGATGGATCACGCTGACACATGGGGCCGTAGTTTGAGTGGGCCCACACTATGTTTCTAGGAATTATTTTTTCAAAAAAAGTTCTAGATGCTGAATAATAAACTGATGATGACCGTAAATTAATTCTAGTACCAATAATCACAATAGATAAACATAGAATATAGGGAGATTAACTCTTTTCTCTCTTTATTTATTTTAGATTGTTTTTTATTATATAATAGGTGCTATATTTATTCTCATAACCCTTCAGAAATAATTTTGAACTTCATCCACCGAAACCAAAAGTCTAATATATCTCAACACAGACTACTGGATCTCACCGTCCTAGCCTTGCAAGATGAAGTCACGGAGAACGTTTCAAAAAAAAAATGACAAAAAATTTCCATTGCCGGGATTTGAACCCGGGTCGCCTGGGTGAAAGCCAGGTATCCTAACCGGACTAGACGACAATGGATACAATGATGCCTTGTTGTGCATAATCAACTTAGATCCAAGATGTAAGATTGAATCTGTAATTGCAGGCGAACAGCGTAGTGATGCATCAACTGCAATGCAATGCAACTCACAGGAAGACGCTCAATAGGGTAGTAGGGCTTTGTGCTAGTGCTTGCACAACCTGAGTCCTGACATTTCAAACAAACATAACTGCTGGTTTTAATGTACATCTGATGATTGCAATTATGATAGTTCAGGAGTTCACAGCTGGTGTTGCGACTGGTTTATGATCTGATGCTATCTGATTCAGTCTTAGACTAAGACCTTGTTTATAAGGCCTATTCCCGGGCATGATCTATGTGGATATGCCAGGATCAATCCCAGCCGAGAAAAGGCCTCCTAAGCAAGGCCTGATGGTTTGTGGTGAACCTGAAACGAAGGGGATTTTCCTTATATGCTGGCACTCCAAACGGACATGCTTGGTTCGGTTGCTTATAAATACAAGCCAAGCACAGAAGCACTTACACATCATTATTACTTTAGCCAAATTCAAACCGCAACTTACTACTTACCATGGAGTAGTTGATCTCAAGGTTCAGTACACTTGACATGCTGAAACATCCATTTCACTTGCAAGTGTTCCATGCAAAATACAAACCAAGCCCAGAAAAGAAAATGCCTTCTAATCTAAAAGAAATACCAAGCTAGTACACAACTACACATCACTGAAACTTTCTGACCAGCTCAAGTTTACGGGCCTGGAAGAACTTGCAACGGCCTTTTCCACTTGATTCGACCTCCTCAGACTTTCTTTTAAATCCTGTGAAGCCTAAACTCGACAGTTTGACCTGTCGCTTGGCACTTCCACTGCTAGCTGCATCTTCATCAGGTTCATCGGACTCCCTACATGTGATCACATATGGCACCAATTATGTTAGTCGCCGCAGTCACATCTTGCTGTTACCGAAGCACGGCAACATAAGAGTTCTGATTAAAACTCACCAAGTGACTTCAACTCCATCCTTGAAGTAGGACGTACAAGTTCCCCAGCTAAAACGAACCAAAGTTGGGAAACCAAATACCGGGTTCTTGTGATCTTTTAGCCATTGTTTAGTATCAGGATCTGTTCCATTAATTAGGAAGGCCTTTAAGAAAACAGTCACAAGATTATGCATTGACAAAATCACTTATTATGAGGACACAGTTACCTCCCGGATAACCTGATCCGGTGTTCATATGCATATTATGAGCCGTTTCATCAAATACCCAGTTTCGCAAGGCTCTATCCCTAGTAACCTGCAATTGCACATCAAGACTTCACAACTAGCAAAACATATTTGAAACTTGTTTGAAACTTTTGATAAAGATATGAAGTTCAGATATGTGAGTCTATATTAGTTGGATGAATTGATGTAACTTATACATGAATGTAATCACAGGTGAAAATTTTGGAATTACCTTTGCAACTATACTTGCTCCACTAACAACCGGGTAAAGACTATCAGCTTTCTTGGCAACCACAAATTTGATGCCTGGAAACTTTTCAGTAAGTTTGATCCTATACTTTTCAGGATCTCCAACTGTGTCAATATAGACCTATGCAAGGAGGCATATAATTGTTCAAACAATGTCATGAACATTTCCGGTTAGAAAGGTTTACTGCATATAGGAATCCTTTTTCAAGAACATAAGCTCTTACCTCTGCCAGCAGAACTCCCATGTCAAGAACTTTTTTAACAAGGCCCATTGCAGAGTTATGAGATATTTCATTAAGATTAATTTTCGTCCTGAAACCAAAGAGACAGTTAATAAGGAGAACAAGGTTGAGATTTGTAGTTTCCTAGGTACAAAGGCCAGGTATACCTTTTCAACATTTTGGCAGATAGCTCCTTTGGGCATATGACATCCACCTCCCACCCAATGGAGGAATTGGCCTTCAGACTTTCAAACAGTTCCTCTCTTTGTTCCTCCTTCAAGGTCTTCGAATCTGTTAAAAAAGGGAAGAACAATAAGCTAAGCAAATTCACTGGCACGGAAACTGCTGCAGAGTGTGGGAGATTGCACAACTTATCAATTACTATTCAAGTTATTACACATCACCTTATTCAGGACTTATGGAAAGTCATGTTACCATCCTGCTCTAGGACTTCAAAATTGTAGAATATTAAACATGGCAAAACTACCAAAATAAGTTCAAGATTTGGCCACCCTAAAGTTTGAAATTCATTCACCATGCCACAAATAATTATGGGAGGTCTCAAATGGCAGAAACTGCTGGTTTTTTTCTAATGAAAAACACTGTTTGATGTTATGCACCAACATGACAAAAGTACATTGTGATAACCCGAGGGGTTATCAGTTTAATTAAATAATTAATTAAACAATAAAATGTGATTAGGCAAGATAATAAATTGTAGAGCAATGCTTCAATGCATTCCCTCCTAATACAAGTTGTACAAATTTTAAAGCAAGCGAAGGAGTAAATAATCACCATCTACTATTCATTCATGCTTTAATATTTGTGCAACTATCAAAAGGAAAAGCATGAAAGCACCTCTCTAAATTGTAAGGATTACAGAGTGCTGTCAGTCCCGCAGTGAAAGGTATCGCTCATCGAGATACCCGACCTATCCAGGACCCAAGCGGGAACCTCTCGCTAGTTTTCGGGTTCATTATTCGGCGCTCTAGAACTTACCTGGTCCAGTATATGGTACCGTTAGTAAATATAGCGAAGAATGATCGTAATGCCCTTAGGAGCAATAGAGGACAGTGAAAGGCCCAAGGGTAAATTAGTTATATGCCATATTTCCAACTCAATAAAGCCAGCTTTTCCAGCCCATTCGGCCAGAGCTCCCAGCACATAAACCGAAGCAAAGCCAGTGCTCCCGTTGTTCCCAACACAAGAACACAAAGCACAGCCACAAGAACAAGCTTCCAGCCGAAGCAAGAAAAGGAGGGGAGGAGCTCCAGAAGAAGAAGTGGAACAACTCCAGGAGCCGGGCACCATCCAGAGGCCATCCTGAAGAGGAGGAGAAGGTTTTCCAGAAGCTAGCCGAAGGAGAGGAAGCCAGAAGCTAGCTCAGCCAAGGAGGAGGCAAACACAGCATCAGCAACCTCTTCTTCACCCTCAACTCCACCACCAACCCTACATTGTTTCCCCAACCAGATCACCAGGTGCATTTCGCATAGCAATAGTTCTTATTCTTATATGCAAGTGGTACATCGGGGTAGGAGGTAGCCAATGAGGTAGTGAAGGAGGTAGATCGGGTCACCTTCGGGGTTCTTAGTAGGTGGGATAGCCATTAAAGCGAGTGTAGCATCTTTCTTTCATGAATAGATCAATCCGTCCCATGTTCATCATAGAACCCCATCATCTAAAGCAATAATCAGTAAAACCTCAAAGCAAAAATGCATAAAAATCAAATGGGGTAGAACCCTAAGTAGCCTCTATGACCGGATAAATGTCGGATGGAGGGGGGGGGGGCTCGGCCAGCCGAGAGGAGATCGGCGGCGAGGCGGTGTTGCCGTGCGGGAAGCTGAGCCGCAGCGCAAGCCAACGCCATGAGGGGCAAGCCGTCTTGGTCGGGCGAAGTTGGCCGATCGTGAGTGGAGATGGAGGCAGCGGAGAGAGGCCGGTGCAAGGGAAGAGCAAAGGGAGGAGTAAGGAGAGGAGAGGAGCAGCCGAAGCCCTACTCGACTTCGGTAGGGAAAGAAGGAGAGGGCAGGGCCAAAGGCCTTCGGCCCTATCGGCCAGAAGCCAAGGAAAAAGAGAGCGTAGGCAGAGAAAGAAAGAAAAAAGGGAGCAGAGGGAAAGAAAAAGAGAAGAGAAGAAAGAAAGAAAGAAAAGAGAAGGGAAAAATGGAAAGAAGAGAAAAAGATAGAGAAGTAGAAAAATAAATTTGGTCACAGACCGTGTCGATTTCTCGTGATCGAGTTGCGGATAGTGTAAAACTCGTCAACTTATATTAATTAATGGTTATGCTAAACTAAAAAAATTGAACGGCAGATCATCAAATTTGGTTGGATGCTGAATTAAATAAATGAACCTTAAATGCCTTAGTATATCTGTTGTTTCAGATCTCGACATGAACCATCCCGCCAATTCGAACCCATCTTCGAGCGAGGTCGAACCGTCAAGTTTTATTCCAGGCAAGATTCTTTGATCATCTCTTTTGAAATGATTTTCAATGCTTTCGTATAATTCATATATCATCACTGCATCAAAAATCTACTTTCGAAATGAAATGTTGAATTGGATGTGGATGAAGGGAGTGTGGTGAATGAATGATGAAAATGGAATGTGGTTTTTGGAAAGAATCAAATGGTGAATGGTAATGTGGTATTGTTGTTTTGGAAATGGTTGAGTTGAAGTTTGGCGTCCACAAATAGAGTCATAGATTGGTTAATAGAAATAATTATGGTGGGTAAAGGGTGCTAAGAAGAGCAGGAGGTGCCTGTGCCGGTGGGGCCCTCTACGTAAGCTACAATATAAGGTCAAATACCTACACTCGGAAAATAAGCCATATTTCAGAACCAACCATAACGAGATAAATCGATACCAGAAAAGGTTGTTCTATGAAAGTATTCTGATCTCCACATTGGGTAAGTTAATTATAGTCGAGCTGGGAAATGTCGGTATGACCCAGGAGGACCGTGAATGGAAAGTGTAAGGAATGAGGATGGAATGTGTTCAGGGCGGTATATTTGAAGCCTGGTGGTGTACTACTGGAGGTGCCAGAATAAAACTGTATCTGCGGGTCGTAGAATGACCTAGTAGAGGCTCCCCGCTCGAGTGCAGGGTTGGAGATCAAATACCGGATTAGCGATGAACGTCATGGAGCCTTTCATGTGGAGGCCGTTATGGGTAATGTGGTACAAACCTGCGCAGGGTCCAAAATCTTGAATTCAAGCCTGTCTCCTGGATTGGAGGCTACGGAAGCTAGTCTGTCTCATATACGGGTGTTAGTAGCTGAATTTCAATAACTAAAATTTTGCCAACCCTTAAAGAAAATCCAAAACCCTAATTTCTGTAAAAACTAAGTTGGAGGGACGGAATTGGTGGGTGGAGAGAGCAACTCATATTGCATTTTGCGATATAATGCTTGCTGAGTACCCTGTACTCACTCTTATATTTCCCCCTTCTTCTAGAAGTTGAGCTTGATGGATCGACATTTGAGGCCGGCGATGAGGCCTACTCCCAGGATCAGTTCCAGGGTTATCAGAACGATGGCGCGGAGGGCTAATACTATACCGACTACTACTAGGAGGGCTAGGAGTTTCTATAGGCCCTGTTACGCTCATAGGAGGTATTTAGTATGTATAGGCAGTAGTATCATCTTTTGTTGTACAGGGGAACGTTGTAATATTATGTAATGGACATATAGCCCTGCTAGCTTGAAATAAATATATTTTCATTCAGTCTTTAATTATTGTTCTGTTGCAACACTCTGAACACGGTATAGTAGTTGGTAAAGTATCAAATATTCCGATCTTTTGCCGGCGGCTGTGCCAAGATTCATGTAATTATCTTGGGGTAATGACTGTTACTGTCATTACCTTGGGCTAATTATACAGGTCGCCACATACATGGAAGCAGTTACAACTTACAAGAATGAAGAGAAGTAGGAGTTTCTTCCGAAAGTAAACCAAGTGCTGAGCACAAGTGCCCAAATCTACATTAGGTGATTATTCAGTTGAATTTCAGCATGAGCCAGGTTGAAGTCAGCCTTGAAAAGATAATGTGTTCCAAATTACCCCTTATTCCCTCGGTGCAGGCTGCAGAGAATTATAGTAATTTGTTCTTGAAACTAAAATAATGTTTGTATGCCTCCGAAACTTAAACTACTTATGGGTTAAGCCAAATGTGAATTGCAATAGCACAATGGTCAAGTAAAAGTACTCAAATACTAAATTAATAGACAAGAAGAAGAAGAAGAAGACATGAGTAGAGACCTGCAAATTTGAGGGTGGCAAGAGTGCCCTGGTAGGAACGCGAGCAGTACATGCAGCCATACACCATTGGACCTGCGGCAGCGATAACACGAAGCAATTATGATTTCTAGCAAGATTCCATCTAACATTTCTCCTCAAGACATGCAAATCCGAGTTGTGCACGAGACATTTCAGATGGGAAATGCGTTCAAATCAACTAAAATTTCAAGAAAGATTCCATCTTTCCGTCGAAACGAGGTATGACCAATCTAATTCACTGTAACTTACTGCAGATTTGTAAAACCCCAAAATAAGAAACAGAAAAGAAGAACACATCGAGGAGAGAAGAAGGGTAAACCTCACCTCAGAAATGCAAGGGTCCATGCACCAAACTGAAAGCTAAAATTAACGGACAAAAATAGAGACGTGGGCGGTTACCAAGAACAGGGCCACGGCCAGCCTCGTCGATGCCCATGAGACAGGGCTCCTTGGTGGCCCACTCCGGCGCCGCCGTCGCAGTGGCCGCGACCGCCGCCATCTCCACTGCTAAGGGAGTTGAGTGGGTGGAAACCGAATGCTACTGCCGCGAAAAAAGGCGAACCAGTAGAACAGGCCCACAAGTCCAGCTATCTCGGCCCAATTAACCGAATGCTGTGAAATTACTTTTCATGAAAAATCTACGCATATGATTTTAGCCAACATATCTTGTATACACAGGTTTTTCGTGCACACCAACTAATAAAAGTTATAAAAAATTCTAAAAAAAGCTATAGATGTACTTTACAGATTACTCTACCTATGTATGAAGTTTCAAAATCAAATTCATTATATATCAAGAATTTAAAAAAAAAGAGAAAATTCTGACAAATTTAAACTATTTAAACTTGTCAGAATTTTCTCTTTTTTTAACTCTTAATATATAATGAATTTTAACCTATAATTTTATACATAGGTAGAGTAATATATGAAGTACATCTACAATTTTTTTAGAATTTTTCATGACTTCTATTAGTTGGTGTGCACGATGTGTACACGGGAAGTCTCGTGTGCACAGGATATGTTGCCCCAAAGTTTAAATATTTAAATGACATTAACAGTCAAAGTTTCGAAGATTTGACTACATCTATATCCAAAACGACAACTTTTTGTGACTGTAGGGATTACTTGCATGGCTCATGTCTGATTAATCGCCTCAGTCAGTGTTCTAAATAAAGGTCGTTAAGGTCTTGTAAGTGGCCATTAAAGTGGTAAAGGTCCTCTGCCTGTTACATTTATAGACTTTTAAGGCTTGCTCGTTTTATCAGGCAGTTTATTCTATTTAGCAGTCGTTAACGTTTAATAGGCCCGTTTTATTGGACCGTTTATTAGGGTAAAATTGCAAGGTTGCCATATGACATAGAATATTATGAGATACATGAGATGAATGCTAGTTTTGTTTTTTATTGCTATTTGAGCTATTCATTCATTCAATTATGATTCTTTTAATTATATTCACATCATATTATCTTTTTTTCTTTATGTCACCAATATGAACAATTGTTGCTAACCTGATAGCTTCATTCTATATACATTAAAGAAGATGAATTAGATGCTTATTATGTTACTGCAAATATGTGTGTAGAAAAACCATTTGCAAGACCGTTTATAAGGCCGTTTACTGTGTAAACATTAAAAGGTGAGGTGACCGTTCGTTGATGTTTAAATAACATTGCTTTCGGTAGGGTCCGACCTCTCTTCAGCTTGTGTCTTCTAAGTACTTCTTGTTTTCTAAGCAAATTTGGCTCTTTGACACCACAAAATTTTCATTTAATTATAGACAATGCATATTCCTAATCATTTGCCGAAACACATTCTAGCGGCTAAAGATGGGTTTTCATTTAATTATAGACGATTCTATGGCGTGTTTAGGCAACGAAGAGTAACCGCTAGCAAATGCCCAAGAATTTACACAAATTTGCAGCGGCGGTTAGCTACAAACGGTTTTACAGTCTTAGCAAATGCCAACCAAATTAAGTTTCCAGCAGCTGATTTTGCCTACTTTGAAGTTTGAGCTAGAAATGCATGCAAACCCAAAGTCGCTAGCATGTCTGAGACTGAGTGCTGTCGTGGTACGATCAACTTTTTGTGCCTTTTTTTTAAGCCCTACTCAGGGATTGAAATTTTGTTCATGATTCACATCTCGGACGTGGTTAAAATCTCAGAATTTCAGTTAAATTTTAGAATTTCAAACAAACTTTGGTCCAAATTCAAAAGGCAAGTTTGAAATCCAGATTTTTTTTAACAGAAATTCAGCAGAAATTACCAAAATTTGGGCTGAAATTGCCAAAATCTCGGTATAATTCAACCGAATGAAAAATGGTCGACATGATGTTAAAAACTTTTGAAACTTTTTGTGAACGGTTCTAACACATCACTAATATTCCCATAAAAATTTCAAATAATGATCAAGCCTGAGGAATTTTTGAAAATTCTGATAGTGTGACTATTCTGATAAAAGATTGACTGCCAAATTTCAACCGAATGAAAAATGGTAAAACCACGTTAGAAAATTTTTGTGGATGATCTTGACGCACCGATAATGTTCCCAAAAAATTTTTAGATGATGATCAAGTCTGAGGCATTTTCAAAATTTGGATAGTGCTACTGAAGGCTGACCAGCAAATTTCAACCGAATAAAAAATGGTTCAAACCATGTTTGAAAATTTTTGTGAACGGTCCTGATACATCACTAATGTTTTCATAAAATTTTCAGATGATGATAAAGTTTGAGGAATTTTCAAAAATTATGACAGTACTACTGTCCTGATAAAAGCTTTACAGTACTACATGTATTGCTTCCATAAATTTAATTGAACAACCAAAACAAATTTACAATTTTTGAAACTTTTAAAGAAGGGTTCTAAGATAATTCTTAAGCTCTCCTAAAAATTTTGGATCACGATCACACTCGAGTGAATTTATAAAATTCTAACACTGTTATTGTCCAATTATGTTCATTCTATTTTTGAATTTTTAAATATAACAAATAAAGTTCAATTTTTTTGTAAATTTTTATGTATGATTCTAGACTACTAAATTTGGTACTATAAATTTTTCAGAGTATGATCAAGCTTATACA
Organism: Guadua angustifolia; assembly: GCA_036346375.1. NCBI lineage: Eukaryota > Viridiplantae > Streptophyta > Magnoliopsida > Poales > Poaceae > Guadua > Guadua angustifolia. The sequence continues at coordinate 45,091,875 of CM070521.1, forward strand.
ATTTTATAAAAAACTAACGACGTTTATGCTATTTTTATAAAATGTCTGAAATATTCAAATTTTTAACAAAATTTCATAGAAGATAACATTCTAAGGGTTATTGATCCAAATCCTGTCCTCAAAAGTCAAAATACCAGAGATACAAAATTTTCTAAACTTTCTAAAAATCTATGGCAATTTGATTTTTTTTTCAAATTCTTTAATCCAGTCGGGATTTTGAATCTCTTTCTCGGCCAAAATCCAAGATCTTGCCAAAATTCCACTGAAATTTTTAACCTTGATCCTATTATCTTTTTTGCTTTCGTTATATGGCAGCTTGAACTTCAAAAGCACTTACAGCAGCAAGAGTGGGCAGTGATAACACAATACCAATGTCGTTCATAGAATAACGTGAGGTTCAAAAGAGTGGGCAGTGATAACACAATACCAATGTCGTTCATAGAATAACGTGAGGTTCAAAATATGACTTGAGCTCTATTTGGAAGAGTGGTAATTCCTTAAGAGGTTTTAGGATTTAGTTTAAATTTAAATTAGATCCAAAAACATTTCAATGAAATAGCTCTAATCCAAACACCAAACACCACCTTATTGAAGAGAGTAACGTGGGGCGGAAACATCAAAATCCACTTTACAAATATACGAGCGTATGAACTCAGCCCGCCACGAAGGCACTATTTAAACAAGACCACATACATTCATACAACGCAACGAACGCAACAAGTAGGAAACTAGGAAATACATCATTGTCGAAGAAACAAGGTTATCTTACAATGAAAGGGCTCAGCACCAGGACGAGGATATGGCGCGAGGCACCGGATGACTCGAATGAGCTGAAGGGCACCGTCAGACCTCGCAGGAATGATCGGATGTAATGTAGGATCATACTTCTAGTGGTTCTCGGCTCCAGCACTTTCACCGTGAATTCCCAAGAGTTGCTACAAGACTTCCAAAGCAGTAACACAAAACAAGAGAGAGCCAGTAGTAACATAGACTTGTCATAACATGCCAAGTAAGCACTGAAACCGGATGGATCATGCTCCCTAGTTGCTAATTGCTATAGGACTCAGAATACTCACCGCACAACAGAACAAACGTTCTACAAGGCTACTACTGTGGCAACAACTCGATTGATAATACTATCACACCAAGGTGCACTCTTGCGCCAAAGCTTATATGACTATCGTCAATCCTACAATTTTTTTAATAATATTTTTATAAAAAAAATTACAAAAATAATATGCCAAAGCAAAATTTTGCAAAAATACCCACATGTCGCCAATTAAAATGGCGAAAGGGACTGTCTCCAATGGTAATAGAGAGCTGTCGCCAACGGTTACAGCTCTCCATCGCCATTTGGAATGGCGACAAAGTCTGTCGCCAATTTAAATGACAATAGGTGGGTATTTCTGTAAAAATTTTGCTTTGGCATATTATTTCTGTAATTTTTTTAAAAAATTTATTAAAAAAAATAATTCGTCAATCCTACATGTGAATCTAAGGTTGGAGGGAATGGTGAGCCTACAAGGCCTTGTTGCAGCAACAGACCACATATACCATAATAACCCTTTTTTAGCTTTTCACAATTAGTAAATATGATTTGTGTGTCGATGACAAAACGTTTTTTGTTTACTATAGCACACGGCCGACTATATAATATGCATGACCCAATTTCGCACACAACCATAGGGGCAGGTTGAGAGTTACGAATGCTGAATGATTTACAAACTTTTACATGATTGCTACAAATCAAATGTATCAAAGAAGCGTGATGATAAGTGTATTTCTTAATTACAAGATCACCTGGCTAAGTAATTACAAGGCAGCAATATGCAAACATTGCAAAATGAACAGAGCCTGCCTAAAAGTTCTACAAAAAAAGTAATATCTTGAACTAAGGTGCCCAGATTCTGAAGCAGCAAACAATTCAATAGATAAAATAGAGATATAAGGCGTGTGTTGTGTAAGCAGCAAATAATTTCTACATTGCATCTTGATCACCATGATTTTACGTGATGATATTAAAGAATGGCAAGATTAAATTAAAGGTCACAAACAAAAAAAAATCCCTAGTAAAAGAGAGGTCAAAGAAGCTGCACATATGTGGTCATTGAGCCTATTTGGTCAAATTCATATGCAGGTAAAAACAATTTCTACACAGGTTCAGTCTCAAGCAACCTTGTTAGGAAGTTTGGAGGAGTTAGGTTTTGCTGCTGAACTTTGGTTACAAGTTTGACCTATTGAGAGCTGTGACTTGCCATGCTTCCTTAGCCCCCCAGTCCTAACTGTGAGAATCATTTTCTAGCCAAAACTTACCATAAGTGTGGTGGCTGATTTGTCCACCATAAAAGTATGGCTTGCCACACTTTTGGTGCCATCCCAATATTGTCAGGTAAACTCACTAAACGCTGGAAACTCATAGTAGCCCCATGCTACACAAGATGTCTAGAACAGATCAGTGATTCCCCATGTTAACAGATGCCCCAAATGCCAGAACAAGTCCTAATAGCAGTCCCTATAACATGAAATTAGTGTGTATATGCAATCAGTTAGCCCAAGCCAGGTTTTACAGATAAACCAGATGTCATATCATGTCCTATAAGATCTAAAAGCACAGCAGTCTTGATGGGCAACTTAAATTAGTATCTGAGACGCAAGCATTTAGTCCAAGAAATTGGGAAACAAAAGACTAGAATAATCAGTTTATCTATTTGCGCCACAGATTTTTGGCAAAGTTAAAGCACATCGTAAGAAAAGCTCAGAACATATCTACCCTTACCGCCTTCGGGAAAGCATGCAAGTACGTGTATGACAGTAGAGCCCTCGCATGGAATTTTCCTAAACTTGTCAGTTTCTGCTTAGCAAACAAAGAAACAAATCATTCACATTGGAAGAAACAAATCTAGAAAAAGGCTACTGCCAATGAAACTAATCGTATGCTAATAACCAATCATCATATCAAATAGTACTGGAGAAGCCATAACAAACTGATCATAAATAAAAAAAAAAAGTAAACCATTACATGAACAGCACTTAATGTCCTTCATCAGGTACTAATGATGCCCTATTCTCAACCCCAAACCTATGATAATCAAACCAAGAACCATACCTCACTATGTGCAAGAACAAACTAACCAGAAGCAAACAATACAAGTCCTGTATTGGTATCAACAGTTCTGCATACAACCAACCCATACACCAACGTCCGTCTCAAAACCAAGTAACAGACTTTTTTCCCCTCCTTTTTTTGAGCATTTTTGTGCATTCCTGCGATGCACACATTTCTTGGGCGTGAATTCTTTCAATTGGACTACCCTCCAGCATGTCTCTCTTACTAATTCTAATATCCAAGATCTGTGCTCCTGTCAGATGATTGCTTGTTTTGTGTTTTGTCCCTCCCTTCTAGGTCTCTACCTCTGACATTTTGGAATTTGGATGCCCTCATGGGCATAAGCAACCAACCATTGTAGTGACAATGTGACATACATCATACACATGAGAACTCAAGTCCATACTTTAATTAGGAATTTATAAGATCCTCTGATAAGTAATTCAAATACAAGATGATAAGGCAGCAGATACTTCAAATATCTATCACGACTAATAAAATATGTACTCGGTAAAATGGAAAGTGGCAAACCATGATATATGCATGATACCTAGAGCTAGGATCATAGGGTTTGATTCAAATATGCTTCTATGATTAAGATTTTAAGAATAAAAAAGCGAACGTATTTTTTGGAATTTAATATAAGCAAACTGGTGGCAATTTAGGCACTTGAAATGCCCCCAAATAATTTCCATTGGAGCCCCTTGCATACACATTAATAAGAGTTTATTTTTTATTTATACAAAAATACAATATAACTAATTATGGATCTTTTTAGTAAAATTTCTAATGTGGCATCTTTAGGCCCCAGTACACAGAATGACAAAACCCATGTGCGCCCAGTGGACAAACATGGGAATCATGTATTATCATATGTACAAGATTAGAAGACTGCAGGCTCAGAAAGATAAGCATCTTCAGAATAACTTGTGCGATTAAAAATCCAAAATAGCAACAGTAAACACCATAAAAACATGTAAAGTCTGAGACCAACATGGTAACAAAAGTTCGAGACAACTACAAGTTCCATTCCAAACATGCAGCACTACCTTAACCCAAATGTATGAACAGGTCTCAATTTCCAATGGCCCCAGAAACGTCCAAACAGCAGTAGCAGCAACCTGACAAAAGAAAGGGAAGTAACCAACTGAACCAATGAACCCCTACGGCGAAATGGTTGCAGTTCAAGAAAACAATGAAACTGCCAAACATACCTTCGAAATCATATCAAGCGCTGAACTACACAACAAGAGTTCTAACGCCTATTTCCACGGAAGTTGCCCTTCCCACCTACTTTTTTGTTGAACGACTTGGGGCCTCCAGAATTCCTGAGGAAGGAGTGAATATGTAGAGTTTAAAACCAGGGAAATGTTTGACCTGGGATATTGAAATTCAAATTAGTACAAAAACTCACATTTTTTGCCTCTTTGCAACATCATGCTTCATTTTCAGAACAATATCCATTGCATACTGCTGATGTTCCCTCGTCTGTACATGTAGATCCAGGTCCTCTGCACTCCCACAGTTAAACTTGCATATTCGGCACCAACCGACATCTCCGTTTCTCAAGTGTCCACCCTAGACATGGTACCAAACAACAGTTCAGTAGTTAAACAATACATCAAGTAACAACAATAGCATATGGAAAGTGATCCTGCTTATAAAGAAACAAAAAAAGGAATAAATTGATGGGTTCAATTCAACATTGATAACCCACCGAACCAAAGTGGCCAGATTCTTTTGGGAAACCATGCTGAGAATAGTCAATGACAAGATTTGGATCATCTGGATGCATGTGACCATGGCAGTGGTAGCCAGAAGATTCAATTCCATGCAATTGACCACGTCCAAGGGGTTCTCCAACACCATGTAGATTTCTTGGAAGAAAAGCATCACCAGGGTGCAAAGAGGTACGATGGAACTCTGGACTGTCAAAACCATGCTGTACAAACCCAGGAAGGTTGCCCGAGCCTAGTTGGTCTTTAGGGAGACCTCCAGGACCACCTGTCATCCCTTGAAAAAATGGCCCTGAAAATCATTTGAACCAATTAGAGGGCCATTGAAATACTGAAAAGGATCAAGGAGTCATAAGCTTTTCATCATCCATGAAACCCATGAAGACCTGCTGACGATAAAGTTTCAAATCAAGATTTAAATTATTCAAACCATCTTGTAATCCTTACCTGGGTTTCTAAGAGTAGGCATTCCATCAATCCTGTGATGACCAAATTCTGCACCAGGTGACACAAAGTCAGGACGACCAACAGTTGAATGGGGTTTCCTTGCAAAATATTGGGGGAAGCCTATAGGATATGGACCTGGCTGATTTGGGAATGGAGGCCTTCCAGGTATTGAATCATCAAAACCATCAGATCTACTTATGCCTCCCTCAAATGGTCCAGGGCCCCTTTGAAGGCCCTCGCCATCAAGATGAGTTGGCCTTGGAAATTGCTTCATATTCTCTTCAATATCTTTACGGTTGACACTGTGTTTGCCAGGATATGCTGCAAATGACCTAAACTGTTCCCGTGAAGAATTGAAACCCTCTTCATGGAAAGCCCTCGAAGTTCCAAGTGGCCCACCACCAATACCATTGCTCTTTGCCATTCCTGAATGGATGGAAGTTTGTTCAGAATGCATAAAATAAAAAATCTCAAAGTTTTTGCTTTTGATTCCAGATAATTACCAAGAGGATGTGGCCGACCCACATGTTCAGGGGCAAACGGAGGCACCGCTGTGTCATGATGTCCAGGCAATGGCCCACCCATGGGTGGCCGAATCATACCATCATTAGGCCTGATGGTTGCAGGCTGTGGAATCGGCATCTGATTTTGATTTGGTGCAAGCACCCTTGGTGCCATTTCATTATGATATGAATCATATGGTTGTTGCTGCATTGGAGGCCGAATATTTTCAGGAAAATTATGCTTCGGTGGCCTCATTTGATTCGGCTGCCCTTGCATATACGGTATAGAACCAGGATGCAGCATATGCTGAGGAAGCATCCTATCAGGTCCAGATGGATGCTGTGGTCCCATGCCTGGGGGCACAAAGGACCCCAGTGCCCCCAGATTTTGCTGTGACTGCTGTAATGATCCTCCTTTCTCAAGATCATTTGATGTATCTGAAGCCTTCGACTCTTTGTCTCCCCGTATATCTGGGCCATGCAAATTAATTTCCCAGCCAGCAAATTCACCCTTTCCTTTGACATTGTCTGAACCATCTGCACCATCCAATGCAACGCTAGTTTGTGCCACATCTTTTCTATCATTACCAAAATCATTCTGTTCTCTGTTCGCATTTTTACCACTCAAAGATTGTGACATCGTAGGCTTTATGACAGTAGATTCAACACCTCCATTTTTATTATCACTTACCTCAGTATTGCCAGTAGCATTAGTTGCATTTTCTGACTTCCCTGATTCCGAAGCATGGGTTTCCAAAACTGAAGAACCCTGCCCAATAGGTTGTCCAGCACCATGTAAATCTTTAAGTGGACCGCTAGGTTGATTTTGGAACTGCTGTGGTGGTGCAACATAACTCATAGAACTGCCAACTGAAGTTTGAACATGATGCTGTTGCACATATGGTGGACCGTGAGGCTGGAAAGGTTGGGAATGCATCTGTTGTTGCGATGAGGGCATTCCTTGTTGATATGATTGACCTGTTTGTGAGGGAACAGTTGTGTTAAGGGGAAATCCTTGTTTTGGTGCCTGGGAAGGGATGCCAGGCTGCAGTGGTGGCAGCTGAGTATGATGCCCAACATGTTGTTGCTGTTGTGGTGTATGCTGAGTTCCTTGAGGAGCCAGCATAACTGGCTGTTGGCTTTGCAATGGAAATTGACCCTGTGGAGGACGTCCCAGTGCAGGATACTGAGGACCAACTACTTGTTGTTGAGATATATGTACAGGGTGTTGCAGTGGAGCACCTTGTGACATCTGACGTGCTGGCTGAGGCTGTGGATATGATTGCTGACCGGTTATAGCATGCACTGAAGGATTCTGAGGTTGTGCATGAGGCATTGGATGAGGCTGATGATAGGCCTGAGGTTGTGGGTAAGAATGCTGCTGCACTTGTGGATGTTGGTGCTGGATTTGAGAATTTAGCTGGATCTGAGGTTGAAGATGTTGCTGCTGAGGTAAATGCTGAAGTTGCGGATGTTGTTGCTGGGCAACAACCTGCTGATGTTGTGGAGGATGAGTCTGAACATTTGGCTGCACTTGGGGGAGTGTTGCTTGAGCAGCAGGCATTGCAAATGGCTGACTACCAATTTGAGCAGGGGCTTGTGGATGGGCCATAGGTTGTGCTTGTGGGTGAGGCAGCTGGTGAGGTACTTGGCTTTGTGCTTGCATCTGTGAAATTTGACGTGCTGACTGCAATTGTGGATTCTGCTGAAGCTGCGGTTGAACTACTAGTGCTTGGAGTTGGGGAAGGTGAGGCTGATTTTGGGGTTGGGATGGCAACATATGTTGAGGCTGAGAGGGCTGCAGAACTTGAGGTTGAACATATGGAACAGGTTGTGCAGGAGCTTGAGCTACATTCTGGGGTACCACTTGAATTTGAGGTTGCGTGTACTGCTGGTACTGGCCATATTGTTGATACTGCTGCGTGTAGGGGTTGTATCCAGGGTAATGCTGCTGGTAGTACTGCTGGTACTGGAGCTGCTGCTGGTATTGCTCAGCAGTTTGGGGAGCAACTGCTTGACCTTGACTAGCAGCAGTAGGTGCCGCAGCGAGGAAAGGTGGGACAGCCATCGTGCTAGTTGTAGTTGCTACAGCTGAACTAGTTGCCCCTGCAGAAGCTGTTACAGCTCTGGCTGTAGTTATGGGTGGCGCTGTTGTAGCAGGAGGTGCTGTAGCAGTTGCTGCAGGTGCCGCTGAGGCAACTGCAGACGGATCTTGGGAGACTGTCTGGGTTGTTGCAGCTGATGACTGTGTCAGACTACTGTCAGACTGTTGTGTTTGAGGTTGCAAGCCCTGCAAATAATACAAGGTAACATGGGTTAATGCATAGGGAAATAGTTGTAGACGTAAATAGCAAGTCACTCAACACATGATGAACATACAGGGCAGAGTTGAGCATGTTCTTGCACTTGGCGATGTACAATCTGAGCACCGCAACGGTTACAAACAACAGGAGAGTTCCCATAGGCACAAGTAGTACCATGTGTGATGCAGTCAGAGAGCTCTCCTTGCCATTGGCAACCACTCTTATGATACAGGCAGTGGACTGTTACTTTACCAATTGTCTCAGCAAGGGATTTATTTGATTCCATCAGAGGCTGCATATTGCAAATCAGGTTGTAAACAAAGGGGTCACTACTTTAAAATATGCTTAACTAGCTGAATATGCATAAGCTACTTCCTTAAGAAGATTGCAATACCTTGGAATCGGCTTCTGTCACCAAGTAGCCATCATAAGGGCAGGCTTGTGTGGTTGCCACTGTATAAGCCAAGCAGGGTTTGCAGTAGAGATGTGTGCACTGAGTTTGCAAGGCTTCATTGGGATATATGAGTGTCCGACAAACAGGGCAGAAATATTCACCAGGAAGATATTGAATATTCAGAATACATTCATTATCAAAACCCATTGTCAAATGTCACTAACTTTTACCCAATCAGGGTTCTGGTGCCTGCACATATGCTAAATTCATAAACTTATGCACTGAATGAATGAAGAGTTAAAACAGATATCCGACAAGGGTAGAAACAATAATAAATTATTTGCATGTCAATCATCTAATAAGTGATGAAAGGAAGCCTGTATGAGCTTTCATAATATTACTACAAGACCACAAGTTATCAACACATGACATTCACTCTAACATGCCCAACACAAGCATATAGTGAACAAAAAATTGAACTAATGACGCATGATGACGAAGCAATGATTGAATTTCTGAACAATAGACACAAGTTATATGGATCAAGTGAAGAAACCTCGCATGACAATTGAGTCAATCTTAAAACACAATGGGAAACAATATAAAAATATATAAAGATAGCAAAGTTAGGACTCAACTAAATAGAAAAGTACTGCTTCCAGCTAATAATGGGTAAGAGTAGAGAGTATAAGGGCTGTCTAATTTGTTGCCACGATCTTCGTGGCCAATGCTTGATTAACAGCCATAAAGGGTGTGTCGTGTAAAGCGTGTCAAGTGGGGTCCATATGTCAGCCTCATGTTTTGCACATGAAGACTGGTAGGTGTTTGGTTCACCACAATAAGATAAATGTTTGCTAAAGAACCGAGTTACAACAGTAACCCTAAGTCCCTAATAGGATAGCATGATAGGCAGTTGACATATGCAACACGTGACATCACTATACAGTCAAAACACATTAGAGAGATAAATGCTTGGCATATACAACAAACAGACATATGGCAGGTAACCAATGTAGCAAAAATTAGCGAATAAATTACTAATCTCAGCAGAAGAAATACATCATAGAACCAAAGAAGCAATAGTAATCAAATATATTATTAAAGCCGAAATGGCTATCCTAACTATTGCGAATAAAAAAATATGGCAAGTGATCGAGTTACCAAAATTAACCAAATACATCAGTGAACTGAACAGAATGATACACCATGGACATCAGTGTCAATAGTAACGGACTACATTATTAAAGAAGAAATTTCCTTGCCAATAATATCCAAACAAAATTATGGCAGGTAATCGAGGCAGCGAATCTAGAACTACATTATTAAGCTGAGCAGAAACGACATATTGTGGGAATCGAAGTAGCACAAGTAACGGACAACATTATTAAAGCTGTAATTAAACTATTTCCAACTAAAATTATGACGGGTAATCGAGGAAGTGAAGCTAGTCAGCTACATTATTAAGCTGAGCGGGAAGGACATAGACATACTGGGGGAATCGAAGTAGCACTAGTAGCAGACTACATTTTGAAATTGCCTTGCTAACATGGCAGCTAAAAGGTTCTCAAGGTTACTAAGCTAGCCAACTAAATTATAAGCTGAGCAGAAATGCCAGCAGAAATGACATACCATGGGAACCAAAGTGGCAACAATAGCACACACTACATTGAGTAAAGTTGAAATGGCCATGGTATGTATCACCAACAGAAAAATACTCAAGCACTAAATACTAACGCAAAAAATAATAGCATGCAGCCATGGACTAAGAGCAATGCTGACAGTGCCACATAGCAAAACATTACCCAACGCAGAAACAAGATGTACACAAAAAAAGAGACCAAGCAAGAGCAAGTATCAACACTGATCCGGACGTCACCAATGATGTCCAAAAAATATGAACACGATTCACACATGCTCAAGTAACCTATCAAATCATCACCACCAGTAAAATAGACATGAAGAGAAAATGCTAACAAACCGTTATAGATTAGGCAGCGTCAATAAGTAGAGTGAAAATCTATATGACCATATCGCCCAGAACAATGAATCGCTACACCACTTAAGGCCTAGAAATTCCAAAAAGTGCCGCTTTTTATGACATAAGTTCCTGACTGAACGATATGACTGAACAGTACGTACCATACTCTTGCCAGAAAATTTTACCTGAGAAGGATGGGGAACGCGCGGAGGAGCTAGGGTTGGGCCGGTCAGCGGAGAGGCGGCGTCACGCGAGGGCACCGGTCGGCAGTCGGCGTCACGTGGACGCTCCAAAACCCTACCTGGTGAGCGGCTGAGGAAGCACACCGCAACCCTAGACGGAAGACGAACCCGGCGGGCCGGATCGCCTGTTGGGCGAGGAGAGGTGAGTGGGAGTCGAACAAACAATGGAGCCGACACCGGTGGCAGGATCGCCGGCGGCGCGAGGACGAAGGGGCGGAGGTGGTGACGGTGGCAAGGGTTCTCTCTCTCGCTCTCGTCTCGGCTATGTCGTTCGAGAAAGAGAAGGGGGTGAGATAGGGATGGCAATTGTGTGGGTCTAACACCGGGGAAATTTCAGAAAATGACATCTAATTCGTGTGTCTTTCAGCTCCTGTGTATGATATGTGGGTCTATCTGAGTCTATGACAGTGGACCAGGGTGTCAAATACCGAAAAAACGAATTTTAAAGATGGCAAATTCTGAAATCTCTCCTAACACTGAGGGTTTGTTTGATAAAACTTCGGATCTCAGTTTTACTTGAGATCTGAAACTTATATGCTAAAATAAAGTGAATTAAGTTTATATTTTTAGTCTAAAATGTAAACGAGATGATCCATCTAAACACTTTTAGGGTGTGTTTGGTAGGGCTCCAGTTTCGTCAGATCCGTAGATCTGGTGAAGCTGGGTATTCCTAACTTCACTAGATCCGTGGAGCTGGAGATGTGAGTATATTAAGAGTGTTTAGATGGATCTTCTTGTTTACATTTTAGACTAAAAATATAAATTTAATTCATTTTATTTTAGTCTACAAGTTTCAGATCTCAGGTAAAGTTGGGATCTGTAGCTCTACCAAACAGACCTTTAGGGGGTGTTTGGGACAGCTCCAGCTCCACCAAAATCTGTGGAGTTGGTAGAGCAGGGTATTTCTAGCTCCAGAAATTTATGGAGCTGGAGCTGTAGATACATTAAGAGTGTTTAGGTAGATCATCTTGTTTACATTTTAGACTTAAAAATATAAACTTAATTCACTTTATTTTAGCCTATAAGTTTCAACTCTGAACTGGAGCTGGGATCTGGAGCTCTCCCAAACAGGACTTTAATATACTCACAGCTCCAGCTTCACAGATCTGGTGGAGCTAGAAATAACCAGCTCCACTAGATTTACGGATCTGATGGAGCTAGAGCCCTACCAAACACACCCTAATAATCAAGAAATTTCAGAATACATACACAAATTTTAGAATTCTATGTATACATAGTGCTATTCAGTAGTTCAATAAGACTTAATATACGAAGCTGGCATCACAGAACACCATGACCCATTAATGCCTTTTCCACAAATCATCATGAATCAAAGTATCATCTACCATTTTTTTTGTAATTGTTGTAGAAGAAGCCCATAGTGGCCAGGAGCAGTAGGAAGGGAGGAAGAAGAGTAGGAATGGCATTAGCAGTAAAGGGGAGAGAAAGAGGATGTCACTTAGCTTGAGGGGTAGGAGTAGAAGCCATGGAGGAAGCTCAAAGTGTCAGTGCTGAATGGGTTGACTCCGTGCGGATTGAGGCGGTCGAGTGTAGCCAACCAGGGAGGGTGGAGAAGAAGGTGCATAGATGCCGGTCATTGGAGATGGCCACTGTGTTGCTGGAGGCGAAGGGGGTGGCCAGGCAAGCTCCGACGGTAGGAGCGCTGAGCACGGCGGCCGCCAGGCGACGTCGACATGGAGAAATGAAAAGATGGAGGGACATGAGGAGAAGGAGAAGATGATGAAGAGTGAGAGAGAGAGGAGGGAGTTTCACTTAGCTGGAGGTGGCCGAGGGCGTCATTGGCGTCGAGGAAAATGGCAAGATCCCATGGATCCGGCGGCGGCCTCCCTAGGGGTGCATGTAGAGAGGGTTGCATGCGTCAGGCAACACTGACCCCAACGGGAACCGGCAGATCTAGGCCATTGGAACTGACTGATTTGGGTGGCGGAGCCATCAGTTTGGGGAAGAGGGGAATAGTGGAAAGGCTGCTCGAGATGGAGAAAAGGAGAGAAAGGGGGAGGGCTTGGTCAGCGTGGGGGGAAGGGAAGGCCAAGGCCGGTGAGGGGCAGTAGGGGTCAAGAGGTGGAGGCGGTGGCTATGGTGATGGCGACGGAGAGGGAGGAGATCAGGAGATCGACCGATCAAGGTGGGGGAGGAATGGGGAACTGGGGATTGTGGGCCTTGCCCTTACGATGAGCGTGGGCAAGAAGGCGAAGGAATCGAATGGAGATAGGAGACTGAGAGTTAGGATTTTTACTTTTTTAATGTATATATTATAAAAGCGGGGTCCACATGTTATAGAATACCCATGGGTACAAATTGGCACCATGCCCATCCTATAACTTTATCAAGTACACAAACCTAAAAACTCGTAGGTCTAAAGTGCTACCCGTGCTCGCCCTAATCGGATTAGGTATCTGTGAGTACCTAAACCCATGGGTAAAACTGCCATCTATAAGTGAGAAGGGCGTGTGAAATGCCTGAGGTTGTGGGTCTTCATAGTCTTTGTGGGCCTGCATTGATCTTTATGATCTAAGCCAATGGTGGTCTCGTCAGGCCTGCATGTGCCTTTCTGTCTGGGCAATGATGGACCTCACAAGGCATGCATGGCCCTTTTACGGTATGGTCCAATGATAGTCCTCTCCAGGCTTGCTTAGGCTTTTTTGGTCGAGCCCAATATGGGCCTTTCGAGGCCTACATAGGCCTTTACAGTCTGGGCCGATAATGTGAGTGATAAGTCCTTCTTGGGCTCTTAGGGTATGGGCCTATACGGCCTTACAAAGGCTACATGGGCCTTTACAATCTGGGCTAATAGTGGGCTTTATGAGGCTTTGTGTTGTTATTGCGGTTAGGATTTTTTTCCTGACCAAAAGAGCTCTATATCGTTAACTTAAAAACAGGCAGCTGAAGGGTTGTACTTCAGCTTTGGGCCAAACGCTCCAAAACAACATGACTGCAAAGTAGCTGGGGAGCCAAACCACAACAAAAGCATCCTCCAAAGCTGTAGCAGCTGGGGAGGAGCTTTTCAGTTGTAGCTTTGCTCGACCGCCTCCCACCTCACTCGCTCCGCCTCCTCGCTCGTTCCTCCTTCCTCCTCGCCCCGCGTCTCCCCGCCCGGTCGCCTCTCCACTCGGTTGCCCCTAAAAACTATAGTTTCAGCAGCCAGTTTGCCAAATAACATATCAAGAAAAGCCACAACCGCTAGCTATAGCTGCTTTACAGTCTTGTAAACCAAAAAATAGTTTTCAGCCCAGCCATAGCCCCCAAACAGACCCTAAGTGTTCACATGAGAAATTAGGTGCCAGTGCACCCTTGCATGTTGCAGAAAGCTTACTTTGCACAAAGCAAACTCAAAATCGATAAAAACCTTGCAGAGCTCCTGAATGGAGTTCTCTAACAATCGGCACCACATCCACCCAGATGACATCTAGATGAATCCACATCTAGTACCATACATGCCTTCCAGGGAAAACGAACATAAAACATTTGCGAACAGAGTTTCTTTTTTTTTTGCTTGGAGATTCAAACAACGTAGACGGAGACCAATTATGGTTGAAGCCAATTTAATTTGCTCAATTCCTTGTTGTGTCGATGTTTGGCCGTTTTATTGTTTATATCAGTCGACTTAGCTAGAATTGATCGTGTGATGACTGGAATTGCGCCTAGCAAGAACAAGTTTGGCAAACGGACACAATTCATTGCTGGCCTAGTACTATACGGAAGTTACGCCAAACAGGAGATACTACTGCAATGGAATGGGACCGGATTTGTAATGCATTGTGCTGCTCTCCAGGCTCCAGCGATGTAGATCTGCTTCAACTTCAAGATAACAAGATATAACCCTATAATAACGAGATGAACAAATCCAAAGACATGAAGCCATCATCGCCATGGTGCCATCACATAGTCTAGGTCAAGAATTAAAGCTTTATAGAAACTAGTACAGATACTACTAACATAGGACCAGCTTGGCATTCTGAAAAGCAGTTTTGAGTTGTTCTAAGCCAACAGGAAGGCCAGAAAAATTCAGCTGGGCGACTAGATGGAATGGCAAATAAGAAAACTTTCTCACAGCTTGTCGTTTGCAAAGAAACAGTATCTTGGTGTCTTGGACTGAACTTGTATGGTTGTTCCTCATCCTTCTCCGCCTTAGTACGCATGACGACTAGAATAGGTGATTTTCGAGACCATATAATCCCTTGGATTTAGTTCAAGTTTGAACTAAATTCTAAAATATTCTAATAAAACACCTCTAATCCAAAACACCCCCTTCAGGTGTTCAGGATAATTCAAACAATAATGTAGCGATTGGTATGCCTAACTTCTAAAGACAATGGCATTAAACCTTGAAAAAGAATGGCATGTAGAATGCATCATGATTTGTCTTACAATTGTATGGACAACGGCCTAAAAAAGCTCCAGAATACTCACAGTGACAAAACTTTTTTCTACTCTTATCTCACCAACCAACCTAGTAGTAGTATTACCAGGAGCTAGTAGACGGTGACAGACAGTAGAATGTTCTTACAAAGCTTAATTGACCCGCATGCATGCTGCTTTGGCAAGGGTTAAATGCATCAACTTAAATTCGTTGGCATCTTAATTAGGCAAATAATAATCGGCCAAACCCCAAAGTCAAAAGACTTATCAGCTCTTGTTGGTTGTTGGGTCTGTTCTTCGGAAATGCTACTGTTGCACTCTTAACCTTTGTTCCTTTGCAACAAACTTTGACTTTGCACGCAAATTAGAAGGATAAAGCAGATCAAAGTACATTCACATGCTTTTACCTTTCCAAATTCCTTTTACTTTCATATATTTCACTAGAAAATCTACCATAATTCTAAAAAGTGTTGGGAAAAAAAGGGTTACTCGAAAAGCCACTGTTTGGTGAGTTCAAAAGGAAAACCAGAATACCTAACAGTCAGTTAAATTAATCAAGTACTACTCCTTTCCCTCTACCGTTATTTTTTATTACTTTGTATTCAGATATACGATTAACATTATAATATTATAAAATTATTTTTACTGAAAAAACTTAGTTTTTATATAGCTATTTTATATCATTTTAAATATATTGATAGTAATGGAGTGATACTTAATTGCATATCACATCATCCATTAAAAATCAAAATTACAAGAACTCACAACACACTTCTTGCAGTTAATAGGAACAACTCCAATTTACATCCCCGAACCCTAGCCTTAGTTCGTTTTTCAACCCTGAACTCAAAAACCATTTATGTTTGGACTTTAAACTAACAAAACCATTTGCTTTACCTCCTCAACCAAAATCAGGGTGGTTTTGATCCGACATGGCATCCCAGTTGGGTTGAATTGTGACCTACATGTCAACATTTTGCCAACATGCCATCCCCTTCGTCCCTCTCCTCTATCTCTATTTCTCTCTCTCTCTCTCTTTCTCTCCAAAGAGAGGGAAACAACGCTAACCTCTCTCCAAAGCATTGCTAGATGTTGCTACCACTGTCTCCATGTCCGTCTAGGACGATGCCGCCCCTACCATCTCTGCCTCCCTTTAGCTCGGCGCTGCCCTTCTTCTCTGTTCGTGGTCATGTCCAGATGTTGCCTTCGTCTCTAGCTCAACGCTGCCCCCTACCACCGCCGTCCGGGTCCAGATGCCACGTGATGAGAAGGGGATGGTGAAGTGAGTTCCACGGCGGTGGCCAGATTCCATCGGATGACAACTGAATCCAGCTGGAGAGCAATGATAATAATGAATCGTGGCAACGGCGGGTGTAGGTTGCCAGCGTGGAGGCCGAAAATCAATGATGCATCGAGAGTAGGGATGACAGAACAGAGCTAGAGTAATGAGAGGATGGCGGAGATGGTTGTTGCCCTCACCCATTTTTGGCTTTTATCCACAACATTTTGTTGACGCCATCGTCTTCCTTGGAATCGGCCAAAATTGCCGCCACACTATTATCATCCGAGTGAGCTTCAACTTGGTTTCTTCCTACCAGAGCATCTCCTCACCGACCTCAATCTTCCCCAAGCCCTAATTTTGGTTGTCCCCTTTCGCTGCCCTATTGCCACGTTGCCTTGGGTCACCAATATCGCCATTCGCCAGCCTGCCTCTGCTCTTCATCGCCTTTAGCAACTGCTATGGTGAGCTCCTTCCTCCTTCCTAATGCTTATGTGCCCCCTATTTCTCCACTTCTCCCTCTCTGATGTTGTTGCTCCCTTGTCTTGCCATGGTCGGTTGTCGTGTGCCGTCGCTCGCCTAACCTAGTGTGTGTCCAGTCGTGATGCCACCACCCACATGCTCGCCTTGATGTCCCCAGTCTATTCTTGTCTTTGTCAGTCGTCGTCGTCACCTTCTAGAGACAATGACATGTGGACCCTAGTACACAAGTGGATGCAGTGGATGCTAGTTGGCAAATTGTTGACACCTAGGTGACAACTCAGTCCAACTGAGATGCTACATTAGATCAAACCACCTTGATTTGGGTTAGGATGGTAAAACAAGGTTTTGTTAGTTTTGAGTTTTCAATTTGAACGGTTTCAAGACTTAAAACCGAACCAATACTATAGTAATCGTAAATTGGACTTTTCCCGGTTAATATGGACTTTTCTCAGTTAAAATCGTTTCTCTCAGAAGACAGGCCCCAAAAGCTTGTTGTGACTAGCAGATTCAAAAGAGTTAAAAAAATGCGTAGACTTTTCTTGATGGCAGTATGGCATGCTTAAATAGAGAAGAAACGCACGCATGAACAAGAAGCGAGGAGAATGGCCATCCATGTGTGCATAGCCTAAGAGGAAGAGAGCAGTAGGAGCAGGAGAGGAATGATGATCCCTAGCTCTCCCTCCAATCCAACTCCACTTCCACAAGAATCCTATCCATTATCCACCAAACAATCGAAGATAATTGATCTTTTCCTATTAAAAATTGCATCTCTTTTGGGTTAAAAATCCTTTCTTTTCATGTCCACTTTGGTGAGGCACCAATTATTTTTTCCCGATACAATCGATTCAATTGTTGCCATTAAATAGTGGATTTGGACCACGCGCACAACCGCAACCAATCCCCTCCAATTCCGTCCCAACAATCGCAATCTCCGAGCGAAAGCAAACAGGGAAGAAATCCTAAATAGCAATTCACAAAGAACTCCCCTACAAGAATCGCCCAATCATTTCTCGGTGTATTTGGCCACTCCATCTGAGAAATCCCAAGAAACACCCCTCAAATCGCCCCCAAATAGGTCCTACACCGCACCAGATTACAACTCATAATAGCCAATAATTTGAGCAGACACGAAAAGGAGGAAGCAATAATGGAGGTGGCGCTCCTCCGGGGCCTGACCAACCTCGCTTCCCCCACAAGCCGTGCCTCCTCCCTGCGCTATTTAGCCAATGCCGATAGCGATGTGCTCCAGACAAGCAGCAGCCTGGAGAGCCCTACAGGATCTATAAGAAGCTTAGGTGATGAGGACATCTTCCCTATTGATACAACCACGCCAAGTGATTCTTCTCAAGCACAACAAGTTTTACAAGAACCTACTACTCATGCTCGAGCATGTCTACTCAATTATCAGGTGAATTCGTTCCTAAGTTTTTATACAAATGATTCACAGAATCGAATGTTATTTAATTCTTGTGATGATCTTATTGTCCTTAGGAACCATGGAGAAGAACCTTCAAATGCCAAGCATAAAGCACAATCATCATATGCGCAAGTTGGACATGGAATCAGCAAATTCGCGGGTTCGGCCTCCGCGACAGTATCAACTTCAAACGGCCATAACTTTTGTTCTAGAAGGCTTCTGGAGGTCTATGAGTACAAGAACGAAAGCCCTGGTCGTCCTCTTTCAAATGGATCTGAGATCACCTCAAAATTCCCTTCGACTCAGCGGGAAAATGCAAAATAATCCAGAACACTTTTTCAGTCCGAGTTCGAGTCCAATTCGAACTCAGAAACAGCACTGACTTTAAAGTGCCATAACTTTTGATTCCGGAGGAGTCTGGAGGCCCATAAGTACACGTTTGAAAGATCTCGGAGTCTACTTTCCAAAGGATCTGGCCTCACCTCAAAATTCCTTCAGATGCGTCCGGAAACTGCCTAAAACCATACATTGCTTTTCCAGTCCGAGTCAAACTCGAGTCAAAGAAGACTTGGTGTTTTGGATTTGAGTTGTATTAGATTTCCTTTACTATGGAAGGCCCCCTCCTGCTCCCCTAGTATAAATAACCACCCAAACCCTTATCTAGGACTTGGGTTTTGTTTAGTTATGTCTAGCCTTTGCTACATACCGATAATCACGTGTGTCGACTAGACCGCCTGTTTATCGTTACAGAACCCCACCGTTTGTGTTTCTTTTTCAGATTTGAGCTTAATACACATTTGCCAATTTAGTTGGTTGTTCATCTTGTTCTTGCTATGTTCTTCGATTGCTTGCAGGAACAATGACCTTCGTGGTCAGGTTGATCGCGTCTCGGCGAGATCAATAACCATCTGGAGTTGGTGTATCGGTTGCTAAGGCGCAACGTCCTGGACGGTTGTAGTCGGGCCGTCAACATCGATTCCTACCAAATCGATAGTTACCCTCCTCTCATCGAAAGATCGGGACACCAAGTTCGCATCAGGTGGTATCAGAGCGCCAGATTGATCGGTGAGAGATTACTTGTTTGCATTTATTTACCTACAGTCCAGAAAACCAAAAAAATATAGTAGATTAGATTGCCTTTGTCCAAACCAATTTGTGCTTTTGCTTTTACTACTTAGTCCTTGCTTGTTGAGTCTTCGGTTGCATCGTTGTGTCGTGTGCTGGTTTTAGCGTCTTTCCCGTAGAGTTTCGAGTTCGAGTCACGTTTATCGTCACCTTTGCTTTTGTCATCATCATCGTCATTGTCTCTTATGTCACCTAGGGTTTCGTTGCAGCGTGCTACCATTGCTGTTTAGAGCCGCCACCATCACAATTCTAGGGTTGTGTTCATCCTAGAAGGAAAAATCCAAAAATTGTTGGTCAAACTTCCCAAAATAGCACATTGGTTTCTAAAGTTGTTGAGCGACCTTGCGAAAAATAGTGGCCCCGTTTCCTTGTAAAAGTTTTAGGCCGTGCTGTACCATCTGAAAATTGAAAAGAAAGAAAAGGACAAGTGCAAAAAAAAAAGCCGCACAAAAAGAAAAAAAAAGGCAAGTGCACATAAAAGAGCCGCACTAAAGGAAAAGAAAGAAAGAAAAAAAGGAGCTTGGGGTAGTGCCTTTGCTTTTCAGTTAGAAGGTTGGATTTCGTGATTGACGTTTGTGTCGGCTCGCGTCTCTAATGCAGTTAGGCCTAGGACCAAGACGGTACCATCGTTGAACGATTATTCAACTTGCTTTGACTAATGTGGTTTTAGCTTTTCCTTTGTACTATTTTCACCACCTATAGCTCCACATACACTACTACCCCAGGTACATGTGTTTGGCACCGATACACTTATCTCCAGAAGTTATTTTCTTGTCGATTGCCATCACCTCCTGCATCAGTTGGTAAGAATTGGTAAGAACTTGATTGAACAAGTTGAGTGTGAGCGACTCGTTTAGCCACATCAAGTAGTTGATAGGGGATTACATATGGTTTTGTTTTTCCTTGTTATCTACTAATCATGACAGGTCCACATGAAACGAGTTCACTTCGATTCAACCAAAAGAGTTGCAACAAAAACAACATGAAGGCTTCGTCTCCTACTCCTGAACACGGTAACCTCAAAATAACATTGCCTCCATATCTTTGGAAACTTTGACCTGAAGCATATATTGATTGGGAAATAGCGGTAGACAAACAATTTAGCATGTCTAATTTGTGCGAAAATGAAAAGATTAGTTTTGCCGCTAATGTGCTTTACGGGTATCGTTAACATTGTGGAAGCATGTTTGTAGAAAAGGGAGAAAACCGAGAATTGGAATGACATGAAAAAATTATGAGACTTGAATTTGTTCTGAATATTATCTTTGAGTGTTTGCTTGCTAAACTTCAATGCTTAAAACAAGGGAGTATCTTGTTAGAGAATACTATCGTGAATTGCAAACTTGTTTGTTACGTTGTGGTTTAGAAGAACGTGATGAAGCTATCCAGTTTAGGTTCATTCATGGGCTTAATAAGGGTATTCAGGATATTCTTATTGGTCAAACATATCGATCTCTTTCACGATTGTTTGAAAGTGCTTGTAGTATTGAAAGTTTGAATGCACTACTAGCTTCACTTGAGGCACCTGTTGTTGCAGCTCCTCTTGTGGCTAACATTTTGCAGACAAAAGAGGACAAGCAAAAAGAGTTTGAGAACATGGAAGATGAGAAAGTCGAGCATGGGACATTCCCTTCGACTATGAAACGAGATATGGATACCCCGACACCTACAACAATGGATGAAATTTTAGAAGGTAATGTAAAAGGTGTTGATTTTACACGTGGTGAAAATAATTTTGATATGCTGAAATTGTCCACTACTCATGCTGTCATAGAGCAACCTTTAATGGAACCCATGGCTGAAATTTCATTATTACAGGATGATGTGCATGCTATCTCTTGTGATAAAAAAGAGTTGTGTAAGAATGCTTCACTTATATCCACGTCACAATTAGTGAATGAACATGTTTCTTCTCTTACAAAAACAAACACTTGTGCTGATAATAACTGTGTTATTCACATTGCTAGTGAAGAAGATGAGTTTAGATTGATATCTTCTTTAAATACTTTAAGTTACATTGAATTTAACATTCTGTGTGATCCAAATAGTTTAAAGGAGAAACTTTTTGTACATGCTGATTTGCCTTGGTTATCACGAAACACTTTTCATATTATCGGCAAACATAATGAAAATGGAGATTATATGGTACATCGTGTTTATATTTGTTCAAATACAAATCCATCATTTTATATGCAACAATGTGATCAATCCATAACAAGTACTTCTAGTTTTGTTTTCAATCTACATGACAGTTTTCAAGAAAGGGAGTACATAGATGTTGATGATTTTAATTCCAACAATTTAATTGCAAAAGATGTGCATATTGCTTTGTTCCCTATTGGTACTAACATTTTGCAGGAGACTATGATGGAGTCGAGGACGACTCCAGTTCAAGAAAGGGAGAATGATGAGATCATGTTCGGCATGGATATGATCAAGGATATTCCTACTATGCTGCTTTCATCTGCAAGTTTTCACCGACCTCCACCTTGGCCAGGGCGATCACACAGTTGTCCTTCTTGGCTTTTGGATTTGGCATCATCATCTACATCAATTCGGCTACCACCTTGGCCGCCGCCTAGGCTTCTGGGCATGGGACCTTCACCTCCAGCAGTTAGGCCGCCACCTTGGCCGCCTCCTGATGAGGACATCACCTCTTTTGATACAACCATGCCTACTACATCTCACCAACGAGCCGATCCTACAATAGTCCAAAGATCGATGACTCGAGCTAGCGCAAGACAGATTAATCATCAGGCCATTATATGCTGGAAAGAGGTCTTGAGCTATATCGATAATTATCAGGTGAATCCTCTAAATATTTTTCTTGTCTTCAAAATATATAAAGAGGCGGAGCTACTATTTTGTTTAAATAAATGCAGATCCTATATGAGAATGTTCTGTGCTGAAGACGAGTTAAAGGGTGAGCTTGAGTCGAGGACGACTCAAATTCAAGAAGGGGAGGATGATGAGGACATCACTACTATGGATATGTCCACACCAAGTTGGACCAACTCCATCACGTCACCCATAGCCCAAGAAGAGGAAGAGCTTGAGTCGAGGACAACTCAAATGGAAGAAGGGGAGGATGATGAGGACATCTTCCCTATTGATACAACCACGCCAAGTGATTCTTCTCAAGCACAACAAGTTTTACAAGAACCTACTACTCGTGCTCGAGCATGTCTACTCAATTATCAGGTGAATTCGTTCCTAAGTTTTTATACAAATGATTCACAGAATCGAATGTTATTTAATTCTTGTGATGATCTTATTGTCCTTAGGAACCATGGAGAAGAACCTTCAAATGCCAAGCATAAAGCACAATCATCATATGCGCAAGTTGGACATGGAATCAGCATAGTAGGAATATCCTTGATCATATCCATGCCGAACATGATCTCATCATTAGGGATCCAAGAATGGCACGAGCAAGAGGTAGTAGAATCAGAGGAGGAGAGGTGGTCGTTCTTGGCGTTGCTGCTTGCGCTGCTGTGGAAGTCGCTGCTCCTGCTCGGGTGCAGGGCGTTGGCGGTGGCAATGAAGGCGACGGCTGTGGGATGGAGATAGGGTGGCCGACGGATGTGTAGCACGTGGCGCATGTCACGTTCGATAGGTTCCATGGATTCATGGGGCTCCCCGTTGAGTTCGAGCCCGATATGTCCCGCCGCGCTCCCAGTGTGAGGTCTGTCACTCTGTCTTAGCCTCTTAGGTTCATCAATTGGTATTAGGTTCAAGCTCCGAAAGATGCAGTTGCTATTCTGAATTCAAAGTTTTCTGAACATTCAGTTTTTAGTTCCAATTTGAATTTGAATTTGTGGAAAAATGATATCTTTTTTGGCCTCCCTTTTCATATGGTGGTGTTTTGATATTACTGTTGCCGAAAGATTTGGTATCTGTTTAACTATTTGAGAAACAATAGTTCAATGTTCTAAAGTTTAAATGGTGTTGGCCTGAAACAAGGTCTTTTTAATAGTTCAGTAGTTTTCACTTTTCAGCATTTAGATGGCACTGTTTGCGTATGTTGTTTGTGATTTTAATCAAGGTAAAAAGATGGTATTTTGGTTTGCATTGCAACCTCTGTGCTGCTTTGATTTGAAATTTGGTAGAAAGACAAGTTTTCTTTATTTTTCAGGTGGAATTTAAACTATATTTGAATTATATGTGTATTATTGTAACACCCTAGTCTAAATTTTCTAGATCACCGTGGGGTAGAATTGTGTATGCATAGTACTCCGCTTACACTTTACATGGTTAATCTGGAGGTACTATATTTGGACCCAATATGCATTATATACTACTATAATTTACTTTAGGTAAGCAATGCAGGACTAATCTCACAACTGCTCCACATAGGCCTTCATGTAAACGGGCTGGAGTATTACATTCACCCCTCCTCGGCAGCACACCATATATACGGCAAATGCCTACAACAACCTCTCGGTACATGTTCATGTGTCTAGTACTCTAGTGCCGGCATATATGCCATGCCATGTGTCCACTCCGAGCCCACACGCGCTATGCGTATAACCTGCGTCCCTGTTCCACACGTAGCCCGCGCAACAAAGGTTGATGCTCTGATACCATTTGTAACACCCTGGTCCAAATTTCGCTTAATGTCCTAGCCTATTGTGGGGTGGATATGCACATGTATAGCACACTGCTTACACTTTTGTCTTTGCTTTTTGTAAAAAAAAGGTTAACCCGGTGGTGCTATGTTTGGACCACAACGACAAAAAAGGTTTTGCTAGAAGGCACTTGTAAAGACCGAATCCCGATCACTTAGAATAGACTCAGGAATTCCATGGAGTCGGACCACCTGATCAAAGAAGACCTAGGCGACGGAAGAAGCCGTGAACGAGTATGCCAGAGCAATGAAGAGAGGCAATCCATGACCACCAACAGTGCTGTCTTGCCCTGAGACCTAGGTAGTGTCGTGATGAAATCCATGGAGACATCAACTCATACATGATGTGGAATAGAAAGTGGTTGGAGAAGGCCGGTCAGTTGTAATGTTGAGGTCTTGTGCTGTTGGCAGATTGCACATTGACAGATAACATGCATAACAGAAGCTCGCATAGCCGACCAATAAAATTTCTGATGCAAGCGATGCAAAGTTTGTGGAAACCTTCATGTGTAAGATTATGGATAGCACCGATGATAGTGTGGACGAGTTCAGAGGATTGTGGAAGGAACAACCGTCCTTGGAAATATGCCAGACCATCCAACACAGCCCAGCCTTGGTCTTGTCCGGACTGCTGAAGCTGCACGCATTGCTCCTGGACATGAACATCCTGACGCAAGGAAGACAACCAATCATGGACCGGAAGAACTATAGCGCACTGTAGAAAGAGATGTACATGCAGGAGGTTTGTCCTGGCGAGAAAGTGCATCAGCTGCTTTATTGGATTTGCCAGGCTTGTGCTCGACGATGAAAGAAAAACACTTGAGCTTGCTTAACCAATGTTGTTGAGGGGGAGTTATCAGTGCTTGTTCCAATAGAAATTTGAGGTTGTAATAGTCCGTGCGGACACAAAATATGCGTCCCAATCAATTTGCGCTCATATGCAGCCAACTTAGTATGACAATTCGCCAAACGGCAACTGAAAAATGCAATAGGGCCATGTTGGTGCAGCACTGTGCTGATGCCATGTCCAAATTCATCACATTCGACTATAAACTCATCATCAAAGTTGGGAAAGCCAAGCACAAGTGCTGAAGTCAATGTCGACTTGAGGGTGACAAAAGCTGATTGAGTTCCTGCTATCCACACAAAAGTTCCACGTTTAAGCAAGGCTGTGAGGGGTGACGCAATTTCCGCATAATTGCAAATAAAGCGGCGATAGTACCCTACAAGGCCGAGGAAACTGCGGAGGGCGGATACCGATATTGGTGTGGGCCAATCAGTTATGGCCGCAATCTTACTAGGATTGGCCTGCACGCCTTGAAGTGTGACAATATGGCCCAAGTACGCCACTCGGGGCTGCGCAAAGGAACATTTGGAAAGCTTCATGCACAACCCATGCTGACAGAGTTGGAGAACAACAATATAGAGATGATCCATGTGGTTCTCCTTTATTTTACTGTAAATGAGAATATCATCAAAGAAGATGAGAACAAAGTATTTTAGGAATGGCGAGAAGACGTCGTTCATTAAAGCTTTGAAAGGTGGATGAAGCATTCGTCAACCCAAACGGCATTACCAAGAACTCAAAGTGGCCATGGTGAGTCCAAAAAGCCGTTTTAGCAATGTCATCCAGATGCATACGGACCTTATGATAGCCGGAGCGAAGATCCAACTTAGGGAAATAGGTGGCACCATGGAGTTCATTGAGTAGCTCCTCAATAACTGGGATTGGGGATTTATCTTTGACTGTTTTAGCATTGAGCTCCCGGTAATCAACACAAAACTTCTAAGTGCCATCTGCCTTTTTGACGAGTAGGATTAGAGAGGAAAACGGTGAGCGGCTAAGCCGTATGATGCCCTGACGAAGCATCTCTTGACACTGTGACTCAATCTCATCTTCTGCCAATACGGATAGCGGTAGAGGCGTACCACAATTGGGTCCATACCCTCGTGGAGGCAAATTCAATGATCACAGGGGCGTGCTGGAGGCATCCCTGGGGCTCGACAAAGAGATCCTGAAACTCATCCAACAGGCCCGGTACCTCTTTTGGTTCTTTCTGGTGTACTGACAGAAGGTGAGGTCCGGTGTTGCTGGAGATGCATGTCAAGCAATGAAGAATATCATTCCGTGTGAATGTCATAGTGAGATTGCCAAAATCGTTCCCATGTAATGACCCCCAACGTTCCGAGCCATTGAATACCGAGGACCATATCCATATCGAAGGCGTCCAATGGAATTACCAAGAAGGTTGCTGTGAACGAGTATTGATTTGCACTGAAGTCCAGATTATCGAAGCGTCCCAAGCATGGTAGTTGATGTCCATTGGCCGCCTTAACGAACAATGGGGCACATGCAGCCATCGGATTTTGTATGCATCAGCCAGCGTGGCAGCTCAAGAAGTTGTGAGTGCTACCTGAGTCCAACAAACAACGAAGGGAAACATCTCCAATCTGAATACGAAGCCAATTTTCCGCTTGGATGCAAAAATAAAGAGATAGTTGGATCTGCTATGGCTTCCATGGTTTCTTCTACCTCTAACAAAAATAACCTGCGACAACGATGGCCTGGCACAAAAAAATTTAATCACAGTTGAAGCATAGGCCTTGAGCTCGTCGGTTGGCCATCTCCATGCTGTTCGACGTCGGCGCCTTATGGGGAGGCGTATTTGGGTGTGTGCTACTCATCGGGCAGAGTTCTTTGAGGTCTGCTTTTGGTCTTTGGACCCGTGCTCCCAATATTTGGATTTTCTTTGAGACCGCGGTTCGGAAGACGATCTTTGGAGCTGAATTTGCCGCTTGCCAAGATGCAGGCTGTGCTGCCGCCGGCGTGGGTCCGGTGGGTGCTGAAGAAGATCTTCCGAAGGAGCCTGCATGCGTCGCCTCCATCCATGCTTGCTGTCTACTCTCTGCTTCTCTTGCTAGTCGCATGGCCATGCTAAGAGAAGGAGGTCGATCCCTATGGATTTCTTGGCCAATGGTGGTTGACAACCATGCAATCTATATCTCCAGTTGAGCAGGTAACGGAATTTGGGCAGCTCAGGTCTTAGGCCATCAAAGTTTGGAATTTGACATTGAAGGTGACCACCGAACCGATCTGCTTCACCGAGTTGTGGTGACGGTGGGAAGTTTCAGGTTGGGTCCATGTATTTCCTTCCTCACGAGCCCTGCTTGGTGTTCCCCCATCGGTATTTGGTACTCGACTGGCCTCCTGGAACACTCCTGCAGGCTCATGCCCTGGCGCTAGTGCACCGGTTTCCCTCAGGACTGGAGCCAAGCTGCAGAGCCTAAACCAGTTCCAGGAGCAGCTTGCCGCTGTACCACCGATGGCATGCCCTGCTGCTAGCTGGGAAGGGCAGCCGCAACTTGCTCCAATAGGCTCCTTACTTCATTGATCGAAGTCTGCATGTTGGTGATCTTCTTGTCGAAGTTTGCTAACTTTTCTTCGGTTGCCTTCTTGAATTCAGCAAACTCTGAGGCAGAGGCATGGCTGTTGGCCATGATACCAGGAGCAAACGGCTCTGATACCAAGATGTTATGTGTTCGGATAAAGGAACGTGTGATGGGGCGAGAAGATTGTGAAAGTGGAGGATCACCCCGCGGGGCGGGTTTGCCGTCATGGCAGTTAAGTATTGCTTAGCCGGAAGAAATCACCCGGATCTTAATTCGGGAGACCTTCCACCTATTGACTAAACTTGATCTTTATTGATTGATTCTTCCTTTACAATCTGCCTCCTTTTAAAGAAGACTAGCAGGAGGATTTTAACCGACAGGAGGAAAGAGTCCTGCCTGGACAGGACTCTTAACTCTATGCAGCCGGTAAGGGATTAACCCTAGCCGTTAACATATGAGTCCTGGACTAATTAAATTAGATATCATATAAACTAACTTCCTTATCTAATAGCAACTCCAAAGATAAAATGTAACTACCTAACTTATCCCTTGGGTGCTGCCCTAGACTTGTGCTGTGCGCCTACTTTAAGTTTACGACGCACATACACTTGACCCCAACACTTGTGCTGCTGCTCCTGATCTGTATCACTATACCTACCCCACTAAAGAAGAGAAATCTTCATTTGTTATAATTAGAGGAAAAAATAGATAGTGTTATATTTGAATTGCTTCAAAGCTTCTGCATTTTATAAACGGTAGCCTGTTCACTTGCTTCCTTAATTCCTGGAATTTACAGCGGTAGAATTTTGCCCCTGTTCCTTTAATGTCACCATCAACTCCAACCATGTTTTGATTTGTAAGCAAATTCACCAAAAAATCCCTCAATATTCATGTATTAGAAACTATGCGTGATTATTTTATTTGGGTTCACAAGATAAGGAAGCAATGCTTACCTGACAAGCTCATGCTTTTTGTTAAGAGTTCTAGTTGGATTAGCTCAGCTGTATCACCTATTGTTTGTGTTTGGTGGAAGTACTCATGCTTGCTATGCAAATATACTATGTATCACTACCAGGGTTTTTTGTTTCGGTTGGAGAGAAATATCGCCCCACAGCGAAACGGACGAAACACTGAAATTTCGACGAAATTTCGGCCAAATTCAAATAAAAAACAACAAAATCTAACCAAAAGCCGGATTTCGCGAAATTTCCCACCTTTCTCTCTGGGCTGAAAAGGCCGAAATTCACGAAATTTCACCGAAAAAAAATCCCTGATCACCATCGAGGCATTGCATTCATTGCAAAATGTATTGGGTGATGCCTGTATTGTTGCATCACTGTTCTTTATTTTTCTCACGCACTTCTTTTTTGTATGCACAACATTTTCTTAAATCTCATCAATAAGGAGGAAAATTGCGCCTTTAATGGCCTGTTTGGATAGAGGCGGTTGGGATTCAAATCATTAGAGGCTTAGTTCAAATTTGAGCTAAATCCCAAAAATTTCCAAAGAAACACCCCTCATCCAAATGCACATTTAGGAAGATTGAAAAGCTGTTGGGAATTTCATGATTTACTAATGACATAAGTTGTCTTGATTAGATGATTCATACACCTTACTCCTTTTGTTATCATTTGTTTGCATCTGTTTGTTGTTTTGTAGACTTTAGTGGCTTGAATTATTAATACTAGGAACTGATAGGAAAGAATAAGGAAAGTACTGTTATGGCCGGTTGCGATAGGGTTTTTGTACGACGCCGTGGGCCGGTGGTGGAGAGGGAAGGCCAGTATGGTTGCATGAATTATGCGGCTAGTCGTGCAACCGGCTGATTAGTTGGAAAGGAATCAATAAGATCTGGGTAGTTAAGGAAGATAGCAATAAAATAGGATCTTGATTGCATGGCTGGGGGGAAGAAGAATAAAAGGTTTGAGGGGTAACAGAAGATACTTTTGGCAAATAATAAGATTCTTTGCAAGCAATAAGCGGTGGCTCCAACAACGACCCTATCCAAGGCTCCAAGCATACGTGAGGAGTACCTCATCGTCTTACTGCGACCGGGTGAAGCCGGAACTGTGGCCTTTGAGCTTCTTGCTGCGTTCGTTCGTCGACTCATAACAATTTGGTATCAGAGCGAGACGATCCGAGGAGGAAGAGCAGCGGCGAACTCCAGATGGAAGGGAGGGTGGCAGGACTTGAGGAAGAGGTGAAAGGAATGAAGAATGATATTCATGAATTGAAAGAGATGTTTGGGGAGATGATGAAGATGTGGAAGGGTAAGAACTTGGTGGAGACGGGAAGGGAAGTACCGGCAGGGGATCCGAAGGAGGTGTCCGGCTGCGCCGATTCCAGGGGGAGGGCGGCAACCGATTTGGAGGAGGTAGAGGTCGAGGCGAGCGCTTGCCCACTCGGCGAGGAGGTTACGGCCGTGAAGAGGAGGACGATGACCGCCGGTGGACGCCGCGCCTGCCGCGTCTGGATTTGCCGAAATATGATGGGCAAGGGGATCCTCTGAGTTGGCTGCGTCGCTGTGAACGCTACTTCAGAGTTCACAGAATCAAGGAGGAAGATTGGGTAGAAGTTGCCGGTCTGCATTTAGCAGGAGAGGCACAAGATGTATTGGATAATTAGCAGGAGGAAGAACCTTGGATAGCGTGGGAGGAGTTCTACGAAGCCTTCATTCAACGGTTCACGCGGCACTCTAGTGCTGGACCGTTAGGGGACTTGGCGAACTTCAAGCAGGGCGACCAGGGTGTAGATGAATATGCACGGGAATTTCAGAGGCTTCTGGCGAGGGTTCCAAGGATGCGAAAAGCAGACCAGCTCGAGTTGTTTCTGGCCGGGTTGTCCAGGGCGCTGGGCGCAGAGGTTCGTAGAGAACGCCCACACGATTTGGCGGATGCCGTTCGTGCGGCGCGGGAGGCGGAAGCAAGGAAGGAGGCTTGGATCGCCGAAGCATTCCAGAGTTGGTCACAGGCAGGGCGGGGGAGAGGAGTTGTGCCGCGCCTGTGGAATGCACCGACTACCGGTGTTAATGGAACAGGAGGGGCGGTCCCAGGAGGGGCTGGTGCCGGATCGGTAGCAGTAACAGCAATTGCGCAGAGTGCCGGATTAGGAGCAGTGGGGTCGCTTGGTAGGTCTCAGGGAGGTTTCAGTGGTCTCGGCAAAGGAGCAACCGCAGGGGGAGGAAGTGAGCATGAGTTACAGGCGGCGGCGCCAACCACCACAGATGCAGAGTTGGTGAGGTCGGCGCCACACAAAGCTCGGTTGACCGCCGATCAACTAGCTGAGAGGAGAGCCAAGGGCCTTTGCTACAATTGTGATGAGGTTTATACTAAGGGCCATAAGTGCAAGAGATTATTTCACCTGGAGGTGGAAGAGGAAAACACAGAGGAGGGAGAGGATGAACTGGAGGCTGAAGTTGCCGTGGAGGCGGCATTATCCATGATTGCTGCGGTCGGACCAAAACAAGGGGACACCATGCAAGTTGAGATTGAGATGGCGGGGAAGAGGTGGTTGGGACTGATCGATAGTGGAAGCACGCATAATTTCATTAGTGCTTACGCTGTCCGACAGTTGGGACAGGAAGATGAAGCAAGAGCGGCAAATCAGGGAAGCCAACGGGTCAAGGTAGCGGATGGGTGGCATTTACCTTGCTTGGGTAGTCTGGAAGCCGAATTCTGCATCCAAGGCCGAAGATTTAGGGCTCCATTCACAGTGCTGCCCATTGATTCGTTTGACTTAATTTTGGGAGTGCAGTGGCTGAAGACACTCGGGCGTTTACAGTGGGATTTCGGAGAGCTTACCATGGAGTTTGAGGAGAATGGCGCAGCAGTACAGTTGCGGGGCCTGCGCAAAAGGAACGGAGCCGGGGTGATGTCAGCCAGTATGGAAGAGAAGCACATGTTTGAAACACTCTTGGAGTCATATGCGGACGTCTTCGAGGAACCGCAGGGGCTACCACCTGTGCGAGCTTGTGACCACAGGATTCCGTTGGAATCGGGGACTGATCCGGTGGCGGTTCGTCCTTATCGATACCCATATCGGCAAAAAGATGAAATTGAAAGGCAGTGTGAACAGATGTTGCAACAAGGTATCATCAGACCGAGTCACTCACCCTTTTCATCACCTGTGTTGTTGGTGAAGAAGTCCGATGGGACTTGGAGATTTTGTGTGGATTATCGCAGGCTGAATGAGAAAACAATTAAAGATAAATTTCCGATTCCGGTTATAGAAGAATTGCTGGATGAACTAGGAGGGGCCCAGTACTTCACTAAACTGGACCTGCGATCGGGCTACCATCAGGTTCGGATGAAAGAGGAGGACATTATGAAAACGGCATTCCGGACGCACCATGGTCACTATGAATTTTTAGTGATGCCATTCGGGTTGTCCAATGCGCCGTCCACATTCCAGGCGTTAATGAATGAAGTGCTCCAAGAATTCTTGCGTAAGTTTGTGTTGGTTTTCTTTGATGACATCTTAATCTACAGCTCGACAGAGGTGGAACACAGGGGACATGTTGGGGCAGTCTTGAGCCAATTGAGGAAAAACCGGCTGTACTTGAAGAAGTCAAAATGTGCCTTTGCTCAAGAGAAGATTGGATACTTAGGTCACATAATCTCACATCGGGGAGTGGAGGCTGATCCCTTAAAACTCAAGGCGGTAGAGGAGTGGCCCCGTCCTGTGTCGGTCACGGAGTTGCGGGGATTCTTGGGATTGGCGGGCTATTATAGGCGTTTCATACGGAATTATGCCGGTATAGCTGATCCTCTTACCGCACTGTTGAAGAAGAATGGATTTGAATGGACCACAGCCGCAGAAGAAGCCTTCATACACCTTAAAAGGGCGCTAACCTCCGCTCCGGTGTTACAGATGCCTGATTTTTCCTTACCATTCGAAGTAGAATGTGATGCTTCGGGGACTGTGATAGGTGTTGTCCTCCATCAGCACGGGCACCCCATTGCCTATTTCAGCCGGAAATTGGCAGAAAGGCATCGGAAGCTGGCGGCGTATGAACGGGAGTTGATAGGGTTGTCCAAGGCAGTGCGGCATTGGCGGCCTTATTTGTGGGGCCAACGGTTCACCGTCCGGACAGATCATGGCAGCCTCAAATTCCTTCTTGAATAGGCTTTAATCACACCACCGCAGCAACACTGGCTGAGCAAGTTGATGGGGTTCGATTTCTGCGTTGAATATAAGCCCGGTAAACACAATCAAGCGGCGGATGCCCTTTCCAGAACTCGCGAGGAAGAAAGGCAGTGCACGGCCATCTCAATGGCCCAGGATGTCACCCGAGATCAGTGGTTGGCGGTACTGAAGGATGATCCGGTGGTGCAGCAAAAAGTGTCGCAATTGGTCAACCACATCGATACTTTCCAATCGCGGGATACACAGGCCAACATCCAATGGGAGGTGAAGGAGGGCTTGGTGTTTCGGAATGGGAAGTTGTGGGTTCCTAGGACATCCCCTTTGTTGGAACCAATGATTGCCGCAGTGCATGATCTAACACACGAGGGCATTCAAAAGACTCTTCATCGCCTTCGCGCCTTGTATTGGTGGGAACATCAGAAGGAATCGGTCAGTGAGTTCGTCGGGAAGTGTGCTATCTGTCAACAACATAAAGCTAGCACTCAAGCACCAGCCGGTCTCTTGCAGCCCCTGGATATTCCTCATCAGGTTTGGGCTGATATCTCGATGGACTTCATCACTGACCTTCCGAAGTCACAAGGTAAAACTGCACTTTTGGTGGTCGTGGACCGTTTATCCAAATATGCACATTTCCTTCCTTTCAGCAGACCGGCCACTGCATCAGCCGTCGCCAAGTTGTTCTTTGATCAGATTGTGCGGTTGCATGGCATTCCTGAGTCCATTGTCTCCGATCGTGACCCGGTGTTCCTTAGCGCTTTTTGGCAAGGGCTGTTTAAGCGGAGTGGGACGGCTTTGCTGATGTCCACAGCATACCATCCACAAACGGATGGCCAGACTGAGGTAGTCAACCGCACCATTGAGATGTACTTACGGTGCTTAGTAGCAGCTCATTCCTCTTCATGGACGCAGTGGGTGCCCTGGGCAGAGTATTGTTACAATACATCTTTCCATTCAGCTCATCGCCTCACACCTTTTGAATTAGTCTATGGACGATCTCTGCCCCCATTACTGCCATATCAGCAGGGGTCTACATGCATTGATGCCATAGACTGCACTCTGGTGGATCGTGACGCCCTGTTACAGCAGGCCAAGACTCAGTTGTTGCTGGCTCAAAACCGCATGAAGCAGCATTATGATGGCAAGCACAGAGAAGAGGAGTTTGAGGGGGGGGGTCGTGGGTGTGGCTCAAGTTGCAGAAGCACCGGCAGCATTCCGCTCGCGGCCAGTCTTCTTGGTCCAAGTTATCCCCTCGTTTTTATGGCCCTTTTCAGGTGCTCCAACGTATTGGCAAGGTGGCCTACAAGCTCCAGCTCCCGGAGAGCGCCAGAATACACAATGTCTTCCATGTGTCGCTCCTAAAGCGTTTCAAGGGAAGTCCTCCGTTGCAAATGGCGGACATACCAGGTGACCTCCTTCCAGCCACAACGCCAGCACAACCAGAGCCATACCGGCTGCTGGCCCAGCGCTTCATGGAGGGCCATCGACAATTTTTGGTGCATTGGACGGGGGAGACGGCGGAGGAAGCAACGTGGATGGATGCTATTGCTCTTCGGCGCTCGTTTCCTGATTGTAAGCTTGAGGACAAGCTTAGTTTCGAGGGAGGGAGTGATGTTATGGCCGGTTGCGATAGGGTTTTTGTACGACGCCGTGGGCCGGTGGTGGAGAGGGAAGGCCCAGGGCGGGCTGCATGAATTATGCGGCTAGTCGTGCAACCGGCTGATTAGTTGGAAAGGAATCAATAAGATCTGGGTAGTTAAGGAAGATAGCAATAAAATAGGATCTTGATTGCATGGCTGGGGGGAAGAAGAATAAAAGGCTGGGGGCAGCCGGTTGTAAGATACTTTTGGCAAATAATAAGATTGCTGCAAGCAATAGGCGGTAACTCGACAATGACCCTATCAAAGGCGCGGCAGACGTGAGGAGTACCTCATCGTCTTGCTGCGACAGTGGCCAAGCCGAACTGTGGCCTTTGAGCTTCTGCGCCGTTCTCGTCGACTCATAACAAGTACATAGGTATATTGTATATTATTTTCTATTTTGAGTTCTATGATGTGGGTTTTTAGTACTAGGCAATCTAAAAAGAATAGACAAAACGGCTCTTTTTCCGGTTTCTACTTTAAGCAAAAATGGGAGCCAGTGCCTCCAAAAGAAGATAAAGTGGTACAAACACCTACAGCCAATATTCAAACTGAAGGATTGCTCGCATACTATCAATAAAACTGCAGCCTATCAGTTGTGCTCAGTCAATAGTTGGAAAACTTCTGGAATGAGCAAAATTCCCAAAAGAAAATGAAAAGAGTTTCCTGGGATAGTCTACGCGCTTGAGTTAGCAAACCAGTATATTCAGCACCTATATAATAATGCTAATTTTGTTCACACCTTTATATTGATGCCAAGTTTTTAGGCATGCAAAGATTTTTAGGGGTCCTGGTATAACTTGTAAACAGAGAATGTTCTTGTGTACCATCTTAATTGTTAAGATATGGTTCTTTTAACATGCCTTAGCCTGTCTTAAAAAAAATCCTTGACTTCAATGGCAATGTGCTCTCATTTTCATGTGGTGATATCCTAGTTTTGCAAGATGCATCCATTTGCTACGATAATGTGTATTTTTGCGCAATATAGATTGTTAGTTCCAGTTCCAGTTCATGTTTAACTTTAGCTGGTGATATTTTACAGTTGATTGAAACTTGAAATGCATTGCAAGTGTCTTTGGAGTTTCAACAGAATCAATGCAGTGTTCCTGTTGAGTCATGTATGTGTGTGTGTTGAGCCCAAGCCCAAAATAAGCCCATATGCAGTGTATGTATATGTGTATGCCAAAAGAGAAGAGATGATGAATCGGGAATCTTCCAAAAAACCTAACCTTCTACATGGTATCAGAGCGTGGGTTGATGGCGGCGGCGATTGAGGAGAGGTGGTGTCGACGGGTTGGCGTCGAGGCTTGAACGGTGCGCGGGTGGCCGCACGAAAGCCGAGGTCGTGGTGGGCGCGAGATTGCGCCGCGAAGGAAATTTGGCGTGAGTCGCGGCCACGCAGAGGTTTGTCTTGAAGGGCGTCGTGAGCCACACGCCAGAGTAAGCGTCGATTGGAGGTCGCGGTGTGGCCGGAGAAGAAGCCCAAGGCGGAGAAGCGGCTGCCGGCGTGCGCTGGCGCTCAAGGTGGAGAAGAAGGCCGAGGAGGACGCACGCCAAGGAGAAGACTGAGGAGGGAGAGCACCGACTCCGAGTGAAGGAGTGCTCGAGCGAGGCGAGGAAGAGGAGGTGGTGGCGCGTGGAAGCTGCGACCCGCCCGTGTTTTGCCCTCTTCGTGGTTCTTGGAATTCAGAGGTACTTGTGAAGCCAACAAAAATAGAGGCGGGGGCGGCAACAGAGCAATGCAAAGAACGTGCAAAGGGACTTCGACTGACTACTTTTCCCTGTGTATTGAGTCAACACTGGCCAGGACGTGCAGCGATTGTGGTTTGAGGAATTCATCGGCTAGCAAAGGATTGAAGTGGAGGTACTGATTTCTTTCTCATAGTTCTGCCTGTAATTACATAATGGGAGACAATTAGGGAATTGAATAAATACTTGGGAAGCTAGTTGAGATGCTTGCAGCAAAGACTAGTGGAGGGTCAACTCGAAGTAGGGACATTGTGCCGCATGTTGAACCAGTTCAGAAATTAGAATTAATGCCTAATGATGTTAGGTTGGAAGGTATTAAGAACTACTTGGCATGGTCGAGAAGAGCACTCCGATTATTGAAGGCAAAAAGCCTTGAGAGCTTTGTTACTGGAGAATCAATCGAACCAACGGATAGGATAAGTGCAGAATAGAAAACATGGGATGCTACTAATTCATTGGTGGCTGCTTGGCTATTGAGCTCTATGACTCCAACTATAGCCGCATCAGTAGATAGTCTTGTGAGTGCAGCAGACAAATAGAAAAGTGTGTCTAAGATGTATTCAGGCACTGATAATGTGATGTTATTAGCTGAAACAGAAGATAGGATCAATGAATTGAAACAGGGGGAGCGATCTGTGATGGAGTATGTTGCAGAATTGCAACGATTGTGGACTGATGTGGATTACTTTGATCTTGTTGATCTACCACATCCTGATTGTGTGGCTTGGGTAAAGAAGTGGATAGAGAAGAGAAGAGTTCTTCAGTTCTTGAGAGGTCTCAATCCAGAATTTGAGGCAAGACGTGCAACTTTATTCCACCAGTCCACTCTTCCTGGCCTAAAGGAGGCTATAGCTGCTGTGGCACAAGAGGAAGCAAGGTTGAAGGTGATGAGAGGCACTACCTTACCTCCACCTTGTCTAGCTTTTGTGGTGATTGAGTCAAGCGAAACTAGGACATGCTACAATTGTGGCGAAAAAGGTCATATAAGCTGTGATTGTCACCAACCTTTTAAAGCTTATCGTGGAAGAGGAAGAGGTAACTTTAGAGGTGGACCCAGGCAAGGCAGGGGCCGTGGTAGGAGTGGAGAGCACAAAGCAAATCTTTCTATGACAAAATGGATATTAGATTCAGGAGCATCTAGACATGTCACGGGCATGTCAAGTGAATTTGCATCATATACGCCTTACTCTTGTTCCTTTAAGGAAATAATCCAAACTGCAGATGGAACATCTCGACCGATTAAAGGTGTTGGTGTGGTAAAATGTAATCCATCCATTACATTATCATCGGTGTTATATGTTCCATCTTTCCCAGTTAATTTGATTTCAATAAGTTCATTGATTGATTAAATGGATTGTTGTGTCTCTCTTGATCATGAGAATTGCTTAATTCAGGAGAGGAAGACTGGAAGAAAACTTGGGACTGGAGTTCGGCATAATGGACTTTGGTATCTTGATAGAACTAAGGAAGAAAAAAGGGTATGTCTAACCTTTCCAGCATCTGCTAATGAAAAGGAGACTGAGGTAATGCTTTTGCACCGTCGGTTGGGACATATATCTTTTGATGTTATGAGTAAGATGTTTTCTGATAAGATGAGTAAGGTAAACAAACATAACTTATTATGTGATGCATGTGAGTATGGCAAACATACTAGAACCTCATATGTAAGCCGAGGGTTGCGTAGTTTGTCACTCTTCATATTAATCCATTCTGATGTATGGGCATCCCCCATTGTCTCTATAAGTGGAGCAAAATATTTTGTCACCTTTATTGATTGTTGCTCCCGCATGACATGGCTACATCTTATGAAACATAAAAGTGAGGTTCTGGAATGCTTCAAGGACTTTTATGCTTGTGTTAGAAATCAATTTGATGCTTGTGTTCAAATTATCAGAACTGATGATGGAACTGAGTATGTGAATAAGGAATTTAGGTGTTTTCTTTCTAAGAAAGGGATTATACATCAAACATCATGTCCTAACACACCAGCTCAGAATGGTGTAGCTGAAAGAAAGAACCGACATCTCTTAGAAGTGGCTCGTTCACTTATGTATACTATGAATGTGCCTAAATCCCTATGGAGTGAGGCAGTCATGACTGTTACCTATCTTATTAATCGAATGTCATCAAGAGTGCTTGAGATGAAAACTCCATATGAGATATTGTTTGGGAAAAATGAATTTGTGGTTCCACCAAGGGTGTTTGGATGCACTTGCTTCGTTAGAGACCACAGGCCTTCAGTCGGGAAGCTGGATCCACAAGCTATCAAGTGCATTTTCGTGGGTTATTCTCTGGGACAAAAGGGGTATAAATGTTGGAGTCCATCAGAGTGTCGAATATTTGTGAGTATGGACGTCACCTTTAGGGAATCGATTCCTTTTTATGGAGAAAGAACCTATTTGAGTGATTTATTTGATGATCCTAATTCTAATATGGATGAGATAGGTACAGAAAATGAGAATGAAATGATGGAGTTAAGGATAAAGAAGAATCAAAAGGTAGAGGTGTTGTGATCGGCACGATTCCATGTCCTGTAACAACTAGTGAACCGACACGTGAAGGAAGTGGAAGAAGATTGCAGGGAGAAGGTAATCTACGGGTATATACAAGAAGAGAGTCAAGAACCCCTCAGCTAGTGGAGCAGCAACCATCTCACTCAATTATTGAGATTGAAGGTGAGACATCTGATCCTCCAGATCTTGTGCAAGTATCTGTTTGAAATAGAGGGAGTAGAAAGTTTACCTATTGCAGTGAGAAGGGAAAGAATGAGTACTGCAGGAAAACCAGCATCGAGATATGGTTTTGAGGATCCCTCTGTCAGAGATGGTGATGAGAATGACATAGCTAACTATGTCTCATATGAATCATTATCACCAACCTACAATGCTTTTGTAATATCTCTTCAATCAATGTCAATTCCAAAAACATGGAGAGAGGCAAAGCAGGACTCAAGGTGGAATGATGCAATGAAAGAGGAGTTAGCAGCACTTGAAAAAAACAAGACCTGAGATCTTGTACCATTCCCAGAAGGGAAGAAAGTGGTTGGTTGCAAGTGGGTATATACCATAAAGCAGAATCAAAATGGAAAGGTTGAGAGGTACGAGGCAATGCTTGTGGCAAAAGGATATAATAAAACCTATGGGATTGATTATGATGAGACCTTTGCACTAGTAGCAAAGATGAATACTGTGCGGACCCTAATATCTTGTGCTGCAAATTTTGATTGGCCTTTGTATCAATTGGATGTGAAGAATGCCTTTTTACATGTGGACCTTCAAGAGGAGGTATACATGGAGATCCCACCAGGGTTTGTTACTTCTCAAACTGAAGGTAAAGTATTACAGTTAAAGAAGTCTCTATATGGTCTGAAACAATCACCAAGAGCATGGTTTGATCGATTCAGACGTGCAATGTGTGGTTTGGGGTATAAACAATGCAATAGTGATCATACCGTATTCTATCGTTGCTTTGAAGGTCTTATCACTATCCTTGCCGTATACGTGGATGATATGGTTATCACAGGTAATGATGGCCGAGAGATAGCTAGACTAAAGAAGAATCTAATGAAGGAGTTCGAGGTGAAAGATCTTGGCCAACTCAGGTATTTTTGGGGCATTGAGATTGCAAGATCACCAAAAGGGATAGTGTTATCACAGTGAAAATATGTACTAGACCTTCTAAATGAGACAGGTATGCTGGATCTCGCCCTGCCTCAAATCTTATTTACCCAAACCACAAGTTGTGTGCACAATCAGGTGATTCAGTTGATAAAGGGAGATATCAGCGACTTGTGGGTCGATTGATCTACTTATGTCACACTAGACCGGATATAGCTTATGTTGTGAGTGTGATAAGTAGATATATGCATGACCCAAGGAGTGTTCATCTTGAAGCTGCATATAGGATCCTAAGATATTTGAAAGGGAGCCTAGGAAAAGGGTTGTGGTTCAAAAGAAATGGACACGTGAGGGTGGAAGGATTTTGTGATGCCGATTGGGCTAGCTGTCTGGATGATAGAAGATCTATTTCAGGCTATTGTGTATTTGTAGGGGGTAATTTGGTGTCATGGAGGAGCAAGAAGCAACAAGTGGTGTCACGCTCTACAGCTGAAGCTGAATACTGAGCTATGGCTGTCAGCTTGAGTGAGATGTTGTGGATGAAGAATCTACTCTCTGAGCTGAAGTTAATGAAAGCTACACCGATGAAGTTATGGTGTGATAACAAGTCAGCAATAAGCATTGCCAACAATCCAATCCAGCATGATAGAACGAAGCATGTGGAAATCGATCGTTTTTTTATCAAGGAAAAATTAGATGAAGGAGTTGTATCTTTAAGTTCTGTAACTTCTAGGAACCAAGTAGTTAACTATCTAACAAAAGGTTTAGGGAGTATAGAGTGTGTTTCTGCTTGTAACAAGATGGGGATGATAGATATCTATCGCCTATCTTGAGAGGGAGTGTTGAGTTATGTATGTGTGTGTTGAGCCCAAGCCCAAAATAAGCCCATATGCAGTGTATGTATATGTGTATGCCAAAAGAGAAGAGATGATGAATAGGGAATCTTGCAAAAAAAACCTAACCTTCTACAGTTCCCATGATTCCAGAGGAAACAGTGTTCCAACGATTCTCATGATGATGCAAAGACGTCTTTATGAACAAGGTGGACCAAATAAATGTTGTCTTGTTTGCACTTTTGCAGGCAGAAGGTACTTTTCGGGTAAACGCGGAGAATAG
The DNA here is from genome assembly GCA_036346375.1 of Guadua angustifolia. Classification (NCBI taxonomy): domain Eukaryota; kingdom Viridiplantae; phylum Streptophyta; class Magnoliopsida; order Poales; family Poaceae; genus Guadua; species Guadua angustifolia. Next base: position 45,132,549 of record CM070521.1, read on the forward strand.
CCAGGAGGAACTTGTGAGAGACCAGCTGAATAGTGGAGTTGTGCCAGATGGCATTGATGTTCACTGTTTGTCAGGTCTAATCAAAGTAAGCTTCTTTCTATCGTGTAGTTTGTGTGATTCTATTGACAGCACCAGATTCCTAATCACATGTACATTACCCAGAGACTTATTGATGGATGATTGTACTTGTCTTCAATAGTGGAATTTCATATAAACACTGTCAGAGAATGCAGAATTTGCTTTCTAATGGAACCCAATCTTCTCCTTTTCTTGTACAAAGATATTGTCGTCACAAGTTTTTTTTTCAATAAATACAAAGTTGTGACCGTGCAGTTCAGCAATCTTCTGTTGCAGAATCTAATCTTGCTTTTGGAAGCAGTTATGGGGTTCGGTCAACTCATTTAACATCAACGATTTATGCTCATGAGGCAGTCAGCTTTACTTGGCAAAACACAAGCTTTTGATGACAAAAGTATACTCATTCCATCTATTTTTCCATCCTTTTCAGGCCTGGTTTAGGGAACTGCCAAGCGGGGTGCTGAACCCTATTCCACCTGAACAGGTGATGCAATGCCAATCTGAAGGGGACTGTGCTCGGGTTGCCAAACGCCTTCCGCTGCCTGAAGCAGCCTTACTTGACTGGGCTGTTAATTTGATGGCTGATGTTGTACAAGAAGAACGGATAAACAAAATGAATGCTCGCAGTATTGCTATGGTTTTTGTGTTGGAAATTAATCTTGTTGTTTAAATTGTCCATGTTTATTTTGTATTAGAGTTTGCATTTAGGTGAGTCAGTGCAAGCTAGTGAGTCAGGTATAGAGTGGTTTAGTGGAGTCATTAGTGGTGCATGGTGCATGTACGTGTTTGCATAGAGTCTTTGGTAAGAACGTGTCACGTGATAGAAGAGCTAGCAAGCATGCAGTTTGGTCAAGTCCTCAGGAGTGCATGCAGACTGGGCGTGTGGTCGTGAGCTGTTGGCAGGCCAAGTCCTCGGTGGTAGCACGACGCGGAAGGACGTGCGCATGTGGCCGGAAGAAGCGAACGCAGTGCTAGCCATGCAGATCGTGTGCACGTCTCTTGGCTCAGTCAAGTGGAAGAATCAGTCTTTTAGGATCTCGGTGCATGGATATAGGGGTGGATATCGAGCTGACTCGACTTGACTCGACTCGACTCGGTAGACTCGGTAAGGTAACGAGTCAGCTCGAACTCGACTCGTTATCTTAACGAGCTAGAAGTTCAACTCGACTCGACTCGTTATAAACTCGAGTTGGCTCGAACTCGACTTGTTAAGCTCGTTAGTAATGTGAGCAAGAGAGCATACATATTTGATTCATGTAGCTCGATTAACTCGTTAGGGGATTTAGTCATTTAGGGGATTTAGGGTTTTTTTTCCATGTAACTCGATTAACTCGTTAGCTCGCTCGATAACTCGTTAGCTCGGCTCGTTTAACTCGTTTTTTTAACGAGTTCAAAACCCAGCTCGAGTCGACTCGTTAAGAAACGAGTTCGAGCCGAGTCGAGTCGAGTTTTCGAGTACTCGTTTAACTCGCGAGTTTCGAGTTTTTTTTCCACCCCTACATGGATAGGAGTGGGCAGTTGACACTCTGGTTTATGTATTTATTCTATGTACCGACTGAGTTAGAGTAAGAGGAAAACAAGAGAATAAAGCACAAGTTGCGTCGTGCTAGAAAAGATCTCTGTGTGTGTTCTTCTTCCTTGAGTTCCAAGTGAAAGTGCTAGCTGTGTCCACTGTGATCACGCGTGAGTAATTATCGGTTCTAACATTTTGCACCAAATGACTCAGGTAATTCATTGTCCTAATAGCAGACTAGCAATATTCAGTTAGGTGGATGCTAACTGTCGCAGATATGTAATGCAGATGGCAGATTCATTGACTGAACTTGTGTATGCAGTGCAAGTGACGAATTTTCTCAAGATGCTAATACAGAAGACCCTCAAGGATAGAGAAGGGTCCAATCTGGAGGATGCGCCTTTGCCCCAAAAGGACCCGTCTGATGAAAATGGGCATCAGAACCCCAGCCTCCCTGTTGACTCTCACCCTGAGGAAGGATCCGGCGTCCTCTTTCGTCAGCATGGAGCCCCTTCTAAACAATCCGGCACACAGCCGAAAAGACAAGCCTAATGGGACTAATACTACTGAAGGAGATTCTGTAGCTTCTACTGACCAGACAAGTGAATTCCTGGCGAGCATAGAGGGCTCCACTAGTTGCTCCCAACCTGCTCAGCTCTTGCTGCTCCGGCCGCTATTGCTGATGCTTCCTGTGCTACGGCCGTGAACTCGCTTCAAGGCAAAGGGAGCCGTAGCCTGAATAGTATGAGGACTATAAACGGCAAGGGGCAGTCTGGAACGTGTGCCGTTCCCCCATATGAGAAATCAAGTGGGGTGTGAGCATTTTCAGCCGGATAAACTCCAAGGTTGAACGGATCGAAGTATGGAGATAGAAATCAGATGTCATTGCCATTGTTGCTGTGTAGTAGACGACTAACCCAATATTTCCGGAAAATAGGACGTGAACTGTGTGCTTGCACATTTTGAATTTTTTATGTGTTTATTATTTCTTTTTGGATCATGATCATGATGTTTTGAGATTCATTCCCCGCCTTTACTAACATATCTTGATAAGTTGTTTGAGTGAATGAAACAAAAGAGGGAGGTGCTTCTATGCATTTCTATTTGAAAATGCATAAATATTAAAGTATGAATGAAAAGTAGAGGGTGATTACTTACTCATTCGGTTACTTCAAGATTTATACAACTTGTATTAAGATGTAATCATAGAAGCACTACTAAACAAAAGGTAGTTGCTTCCTTTGTACGTACTTTTCTTCAGTGCCTGAATTCTGTAGTATCCAGATGTTCAGTGATGTTCTATGTTGTGCTTATTCACATTGCCACTTGCCCTTATCCTTCTGGCTCTTTTTAGTTGTTTTGGATTGGTCAAAACGGGTTCATACAATCCTTTTTTTTCTGAATTTTGCAAAGGAAGAGAAAATGTAAATATGGTTACGCAGACAAAATAAGTTCCCTACACTGAACTGTCTGAACTCTCAAGTCTCAACCATCGTATGCATGTCCTTTCATTGCATCGGATAGCTTTATTATTCTACCTTCTCTCCATCATTCTTTTCGCTTGGTGAATCCGTCCTAAGTTTTTCCAGCTTTCCCAAACGAAGTTTCTCTACCTTCTCCCCTTCATTCTTTTTGGGTTATTGAACCCGCCAGAAGATTTTCCAGTTTCCACAAAGAACACAGTGCAAACAGACGCAAATTGCAATTTCATCAGACAATTAGGTATGCTTCAGAAAGAAAATTCAGACACTTAGGGATAGACAGGTAATGCATCTTCTACCTTACCTTCTGCCTGTTGAGCTATGAATGGGTCGAACTGTTCTTCGTTGTTGTGACAGTCACATCCTTTATTCCTTGCCGGTCTTCATAGCTCTTGTTCCGTCCTCGAGGCCACTTCACACTAGTGTGATTCTTCACTGAGTACACTACTGGTCGGACGAAATCAACCTGCCATTATCGACAGGCTCTCGCACCACGTGAAATCGAAACTCGGAAGTTGTCTGTGCAGACGGATCGGAATGCTAATCTTATCATAATTTCCCTCCTGGGCTATCATTTATCCAGGCCACGCACGTACCACTGCAAGATCACCCTCATGATGAAAAGGTCTACTCCTGATTCAGAATAAACTCCTGCTGTTCTGAAGTAATAGGTGCCAAGTACAAATTTCATGGGCCCAAAGATATCTATGTGAGCAGCATTATTTTTTGACTGAACTGTGAGCAGCATTATTGCACCTTTCAGCTGCAATCTCCATTCCTAACGTGTGCATCATGCAAGTCAGTACTAAGTTCTAATCTCTGAACAACCAACGCTAGCTTGCTTGTGCATGTGTTGCTGCGACAGTCATACAAAAATGAATGCACACTTGTGCTTTTGCAGGCAAAATGACAGGCCTCCTTTCAAGTTGCAGAACCAGCTCCACTTGTGAAAAAAGAAATATTCCAATTCCACAGCCACATAAATCTCTGCATATTTCTTGGCCTCTCCTTTTCTCTCACTATATATCTCTCTTCTTCAGAAGTCAGAACAACACAAATATTACTCGAGACAAATTTGACAATCACAGAACAACACAAATATTACTCGAGACGAATTTGACAATCACACATATAGACAACTGTTCTGCAAATTCTTCAGACCTGACGCCTTATCTGAATTGACGCCTTTGCAGGTAAGCACAGTGACACATCTCCTTAACACTTAAATCATATTGTGTTCTTGCATCACCCCTATACTTTCTCTTCGTTTGTTTAGAGAATTCCTATCACTTTCCGAATGGCATGGTTTCTTAATAGTCGCATGCACAGAAACTGAAACTTCTTCTTCACTTTGGTTACTTGTTTGCAGTGCAAGTTTGCCTGTACATATATATATATTTATCTTTCAAGAACACTTCTTGGTTGTCACGCATGGCGACGGACGGCGGGCTGAGGCGGCTGTTCGAGAAGCCGTTGCCGGAGAACCCGACGCTGCTGGAGGCGCTGTCGGCGTGGAACCACATCCACCACAAGAAGCCCGTCGACCAGGGGTCCTTCACCGAGATCTTCGGCGAGCTCCACTTCCAAGAAAAGCCGGACATCGCTGTCCGAGTCCTGCCGTCACCCCCTCCTCGTTCTCCTCCTCGCACCGTGTCATGGCTGGACGTCGCCGACGCCGAGAAGAGCAAGGACGACTCGTCGGTGGACGCCCTCCTCAAGCCGAAGCCCACGAGAGCCGCGACCATCAAGAGGAGCGCGAGCTTCTGCATGAAGAGCTCCAAGTCCCTTCTGCTCTGCACCGAGGGACTCGGGTCCGAGAGCACGGTGGACGCCGACGACATGCTCAAGGACGGCGACGACGAGGCCGCCGTTATCATCCACAAGGAGATGGACGTGGAGAGGAGCAGCGACGCGGACGCCGCCGGTGCCGCGGTGGAGGCAGGGAAGGAGCAGCGGCCGCCGTTCCCGCCGCCGATACGGTCGATCGGGCGCGGCGGGAAGCCATGCGTGTGCTTCCGCTCGTTCCGGGCGGAAGGGAGGTTCGTGCTGATGGAGGTGGTGATTCCCGGGAAGGAGCTGCTGCAGGCGTCGCGCGAGGGCGGCCGGCTCAGGCTGCAGTTCGCGAACGCCGCCGCAGGTGTAGGTGTTGAGGAGGAAATAAAATTAGCAGAGGAAGACGACGAAGCCAAGAACACATGCATAGACGAGATCGAGCTAAGTGAGACGATCTAAGAAGGCTTCACTACTTATTGAAGCGACATGCAGCTAAGCTTCTTCCTATGCAGCTTTCAGATGGCAGCTAATCGAATGGATCCATCCTACTGTTTTGAAGCAAGTTTCCATGCATGAATGAACTCCTAGTTTTTAGCTAGGGTTAGTTGTATGCTCTGCCTACTCCATCAGAATGTTAACAATGTATCATCTTGAAATATATAGTTCATGGTTTTGTACGACTAAATCATATACAAGAACGCGTCAACCGAACATTTGTTTGTGCTGCATCTTCACGCACATAACCTTGTGATAAAAGTCGAATTGAGAGAGATTGGAGAGAATCCCACGTAGGGATCACTGCTATAGAACTGTACATCACAAACGGTTCTTTTTCGTCATTACAGTCAGTTTTAATGGTAATATAAAGTCATTAGACAGTGATGAGAAGATGCTATCACAGTCGGTTTTTACCTGATAGTGTTAAATTACGGTCATCACAATCGGTTCTTTCTCATAACCGATTGTCCCATCATCACAATCGGTTCTTTTTTAGAACCGTTGTGATAAGTTCGACATCACAATCGGTTCTTATTGAGAACTAATTGTGATGACGGGCACATCATAATCGGTTCTTTCTCAGAATTGATTGTGATGACAAGCACATCACAATCGGTTCTCAATAAGAACTGATTGTGATATGCCTAGTACTATATCATAATCAATTTTAACCTGAGAATCGATGGTGACTATTATTAACGGAAACAAATTATGTGGAGGAGGTATGCAAATTTAATCATGTGCATTCCCACTTCTATAGATGCCACGTGTCCATCTATTTAAATCTCAACCCCACCTCACCAACAATGTCATTAATTGGAGGAGTGAGAAATCAAGGGTGGGGTGGAGTGAGAAATTAAATGAATGATTGAGATTGACAATATGCACACGTGGCATCTATCGGAGTAGAGATGCATAGAATTAAGTTTGCATACCTCCTTCACCAAATTTTTTTCCATTATTAACACCCTCTCAAAAATCATCTATCACAATCGTTTTTTCTTAAAAAGTTAGGAACCGACCTAGGTGTGGCGATAGTGTTGTACCATTCTGTAGTAGTAGAAGTTGAAACTGTGGTGTATTTATATTGAGCTGAATAATAAACAGTATCAGTAGAGAAAAACTAAACTGAATACAACTGACTCCTGAAGACTAGGAACTGAACCCTGAAGATTAGGACTTACAACAAACTACACAAGTAAACGTCTACATGATAGTTTCAACACCCTCCCTCAATCTTAACCTTTTAAAGCAGATTAAGATTGTTTCTAAAGTTTACAAAACTCTGTACCAGAAGAGCTTGAAGATATTGCCTTTTTGATCTCGTGATGAAATAAATCTGATTTCCAACAGTTTCTTGGCAACTCGTTCCTTGACAAAATGAAAGTTAACTTCTATATGTTTAGTGTGAGCATGAATGACAGGATTTGCCGAGAGATACGTTGTGCCCAAATTATCACACCATAGAGTCGGTGGTCTCGACTGAAATACTCCAAGCTCCTTCAGTAAAGACTGAATCCAAATGACTTCTGTTGTTGCATTTGCTAGCCCCTTGTACTCAGATTCAGTGCTTGATCTTGACACAGTGTGTTGCTTGCATGGGCTCCAGGAGATCAAGAATGCTTCGAATAATACTGCAAATCAACTTGTCAATCTCCTATCATCTAAGCATCTTGCTCAATCTTGTTAGATAATGTAATGCTTCAACAATACTTCTATACTTTGTTGCTTTAGATTCGTTCAGCGACTCACCTTGTGATTTTGACAACTTTTCTGTTGATACCATGGGTATTGAGATGGACATGCAATTCACCATATTTGCTCTCAGAAGTATGTCACCAACATATCTTCTCTGTGTCAAAACAATTCCATCTTTCTTTGGTATCACTTCAATTCTAAGGAAGTAGTGTAGATCACCCATGTCTTTGATTGCAAAATCTTTGTGCAGCTATTTGAGTAAATCTTCAATAGCCTGGACTAAGGAACTTGTAATGATAATATCAACATAAACTAGCATATATATGACATTTCTATTATGATTATAAACAAACAAAGAAGTGTCTGCCTATGATGGAACAAAACCAATTTTTTCAAGCCTTGAACCCTGCTTGAGTCTAGGGCTGTGAAAAAGTTTGAAGCTCACGAGTAGCCTGAGCTCGGCTCTCTCTAGGCTATATTCGAGCTCGGTTCGAGCTCCAAATTAGTCAAACTCGAGCTTGATATCGAGCTCGCAAGTTTTACCGAGCCGAGTTCGAATAGCTCGCGAACCTGGTAATATTACTTTATGTTAACTCTTACTAAGCTTACTCTAGCCGAGATCGAGTTTGAGTATTTTTTATTATTAAAAAAATAGTGCATATCTAATTATTTATTGTTACCAAGCTTACTCGAGCAGTGCTCGAGCCCACTCGAGCTTGGACCGAGCTGATCTCAAGCCTAGGTCTGAGCTCGGACCCCAACTCAAGCTCAGATCGAGCTCGATGGAGCTTGTATCGAGCTTGAGCCTGGGAACCCAGGCTCGCTCAAACTCTGCTCATTAATAGTCCTACTTGAGTCCATATAGAGCTTTATTAGAACCGTCAATGATGTATGTTACAGCACAGACGATTCCACTTTAAAACTATCTGTGATGTATGTCACATCACAAACGGTTATAATGTAGAATCGTCTGTGATGTTGTGTTTTTACTATTTACACTTTTCTATTTATAGACTAGCCTTAGGAAATACTAGCCATGCCCTCTAAAACAAAACAGGTTACAGAATTTACATCATAAACATATTATTATGACATTCATTTCAAAAATCAACTCAGATTACATATTACACACTACGTACAACGCATTCATATCAGAAATCAACTTAGATATATTAACCAATTGAATCCACAGCTACAACTCGCAAATTCACAATACAAGGTTCAAATAAACCCAAGTGGTAACTAACAAATTCACAACTTATCAGGTTAGGCTGAGTGATACTCATCTTTTGGATTTATGACCTCACGCATCAAAAAGGCACATAGTTGTCCTCAAATTTCTAGCAGATTAGCTTGTTCTAACGCAGATTCCGCGCATTTCCAAGCCTATCGATGGGAATAGTACAGTCTTGCATGTATATAAATCGATAAGTGAAAAATATTATTACAAGATTGACAAACCTCTAGGAAATTGGTCTTCTTTGCACCAATAAGGATTTGGATGTTGTTGCAAATGTAGAATCCACATTAGTTTGTGGCCTTTGACTGTTGGTGGTACTACTAAAATATAATTGGTTAGTTCCAGAGGAATTATTATAGAGTGTGAAGAATTATTGCGTACTAGCGGATACCAAAAACTTATGAACATGCTTTAACTTTAACGAGTCCTTGTTTGGCCCTCTATGAGCTCTGTAGATATTGAATGACATTTCAAGTAATTTTGCGATAGGCATTAAGTTATGGGTGCCATCCTTTTTAGAATCAAGGTAAAATATTCGGTTCTATCTTGGTATAATTACAAGTATAACCTAGTGAAACCTACATAGGAACATCACTATAGTCATTCAATCTAACTTTGAGCTACGTGTAAAGTACAAATCAACAAGTATAGTAACTATAGAAGCACTTACCCCGGGTTGTAAGGTAAAAATATGAAATTTATTTCTCGTTGAGCTAGCAATACGTTTTCCACGTACTCTTAGACAACTTGTAAATTTTTGTCCATGATTTGCTTGGACACCATGTGTAGATCGAGAAAACCCACCGGTTCTTTCTCTTTTTTGTGCTCCAATGAACATGTATCTATGTGTGTGTGTGTGTGTATATATATATATGACATTTATTGGTATGACACAAATGTAGACCGTGATTGATACACTTACAATGTTTACCATCTGAGGAGTGGGCGTTGAGGGCATTGAGGTTGAAGAGATCGAACAAGTTGTTGAAGCTGAGCATGAAGAAGCCCCCCAAAAACTAGTGCAAGAAATGCTTCTCCTTGAAGCTGACCAAGATACTTGATGTCCGTTGTGCCACTGGCTTGTTGGTTTGTTTCATGCACTAATTTTGCAATCTAATGCAAACTATTGTAAGCATCTGCTAGTGCTCTACCGATACGAATGGTTGTCCTAGCTTGAATTGCCACGCCAATGGGGCCAACAAAAAGTCAGGGGCTTCCGTGGTCCGCTTCAATTTGATCTTGTTATCATCTCGCCGTCTATCATATATCATCTTCACAAGAGAGGACTGAGCCCGAAGTGAAATATCGGCCTGTGTTGTAGGGGTACGATAGCCAATTTGGTAGCCTGCTTTAGAGCAGCATGTGGCTCCGGTAATGCTGGTAGCACCGACGCAGTAGGATGCTCATGTTGTGTGTGTAGCTTCGGTGCTACAAGACGGTCATCGAAGGAAATGTCTCTCTTGTGCCACTAGATGAATGTGCTAATGCCCCTACTATCACGATCTAATCATTTGGGGACATCTCCAGCGTAACGGCCTTGTAAATTTCATATACACCATCAACGTGGACCTTCGTGTAACCCGGAGTTACCATGCAACTATGCACAGTCGCCCCTCAATCGGATGGATACACGTGCCCCCAAGCAGCTTGCAGGGGAATAGGGCCATTGACAAGTCTCACTTGGAGATTACATGGTGTGGCCATCTACATAAGAGTACACAATTAACTAACATGTCTAACAGGTCTATTTCTGGAGTGTTGTAGACATATATATTATCTGGATATCATCGACAAGAATTTGGCATCATCCACATCTATCTCAGGGATAGATGCCCAGTTGCTTGACGATTAGTTGGGCTGATTGCTTCTGTGCTTCTAGGGCTTGCACATTCCATATTTGCCTCTACGCAGCCACCCTTTGTTCCATCGTTTTCTTAAGATTTCTTAGCTGATCATTGAATTGTACTCTCAGTCTTTCCTCAATATTTGCTACTAGCCGTTCCTTGCGCTTGGTTTTGGTTCTCTTCCTACTCCGGTACATGTCGGAGTCTTGTGGGAATCCCATTGTCTAGGGAATAAAAACACCTTTGCCTCGCATGCGACTCGGATGTTCCTTGTTTCCTAAGGTCATGGAGAGTATATTTTTCTCCCTGTCTGCCTATAAAGAGCATTGGGAAGATTCTGTACTCAATGCTATCTACATACAAGATCCCAACATGTTGTTTTGCTTACGAAGTTATATATAGACTAATTACAAACTATGTAGTTCGATATCTTACCATGCGTTGGGACACTTCTTCGTCTGCAGGGTTTGCAAAGGATATGCCTTTCGAAGACATGGGACGTGACCTCGCTCTTACCCAGTTTCAGAAGCGTGGGTCTGAGATTGAGGCAAATGGTGAAGAAGCATCCTTCTGGATTGCCTCATCGTCCTCCCTCCTCCATTGCGTGATCTTACCTACGTACCTAGTGGTGCCGAGTCTATGGGGGTGGGTGTTTTTTACTTGGACGGTCTTATGTGCTTCACTTTGATGCACGAATTCTTCTGTCATCATTATCTCAACAAATCGTTCCTAGACATCTTCAATGATGAATCCATACTTTTGGAATAGAGTTATTTTCTTATTCACATAATTACCAACAAGGGTACTCTTGAAGTTCTTCCACGTCTTTCTTGCCGCTAGCAACGCATACCATAACAGTGTGTGCATAGCATCTTCTGGGAGCTGAACAATGCAAAAATTTCTATCATCAGACTGTCACGCTCCTCATCTATAAGCGACTTGTAGGATGGATATGTGATGGGGACTCTTTTCCATCCTACTATCCCACACAATGTCCGGAATGCTGCCACTGCCTTAGTAGATGCGGTAGGGTCCTATCTTGTGTATCGACCGTTGTGATGTTATATCAGCTCTAGGACCTTTTAATTAGCCCTCTTGGACCGCACATCAGTTTTCCTATATTCAACTCATCATATCCATTCAGCGATGAGGAATAAGGGGACGCCATCTTCTTTCTAATTAGATTGTGTTAGGCCTTAAAAGATCAGACAAGTTGGTAAATCAACAATTCACAGACGGTCGTAGAAGAAGAAATAAAGTAAATTTAATAGTATTATTTAGAATAAGAAAATCAACAATCAAAAAGGGTTTATTTACTCTTTAGAATAAGGAAAGAGGTTAGATCGCTTCGCTCTCTTTGTAAGAAGAGTATTGTTTATAGTTGAATTTCTTTCCTTTCTTAACATCATTTTATCGGAGATTAGGTTGGATGGTTATTGTTATCAACACTTCTATTTGTGGGATGAGAAATATTTTTATCTGCTAGGGAGATTATAGTTCTAAAAAGATTTTTATCTTCAGAATAAGGAAAGAGAAGATGCCACTTCGCTCTCTTTCATCACATGTAATGTCCCAAAGACTATAAAATCTAGCCCCTTTGCACAACAGTATAGATTATGGATAGAATACTCTCAGGTGTCGGGCTACTAAAGATCATTAGACCTTCAACCTCCTCGCCACAAGGTGTAAGGTTTCTAGAGATTAATCTCTTAGCTCCACTACACCTAAGGTCAAATAATCACAACTGAACTTAAATAATTAACTAAACAAATAAGGTCTTGAACTCTTACTTTCCTAAATTATGCTACGAATAGGGTACTCAATATACTTAGCAATAATCAAAAGTGCAACACAATGAGTACTGAATAAATTGATCAAGCTAAAAGACAATGAAGCAATAATTTCTACCACTAATAGGAAGCAATAATTTCTAGCACTATCAGTTCAAGGCCATATTTACAACTTTAATTTTTTTAGTTCATCAAGAACCCATTGCATCAAAGAATAATCAAAAGGGCAGCAAACAGTGAGAATGATTCAATTCCCTTCCAATTTTTTCATTGAACAAATGCCACTTTGTGTGCAAGGTCTCCAAGATAATTAAATAATCTGGCCCCTTTGCAAAATAGTAAAGAGTATGAATTAACCAATGTTAATCTAGAAGATAATAATTGATGTCACTATACTAATGCTAGACTAATACAGTATAGAAATCTGGACCCATGCCACTGGAAACAATACAAGGTAAGCACATAAACATATAGCAGCTTCATAGTGGTTTGCTTTTGCTATTCTAGGTGAATAGTTCCATCACTAAGCTTTTGTGCATGAAAAAGGCAGTGTAAATTGAGCAGTATAATTGTGAAGATTTTCCAAACTGTTGTCAGATGTAGTACTGCAGTTAGAAATTCTTCTAAGATGGGTAACTGAATCAGTTTAGTGAGAGATCCACCTACTTTTCATACAACTAACATTTATGCCGCTATAACACTTTTGTATCACAACATAAAGCGAGAATGATATGTCCATATCAATATTTCAAGTCCTAAGTCCTAACTTAGTTGATCTCACTTAGCAGGAGTGACAGATTTTGATACCTACATTATTACTGATTTCGACACCTAACATTGCTACACCCACCTGTACACCGACACTACTGAATATTAACTAAAAATAGTACAATAATAACAAAAATGCTAGTATAAACAGCAATAAGTAAACTCGTATGCTGGCCTGTAAGGAAAAAAAATAGGTATGCTGGTATAGTCAGATACAATATCAACAACTGCTTGCACAAGACATTATGTAATATGACTCTATCAACCTATTTTACAGATGCTCATGCATTGGATTTAAATTAGATGGACAACATTATTGCAGAAAACTGCATGGGCAAAATAATCGCATTTTAATGCAGCATTTAGAAGCTTTGAAGCAACATTTTCTTATTAACAACAAAACATTGAATGGTATCACCTCAATCCAAGTGGTTCATTTGATAAGTTAAGGCAGAGTAGAGTTGGTTAGAGGACTTCTAGGATCAAAAGGCTTATAAACTGGAGAGTTAATTAACATGGTTACAGGACTTCTAGGCAAAACCAAACCACTATGAAGTTGCTAAAATAATTGCAAAGTTAATTAACATGGTTATTACTCTTCAGATTGTCACTACACATCCATGCAGGATATAAAGATGCAATTATGTAAACCATAGAAAAGTATACCACTATGTAACTTAACTCTGTTTGCCTTAGTTTTGTTTACTTGCCATTCAGGGTATTTAACATTCATTGCTGAATCATATATGGCTTAACTAGTACAAGATAGAATTCATTGCATATTTCTTTTAGGATTTAAACAGGCCCAATAAAAAATCATTGCTATCTTATGCAGGTTTTCTATTTGGTTGCAATGGAAAAGCCTGTATCTCTTAAGCCTGAACACATTAGAGATGAGAAAGTCAAGGTTCTTATGGCTCTCTATTCTCCACATGTTACTACTGTATTGCAGTTTTACCAACCCTTTGTTGTAATTTGATTCTCTTGAAATGAAGAAGAGTGTACATCTTGTGGGTTTTTTTTTCATTTGTTTAGTGCTAAGCAAAACTATTTTCCTGTCTTACTATCAGGTCCTGCAATCTGTGAACCCTACAAAGCATAATGCTACCTCACAATAACTCGGTTTCAAATGTTTGTATCTTAAAGAAACATCTAGCATTTTAGTTTCATTCTTAAAGAGCCACAACATCAATCAAATGAAAACAGAGAGCACTCATGCACGGGCGGAGGTTGCGTGATGAGGAGGGCGTGGTCAAAGGCAGGCAACACTGGCTCAGGATGAGGTGGGCGCAGCTAGAGGCGGGTGATGCTAGAGTTGGACGAGGCGGTCGCACACGACGAAGCTGACCGGGTGTGGGTGGAGGTCGCGGGACAAGGTAGGCACAGCTGGAGGTGGGCGAAGAGGCAGAGGGCAGTGCAGGCAGAGGCGAGCGATGCTTCTACCAAGGGGAGGGGTCGGCTAGGGTTAGGGCTGGGGATCAAATTACGATGGGAAGTGCTGGCCTGGGAAGAGGGGCGGAGCCGGGATTTCGGGTTAGAGGGGCCATGTGGATCAATAAAAAATTATCATAGCACCTATCAAAAAATATCATTGCAATATCGATGCATTTAAATTTAAATATAGCATAACCACATGTCCACATAAGTGAAATATGATATATTTTTTAGAATAAGAAACTTATATCTCTATTAACTTAAATTTAGTTCTACGAGTACCTAGAAGATCATATAAGTCAATAAGTTCATGTGAACTAATTTTCGCTGCTAGTTCTTTTTCAATGTAAACTATCATGCAATGTCGAAGAAAGTCATCTCTTATTTTATTTCGAATGCAAATTTTGACAAGTTTCATAGCTGAAAATGCTCGCTCTGTGGTTACTGCTGACACTGAAAGAGTTATGAACAATCGTAACAGCCTATCAACCATTGAATAATGGGAAACTTTACCTGTTTTATATAGTCCATTTGTTAAATTAACAAGAGATATCAAGCATTGCATACATCAAGTTGAGAAAAATAGAAACTTTACCTGTTTTATATAGTCCACTTGTCAAGTTAGCAAGAGTAGCCAAGCATTGCAGCTCCGGATGGTTGCATGCATCAAGTTGAAAGTGTGGTAATTGACTCTCTAATTGAGCTCGTTGAACTTATTTACTGTTTAGTGTTTACTAATGCTAGACCTTTATTTACTGTTTAGTATTTACTAATACTAGCTAATTACTAATTATTAAATTTTATTTTCGTTAGGGGGGGCAAGTGCTGGCTAGGAAGTGGCTCTTCTTTAGTGCTGGCTAGGAAGTGGCTAAAGACTAGGAACTGAATCCTAAAGACTAGGAACCGAATCCTAAAGACTAGGACTTACAACAAACTTACACAAGTAAATATCTACACATTGTTTCAACTAACTTAGTGAGTATAATCCCAGAATAAGTGAATTCAGAATCTTGCTAGGCTGGTGGCTTGGTGCCATTCCTGAGGAAATTGCATCCGTTCACAAATATAAGGTTTATAGTCTTATTTAGAAACACAAGGTTCTCACGTAGATTTAATAAGATTTTTTTATTATGCGCCTATTTATTCTCTTTCAACCATATGTATTTATTCATTACCACCTACACAAAGTATTACTCCCTTTAGTTCATAAAAACTTGTTGGTTTGGGATACATACTGTCAAACTTTTCAAATTTTAGCTATTAATATCTTTTAAATATTTAGATTGGATAATCATATGTGTAGATTCGTCTCAAAACGTGCTGGTCTATGTTCTGGCTTAAAATATGGTACAGGTCCTATTTGAAACACAGGAATTGAGCTGTTTGTAAAATTGATGCGAAATTCATGTGTCCCAAACGGGTCTCAGTTCAAAATGGATCTGGAAATTTATCGTGCGCATTCATGCCCAAGAATCCAAGATCCACTAGACTCAAGTAGTGTTTGCAATATCATCGATAGTCGCTCGAATATCATGATTATCTCGAATATCATGATTATCGACTGTATCAAGTTGGTACGGTATAAATACCGTTCGGTAAACAGGTTAAATTTAAAAGTTCAAAAATTCAAAAAAATTATGCGATGTAAATATCACGATAATCGCTAAATATTGCTCGATTTTTGATGAATATCGAGCGAAAATTGTTCAAAAAAATCGACCGCCAAAGAGCACAAGCTCACAAAATTTTGGTCAATTATCGAGGCAAATCGAGCGATTATAGGTGAAATAATTTTTTTTTAATTTTTTCAATAAAAAGTTTGATTTCAAAACCTTCAATTTTTACCGACTATCAATCTAATTTTTCGATTTTCAAAAATCTGTTGATTATCGCCGTATCCATATTGCGAACGAACCCTGGACTCGACGGCCCTAAAGCTCTATTGGGCTGGATCTAGGCAAAATTAGATTGGACCCACGCTGTAAGGCCCAAAAGCGCCTTCGTCGTCTTCTCCGAGGGCCCCACCTGCAGTGCCCCAAACGGCACCGCTCTTTCTTATCCTCCTCATCGCTCCCCCACGAGACACGAGTCCCCTCCGCGAAAATGGAGGCCACCGCACTGGCGCTCTCCTCGTCCCCAGCCACCGCCCGCCGCCCGCCGGCGAGGCCAGCCGCTGCATACCTCCGCTTCTCCGCTCCCACCTTCCACCTCCGCGCGATTCAATGGCCCAGTGCTCCCGCCCTTCGCGCCGTCTCGTTCCCTTTCCCGGTCCGCTCCCACTCTTCGGTTCCTCCTGCCTTACGAGAAGCGGTTTGATCCTCCCTCATCTTCATCCTTATTTCCTTGGCTCTATTAGGGGAGAAGGAGGAGCGGGATGGTGGTGCGGGCGGAGATGTTCGGGCAGCTCACCACCGGGCTCGAGTCCGCGTGGAACAAACTGCGTGGCGTCGGTGAGTGAGCCTGCTTCTTGATTCCCATGGTGCCCCCTTTAAGGAATTTCGGTTACAATCGATTTTCGAGATGCGATTCTTGTTGCGTGCGTTGCTCCTGTGAGGATCATAGCATTGCTACTGCTACTGCCTTGGGTCGTCCTGTGCTATGCCATGTCGTGCCATCTGTCTGTGTGCACCCTGATGCTTGAATTGGGTTATAAATAGTTTGGGGCACTTGCTTTGTACGAGGCATAGGGTGCTCCCTTCCTAGGGATGAAAACGGATATCCGAATTTCTGAACAAATTCGACATTTTTAAATAGATATATAACGATTTTGGTTTTCATTTTTTAACACTTTAGCAAGCTCATTATAAAAAATAAGATTATAAAATTAGATTAAAAAAATTACGCATTATTTGCTTCCCATAAATAAAAAGGTGAAAAAATATCCGAATCCGTATCCGATTGATATCCGAATTTTGTTTCTATCATTTAAATAAATATATAATGAATTTGAGGTTCATTTTTTATGAATTTGAATAAGCTCAACACCACAAACAAGAATATGAATTCGGATAGAAAATTCTATATCCTATTTGTTTCTCATTGAAGAACAAAGACAAAAAAATTGATATCCGAATTACTATCCGTTTTCATCCGACCCTTCCAGCGCTCAATGCCAATGTTGAACATAATGCTTGAGAAATGCTCCGATCTTAGGCGTTTGGTCTGGAGTTTGCTCCTCCATATTGTGATTAAGTGTAAAGGAACCACCAATGCTAATGTCCGACATAATACTTCGGCAATGTGGCTAATACTAAAACTTCAGTAGAGGCTTGCTAATTGGGTAAACACTAATCTATTCACGTCCGTGTCCGATATCTCGTAGGCGCTGCTGTTACTAATTGCTCTCTCTTGTCTTACCTTACTATTTCTCCACAATTCATCCTTGTCTTTGTACGCACTTTGGTGACTGGCCTTGCATTGAGTCTGCGATCACCATAAGTCCACCACATATGTCTTATTATTATGATTATTATGACAGTTCAGTTGGGTAGCTAGTAAGATGGCATCACATCGGGTTAGAGATGTTAGAAGTTGACTGTTCTATTAGTAAGCCTGCAGAATGATTTTTGTATTTGGGGAATACGTGAGAACACCGAAGGTATTAAAGAAAAAAACTATTGGTGTAAGTATTGCTTAGTGGAAGGAATATCTCATCCAATAAGCATATTTTACACCAAGATTTTGTTGGTTGCCTAGGTTCTAATAGTAGATTGCGAACATAGATGGATGGTACTATGTTATTTTGTTGCTTTGTTTGTACCCTATAACTCACTCGTAATAATTTAATACAATGCTCTTTTGATTTAAGATATACTAACAAAGGACAATATTGTTGAACCAATGCGGGACATTAGAAGAGCACTTCTGGAAGCAGATGTAAGTGCGATTCTTACAGTTATACACTTTGTATGTTCCTTATGAGTTCATTTTGTCGCCGAATGGTTAATGCAGCTCCTGCTTTATACAGGTTAGTTTGCCAGTGGTGAGACGGTTTGTTTCATCTGTTAGTGAAAAGGCTTTAGGTGCAGATATTATCAGAGGAGTCCGACCAGACCAGCAATTAGTGAAGGTATGTTGTGCCACTAAAATATTAACAAACAACAGTCCAGCAAGTGTTTCTGGGCGATGGTGATTTCATAACTCTGATGTTCTCTACAATGAAGTAATTGCATATTGAATATTTTGTTAACTGAAGAGTTCTTTTTTCTCCCAAGGTAGGAATAATGAAACACACTAGCGAAGATAATACTATTACACACATAAACAATCTTCACTTGAATGTTCAGTTGTTAATTTATGCTAAATGCGTGGTGACTATCTTGTCAAACTTTTATGTGCTTCTAACACAGGAAGAATAACCTAATTGGTGGTGCAGATTGTGCATGATGAACTTGTACAACTGATGGGTGGAGAAGTATCAGATCTGGTATTTGCAAAAACTGGCCCAACAGTTATCTTATTGGCAGGTCTGCAAGGTGTTGGGAAGACTACTGTTTGCGCAAAGCTTGCATTCTACCTGAAGAAACTGGTGGATTCCTCAGCCTTCTAGTTTCGAGCATCTAGTAGGGCCTAAATACTCGATAACCTATAGATACTTATACCAGAGTTAGGTTACAGGGGAAGAGTTGTATGCTGGTCGCTGCAGATGTTTACAGGCCTGCTGCCATTGATCAACTCACCATATTGTCTCAACAGGTACTTCTTTGATGATCTTAACTTTCACGGTGACCTGCTTTTTTGACATTGAATAATTGTATGCAAGTTCTGTAAAACTTAATAAGCTAATGCGCCCTCACATTTTTTTGGAACTTAAAAGTTAAACCCATCATGTTACATTTTTCTTTTTAAATGCACTACTACTGTTTGCCGTAGATTTTTTTTTTTTTTTTTGACAGGTGGGTGTGCCAGTTTACTCAGAAGGACTGGAAGCCAAACCTGCACAAATAACCAAGAACGCTGTGGAAGAGGCAAAATTAAAGAATATTGATGCCATTGTAGTGGATACTGCTGGAAGACTTCAGGTCAGTCTTCTGTGTATTTCCTTTTCATTTTTCAGTTCACAGTAGTAAACTCGTATGGAATTCCTATCTGAAGCGAATTCAGCTGCACCTTTATACAAAATGGAAATGTATTTCATGCAGATGACATATTAACTAACATTGCCTTTATGATTAGTAACTAGCATGATTGGTACTAACTGATCACCTGTCTGCCATTCAGATTGATAAATCAATGATGGATGAATTGAAAGAAGTAAAGAAGGCGGTTAATTCTACAGAAATTCTGCTTGTTGTTGATGCCATGACTGGCCAAGAAGCTGCAGGTATCCATCTGTTTTTCTTCCTACTATTTGAGTCTTCTTGTTGCCAAGTGCCAGGATTTTATGGACTATTTATTGGTACTGCAGCAATGCAGCATGGACATCCAGGAAATTAACTACATGAAATCTGACAATCTGACAATTTATTTACAATTTCTCTTGTTTCTAGTGTGCTCTGTAGAGCATGTTAAAGTGTGATCTGAATTCTTACCCTGTTCGTAACGGACACGAGCGCCGACACAGGCAGCACTAGGACACATGTGCCAAGCTGTGTTAGACGTGACACCGACCGGTGTATTTGACTCTAATTCTATTTCCTTCTTCGTTCGGGACTTTGATCCCTAGCCTATGTGTGTACCCCTATGGTGACACGGTATAGATGCGCTGAAGTTCCCCATGCTTGTAATATCTCTCCTCATGTAGTGATTTTCATCCTTTTGCGTCCGTGATTTTTCCTGCAAGGGTTTTCCATATTAAACCCATGTCTCCTATTCCTTTGATCATTTACGTTTGCCATGCAATTTTATAACAGAGCAAGATATGTTCTGCTAATCCTATAAAATCATAGATGCTTAAAAAGCACTTTCCTTTGATAGAGTTGCAACAAGCCAACAACCACTTACACTCTTTCATTTCTGATATTCAGCATTGGTCACCACCTTCAATATTGAGATTGGTATCAGTGGTGCTATATTGACTAAATTGGATGGTGATTCCAGGGGCGGAGCGGCACTAAGTGTTAAAGAGGTCATTACTTTCCCAAAGCTTTTCTTGCTGTCATATCTATGAATGTTTAGCATCTCTCATAGGTTATTTGATGATAAGTTGATAATGTAAAGTGGATTATTGTCCATATATTTTGTTCCAACCTACAGATTCTTCTTTAATATACTTGCACTGGTTTAATGAATTCACCAGCGCCTTTCGCCAATTGATGATCAGTACATGTGCAGTCAGTTTGTTGCAGATGCCCTTTTTTTCACTGGCATAACTTTCTCTTTGTGCCTATCTATATTATTATCTTCTTCACTTGTATGTTGCATTTATCAAGAAAAATCTATGTATTATCATCAAACTACCTATTTGCGTTGCACTGCATACACACTTTTGGTCAATCTTAAATCCTTATTAGTAGTTACCTGTGTGGTGTCCATATATTGTCGACTTGTAGTAAATTTGTTTTTCTTATTTTCAATGGGCATATGTCAGAAACATCATTGCTTACTGCTTAGTGAATCATGCAGGTGTCTGGAAAGCCCATCAAGTTTGTAGGGCGGGGAGAACGATTGGAGGACCTTGAGCTTTTCTATCCTGATCGCATGGCACAGCGTGTTTTGGGAATGGGAGATGTACTTTCATTTGTTGAAAAAGCACAAGAAGTCGTAAGTAGCTCCCTGTTTAACTACTCCCCTGGACTTGTCCTAAGCAATATTGTGACGATTTTATGGTGTTCACATGATGGTACAAATAGATGCGTCAAGAAGATGCTGTAGAATTACAGAAGAAGATCATGAGTGCAAAATTCGACTTCAATGACTTCTTAAAGCAATCACAAAATGTTGCAAAAATGGGTTCAATGAGCCGTGTAATTGGAATGATTCCTGGCATGAACAAGGTACATGAACCTGCTGCAAGTATGTTTAAATTTGATATGACAAAGGCGAGAACTTGATGACACTTGTCATTCTACATAGGTTACTCCTGCACAAATTCGGGAAGCTGAGAAAAGACTTGCATTTGTGGAGTCGATGATCAATGCAATGACTGCTGGTATGTTCCTCCTGAACTGTCGCTATACATATGAAGCTTGCTGTGACGTTTCTTGGGTCATAGTCATAGGTGCCTAATTGCATTAATTATGGCATGTGAAGAGGAAAGGGAAAGACCAGAGTTACTGGCGAATCACGCGACAGGAGGATGAGAGTGGCTGAGGAGTCTGGGAAGACTGAACAAGAGGTTCAGTTCCATTTTTATGGTCTTATTGCAATGTTTTGCTTATACCAGTGAGCATATGCCAGACCCACTCCCCACCATGGAGCTAATAATCAGATTACCATTTTTTACTCTCTCAGGTGAGCCAACTGGTTGCCCAGCTATTCCAAATGCGTGCTCAAATGCAGAAATTGATGGGTATGGTGCAAGGACAAGAAGCAATTCCAGGAATGGGAGATCTCATGGACTCACTTAAAGCTGACGAGAAGGTAACAATGTCTCTGGCAGTATGAATAATTCCTATCAGTTTGCTTGGCGTGGACTTCTAGTCGTCTGAATTCTTGTGTATCAATCAGGCACCTCCTGGCACTGCACGGCGGAAGAGGAGGCACGGCAAGCCAGGGCAGAGGGAGCTGGACACAGTGGGTGGCGTCAGTAGGTTTTGAGTAGATGTGCATTGGAGTTGAAGGTTATTGCCGGAATAGGCTCCTGCGTGCAAGACCATACTTATGCAACCCACATCGATTGGGAGTTTGGGACGTTGGGTTTAAGGTTCACAAGTGGAACATGTTATGCCTCAGACCTGTGCTGTAAACGTGAGATTCACAAGACCTGACAAAATGGTCCGCCTTATTGCAGATATGGATCCTGTAATGGAGCAAGATTTCTTGGTAGATTTTTGCATACCGAGTTTGTGATCCATGGACCGTGGCTGTGGACGTGGGTTAGGGTTAGGAAATCGTCACTTTTCTAGTCCTCATGGCATTTTTTTAAAATATAGCCTAATTACGAACATAATTGTTAAAATAGCCTTATGTTCAACCGCAAAAATGCTGAAAGGTGACATTTATCGCCTTCCGTGCTCCCGCATCACGGAAAGCACCTATCGTGCTCTGGCAGTTAGCTTCGTTGATTTGCCGCGCTCCTAGATCACGGGAGACGCTTCCGCGATATGGGAGCACGGGATGCCTCCTGACCCTTCTACGGTCTGTGTCACCTTTCAACGTTTTCGTGGTCGGAGATCGGGCTATTTTTATAATTAGAAGAGGCTAGATTTGCATAATAATAATAATAAACATGAGGCTAAAAAAGTGATGATTTCATGGTTTATTCTGCGCAAGTCTCTGGCACAAGCTCAAGATATGTTCTGACATGCATATTTGACCATTATAAAATCATGAAAGTATTTTTTTAATTGAAAATATACTAATATTATTTTCCTGTGACCAATCCAAATATTTTTGTGGTCAAAGTAAAAATATTTTGATGCACGTTCCCATCTATCGAGGAAGTGTGATCAGTGTTCAGCCCATCGCTAAACATCGTCACCCTGAATTTTGTTGCCTGGACCAAGTCTTACGGCTGATAAATATGAACTACAGCCCAATATTCCAGCCAGCCCATAAAATCCCCGGTCTCAACGGGCCTGACAAAACTGGGCCCTATGTGGGCTATTTGCCCTTCATTATTTTCCAAATCCAGAAGCCTACAAGGCCCATACGGCCATCTGCAGTCAGTTCCGTGCCTCTTTATCTTTCTCGTCGTCCTCGCCGTCAGCCGCTCGCTGGTGAAGGCCACCGTAACCTCCCTCCACCTCCGCCGATTACCCACTCCCGCCTTCCACCTCCGCAAGGTCCAAAGTCCTGCCTTTCGCGCCCTCTTTTCCCCCTTCCCATTGCTGCAAACCTCCCACTTCTTGGCTTCTTCCCTCGGCGAAATGTCTCGTTTTCTGACTCCCTTGTATCCATTTATATCTTTGGGGCGTGTTCAGGGATGGAGGAGGAGGAGGAGGAGCGGGCTGGTGGCGCGGGCGGAGATGTTCGGGCAGCTCACCACCGGGCTCGAGTCCGCGTGGAACAAGCTGCGTGGCGTCGGTGAGTTTGTTTGTTTGTTTACTTACTCATTCATTTCCGAATCATATGTTTTGCTTCTATGGATTTTTGTTCTTGCCACATGTAATGATTCTCTAGTGACAATTCGTTGACTGTAAACAACTTTGAGCATTGTTTCCATGCTTCTCCTCCGATACAAATTGCGTAAATCTTAAAACAATCGAAAAAGGTAAGTAATCACTCTCTACCTTTGTTTATGCTTTAATATTTATGCAACTTTAAAAAAGAAAAGCATGAAGCACCTCTGAACAACTTTACTGGTGCATGTGTGATGGGTCAAATTATCTCTCCGAGTTATCGAGTCTATCTGTACTTGGGAGGTATTACAATTTTTTGAAAGAAAACGGCGGGACCACTGCCTTGCATTTGAAGGTCGGGGATCACAGAATCTGATGAACAAAGCCATACATAGAGATAGAACAACCGAGATGCAGAACTTAGCTAACACAATTACCCAAAGCGAGGAACTAAGAAAGCGGTTGAATGGAGGCTGCGGCCTACAAGGTCTGCCATGCTACGCGTGAGATGCGAGATGTTTAAGTGGTGAGTGATGGCATTGTTCAATATGAACCCTTGAAGTTCCTGTTCGATACGAACCCCTGAAAACGCCTGAGGGAGGTATTATAATTGGTATTTAGCTAGCAACTAATAATAATTATAAAAAATAATTGTGATGTACTGGACATTTGCTTCAAATGGTCAAATCTCAATCATGGTTTTCACGGTGTATAGGGTGGCTACGGTGTCTGCGAGGCATCAGGACGCCAATGGCGTCCAGGTGGACGCCATGGTGTCCTCAAGGCGAGTTACAGCGAGTAAAAGGGGTTGACACTTGATAATTGACAGCTACATAACACAACTGTTAGAATAACGACGCGCAAAACAAATGAAGAAGATTAAACACAACGAATAAGAGACACGGCTAGACACGTAAGACAAGGCGAGCATCCATGGCATCCCATCCGGAGTGCCACGACGCCGTAGACAACCATGGTTATTACCACAACTCTTGACGCATTTTGAATATGTTACCCCTGCACAAATTCGTGAAGCTGACAAAAATGTTAAGTTTATGGAGTCAATGATCAATGTAATGACTGCTGGTATGTATAATCTACACTCTACACTCAACAGACATCATGAAAATATCTTTTTGCATGTTCCTGCTGAACACTTGCTATATTTGTGTAACTGTTCTATATTTTTTTACATATTATTTCAAGCCTTCGACAACATGTTGGAACCTGTACTTGACAATTATAATTCATGTTTATCTATGAACTCAACAGTTTGCCATGTACCTAATAGTCCGTGCTTACTTTATACGTGATAATGTGAATATATAGATTAGCATTCCACTGGCAATCGGCTGTTTGGTTGGTGTTCTCCCATACATAAGGCATGCCTCAAAGTTGCCACAATTTGAGATTACTTTCTTTGAAAAAACAAATCAGTTTTTTTTAGATTTTGCCAAATTTCTCTTTTTTAAAAAAAATAATAATCTTTGATTGGTATCATGGGGAATGCCTTGCTCAAGGCTTAAAACTTTTGGTGCCTCAAACAACACATGCCTTGACATATAACTTGTTGAGGTTAAAATCCGCCACTATCGAGCCTGGGTCATTTGAGTTACGCGAGCCAAGTTCATCAGTCAAAACAACACCTCAACCCGAATTGTATGGAGTTACTTGCCAGTGTGCATACGCACCTTCCTAGTATGTCTGACCCATGTTCCATTCTTATTTCTTCAGGAATTACGTGTTGCATAATTGATTGAGGATTGGACTTTTTTTTTACATTTTTTTAAGGTAAATTCAGTTACAATGGGGAAGAATATGATGCAACTGCCTCACCAGAATGGGCAGTATATGATAAGTGCAGAGAAGAAGTAATCAAGGCACTGAAACTGAATGCACCCTGTGAAACCAAGAACTGCACCTTCAACGGTGTGTGGAATGGTGGCGGAGGAGCTGGCCAGGCCAATCTCTACGTTGCATCCAGCTTCTACTACATGGCCGCGCAGGTAACTTACCTGGAGTAGTTACTATTGTATATGCTGCAACAGATCTTGATTAATTGGTCTTACTGGTTGAATTAATTTTCTTTGTCAAAGATTGGCTTCATCGACAGAAATGCTCCCAGCGCGAATTCCACCCCTGCGGTGTTCAAGGCTGCCGCTGAGAAGGTTTGCCCATTGAGCAGCGAAGAAGCCAAAGCTGCGTACCCCATCGCCCACGATGTGCCATACCTCTGCATGGACCTCATCAACCTGTACAATTTACTCGTGGAAGGCTTTGGTAAGTAGAGTGCATACCATAGTCATGAGAAACTACTGTCCGAGTCATGGTACGTGATTCGGGTTTGTACATTAAATCGGTTCAGGTTCGGCAATCTGATTCATGATTCGCGGGGTTTACAACGAATCCGGTAACTACTGTGCAGAGGAAACGGAATGACCGGAGTTACTTGCTGAATCTCGTGAGAGCAGGAGAAGAGTGGCCAAGGACTCTGGAAAGACCGAACAGCAGGTTCAGTTCTTATCTCATCACTGGTATAAACCAAACTAAAAAAACCACCCCATGGAGCTAAATTGAGTCTCCCTTCACTGTTAGGTGAGCCAATTAGTTGTGCAGATCTTCCAAATGCGTGCTCGAATGCAGAAAATGATTGGAGCCATGCAAGGAAAAGACTCTCCCGATATGGAGAATTTCATGGAGTCCCTCAGGGCTGAAGAGCAGGTAAAGGCACCCTGGTCAATAGCTCCGGCCTCCGGGCATACATTTGTTGTTCTTGTGTTTGTTGAGTTACAGACTTCGTGCAATTGTGATCGTTGAGGCCATTGATTTGGTTTGCAAGTAGTAATCTGTGCATTTGTGATCTCTGGTTTCAACTTGCAAGTGGTGGCAACATACGACCTACTTAATCTGTGTATCCAATTTGTATACATATTTGTATAAACTCCAATGAAACAGGACCAATTTTGTTTTCTTCAGAAGATATATGGCCGGTTTGTCGTTTATTCGATTGACAGTTTACTAACAGAAATGCAGTCTTTGAAACACCTTTTCGGTACTCAAAATTTACGAACAGAAGTCGTTTACGTAGAGTAAGTACTTCTGTCATCGATGAACTAATACGCACAGCGCATTTCCCGCTTCCAGTAGGCCGTTTGCGCACATAGATCTCACCAATCCGACGGCCGCAAACGACTCCGTCCTTCGTGTATATATTACTTCATCCCACATTTCTAGCCAAACCAAAACCGCTCCCGCCTTCTGCCGCCGCTGCCACTTCGCCGGAACCCCTAACCCACCTCTCCCGCCGGTCTCCGCCATGGTGAGAACCACCTTGACCCCCATTCCACTCTCGTTGTATGATGATGCACTGTCCGTCTTGGCTCTAATGGTGCGCTGTTCTGTGATTTGCAGGCGCCGAAGAAGGACAAAGGCCCCGCCGCCGTCGTCCAAGCCGGCCGAGTCCGGCGGAGGCAAGCGGAAGAAGAAGGTGATGTGGCCACCCCGTAAACTATTCGTAGCTTAGACTTCGGTTCTGTTTCGCTCCGGAAGCTCACGTTTTTGGGTGCGTGGGTTTCCACAAGCGGAGCAAGGGGAAGCAGGAGGAGGAGAAGGTGAAAAACATGGTGCTGTTCGACAAGGCCACCTACGACAAGCTGCTCTCCGAGGTGCCCAAGTGCAAGCAGATCACCCCCTCCGTTCTCTCCGACTCAAGGTATGACGTATTGATGATGTCTCTCTCTCTCCTTTGCCAGTGGGGCTCCATATCTTTCTGTATCACATTGTGCGTTCACTCGTGACATTTGGATTGGTGGTAATTCTTAGGCCATGTTGTTTTGGCATTCCTTCATAATGCAACGACTCTGTTGCTTAATTTCGCTGTATGAGAAGCTCGGTGTAATGGTGTATTGCTTCTGGTCCTTGGCTTACTCGTGTAGGGAAAAGCAAACATAGCGCAAAAAAGCTTGTTCCAGGGAAACACTAAGAAATAAATGATGATGCTGTTCAACTAAATAGAGTATACATAATAAAATCCACAACAAAAATTGTTCTGATCATGCTCCCATTTCGCGGCTGGCTAAAGCTAAACCAGAAACCTTGTGTTTCTCTTAGCGAAATGCATTTGTTCAACAATGCTTAAGTTGGTTCAAACATATATAATGAACTATGATCTGGAAACAACATGGGCCATATGCATGTAAGCATAGAAAAATACCATATCATGTTTCTACATTAGATAGGCTAAAACAACTTCACAGCCTATGGAAATTTCAATGTCATAGCTGTATTTACGAAACAAAGAATAGGTTCTAAACTGAAATTTAACAGAATATTATGTGTCCAAATTAGAGAACTACACAACTATATAAGGGACTGTTACCGCAATATCAACAATAATGAGTTTCAAACTAGTAGCACATGGTACTACTTAATTGTGTAAACTACTCACTTTGTTCTGTCAACATGCGCCAGCCTGAAAGCCAATGTTCTGTGTTGGATATCAAACACAACCCTGAATGAGATCATTGCTATATTCCCCAGAATTTGAACCCCTTGCACACCAGCATCATCTGGCTGAAACGTCAAGCAAATTTCACCATATGAGTCCTCATAAAACACATTCTCCACTGGCAGCTTCAAGGCAGACATTACAAATTTCAATCCAGCTTATTGAATAACTGGTGGAAACAAAGCAAATATTCTTCCTCACTTCCCCAGGTATATCCCTTAGCTAGCGTTGCCGTTGTCAATGCCTTGTCAAATGCATGAAACACTGGAGATAAAATAAATGTGTCAACACTACCAGAATCAACAATTGTCATTTGAGTACTATAGATAAGTGGATTGATTTTAAGCCGTATCCCATTGACAATCATATCAAGCTGTTGAAAAGCATACACTGGTCTATGGTCATAACCAATTAATTTAGTCAACATTAGTTTGTTATCTCGGACATATGGTCTAATCGACAGGGACCCTTCATTTTCAATATTACCGGGGAAGCAGTAAGAAAAGGCACTGCAATTTGTTTTGCTGAACTATCTGGTTGAAAAATGAGTAGCTTCCATTCCCAAAAGCAACAATACCTGCATTGAATCCATTGTATCTATTATCTGCACTTCAACCAAAGATGAAATTGCCGATGTAGTAGTAATTGTTGGCAAGAGTGAGCTTGTCTTGGGCTAAGTACCCAGCTGAGTATTCTCCTGATCCATATGGTAAGCTCAAGCTGTAGAGGCAAGTGTCCTCCTTCTCTTCGACACAGCCAGAGGGAATACTAAGGCTCATGTCATGCCAGACCTGAGTTGAGCACCCGATGTTCCGGTAAGTTGAGGAGTTGAAAGGATTGAATATTGGTCCAGCCTTTTCGACTTACCGATAGCAACTTATGTCACATTGTTGACACTGAACCGAAGAGAGAGCAGAGCCAGTGTCAATAGTGACAAGATTAAAAACAGCTGCTGTGCCAAGGCTGATGGCCATAAAGAACTCATTTTTGCGGATACTGTCATCCCCTATGACGATGGTGTCTGGGTATATTTGCAGTCTGCAGCAATGAATATAAGAACAGATGATTTTTGTGGAACACAGGGAATTTGAGTGCTCCATCAGTATTCAAACCAAGAACTGCTGTCCGTAAAACACCAGCTTGATTAGGTACAAGAAAATAAACTAGACATCTGGATTAGCAACAAAAAGAAACATATCAAGAGGAGACAAATAAAACCAGATGAAAATCATAAAAGATTATATGAAATTAAGATTACATGAACCACTATCACTGCCCCACCACCACCGCTCCACTGCCTCGCCACTCCACTATCCCGTGGCCTTGCCACCATTCGCCACTCATCCCCCCTATTCCCCCCATTGCTTACAGGCTCACCGCTGCTACCAGCGACTGCTAGCTAGCAAACCTCCCGATATCATCGTATCAGGTTTATCCGATTATGACTGTTGGTTTTGGACGAGTATGGGAATATGCAGTGTCGGTAACCAGCATGTAAGACATGACTGAACAGTGAACACGCAAATACTTGGTGGCAAAAAAAGATACCGAAGATTTCCAGTCAAACTAGATTTCAACAATGACCGTTCCACAGTAATGATTCACATAGTAAGCATACATGACAGACTTCCACTTGCACATTCTTAATTAATTTTTAAACCTAATTGCAATAGTAGTTAAACTAATTCACCACTCCCCAATCACTGATCCACAAATTCCACAACAATACCATATCGTTGCATGTTTACCAAACTGTTAACCGGTTACCACATATTGCCATTCCACTCCATGTATACACGAACTACCAGAGTCCAGAGACAGATTATAAGTCTATAAATCACAAATAACTAGAGCAAAGCACTCCATTTGATCGTGTTGTTTGTACGACGAACGTCTTATGGTCAGGTAAGTGTTGCAACACGAACATCGAATTGCTTTTCCGGTTTATATAGATAGGCCACGGTGGCTAGACATGCAAAACAAGATCATCACCTACCCTATGCATCATGGTCGCCACACTCCTATGCGCGCATCCAGAGGTTTGTTTTTGGAAAAACTATTAGGTTGCAAATAAAATTTATTTGTATGCAACAGTCATGTTAACCTTAAAATTTAAGTTGACTAGCCATGTGCCCGTACGATGCAACAGAAACTCAATTTGCGATAAACAAATTTATTTGCAAAGAGCATTAACTTTATCTAAATAATAATGTTCACTCTGAATGTGCAATGGTTAAATGTTTAAATCAATTCATCGAAGCATACAAATTCCAAACACCTGTTTACAAACTTGAGCTTAAAATTATCTTAAATTTTACAAATTTAAATAATAACATCATAGCACTTGAGATTGTAAATTTAAAAAGCCATAATTCGAAATCGATCGATCAACCGAAAGAGACATCACCTGCTGCCCCATGGGTGCAAAGGCATTGAAGAGGTAGACGTCATCCGTATGTGCCTACCACCGACAGCGGCGTGGGTGGCTTGTACGCCTTACTCCAGCTATACCATAGCCTCACCCCATCAACCAGCTCAACCGCCTCCTCGCCTCCCCCTGTGAGTGCCTCCCTCAACATATTGACATCATCCACCGCGGCGAGCTCCAACAGCGCAACTAGCCTATGTCACCGTCCACCACGAGCGACCTGCTCCTACGCCGCATCAACGAGATCAGGAAAATAGCCCATTACTTTCGCTTAACAGATAAGTTCAACACATCTGTAAGAGAGGCAAGAAGCAATGGGTTATATAGATTCAGTAATCGATGAGATATCTATGAAATCCAGATTAAAAAAATCATTGAATAAGGAAGACAACAAAAGGGAGAGAGGCGAGAAGAGACCCAGCTCCATGAATCGGAGCTCTGCTTCCTTCAGAAGGGAATCAATCAATCCAATCTGAAAACACCGGGAGCAATCCCCGCCGATTCGAATGTCAGATCAATGGGAGAAAGGAAATCAATAAATGAGTCATGCATATTCATTTACCGCCCACGACAAGATGATCCAATCCAATCTACCGGGGTGGCCACTGCCGCTTCCCACTCAGCCACACGGGTGTGGACACATGTCGGGGTGAGGGTGGAGAACGGACGTACTACCACCAATTCCTAATTAGAATTAGTAGAGATAGAGATAACAAACTTATTTAGCCACGTCATGCATAGCCGTGTGCATGCTATTGGCCGGTTGGAATCAAGTCCATACGTGATTAGATAAAAAGAAAAGATGATCTTATCTACATGTGCAAGTAAATATTTAATGGAAAGGATGCGTATAGCAATTTAAAGGCACATGGTAACTCAGAAGCTGTATGCATGCAGTATATAGAAAAAGGATTGGTCGTACAGTATTTGAAAATAGAATCAACTGATTGAGATAAGAGTCTGATACGTCGCAGAACCGAATTAAAATTTTCTCCGTTCGCCAATGTATAAAAGATCGGGACAATGACGGTTTCATAGGTATACCCGGGAGGGAGAACGGACTACTGCCACCAACTCGTAATTAGAAGTAGTAGAGATAAGAAAAGATGGGTAATAAATTTGAACAAAAAATAATACAACTAACTAGCTTCATCTTCCTTTTAATTTGTTTTCCATTTAACAAGATGTTCTTCTCTTTAAGCCATATTTATTTCGTCGTATATACAATGTGATATCACATTCATAGTGGGTTAATTTGTACGATTAAGGGATCCTGCATAAGATACGAAAAGAGCAATATCTATTCATATTTGACCAGTTTTTACCTCTGAACAGAATGCATTTTATGAGCGAAGCAGAGAGCAAGTGGCTCTAAGATCAACTCAAAGGAAACCCTTTCTAAAAAAAAAAAAAAAAACTCGAATGAAACCTGTGTGAATGAAATCATGGAGACCATATATTAGCTACTCAATGTTGATTTTTCAGAGACAAAGCTAATGATTCTGAAAGCTAACGTTAGTACCGGTTCGTAACACGAACCGGTACTGATGTGAGGACATCAATACCGGTTCGTAACACGAACCGTATCGATGAGGGCTTGATGCACGGTTCGTGTTATGAACCGCATCGATGTCTCGCGTTGAGAAAATTCAAAAGGTATGCATATTCTATGTATATCAGTACGCGATGGTGGGTGGGTTGGTTAGAAGGGTGAGGCTGGAGTCACGAGGTTGCGGGTTCGAGTTCCGCTTCTCCCATACACCCTCGACATATTTTAAAACATTTCTAGTCCTATCAGTACCGGTTGGTAGAATCGGGACTGATGCCCATTGGCATCATCAGTCCCGGATGCGCTATACCGGTTCAAAAACCGGTACTAATAGCTCTTTTTAACCGGTACTAGAGATCTTTTCTGTAGTAGTGTTGAGCGAGCTAGTTCTTGTATGTGATGTAGACTCTTATGATCCTAAGTACAGAATTGTGCAAAGATTTTGCATCTTTTTACGTGAAGTACAAACAAAACCAATCAACAGAGCACTTTGCATAAACTGGTTAGCAATTTCATTAAATTAGTCACATAACAATATTTACTAGTTCATACTAGATTCTACAAAGTAGGTTCTGTTCCAATGGGTCACTAGCTACCAAATTGATCATCTGCAACAGCGACAACGATGAACTCTGCATGCGCGCGTGCAGGGAGCACCTAGCTAGCGCGCCAGCAAGAAGGACGGCATGGGAAGCATGCCCGGCTTCGGCGCGACGCGAAGAAGCTCGCTCCAGAGAACACGGCCGGCGGCTCGACCATCTCCTTGAGCGCCACCGTCGAAGCTTTCGTCTTCTCGTCGGTCTGCGCATGGTTGTCGTTCTCCAGGCCGGTCGTCCGGCTGCCGACGCTGCTCTTCCCGACGTCGAAGTCGTCAGCCTGCAGCGGGCGAGGCTTCTTGTGGTTGTCCGAGCGCTCGGCGGATGACGCGCGGTTGAGAGGCCGCTTGCTGCTGTCCCAACGCTCGCAAGCAGACGCGCGGCTGGGGCTCTTGCTGCTGTCCTGTCGCCGCTCGCTGGAGGAGGACGTGCCGCGCGGGCTCTTGATCTTGTTGCTCTCCCAGCGGTCGCACGTGAACGTGCGGCCGGGACTTCCGCTGCAGCCGCTCGACGAAGACACGGGGCTGGGGGCTTCTTGTTCGTGTCCCACCTCTCGACGGAGTATGCGCGGCCGGGACTCCCGCTGCTGCCGCTTGACGGCGACACAGGGCTGGAGGGATTCTTGTTAGCGTCCCACCTCTCGACGGAGTCCGCGCGGCCGGGCCTGGAGGAGGGCGGCGGGAAGGAGGCGGGCAGGATGACGAGGCACGGCGTCGGGAGCAGCGGCATCATCTTGCTCCTCGGCGGCGTCGGAAGCAGCGGCGGGAGAACTGCGGTCGCCATGGCCAGCTAGCTAGCCACGCAAGCGGCCGGAGGAGGGGACCTAGAGCTGTGGAAGCGCGGAACGAACGAATCGATGGACGGAGACATGCCGCTGGGTGCGTGCATATTTATGCTCACAGATCCACAAGAATGGCACGACGACTCAGGCTCGGATTCGGAGGAGAATGTGTTGCATCTGCATGGAATGGATGGGAGCACCGCGTGCCCGGCGCGGATGCGGATTAAGCGGAGTGAAAACGGAATTAATGATGACTTGCCGCGACTCGGATACGGACCGGAGTTGGACCGCACAAATGCGTGGGCCGGTCTTGCACGGCTTTTCTCTGGTATGGGCCGGTCTAGCTGTGGTGCTCAGACCTTTCTTCTTCCTTTGCGACTCAACCTGAGGTGCACTAATAGCTCGAGCCCTCTCGCCTCCAGAACGATATGATCTTGAAAAACAGATTTGTCTGCTAATTTTTATTATAATATATTTGTAAAATCTAATAAAATTATAATGTTACGAAGTATTTTTCGAGACAAATCTACAGAATGATTTTCGTATATCTAATTTAAGAGCTGTGCTTTTATGCTTTCTCTCTCAATACAAGTTACATAAATATTAAATCAAGTGAAGGGGTAAATAATCATCGTCTACTCTTCATTGATGCTTTAATGTTTGTGCACCTTTAAAAAAGAAAAACATAGAAGCACATCTTCTAATTTAAATATTTCAAAAGATATTGACGATCGAAGTTTAGAAAGTTTAACTGCACTTATGTCCAAAACGATAATTATTTATGATTGTCTAAAACGATAATTATTTAGATTGGAGGGAGTAGTTGCAGTGCTGATTTGTTGCATAAAAATGTCTATTTTAGGGAGCATAATGGGACCCCAGGTAGGGGTGAAAACGGAACGGAAATTTTCCGACCGTTCCGGACGAAAACGGAAACGGAAGCTCATTTTCGGAAACGGAAACGGAATTTTTCGGTACGGAAACGGAAACGGAATTTTTTTTCGGAAACGGAAACGGAAACGGGAGAGTTAATTCCGACGGAAACGGAAACGGAACGGAAATTCCGTATAACTCAAACCGGAATTTCCGAAGCCAGCCCAGCCCATCTAATCTAGCGCCAAACTTGAAACCCTAGCTGCCTTGTGCGTGCCTCCTGCCCTCCTCACTTCCTCAGTCCAGGCTCCTGCGCCCCGCCTCCCCTGCGCCCCCCACCGCAGGCTCCTGCGCCCCTGCGACCGGCGACCCCCACCGCGCCGCCCCTGCGCCCCTGCGACCGGCACCCCCACCTTTCAGCCCCTGCGCCCCCACCGCAGGCCCCTGCGCCCGGCGACCGGCGCCCCCACCGCGCCGCCCCTGCGCCCCCACCGCAGGCCCCTGCGCTCGGCGACCGGCGCCCCCACTGCGCCGCCCCTACGCCCCCACTGCAGGCCCCTGCGACCGGCGACCGGCGCCCCCCTCGATCTGAACTTGCCGCCCCCTCGATCCTCCACCGGCTGCACCGTGCCGCCGCCCCAGTGAGTATTATTCTCAGGATGAAGTGGCGATGTCTGTATGAAATGCTAGGACGCAAGATTTTGCTAAACTACTTGGTTTCAGCCTTTCAGGGCCTAAGATGATGTTCACCATTTGTATGATAAACACCAAAAAGATTGTGAATAATCTTCATTATCTATGTGTGAATCTTCATTATCTTCATTAGCTTATTGAAATTCTGATCTCTGTTGTTTGCTACTTACATGTACTTCTGCTGTTCAATTGCATTATGTAGATTGAAACATTACAACTGGAGCCGAAACAATCTTGGGTGGCAGAGCAGAAAATTCAACTGATCTGAAGGTAAAGGGGGCAAAACAATCGAATGCAGCAAGTGTGTTGTAAAAGGAATCCTGTTTTTCCTTTCTGGCAATGTGAAACACAAATGTCATTCCCCCAATGTATTTCGTTCAACTTATGCATGGTCATGATGGTTCCAAATTTAGTGAGACCCATTGCTGTTTTTTTTTTCTCCAATGGTTATATTATGATTTAATCAATGCTGTGCCTTCGATCCATTCTTTCTGTTGCAGAAATGCATGTGCTTGCATTGGCTGCTTGTAGCATTGTATTGTAGAAGGAGAGTGGTTTTTTCCTTCTTTGGTTTGGTAATGTAATATGTGGAAGGACATGCTGTAGCTAGGAGGAAGAAGGGGAAGAAAGGTTCAGAGATTTGATATTTGATGCCTTTTTCGGTTGCAAGAAATGTAGATAATACTTCAGTTCTTCCAATGTTTAAAGCTTCCATCTTTTCTGCTGAGCTCACGTTACGATGTTTGCATCTGTCAGTGTCTTCTATTTAGCCATGAACTTTTTTGTTGAGCTGCACTAGTTCTTGTGTAATGTGATCAGTTACTGCATGGCTGCCAAGTTCATGAACTTTTTTGTTGAGCTACATGCATTTCTGCTTTAGAAAGTTTTGTTGAGCTACAAGCATGTGCTTGCATTGGCTGCACTAGTTCTTGTGTAATGAAATCAGTTACTGCATGGCTGCCAAGTTCATGAACTTTTTCCTTTTCGGCCATCCAAGTTTTGAACCATTGGTATTTTTATGCTGTTCCAGGACTTTTTATATCTTGATCCAGGGAAGAAGAAATCAGTTACTGGCTTACTGCATGAATAGATAGCCCCTTCGTAAGCCAGTGTTATAAAATTCAAAATCTAAAATTGATCTGAAGTCAAGATTCTTAGTTACTTTACAAATCAACTCTTTGTTCATACAATGCTCAATGTTGGCTAATGCTATTAAGATGTTCTGTGTAACTACAATACCATTTAAAGTTGATAGATCATATACCACGTCTTTGTGGAATTTTCCGCTTTTGTTTTCGTATCCGTTTCGCATCCGTTTCCGTCACTACCCGTTTCCGTTTTCGGGGTTTTCGATTTTGTTACCGTTACCGGTATAAAATATGGAAATGGAAACGGAACAGCTATTTACCGACCGTTTTCGTACCGTTTTCACCCCTAACCCCAGGTATGTGCTCTGCTATGCTGGACCACTGTTGTGCAACATGTTTACAAGCGGCTCTGATCACTGTACATAGTTCAGGTGTGATTGATGGTATATTTGTATTACTTACACGGCCTACATGTTAGGATATTTGGACGATGTTGTGTTCATGTTTCCCCGTATTTTTACGTTAGATTTTTCCTCGCATCAAAGAAATATTTGGAACTTTACTGTGAGTACACGCTTTTAACTGCCAGCGATGTGAAACCCGGAAGAGAGAGGCTTCCGTCATCTCTTTTTAAAATTTAAACAATTATTAAAACATGAATAAATAATAGATAGTGATTACTTATATTTTCACTTGCTTTAAAATTTATATGACTTATATTGAGGAGAAATACATAAAAGCACTTCTCAACTCAGAATTCTCACAGCAAACAGTGTTCTCCAGATTTTATATATCGAGGACCAAAGAAAAGGTACCATCCAGATCAATTCCAGAAAGCTAATGGCAATGATAAGGGGTATGTTTCGGAGGGCCGTAGCTGTTCTGAAAAAGTTTTTTTTTTGTCTTTTTAGACTAAAAAGTAACTATAGTTTTCTATAAGAGGTCGTTTAGTAAAAAGCTAATTTATATTTGCAATAAAATGCAAAAGTATATTCTACCATGGAGTTATAAGTGGTTTTTAGTTTGAGGGCTACTAATGCACGGTATACCGTTGGAAGCAAAAAAAACGGTATAGTTGTGAAACATGATGTGAAACTTGTGAAACATGATCTGAAACTTGATCTGAAACTTATAAAACATAATCCTGAAACTTGTGAAACATGAACTGAAACTTGTGAAACTTGCAAAAAAATCAAACGGTATACCGTTTGTTAGTTTTTCTGTTTTAGTTTATACTAAAAACCACTTGAAAGCTAACCCAGCTTTATACAAAAATCACTTAAAAGCTAACCCATTCGAGGAATTTAATGATTTTTCAGAAGCTGAAATTGTCTTTAAGTCCTAATCAGGGTCTTAATTATTCCATCCAGAAGCTCTCTTACCAAGCACCCACCAATGGCAATGCATTCCGCGTGCGGCTTAGCACGATAACGTCAGCGCAAACCTAGGTCGGTCTGTCTTTCTACACATGGTCGCATCACACATCATTATTTGCTACGGTTGGTTGATCTATCACCAGTTTCTTCATAATTAGTCTCTCTTTAATTTTAGCACCTCTAGCTGTTTTAATTTGTTCACTACTCTTAGGTTCTGTTTGTTTAGACTTAGACTTTTTAGCTTATAACTTAAAGTTAGCATTTTGCTTAAACAAGGATCGCATATCTGAAAAATTGCACCTTATCGGAACAACTGACATCGAATACATACTGCTCTTCTAGGGCATGGCTAAATGTTAATTTTCACTTGAATTTCACGGACATTTGAACCGGTGAGATCGACGGCGATGCTCAAGTGTGAGTGAACACTGTGGCATCTGTACTGTTTCGTTCGAACAAATTTACTTATAATACTGCACGTTGGAATGTTTCCAAGTTTCGGGTTATTCTAGAAACTTCCAGAGAAGGCCAATTCAAATAGCGCAAAGAAAGGTTAAAAGAAAAAGAGAAAAGGTAAGGGCATATATTCCTTTATCTCTTGAAGAAGTTTCCGATGTTCATTACGAGTAGGGAGCTAATTAAACTAAGTGGAAAGCATAGCTTTGACGGTCATATATGTACACATCCCTTGTAATCTTGTCTTGTGCACTAATAAAGTCCTTTTTAATCGATGATTTGATTCCTTTTGGCCTTTGTTCTTCACCTGGAGCTCATCAGCTTGGACTTTCTGGTACGCAATGTTTGACCTCTTTCTCTTTGTTCTTTATGGTATCACTATAGTATTGACTTGTACGAAACAAATATTATGTTAAGGGCAAAGCTAGGCTAAACTGGCCAGCTTGTTTAGATCGTCGGGAAGAAGAAGGAGGAAAAAAAAAAACAGTTTATTCGTATCATGCTTCCCTCGAGCATCCAGGCTTACGGGCTGATGATATTAAGGGACTGTCGAGGAGGCTGTAGTTTTTCTAAAAAACTTATTTTTTTGACTTTCTTAGCTGAAAAGCAGCTGTGTCTTTTTATTAGAGATTATTTGATAAACAACTAATTTTTCTCAGTAATAACATGCAAAAATAGGTCTAGTCCGGCTTTCAGTTTATACTAAAAACCATTGTTTGAGAGGTTTGCTAACTTTTCAAAATCTAAAACTAGCTTAAAACTTCCTAAATAGGACCTAGATTGCATCTTGCCACTAAAAACATGAAGGAAATAGTGGTTGCAGTGTTTTTTTTTAAATATTTTTAGCTTTTTAATTAAAAAGTGAGATGGATCTTTGCTATTCAGGTCTTTACAAAAAATCAATTGCTACTGTCTTGATTTTGTTATGGAGTGCTCAAATTATGAAAAACTGGAAGTTAGGG
Source organism: Guadua angustifolia (assembly GCA_036346375.1). NCBI lineage: Eukaryota > Viridiplantae > Streptophyta > Magnoliopsida > Poales > Poaceae > Guadua > Guadua angustifolia. The sequence continues at coordinate 45,171,136 of CM070521.1, forward strand.
ATTGATGTTCATTAGACCGGAATGTGACGTCGAAAGTTACACCGAAAGTCAAAAAGTAGCAGAGCTTTTTTGGAACAAGACATGGAAATGCAGTGAAGTTGTACTGACATAATGCTACTGATCAACCAACCACACCGGCTACACTACACAGCCGGACAGGGTCTCTGAAGTCTGAAATGACACTCCTACAGCCCCACCTTTGTTTCTTTCAAGTACATGAAAGAAAGCGATTAATGTCCCAGCTTCAAGAACAAGAGAAGCGATCATCGCTGGTTAAAAAAAATGCAGTAATTAATCTATTCTTTCAGTTGAAGCAGCCAGCGTACGGAGAGGGAGGCTTGTTCTTCTGCAGCTGCTAGCGGCTAGTCTTCCAGCGAGGAGTGAACTAAAACAAGAAAGTAAATCGCTTGCAATGCGAACGCATGCACTCAGAATTTTCTTTCTTCGTCGCTCTCCTCCCCTCGTTATCCTCTGTAAATTCTTTCGGTGTTACAACGTCGACGACAAGGACAGAAGTCTGCGCGCACGTCGCCTGCATTAATCGGTCAAAAGATACTGCTGCGTCGTATTACGCCTTGTTCGAAAATTTACTCAATAACCAGCTCATCGGTAGAACGGACACGTGCTGCTAGCGTAGCGTATTAATTACACTTTCGTCATCGCTTTACATAATAGAGTTTAGAGGTGTTGTGATGGGACGCAACGGATATTATATACTACCACATGCGACATATGCCTACACATCTATCCATAACGTCTATGCAGCGAATACGCTAGTCCAAATTTCACACAATGACTAATCCACCAATGGAGTGGACCCGTGCTCACGTTAACACACCACTTACATTTTTGCTATCACTTCATATAAAAAAAAGTTAACCTTAAGGCACTACGTTTAAATTAAAAACATTATATACTGTTACAATTTATTTTAAATCAGCAATATAGAAATAATACCACCCCGACTTGAGACCCGACTTGAGACCAACAACGGAGATATTACGTCCACGCTTTGGTTAGTAGTCAAGTTGCATGTCAGAGATGCTGAAAGCCTGAATCGGTGGGTGATCACGGACGTTTTTACTGAAGCTGAATCCGTAAGGCCGTAACTAGGGGCTCTTTGGAAACATTCTGCACTTTTGCGGTGGTGATTTCGTCATCGAGGAGGTAATGCTGTGGATTGCAAGTCAGAGAGTGCCGTACGGCCGACGTGATTGCCAATCTACTGAACAGTGACCCGTGACCGACCGATGAAATAGGTAGTAGTCTTGTCTCTCGTATCCACGTAATTCAGGCCTTGAACTGCGAGATCAAGACAAGAAAGACATTGTGCTGATACTGACGTCTGTTCTACTGCCATCACCTCATGAGTCTTCGACACAGTAAGTAAATGGTCAGTCATCTGTAAGGGCGATTGCAGTCTGCGGACTGCAGCATGAGATCATGGGACTATGGGAGGCTTAATTTGGTTTGATGGACAGAGGCTGGAATCAGTCGCTTTTTCTAGTGCCTTTGCAATTTATTTCTAAGTTTAGCTCTGTACAAATAAAATTATAAAAATAGTCTCTTTTCTTGATCGTGGAAGCAGTGATAGGTGACACGCATTACACGCCTAAATTTAATTTGTTGTGGATTCATTTAATCGGCAAGGCTGGGATTTCTGTCGCCAGTTCATTTGACGACAGATTTTTCTATCGCCATTTCAAATATCGATAGAGGTATATTTTATAAAATAAATTCTACCTATTATTTTTGAAATATATTATTTAAAAAATTACCTGATTTTACTCGTAAGAAGACTAAAATTTTCTTTTTTTAAAAAAGGCTGCAAAACGCCAGTTAAGCCAAAGCTTCAAACAGGGTGCGGAGGACATGGGACCCCTGTCCTGCACAGTCCAAGGTCAGGTAGAAAAAAAGTCCAAAAACCGCGGGAAATCAGGGACGGCTGCCGCCCCTGAGAAGATGATGGCCGCCTGGTCGGTCGAAACGGCTGCAGCCGCATCGCTAGCTTAGAAGAAGGGCGACTGCCAGGAGCGATTTCCTTCTCTAAACCTGCCGTTCATCTCAAGGCTGTTCAGCGCTAATACCAACTGCCCGTAATGCTTGTATGTATACGCAATGTTGTCCCTCTCTGGTCCTAAGCCTGCTCCATTGGACCAGTATTGTTGTTATTCACTCGCCTGCGCTTGCAATATGTAGTAGCGCATGTAACACAAATGTTGTTTACATATTTGTATCGTTCGTGAAGAATGAAAGTTGACCCAAAAAAAAAAGTTTGCATGCGGAAATGTCGTACTCATTTCACAACATTTCATGGGCATCGGATATAAGCATACTGAGTTCCACGATGACGACCGATGTATTAAGTTCCCTTGCTACTCATCAAAACTGTTGGTGTTTTGTAGAACAATTAGTTCGTAGTTATATGTACACGCCTGTGAACAAGAACACATCATGTCAAGAAAGTAGGGGTTGCAAAATGGACGGGCTAGGAAGGATCTCAAGGAAATTTTGGTCCAAGGTTTTTTTTGCGAAAAACCGGTGGAAGGATCTCAACGTAATCTCGGTTTTTTTGTAGGGGTTGCAAAATGAACATGCTAGGAGTCATCGACGAATTTGCTTTTGAAAAAAGATAGGAGGGCTTGTCTATAAAAAAATTCAAATTAAATAGCTTCAAATAAAAAATTTTAATAAAAATCTCAAATTAGAAAGTTTCAACTTGATTATTTCCAAATCGAAAAGTTTAAGTTAGAAAGTTTCAATTTAAAATATTTTAAATCAAAAAATTCAAATTAGAAATTTTCACCTCAAAAAATTTCAAATAAAAAGTTTCGACTTTGAAAACTTTCAATTCAAAAAGTTTTGATTTAAGATTCAACTCAAAAAATTGAAATCAAAGATCACCAAATTAGAAAGTTTCAAGTTAAAAAAATTCAAATAGAAAAGTTTCAGCTCCGAAAACTTTCGATTCAAAAAATTTCTATTCAACAAAGTTTCAATTAAAAACTTTCAAAAATACTTGTTTTAAAAAATTGGGGGAAATTTAAAATAAAAAACTATTATAAATTTGTAGGGAAGTGAACAGAAGAAAAGAGAGATGAAGGAGGTGGTACCACTTATCATAAAAAGGCAATATTTGAGACAAAAAGAAAATAAAGGAAGAAAGAAAGTGTTAGAGCATCTTCAGCAGAACCCCAAACCAAATTTCTAAACCTTAAAATAGGAGTTTAGTAAAAATCTAAGTCAAAGAGGCCCTAAAATTAAGAGGCCCTAAATTTGCCTCCTCATTTAATTCTGGGAGCCCTAAACCAAACCTAAACCTTAAAATAGGGAGTTAAGTGAAGGATGGCTTGCATTAGTTCGCCACTGTTGGCGTGTCTTTCTTTGGATGAGTTGCAATCTATTGCATCTGCATCTCTTCTTTGAAAATTTTGAAAATTTTAAATTTAAATTTTAAATATCATGTTTTGAAAATTTTAAATTTGAATTTTAAATATCATGTTTTAAATTGTAAATGTTAATATGCTTATGTTTTATGTATTACAAATATTTTTGATTGAATTTTAGTGGTGTCAAACGAAGATTATACATAGCGGATATGTTAAAATAGGAGAAAAAAAAAATAAAATAAAATTTGAGATTTAGGGATGTTCTTTGAACATCTTTATAAAAACAGAACCCCAAAAAATAGAGGGAGTCCCTAAATCTAAAATAGAGGCCCTGTTTCAGGGACCCTTACTGAAGATGCTCTTACGACTTACCAGGAGAAGAGTTCTTTTCAAATTAGCAACTCCCGTGAAATTTTATAAACCAACACAACCTACATGCATAAAGCATTCCACGTAAACCAGGTCCACAGAAATCCCATCTTCCAAGCTCCAACTTTAATCGTTTACTAACCAAGAAAAAGAAAAAGAGAAAATGACACATAATCACAACAATCCCAACAACACAACTCCTTTAAAACCACGCCACACGCCGACGAAGCAGACGACTTGTGATCTTTCCCGTTCCCCCAAACTCCATCTCTCCCACAATGGCCGCCGCACGCAACCTCGGCGGCAACCCGCCGGAGTCCACCCGCCTCCGCATCGGCGACGACGTCGCCTGGTCGGACGTCAGCGGCGTCTACGACCGAGAAGACTCCCTAAAGGAGAACACCAACCCTAAGTGCCTCCTCAAGAACCACCCCGGCCACAGCGGCAACGGCGCGTCTCAGCGATTCTCCGGCAACTTGAAGCCCACGGCGGCGCCCATCATCGGCATCTCTGGGAAGCTGGGCCAGGGCGGCGGCTGCGCGAGGCGGCACCACCCGCCGGCGATGTTCCCCAAGAAGGCCAAGACCGGCGGCGGCGGGCGCAACCCGAAGCCGGCGGTCCCGGAGCACGAGCCGAGCTCTCCCAAGGTGTCTTGCATCGGGAAGGTCCTCTCCGACCGCGAGAGAGCGCGCCGGGGGCGGCTGCCGAGGTCGTCGGAGTCGAGGCCCGGCTGCTGCCCCGGGTTCGGTTTCTTGATGCGACGGAGCCGCTCGAGGAATAGCGCCGTGGAGTGCGTTGACTGGTCTCCTTCCTCGCCACCTGCACCCGCCGCTAGGCGGAGGCAGGTGGAGACGGAGGAGGCGGCGCCGGCGCCGGGGCTGGGAGGGACGAGGCGGTTCGCGTCGGGGAGGCGGGCGGCGGATTGGGCGGCCGAGATGGAGGTGGATGAACGCGTGGCGAGATCTGGGCCGTTGTAGTGTGTGCAGGGGAATATCAGAAGACATGTACATGACACCGGTTTGGTTTGGTAGTCTGTCTTTTGTGTGTTGCTGTCTTTAGGTGTAGTTGGGGTGTGTACATACTGAAACAGGACATGAGATTTTATGGGATTTAGATTTAGATTGGCAAGTGAAAACATTTTTTGTCCTCTCTGTTTCGGCTTGTTTTCTGTTTAATTGTTTCAAGACTTGCAAATTCAGTGGTTTTTGGGATTGAGTGTTGTATGGAATTTATTAGAAAAATTCATATCTGGACTGGTTATCTGCTTCTATGACTTTGATACCGGTAGTACTAGTATAAATTAGATCTAGTCGTTGATTTGTTTTACTCAACTATAAGAGAAAGTATAAATAAATTTTAGCTAATTTGATTTATTAGATCAAAATAAATAAACGGTTTATATTATATTTAGTGTACCGTAAAAGAAAATTTTAACTAATATGATCTATTAGATCGAAATAAATAAGCAGTTTATATTGAATTTAGTGTAATAAAAGAGCTTTAGCTTTTTGCAGGGGGAAGTAGGATGCATTTTGGCTACATTCTTGTGGAGAAGCGTCTTGAAACCTCGCCTAGCTGGGTAGTCATCGGCTTGTCTAGAACTGTTCTGAGGTCTTGGATTTCTTCTGTCCCTCTTTACTTTGTAAGGGTGTGACATAAGCCAAAGTTCAGAGGCCACGACAAACAAACTTCTCTCGATGCCCCCAACATCTTCTTATGCAGTACACGAGCCAAATTCAAATGGTTCATGCATAGAAGTATACAACCACCTCAATAATTGAATCGCACTTCACTTGGGCACTTCCCATTGATCCATGTATACATGTAATCTCAAGAAAATGTTGATTTGTGTACATAGACAATTATGATCACAATACATACATATGAGCTCAACAAATTACGCAAAATTAAGGCTATTTAACAGCCAAAATTAAGTTCCTGTGGCAGTATATCAGTGGTGAATGGTGATACATAGATATACTAAGTTGTATATATGCTCTAGGTTAATTAGTACTTTAATTACATGTCGAAAGAGATGGAGCTGTTGGGCGGGTTGTAGAACTGCACGGTCCTCCCGTTGAGCGGCTGCACCGGCCTGGCATCCTTGGCCGGCAGCGGCGCGGTGAGGAGGTCGACCTGCTCCTTGCTGATCTGCCTGACCTTGCCGAGGATGTTCCAGGTGACCTTCTCCGTGCAGGGCGGCGTTGTCTTGGACCCCGAGTACCGGAAGTAGCTGCCGGTGCGCTTCTGCAGCGACCTCAGGTGCACCAGCCCCACCGCCACGTGGGAGTCCTCCTCGCCGTAGTTGCACTTGTCTCCGGCCATCTCAGCCAGCTTCTTCTTCAACTGCAGTTGCATGCATGGTGCAATGCCAATCAGTGCTATTTTGTACACGAACACACCGACAGCTTGAATTGCATTGCTACTTGTTACAAATGGACGGATCGACCATCATTGCGTGTACCTGGAAGTAGAAAGAATCAGGGGCGCCGTACTTGTAGAGGACTGAGATGACGGCGGTGTCGCCGTCATCGCTCTTGTGAACCAAATGGAGCTCCAAGGGGAACCTTGTTCGCGTCAGCAAATAGCAACAAACGTTAATTCCCTTTCGTCATGTTTGTCGTGAGGATTTACTGACGATGGACACACAGAGATGCTGTATATTAACTGAAGAACAGAAGCACCTTTGCCCGTTGATGGTGTGCTCGGAGGGCGCGTGCCAGTGGATCTTCTTGAAGGTGTAAACCTTGCCGCTGACTGTCACCGTCCCAACGTTGCCCTCGAACGTCATCTGCGTGCAAAGCAGTGTAGGTGGCAAGAACGATTGAATTCTGTCAGAAATTATTGGCATTCGATCAAACAATCAATAAAACAAGGTAAGGTATCGGTGTGAGAAGCAGAGGATGGATGTGAACATATGATATAGGACAGCCAGGCAGGTCGAGCTTGCCGTGATGTCTTTGCCGTTGTTGACGAGGGTGGCGTTGGCGGCGGCGTAGGTGCGGTAGAGGGAGTCGAGGTTGGGGTTGGGGACGGCCTGCTTGGTGACGATGTCGATGGGGGACTGCCGCTTGCCCTCGCCGCACAGCTTGTACTCGGGGCTCAGCTTCCCCCAGTTCTCCGGCCCCCGCTGGCTCCCCGGCGTGTAGCTGTACTCCGGGCCCTCCTTGTTCTCCTCGTCGTCTGCTCAAATCATGCATGCATGTTAACTGTGTAGTGTAAGCATTGCAAATTTGCAATGTTCAGCTCGATCTGCACAATGAATGCACTCATGTCGACCGGTCGAGGCGTTTGCGTCGTATCGTGCACGTACGCGAGAGAGCGACGGCGAGGGCCGTCGCCGCGACGGCAAGGAAGATGGCCGTGCGAGGAGACGCCATTGATGCGCAGCACTGTAGGTCTCGGTCCGTTCTTTTTCTCCTGATCTGAACCAGCTAACCTCTTCCGGAGGGGAGACCGGGCTCGATCAGTTCGCGCGCATATATGCACGTAGAGAGATCTGCGATACAGATTCGCACCGCGAATTAAGCGAGCTGGACGGGAGGACAGGAGTAGCCGCAGGGGGCGGCGAATTCGCGGTGGAAGTTCCCTCGGGTGAAGATCGAATTTAGCCATGCCAAGAATAGTGCTCCGTTTCCACAGGAGTTTTTGCCGGTTCTCTCGGGGAGACAGAGGAAAATACCGTGCCGCTTGTGGGCGGAGCCGTCTCTCCAGCAGGTACATGACTGTTCGGGCTCACCGGTAAGTGGCAATGGACGATAGAACTTTAGCGCGGTTCGACCGTTCTCAGACATTATAAAAACCTTAACTTTTCAGCTTGGCCACCGGTGTGTTGATAACGTATCCTGATTGCACTAAGGTGATCCAGCTAGCGTTGTTTACTCTGCAAGAAGGATCGTGTTGATTTGCGGACATAAAAAGTGTTGGGCTTAATCGCTCCATATGGAGGTGAATATGCAGCCCAAATGCCCAGTAAATATTATCCATTGGTGCATCTTTACAATGGATGGTTGAGATTGCTTCTTGTGAGAGGGGGAGAAACAAAAATCTTAGCCACTACAACCCCATTTAGGAGATAGAGAGAGTGTGGAGAGTGTTCTTGCTGCTGGAAGAGAAGAGCAAGAACCACACCACTAAATTGAGAGAAGGGAGAGAAGGCTGTTGTTCAGATTCTTTTTTCTGCGCAATCTTCATTAAGCTTTAGATCGGAGAGGCAAACGTGGTTGGATCGTCACCAAATTTGATTAGTATGTTCCTAACTTGTTGCTCTCAGATTTGTACGGTTGGATCAAGGATTGGATGAGAGGAGAACTGGATTTGAGATGTGTTTGTTCGGTTTGGGTAGCAGCAGTTTCAGCATTGTGCAGTCTTGGGAGTTGACTTGTTATAGGGGTCAAACGGTGTTGAAATGGTCTGACATTTGGACAGCAGGTAGAGGTCTCATTGAACTATATTTCTACCAAGTTTTGTGTGCTTTGGACTTGTCGTTTGTGAGATCTGCACTAAACACCAAAGGGGCAGAAGTTTAGTTCAGTTTCAGGCTGAAACTAGTTGTCTCTTGTTATCTCTTTGCTTTGTGTGGTATTATATGTGCTTATACCAAATTTGTAACTTGATGATGATGGTGTCACTGTTATAATCTCTAGATATTCTAGAGACTCCATTTGTACCAATTATTACTAATAGTGGAAGAAGCTTGCAGTAGACCGGTTGGTCCCGTGGTTTTTCACTTCTTTTTTTGAATTTTGGTTAGGAGCTCTGGCATTCAGTATAGAAGGAGAACAACGATCATTCTGATTGCACACACATCCATAGAATCTGCACTCGGCTCAGTGAGCACCGGGTGAGCCAAGGCTCGAACCCGGGTGGGCGAGCTCGCTCACTAGCGATGCTGGCCAGTCGAGCGTTCGCTCGATCGCTGGATTTTTACTTCTCACATTGATGAGGTTTTTTCATGTAAATTATTGTGTCAATTGTGCTCGATCGCTGGATTTTTACTTCTCACATTGAGGAGGTTTTTTCATGTAAATTATTGTGTCAATTGTGCATGTGAAGTTGTTTATTCCGCTGTGCACTTGTTGGTAGAAGCTATCCTCATTGTTTATCACAAGATAAGTGAGTTTCAAGTGTGCCTAGTGTTGTCCTTAACCCAACAAAAAGAAGAGTACTCTAAATTTAATATGGACCGTTCATCTTTTCGATATAATAGACCAGGTTATCTTGTATTTATTTATACTTCCTCTTATGTAATTAGAATAATCTTCACAAATCAATGATTAAATCTGTATTTTACTACCCACCACTACAGGAAAAGTATTTATTCTCCACAGCCACAAATATGGTAGACGGCCAAAACACCCTGTCCACCAAAAATACATTAAGGTCGACGGCCAAAAGAATAACCGTCTACCCTAACCGTGAAAAAAGGCGCCAACTATCCCGCCCTGGAATTGGGGTACTGTTGAAAATTAGGATCGACGGTATGTGTATAGGCCGTCCACCCTAGTGTAGGGTCGACCGCCAAATCTGACGTGGCCGTCCACCCTAATGTAGGGTCGACCGCCAAATCTGACGTGGCCGTCGACCCTAATGAATTATGGTGGACGGCTTATCTGGCCGTCGAGCCTAAAGAGCATTTACCTCGCCCGCGAGAACTCGATCGATCCCCATTCTACTCGCCGTTTCAATCGATCCCACCTCTCCATGAGAACTTCGATCGCCGTCTGCGCATCGCCGCCGCCGCCTCCGCCTCATTGGTAGCCGACCGTCGCTGGCGTCCCGAGGTCCGCCGCCTCCTCCTTGCATTGGTAGCCCGACCGTCGCCGGCCCCGAGGTCCGCCGCCTCCTCCCGCCATTGGTAGCCCGGCCGCCGCCGCGGCCCCGAGGTCCGCCGCCTCCGAGTGTCGGCCTGACCCAGCCGCCGCCTCATGAGTGCTTTGCCGCGGCCCCGAGGTCCGCCACCTGCCCTCCCACCGGTGGCCCGACCGCCTGCGTCCCGAGGTCCGCCGCCCCGAGTGTCGGCTGCCTGGCCCCGCCGCCCCATGATCTTGCCGCGCGTCCCCGAGGTCTTCTGCCGCCTCCGTCGGCGCCTCCCAGGCCAGCGCCCCCGCCGTGCGCATCCCCTGTGGCCGGGCTAGTAAGTATGGTTTTATTGGCTAGTAAGTGCATTCTTGAATTAACAATATTGTTCTTTGCCAATTTTCGATTACAATTTTGATAGTTGGTGGTTGTTAGAATTGGGAAGATGGTGATGAAGATGTTGATCGGCAACATTATCACAGGTCTCTTCTTCCAATCCACTCAATATTCTCGTATTTTTATTGTGCTTATTTGTTTGAGGATAATATTTCACATGATTCACTCATACTACGTCCTAAGTATGGTCTCCTTGGTTCTTTGTTGTGGTATGTCGTCAACTAGATCATTTCATGCATCACATATATGTAATTTGTGCGAAAATCCTAACTCGGACACTTCCTTCAGGCTTATATTATTGCCTTCTCCTTCGGTATGGGTGCCATTCCATGGATCATAATGTCCGAGGTATTGTAGTTTGCCTCATAGCTCATTACATGATGTTGGCACTTAGTCCTGGAAGTCCTTGGTATTTTTGTCAGAAACTAAGTCGCATGTTTCCGATGCCATGAACACTATAGTAGACAATATACGTGATAACCATATGTCCACTATTTAATGAGTTATTTTGTAACATGAAAAGTGTGCTACAAAAGTTAACATGACTGATTTTTGGTGCTGTCAGTGTTGATGAGATCATTGGATTATTGTTTTTATACTTGCATTACACATTTTGGGCTTCTTTTTGAGTCGAACAATTTATGCTATCGATTATAGTTCTTGCTCATTCGCTTAATAGCATTACATGAAGGCATCTGACCAATCGGACGACTATTTTTTTAATCTTGATTAATTAGGGTCGGTGACTGGGTCGTCACCTTAATGTTATGGTCGACGGCCACGTGGAAAAGGCCGTCCACCTTAATATTATGGTCAACGACCCGTGGAAAAGGCTGTCCACCCTAATGTTATTATACTCGACGGCCCTACAAGGCTGTCCACCCTAGTCTAGAGTGGACAGCTACTTTTGGCCGTCGACCTTATCATTATTATGGTGGACAGCCTCCATACCCTAATAGGGTGGACGGTCCGCCCGTCGAATTTAATATTATGGTCGACCACCTACTTTCGGCGGTTTATGGTGGACGGCCAGCTGTCGACCCTACTTATGGTGGACGGTTTTAACTCTATGGTGGACGGTTTTGGCTGTCGAAATTACTGTTTTTCCCTATAGTGCACTGTGTTCTAACAGTATAATATACCGTAAAAATTCTATTAGTTTTACGTAGGCCGCAGGCCACCGGATTACAATTTGATGAAACCGATTTTGGTGGAAGGAAATGACATTTTACATAGGCATCAGCAGCGGAGCTGGGCCTCGGCCTGGGCTCGGGCGAGGCCCGGCAAATCAGCTGCCCTTACCCCTTACCCTCACCCGGCCTCACTCATCAATCGGCGCTTAACCTCGTGCGCCCGCCGCCTTCGCGTCCTCCTCTCGCCAGCGGCCGGATGAAGCCCTCGCCCTCGGCGCTCCCGTCGACCTCCGGCCTCCCGTCCGCTTTCGCGTCCCCGCCCAAGTCTCGGCGGCGGCGCCCGACCCTAACTCTCGCATCCACCGGCTCGACTCGGCGAAGAGGCGCCAAGGGCGCCGCCGCCGGCGTTCCACTTCCCGACCTCCGCCCGCGTGCCGGCGAGGAAACGCCATGGCTTTCTTCTGCTTTCGGTTGCTCAACGCCGCCGGCCGATCTGGCGCTGACCATGAAGTCGCGAGACACCGCCCGCCGCCGCTCAGCCGAACCGGCCCGCCCTGCCGGCAGTCGGATCTTGGGGCTGTCGCCACGCTTGGCCTTGGTAGTCGAGTCGGCCCGTCCAGTCCAGCGCCATCCCTCTGTTGTTCGACTTCGTGGCTCGTTCCATTGTTCGGACTTCAGATCTGTGAATTTGTGAATGTCAATCGACAATCGGTCAATGTGAATATGTGAATGTGATTCTTTGTTTTGTCGATTGGTAAGTCATCGGTAGAGTGGTAGTTGATTGATCAATTTGATCTAATCATCTAATGATCTTGATTGATGAATGAGTGGTAGTAGTTGATCAGTAAATTCAGAGTTGATTATTTGATTAGTTGATCTAATGATCTTGTCATCTTGATGTCTTGATACAATCAATAATCATTCAACTCAATTATCAACCATCATTCTATTTCTATGATTCAATCAAGCCTTGATTGAATCATAGAAATAGAATGATGGGATAATTGAGTTGAATGATTATTGATTGTATTGCTCCGGTATTACTTACAAAAAGCTGAAAAGGATTGCTATTTGTTAGTTATTACTTGCTATTTGTTAGTTATTCTTGTATGAAAAATTGAAAAGGATAGTTTTCGTTATTTCGTGATTAATTGATTGAACTCAATTTCATGTAATTGAAATAGATGATGAAGAGGTCGAAGCCATTGTCATCTTATTTTCCAGCACAGTCACAATCCAACCAATCCCCTCTGGAAACAATAGGAGCTGCATTTGGTTAGGTGTGGTTTTTCGCTAGACTTGAGCATATCATTCTCTACACAATTGGTTTTATCTTTCTGCATGAATTGGAGGATTAATATTTCAGATTAGAGCTTTTATCGATTCTTGTTGGTCCGTTTCAGGACACGAGGATCTGTTTCATTGTTGATGAGGATGTGAAAACAATGAATTGCTTGCATTTTGTTCATATATCGGATGCAGTGCGTGAGATAGTTTGATCTCTTATTGAAAGGGTTCTATCTCTTATGTTTTTAGATTCAATTGATGTAAACAAATGCTTTTGAGTTATTACATGTTCTTGTGGATGCTTTTGCGTTGAGTACTCACCATTTTTGGGATCGAGAAAGGGGCTATTCTGCGAGGCGCGGGCTTACCATGATCCTCGGCTTGATGCCGACGGTGCTCGCAAGTAAGTGTTGCTCACATCGCTCTCATTTTGTCATTTAGTTGAACAAACAAAATGTATGCAAAATAGATTGATTTTGTTAAATTTGAATTCCATGTGGAATATTTCAACAATTCAAATTTATTTTTGATTGTGTATTTGTATTGTACGTTTGTTATACCTCAATGTTCATAATCTTTGACGTTAGTAATAATCGCTTATTTCTGGCCCGAGGCTTACCCAAATCCTGGCTCCGCCACTGGGCATCAATGATCTCGGGCGGCCGGGTCTCTCGTTGAGTCATGATACGCCGTCCACTCGATCGAGCTGTCCGTCGATTAAGTCTGAAAAAACTCTACGTAGCGACGCAAGAACGTGCGAATTCGGAGGAGGCGACAAAATCCAAATAGAAGGAGACATATTTTGCGTGTAAACAGTCTCCAAAGGAGAAGAACGAGACAGCACGCGTGCCAAGAGCAAGACACGACACCAGACGACATAAATTCCCACTTTTGAGATTCGATCTCTAAAGAAGTACTTCTACGTATCTTGTTTGTATAGGTTGTAAAGTAAATAAAGAGACAAGTGGCCATCATCTAATATTATGTGTTAATATTTGTACAGCTTTGAGAGGTATCAAAATTTACAATAAAATAGGACCAAAAGTCACCACTGCAGATGGGACTATCACAAGTTCAAAACCATTTTCAGAAGCGGTTTTAGAACCGCTTGTAAGCAACCACGAGTGATACTCTCGTCAGTATCACAAGCGGTTATAACCGCTTGTAGAAGACACTTTAAAAGACAAATAATATTGTGACGACTGGGATTCAAACCCACGACCTCCTCACCCCTTCTCGTGACCCACGTCTCACCCATCTAGCCAACCCACCCACGCGTGCTCTCTGATAGAGTAGGGCATGCATTTCCTTTTATTATTTCGAAAACTAGGCTTTTACAAGCGGTTGGGGACACGAACCCTTCTAGAACCGGCTCTAGAAACGATTCGTGTCCCCAACCGCTTCTAGAGCTGGGGCTTTAGAAGGGGTTTATATTCCCAACCCCTTGTAGATCTCTAGAAGGGGTTCGGGACATGAACCGCTTCTAGAGTTAGGGCTTTAGAAGTGGTTCGTGTCCCCAACCCCTTGTAAATCTCTAGAAGGGGTTCGGAACACGAACCGCTTCTAGAGCTAGGGCTCTGGAAGGGGTTCGTATCTAGAACCGCTTCTACAGACCCCCTTCGGTCCGTTGCCCACGAACCGTTTGTGACGTCAGAGAGTACAAGCGGTACACAACTAACCGCTTGTAATAGACCGTTTGTGAAGGTCGATTCTGTAGTAGTGGGTTTCAAACAATTAAAAGGTGAAGATATCAATAACTCAAGAAGCGAGCCTAGCTCAGTTAGTGAAGGCGCCGAGCCGCCAAGAAGCCCACCGGTGTTCGAGTATCGACGCGGGCACCTCATGAACCATGTGCTAGCATAGGTGTGCGTGCGTATGCATTTGTAGTTCGGCTGTTGTTTTTCTTCTTTAATGAATATAAGAGCTCTTGCCTATTTTTTTTTAAAAAAAAGATATCAATACCTCTTGTTACTATTTTAGTGTAAATTTTGATACCTTTTAAAAATAGTAAAAAGTTTTAGTTTTTAAATAGTGATACATATAAGTATCTCTCATCAGAATAGAGTGCAAGTACGTATGGAAGTGGAGTAGATCTACATCCTATAGCTAGGGGTGCAATCGGATCGGATATTTTCCGTCCGACCGACCGACCGGACAGGTTCGGATCGGATTCGGATTTTTTTTCGGATAATTTTCGGATTCGGATTCGGATATTTCATTTCGGATTCGGATTCGGATTCGGGAGAGTACTATCCGTCGGATCGGTATATTCCGAAATTTTTTTCGGATATATCCGAAGTTTATTCCTCGGATATCCGACCGGGTCATCTCATATAGACTCGCCGGAAGTCAGGCGGACTCACACCTCGCCTAACGATCGGCACGGATGGCTGTGCCTGAAGCATCGGCGTATTTGCTAGCCACGTGCCCGTAGCACCTCCGCCCGGCGGCGCCTGTGCCCCTGCCGGTGATGCTCCCGTGCGACCTCGGCGGCAGTGCGGTCGCCAACCTCGACGGCCGCGCTCGTGGCTAACTCGCCGGCTACGCTGGCACATACTCGTCTCCCACATCGGCAGCGCCACTGCGAGGAGATCGCCCTCAGCTTCGGCACCGGCGCTCGTGCTCGGCGTGGCGCCCGAGATGCCCATGCTCGAGGCGACGAGACGCAAGAACAGATGAAGCGGCGGCGGCGCGCCCAATGGTCCTCGTGATGACCGAGTCAGTGTTGGACCGGCTGTGCTAACCACAGGCGCTAGAGTGGGCCGGCAGCCCATTCCGAAAATAAAAGAAGATGCCCAGTGGACCATATGGCCCAGTAGCTGTACAGCCCGTCCTTTTTTTGTGAAACAATTATTAAAATCTGAAAATAGTATCACCATGCTCAGTACCAGAAGTACTTCGAGCTTATATGTATTTGCTAGAAGCAGAAAAATATGATGAACTCCTGATGAAAAATATGTGTGCTTTATGCGGTATCTGTTTTTGCGCGTTATCCGACAAAAATTATTCGATACCGCATCGATTCCGCTCGTGATTCGATTGAATCCGCTACCGATATTATCCGCGCCGTATCCGTATCCGGTGCTATCCGAATCCGATTCCGAATTCGACAAAAAATATGGTTTAGAATATGGAAAGAGTGATATCCGACCGAATCTGATCCGATTGCACCCCTACCTATAGCTACCCGAAGTCCAACGACGTACCCATGCACGGCCGCAGTTTGGGTCTCGGTTCAACGCACGCGCGCGCGAATGAGCCCACGTGGGAGCGATGGAGCGAGCGCGTACGTCGTCTTCCAGCGTCGGTTCGTCTAGCTCGATCGCGATGTGCACGCGTGATCTGGTCTTCCCGGCGGTGCCGTCACACCGGTGTTTACAATCTCGTTTTCGGTTGACATCTCGGATGAGTGAAATTTAAAGTTTTATTGATATTTTTAAATTTTGAACAAATTTCAAATGAGATATAAAAACCAAAATTTAAACCTATTTTTTTATCGAGATTTCACCGAGAAATATCGAAATCTCGTTGAGATTATCCGAGATTTCGGTAAAATTGAACTGAGCGAAAAATGGTGCAAAACATATTGAAAATTTTTGATTTTTTTTGTTGATGGTCCTGACAAATCACTAATTTTTTCACAAAAATTTCAGATGATGATCAAGCTTGAGGAATTGTTAAAAATTCTAAGAGTAATACTATCCTGATAAAAGACTGACCGGCAAATTTGAACCGAATGAAAAATGGAACAAACCACGTTATAAAATTTTGAATTTTTTGGATGATCCTGATGCATCAACAATGTTGCCATAAAACTTTCAGATGATGATAAAACTCTAGAGAATATAGAGTTGGATCACCCACCTTGAGACACTGCGAGAACGTTGTAATCTTCTTGTCATCAGTTGGTCTCATATATAACACGTATGCTATATCTTTAGACTTCAAGTTGACGCATGTATTCGAGATATATAATGACTTACTTAGGAGTTGCCAAACGCTACTTCGTAATTGGGTAGTTGGTGGCTTTCGGCTTTTTCATGAAACATGCTGCGAAGCATAGTTGATAAAGATGAGATTTGTCTCTCCATTCAACAGAAGAGATATCTTTAAGCCTCTTGAGTGGTCGGATTTCAAAAACATATGATTATGCTATTCGCAATTAAAGGGTTAACCGTAGTTGGAAATTCTGAGTCACATGATCGAGAAAGAGTGGTCGAGCTAACTAAACAAGGATAGTATGTACTCGTCTTGAGTTTGATCGATATCACGAGATAAAGAAAAATGCATATAACTAAAAATTGTTTAGGTTCGCCCAATACGATCTTTACATATATTCAGGAGTCGGCATGTCTTGCTAGGGATCGCTACTGATTAATGGTCGAGTAAGAGTACTCGAGCCATGTTTAGGTATACGTGAACTTATAGGGTCGCATACTTAAATGGTTGGGACTTAATTCGGATGGTAATCCGAATTGTAATGGATTTTATGTTTATAATGGATCTTTAATGTAGATCCCATTATTGAGCGTCTATTTAAAGGGAGGGATGCTGACTTTAGGGTTAAGAGACACAGTAGGAGTTTGGAATTCTCGAATCCTTAGCTGCCACCCATCATCTGTCCATAACTGTGTAGCCGGCACTAATACTCCGGTGCGTGGTGTTCTTGCCCCGTATGTATGGATACCTTAGAGGCGTTGCTACGAAGTTTCAACGCCAAGACGATCCGCAACCTGCAATGATCATAAGGAGCTGTTAGAGAAGGTGCGATGCTAGTACAACTACATTCGTACCATCGCGCTACATCGACTCTATTTCCGCTACGGGTCTACGCGTCTAGTGACAACTCTGTGATCTATAACTTGCAGTGGTTTTTTGGTTATACGATATAAAATTTTGATTTTACAATAGAGTAGCCTACCTGTTTTCCAACAGATTGACTTATGTATTTTTTTAAAATTCTAAATGTGCTATTGCCTTTATATATACTCTTCTATTTTTTGATTTTCTAGGAAACTAAATGAAGTTTAATATTTCTAAAATTTTAATACATGGTCATTGCTAAATCTTGATGGTACAATTAAAATTTTAGGGCTTGATCAAGACTGTAAATTTTTATAAAAATCTAACAATGCATCTATTTCTTTTCATTAATTGTTGTTTTTTATTTTTCAGAAGCATAAATAAATTTAAAAAATATTGAAATTTGACAGAGGTGTTTTGTAAATTAATGAGGATTTTTAAACTTTTTATAATTTTTTAAATATATTTTTGAATTTTTTAGCTTTCCTTTGATGTGCTGAAAATGAAAAAATGGTAAAAAAATTAAAAAAATGCTCAAAAATCAGTCGATAATCAAAGAAAACTGGTCGAAAATCGGTGAAAATCGCTCAATAATTGATAAAATTGCTCGATAATAATTTTTTTCGCACTGTTGAGTTTAAAATTTCAAAATTCAAACCTTTTTTATTTCTACCGATTATCGACCTGATTTCACTGATTTTTAAAAATCTTGATATGATCGATTATCACGATATCGATATTGAGAACCCTTCTTGTGGGTGACACCTAAGAGAGAGAGAGAGGGGCGGTGTGACCGTGTGAGGAAGAAAAACAGTGCTTCTATCCTCCGTGTTGACCATGTAGGGCTAGGGCCTATCTGCCAGTGAGCACTGGAGAGAGAGGGAGTGCTTGGCTATCGCTGCGATTGAGCTCAAGTTGCTCGTAAGTCGTGTGGGCCAGCCACCCTAGGCCACAAGGGGAGAAACAGAGAAGGAAGCGGGTTGGCTGCTAGTTTTCTGCTCAAGGGGAGAGAGAAAAAGAAAAGGTTTTGGAACTTTGTATTTGCAATTGAAAGTTGATTTGGATTTTGAATTTAGATTTTGAAATAGTTTTGCAAATTTTAATATTATTAGCTTGCACACAAATATATTTTGAGTTTTTTTTGCAAATTCGGTTTGATGTCAAGGAATTTATTTTAAATTTTAATTACTGCACAAATTCTTTTGGAATTTTTTGAAATGCATCAAAAGTTTTTGAAACTCACGAAAGTCATGTTTTTTCAAATTGGAACTAAGAGTGTGTTTGGTAAAACTCCAGGTCCACTAGATCCGTGGAACTGGAGCTATGAGTACATTAAGAGTGTTTAGATGGATCATCTTGTTTGCATTTTAGACCAAAAATATAAACTTAATTCACTTTATTTTAGTCTATAAGTTTTAGATCTTAGATGCGCTAAATCGACTAGAAAAAAATGACCCAAATTTTTTCCGCAAAAAATACAACTTTGTTTTTCTTGGCGGCGTTTTTTTTAAAAAAAAAAACTGGCCACGATTGCGCTAAAGCGAAAAGTCCTTTCCACGAAAAATAGTTGGAATGATCTAAACGTAATTACATTCCACGTTTGTGCTAAATCAACCGGCCAAAAAAATTTGACCCGAATTTTTTCTGCAAAAAATACAATTTCGTTTTTCTTGACGGTGTTTTTTTTTAAAAAAAATTGGCCACGATTGCGCCAAATCGAAAAGTCCTTTTCATAAAAAATAGTTGGAATGATCTAAATATAACTACATTCCTTTTCGGCATTTACTTAGGGTTCTTTCACGAAAGATTCGCGATTTTGCTAAACCAAAAGTTATTTTTCGTAAAAACCGTTGAAAGGACCTACACGTAATTACATTTTTTTTGAAAGGCCATTGGAGAGGCTTGACACGTGGCATAGGTGAGGAGGCTGGAATCCTTCTATCTTTATTTTTCACTCGAATTTTTTCTGCAAAAAATACAATTTTGTTTTTTTCGGTGGTGTTTTTTAAAAAAAACTGGCCACGATTGCGCTAAATTGATCGGGAAAAAAATTTTGACCCAATTTTTTCCGCAAAAAATACAACTTCATTTTTCTCAGCGATGTTTTTTTATAAGAAAACTAGCCACGATTGCGCTAAATCGAAAAGTCCTTTTCGTGAAAAATAGTTGGAATGATCTAAACATAATTACGTTCCGCGTTTGTGCTAAATCGATCGGCAAAAAAATTTGACCCGAATTTTTTGTGCAAAAAATATAATTTCATTTTTCTTGGCGGTGTTTTTTTAAAAAAATGGTCACGATTGCGCTAAATCGAAAAGTCTTTTTTTGTGAAAAATAGTTGGAATGATCTAAATGTAATTACGTTCTTTCTCGATACTTACTTAGGATCCTTCACGAAAGATTTGTGATTTTGCTAAACTAAAAGGTCCTTTTGTAAAAAACCGTTGAAAGGATTTACGTGTAATTACATTTTTTTTAAGTGGCATTTGGAGAGGCTTGATACATGACATAGGTGAGGAGGTCAGAATCCTTCCATATTTATTTAGGTTACGATATCGTCAACTCAGTGTCTCCATGTACGTAGACGAGGCTACCTAAATTTCATCAGCTCACAGAGTAATCGAGAACCATCCAAGAATTAATGCTGTTGTGTACGATGTATTTGTCATATGCTAATTAATTAACTCATCTGCACTAAGCTTACCTAATTACCAACATGCGAAATAATCCACTAGGAGCAATCCAATCAACGTGACGAGATATTAAGTCACTGTTCAGGATAGTTTCAACACAGCTTTTATATAAGAAAAATAGATTGTTTGTCGAATGGGAGGATTTTAAACAGCTTTTTTTATAATTAGAATCTTCCCTCTATAAGAATCAAAATCTGACTGGAATTTGATTCTCGCCGATTCTTACTGATTCTCATCGGCACGGTCCGAAACCTAGAAGTTGCAACCGGCTTGACCCGATTCTACCATAATCAGAAATAGCCTCTCCCATGCATAATTCAGAATCCATACTCTATAATCTGTCCTAAACTGGACCTATATGTTGTTCGTTCCATTTTGGGAGGTAAGCCTCTTTGGTAGTGGCAGAACTAGAAATTTTCTATTAGAGATGCATATTTCACACATAAAACTCTATAGTTTTGTATAATGATTTCGTAACATCATAAACCCAACATATATATTTGAAATTTGCAAAAAGGATAATGCAAATAGTTCTAAGATCATAAAAATCATAAATCACTAAAATCAAAACTAATTCAACCAACAAATTTAACCTACTAAAAATATAATTTTGCAGCACTTTTCAAGTTTTTGAGGCATCCCAGGCCGGCCCTGCTCTCTGGTAGGCTGAAAATGGGCACTGGAAAATCAATTTTGACGTACGAACACTGTCAGTCTGTCAAGTCTCGTATTGATCGATCGTATGGCTCCTGATGGAGAGTTCATACGTTAGCACCGAGAAGAAGACTGGTGTATAAATATATACTAGTAGGGTATCCGTGTATTACAATAAATTTCTAAAAAAATGATACATATAAATAAGAATGATTGTAAGATATACAATAAAGTACAATTTTCTTCATATACACATCAAGCGGAGCATATCTTGAGTTCTTGACAACATCGTAGCCATCCGTGTTAGATCTAATCGATTAGATGTTCTGAAGGAGAACGGACGATCGCCACCAACTCCTAATTAGAAGTAATAGAGATAAGGGCATAGGAGGATACAACACAATTGATCTATTTAAACGGTTTGAATTTGTCTGGTAGGCTATCTTTTTTTTCTCTTTTTTTCTCTAGGAAGTCCGGTTGGCAATCTTGACTGACAATGTTAGTGCATGTCACCTCACTGTCCGTGATGAAAACAAAGTTGCTATGTTGCTGCAAAAAAGGGATTTCCATAGTGCGCACTACAAAGAAAAAAAAATTGTATAAACAAAGAAAAGTGAAGGAAAGACCACAGAAAGGAGGATCGATCGATCTATCGTAGTGGGGGCCTTAGAATGTGCCAAAAGATACTTCTTTTGATCGAGGTAGACCATGACACGCTTTTGTTTTCTTGTTCTTCGACCCTTGAAAAATGGAGCGCCAACGGAAAAAAAAACGCTGATCATTCTTGGTATCCTAAGCCCTCGTACAGTGGTATATCGATGGTTGTGTGAAATATATCTCTTATTATCGATAGATACGACTAAAGACTATTTATACAATGAGTTGTTTATATAATTGTCTGTAATGGTCTTGCTCTTCAACCCTTTAAACAATGGAGCACTAAAGAAAAAAAGGCTGATCATTTTTGGCATCCTAAGGTCACGTACAGTGGTATAGACGACGGTTATCTATAATATACCTCTATATCATCTACAAATACAACTAAAACAACTCATACAAAGGATTGTCTATATAGTTGTCTGTAATGATCCCTCACAAAATTAGTAGATTATCTATACAATGGTATACATAATATAAAACTATATATAAGATCATCTGCTAAATGGTAGACATTTTTCTCTCTTCTCCGTATCATCTAAAATCCTAGTTAGTATAGGCTTACACACAAGGACATGTAAGTACATGCCCTAATGTATGCATAACCGAGTGTTCCGCAAAAATAGAGTGCTAGTCGGATGCATGTGAACTGACAATTAAAAAAAACTAAAATTAAACGATGGCACGGTCTGAATCGATGTGATGATGCAAATTCATTCTGAACTAAAATAAAAGGCATCCATAAAAGGCATCCTCCATGACTGATGCCCAACAGGCTCAAGCACGATTCATAATTTATTTATATTAGTAGAGTGTCCATGCATTGCAACGGAATCCTAAAAAAATGATACATATAAGTAGGAATGATCCTAAGCTATACAATAAAGTACAATTTCTTTCATACACACATTAAACGGAGTATATCTTGACAACATCTCAGCCATTTATGCCAGATTCAACCGATCAGATGTTCTGAAGGAGAACGGACGACAGCCACCAACTTCTAATTAGAAGTAGTAGAGATAGAGATAATCACGAATGCCGTGGATTAATTAATTAATTGCCTAATTAGAAGCCACTCAAGGCCATGTAAAACAGCACGCATAACACGGCAACGATGCAAGCTGGGATCTACGCCGAAGTACAAGCAATGTGCCAATACATGATGCATAATGTTTGCGTGGTTGCTGTCAGTGAGTTAATCGATAGGGATCGTTTTCGGCCTGTCCCCCATATCACCAGTGCACGCATCGTTGGATTCATTTCGTTTTCAGTTGCAAATTTGACAACATGCAAATGATTCTTACCTCCACTACTTTCCAAAAGGTAGCGAGCACAACATGGATTAGGCATGCCCCAAATTCTGGGCCCACATGCATCCTAATGGTTTCTGATCTCATCCTTGCCTAAGTATGTTGCTGCCGACTTTCCCCTCCTAGCAAGCCCCTCCACTTAGCGCATAATTATAGATTTGGCGTCTGCATTTGCCGGCCTAAAATCCCGACCCATCTGCAGGTATCACGGTTAGAATAGGTCTCCCAAACAAGGTTTTACTGTGTAAAGTCTATGAAAAATATATGTATAAGTTTAGAAAAATCTTAAAAAATTATCATATATAAAGGAGGTGAACTTATGCAATTCTATAAAACTTGAAGACCAAACTTAATCTAATTTGAAAGATATAAAAAGGCAAATTCAGCCTAAACAATGATTTTCACTGTTTAGCACTATTTATATCACTGCTTGTCAATTTACTATTTTTCAAATGCGATTGAGTTTGGTCTTCAAATTTCATAGGGTTGTAGAAACTCACCTCCCCTATGTATGGTAATTCTTGATAAACTTTGAAAACTTTTACATGTAGTTTACATGGTAAGAATGGTTTACACCTGTTATGTCCCGCATTTGCCAGCATGAGTGGGAGTAAAGAATTTTTTTGTGAGAACATTGATTGTCTCATGTGATATGTAGTTGAACTTAGTATGTAAATTAATTCTGTGCATTAATTTAATAGCTCATATAGTCGTTTTTTAGTTGTATTATGAAGATTGATAAATTAATGCATGTCTGCATGACTAAATCTTTTGTTTTACACTTTGTTTTTCAGAAAGGAGATAACTTCGCAATTATATAAGGTACTTGGTGTAGTATCATACACTACAAAACTGATTTAGGGGTAAAATGCACTTCATAGCCATCTCGGATTTCCAGTTGGTCTCGTTATCGCCAGCATTTTGTCCCTATTTACTAAATCTAGTAAAACTCGGGTCGAGAAAAAAAACTGTAACTCATCTTGAGTTGAAATTTGGTGCCCAAGACTAGCCTAGGAACATATGTCGGGATCTGAATATGTAAATCTGGACTCTTTGTATATGTAGCACTAGTTTAGAATCATACTAGTACACACAAGCTCTATATAGACGAATATTACAATCATATACAGCAGAAACATAACAAAAGATTCCATATAATAAATATAGCCTATTGACTGACCTTATGGTCATCTTACATTATTAAGCCACGTAGGGCTAACTAAAAACATTAAATTAAATTATTGCAGTGGAATAGCAAACGTAAATGATCCTTTAGTATACCACATACAACTGATAAAGCTTACACCCTAAACATTTGCTTCCTTCTGCTACTCCTCCTTCAGAACTAGTGTACACTCCTCAACTGATAATGTTGTTTGTTGGTAAGGGTGAATACTTAAAACACTTAACAAATTGCGCACAAAATGCTATTATAACAAAACTATATACAACGCTTATTCCAATGGAATAGTTAGCATGGTTATTTTACACTAAAGAAAAATTTGTAAATGAATATAATAAATAGATTAAAAAGACATAAACAAATAGCAGTAACAAATAACTTGCAATAATTTCTCAAGTAAACATGGCATTAAGCCCTAAGTCAAGTTCCAAACTTCCCAATGGTGTCCAAGTTTTCCATCCGGATTTTCATTTTACAAAATCTAACTCTTGACTGTAATTCCTGAGCATTGCTTAATACCATAAGCACGACCATTCAAATAGATTTTACACTCTATAGAGGTTATATGCTTTACTCATATGACATGATCATCTCATTGTGCAACGCCATTAGCACACTTCCTTTGGTGTGCCACAGAGAGATCATGACAAAGCCTTTATAGTGCTGTCTTAACCTAATACTATCCGCTAAGATTTTAACACTAAAGGGACTAGTTTCTACACTTCGAAATTATAGTAGTACCAAACATGTGGTACTACTAGTAGTACCAAAGCTAAAATATGCAAATTAATTAGCTAAGTCTGTACTACTCCAGATATGTGGTCGCATGTTTGACTCAGATGAAATGCTTACAAGGTTAAGTCCTTAAGACGACCGAGGCAAGACTTCTAGATACCCTTTGCCCTTCTGGCTCACCCTAGCACATTGCCCCTTACCACTTACCCCAATTTAAATGATTACCACCCTAATTGATTAATAAGCACCCAGTGCCATCAACAAGTCAATATTGTTGCGTAACCTTCCCGTCACTATAACTCAACGTCATTATGTAACATCACTTGACACACCAATTCTATAAATATGTTCTATATTACATTAGTCAAGATTAACTTTTGATACATCAAAAGATATGAGTTACACGTGGCATAGCTCAACGTACTAAACACGGTCTAACTAATTCATATTGATTACTAATATTAACCAACTAGTAATAAACCATCCTGAGTGACAATTAATTATAGCATATAAATGACAAGGTAAGGTATAATTCAATTAGGTAGATTAACTAAATTCTGAACTATTTTTAAACAGTTGTACATATAAAATATCATGTATAATGTAAAAAAATATAGCAATTTTGTAAACTGAGTTCAACATGATCAAAGCACAACTTACCTTGAAAAATTTCTTGCTCTTACTTTGGACCTTGGTCTTGAGTCAACGATTCCTTGTCGGATGCTTTGAGCACTTCGACGTCTACGCGTAACGAAAGAAAATACCAAATAAATACTAAAATAGAGAACAAACAAACTCTAAAATCAAATAAAATTCACCATTAAATAGATCTCATTTTATAAATTTTTAGAAATTAGAATCACCTTAATCGAAACTCGTCTCAGGAAGAAAAGACTCTCGAAAGATTTGACCAAATAAGAAAATCAGAAAATAGAAAATCATTACTTTCTTGAAATATTTTTTATACTGAAAAACCTGATTTATTGCGCCAGCACAGAATTGAGGCATTCAGAAGTTGACACGTGGTCCGATCTATGGACTTGGTCCACCATGGGCCCCTAAAACTGTGTTGTGCACGGGCAGATGTCAGTGTCGACGTCAGGCTGACGCAAGCTAGCACGCATGGCACGATGCTGGTGTGACATGCGGCACTACCTAGCAATGACACCTAGTGTAGACATCCGACCGTCCACGACCGATCTAATGGCTGCAGCTGCGCGGACACATGGCAAGATCTCGACGGTTAACCTAGATCCAACAGTCAGGGTTACTGGTGAGGTTCAAATGCTGGCACTGACACGAGGCGCACATCCGAAGATTCCAATATATATTGGATGGCTAAAAACACGACAAAATACAACAATGTGTAGCAAAATCCTAGTTGATCATACAAGATCCAATGGTTAAGACACAACGAAGGGCTGCGATGAAGGTCGGCAGCGCAACTCACTGGAGACGGGGACGAAGATCACGAACTCGACACTCTGGCGACTTTCCAACGATGTTAACCGGCAGATCTAGTGCAACGCGATGAACTTGACAAAAACCTACAGCGGCTTCAACTTCTAACTCTGACAAGCTTCCGTGTGTACATGATGACAAGTTGACGGAAACTGCTCCAACCAAAAGTTGCTCAAGATCGCTATGATGCTCGAACGAGGTCCCAGGTCCCCTTTTATTGCCTTGGCGTCCGTGTAGCGCACAAAAAGATGAACTGTCTCAATGGCGGAGACCTCCATCTCGGCGGTGGACTCCCGGAGAAGACGCACAGCATCCGCACACGTGGCATGATCAGCGGCTGAGATGTATCGTACATGATCCAATCTGAGCCACACATAGATTCGATTCGTTGAGTTTATTATGGCGATGGCACGACATGGGAGATATTGAATGAATATTCTTGATTGATTATGTGAAAATTGTACAACATATATAGAGTACAAAAGGAATGATTGGCCGGCTATTAATTACCAGTAATAATCAAGGATTTTGCTATAATAATCAGCCATATTTAGAGATATGGTGGTAGTAAATCGAGAAAGAATAATTAGCTATAATTACCGGCCATTGTTGGAGATATCTTGGGAGGGGCTAGGAAGAACGGACCAACGCCACCAAGCGCAAATTTATATTAGTTGAATGAATTCCTTGATTGATTCTATGAAAGCTATACGGCATATATAGAGTACAAAAGAAATGTAATCGGGGATTTTGCTATAATAATCACCATATTTAGAGAGATATGATTGGTTGTAAATCGGAAAGAATAATTAGCTATAATTACCGGCCATTATTGGAGATATGTCGGGGCTAGGAAGAACGGACCATTGCCACCAACTACAAATTTATATTAGTTGAATGAATTCCCTTGATTGATTATGTGAAAATCATACGGCATATATAGAGTACAAAAGGAATGATTGGCGGCTATTAATTACCGGCAATAATCGGGATTTTGCTATAATAATCTGCCATATTTAGAGATATGGTGGTATAAATCGTGAAAGAATAATTAGCTATAATTAGGCCATTATTGGAGATATGGCCCTAGGAAGAATGGACCGCCACCAACTCCGCAAATTTATATTAGTAGAGATTATGAAGATTGATAAATTAATGCATGTCTGAATGACCTTTTTTTTTTACACTTTGTTTTTCAGAAAGGAGATAGCTTTGCAATTATATAAGGTACTTGGTGTAGTATCATACACTACAAAACTGATTTAGGGTAAAATGCACTTCATAGCCATCTCGGTTCCGGTTGGGTAAAACTTGGGTTGAGAAAAAAAAATTGTAACTCATCCGCTGAAATTTGGTCCTAAACGCCATGACTAACCACAACCGATCTAATCTAAATCCTCGACCAGCATTAGTTCCCACTAGGGTTCATAAACACAAGCTACCATAGATCAAGATCCAACATATACTGTGAAACATAATAAAAGACTCCATATATTAAATATAAGCTATTGACTAACCTTATGGTCATCTTACATTATTGAGTCACATAGGGCTAACTAAGAACATTAAACTAAATTATTGCAGCGGAATAGCAAACGTAAATGACTCTTCAGTATACCACATGCAACTGATAAGGCTTGCACCTTAAACATTCGTTTCCTTCTGCTACTCCTTCCGGAGCTAGTGTACACTCCTCAACTGATAATGTTGTTTGTTGGCAAGGTTGGACTCGACATCTAAGGTTCTAGGATGGTCGAGGCAAGACTTCCAAATACCCTCTGCCCTTCTAACCCATCCTAGCACATTACCTCTTGCCACTTGCCCCAATCTAAATGATTACTACCTCAGTTGATTAACAAGCACCACGTGCCATCAATAAGTCAACATTATTGCGTGACCTTTCCGTCACTACAACTCAATATCATTATGTAACATCACTTGACACACCAATTCTATAAATACGTTCCATATTACATTAGTCAAGATTAACTTTTGATACCTCAAAAGACATAAGTTACACGTTGCATAGCTTAGCGTACTAAACACGATATAATCAATTCATGTTGATTACTAATATTAACCAATTAGTAATAAACCATCCTAGAGTGATAATTAATCATAGCATACAAATAACAAGGTAAGGTATAATTCAATTGGGTAGATTAATTAAATCCCGAACTATTTGGAAATAGTTGTACATATAAAATATCATGTATAATGTAAAACAACATAGCAATTTAGTAAATTGAGCATGCACAAAGATTGGCCCGACATGGGCTGGGCACTTAGGGCTTCAGCCCAACACTGTAGCAACCTGTTTTCTAGTATTTTCTTATTTAAAATAATTTTAGAAAATAGAATAATTTAGTTAAGGCAATAAAAATATTAAGAAAATTCTAGAAAAATTTCCAAAAATACTTTGAGACATTTGGAACTCAAATAAATATTTTTGATAAAATTTTATTTAGACTTTCACATTATTTAAATACTTTTCACAATAGGCTATATTTAATAATAATAAATAAATTCAAATAAAATCTAGAAAAATCGAACAAATTCAGAAAGTTCATAAAATACATATTAAATCTAAATAATCTAAAAATTTAGGATGTTACACCATATTAAAGTAGGGGTGAAAATGGGTCGGGTAATACTCAACCTGTATCCGTATCCGGGATAAATTTATCCAAAATTGCGGGTACGAGTTCAGGTACTTTTGGTTCGGGTATAGATTCGGGTACTACTCGGATAATTTTTGTTTGGACACGGGATAGAAGATACCCGATGAAAACGGGTCGCATACGGGTACACAATGGTAATTACCACCGGTATCGATAAGAAATCCACTACCCGGCTCAAATTCAAACGATTATAACTTTTTACTCCGAACTCTGATTTAGATGATCTTAGACTCTATGCGAAGCTTATCAAGAGGGCTACAATCTCCAACCATTTTTAGGATTTAAGCAATCATAGATATTTTTAAATATCATAAAAACATAGACTCTAATATAGTCACTCAAACCTAAAATCTGATTTTCGAAATCCTTCACAAAGACTTGATCAAAAGCGTGACTACAAGCTAGCAAGAGTCAATAAGATCCAATATTGAGCCATGTGATGATCAACTCATGATCAACACAATTTTACAAAACACATTTGCATATAAACTGAGAAGCTATGAGATCAATTCTCTAACTATGTAAGGATCAACACATGATCCCGACACTTTACAAATTGAGACCTTCATGCACGCATGATGAACTTTATTTTATTTGTTAATTGTACTCTATATGTTGAACTATATGTTTGAATTGAACTCTATGTGTGCTAAGTCTATGTGTGAATTGCACTCTCTGTATTGGATTACGTGTATTAATTGGACTTTATGTTGAACTATGCATATTTATTGGCCTTATGTGTTGAATTATGTATTAATTAGACTCTATATTAAACTATGTGTGTTTATTGGACTCTATGTGTTATTAAAGTGATGTTAGGCTAGGCCGTCATTTTTAGGCTGCATCTAAAAAAATCGTGAAAAGGATCTCTATCCAATCCTGGCCCTAGAGTCGCCGGTTTTGCTCAGGTTTACTATTTAATTAGTAGTCCTCTAAAAATATTTAATTAGAAATAGTAGCCTATTACGCTGGGACCTGACCCAAAACGCATGTCAACTATATCAACGACAGCAGGGAACAAAAGCACATGTGGGCTCGCTTATTAAAGGCCTAAGTATATTAGGTCCTTTTACATATTTTATATTTTATTTTTAATTTTTTTAATAAAATTATAAATCTAGCCATCTTCTTGATCGCTAAAGCACTAGCAGATAACATATGGCACCTAACGCACTCTCCTACCTTGGTAGGTACTAACCAAGCTCGAGTACATACGTACCGAGCTCAAGCATCGCGGTATCCTTTAGTGCCAAGCTCAGATACTATAGTACCTCGTGTTGTCGAGTTTGTGTACTGTAGTAGCTCGTCTACCGTGGTGGGTATATTGCTAACGACCTGCCGTGGTAAATGAGCACGATAGGTGACGCCTAGGTGCTCCTAAGGTACGAACTAATTGTAAGTATGTCGTGGTGGCTTTGTAAATATGCCAACGATGACTCCAGAGCCCATATGTCCACGCATATTTGAGCTCAATGGGGTTATCTTCAAATCTCCCCTTAGGTACTTCTGTGGTCAAAAAAAGATTAGATTTACAATTTACTTTGAAAGAGAAAAAAATTGTAAAGAACAGAATAGGGCAAAGCTTCCCCCTTCTCTGAGGGACCACGGCTTCCTTTTGTGTACAACTTCACCGAAGTAGGCCAATGGCATTCTTGAAATATGCTAGTAAATGCATGGCCATTCTCTGAAAACGCGTCCTTTAAATATAGCACTCCAGTACTCCACTGATCTCTCCAACCCCACTTAGACATGGTACACACGCACTTGTGAATTGTGACCACCGTCTTCCGATTGTGCTTCATAATTCATCAGAAATCTGACTCGCAGCTCATCATCATGGGAAACTGCCTAGTGATTCAGGACAGGAAGGAGATCAAGATCATGAGAATGGACGGCGAGATCCTCAAGCTGCCGTCCCCCCTGAAGGTCCAGGAGGCCCTCGCCGAGTTCCCGCCGGGCCACGGCATCTCCGACGACGCGCTCCCGGCGCAGCAGCACCTCGACCCGGCGGCCGACATGGCCGCCGGACGGCTCTACCACCTGTTCCCGGTGAAGGCGCCGGCTGTCGCCGATCCGGGCTTCGTCAGGGTGAAGCTGGTCGTCAGCAAGCAGGAGCTGAAGAGGATGCTCAGCAAGGAGGCCTTCTCCTTGGACGACATGGCGTCCCTCATGCGAACAGAAGCAAGCGATAGTGAGCGTGAGCAGCAGTGTTGCAGAGGATGGCAGCCTGCCTTGGAGAGCATACCAGAAGGCAATGATCTCTAGCAGCTGGGATTGTCAGTCCTCCTCGTGCACACAAGATGTTAATTATTGGAGTAAGAAATAGCATTTACTAGAGCATCGATCTACATGTGAATACAGAGATAGATATGGTGCGAATATATAGGAGTTTTGAGATCTAAGGATTCTCTTTATCTTTTCTTGTTGGTCACATGCATGATTGTAAAGAAGAGGTAAAGACGATCCTGGTAATCAAGGAGGCCGTTGTATAGTACTATATAGTACCATACTGTGTCCTCATCACAAGCTAATTTTATCACTTATCAACAAGAACCTCAAGAGAGTATTGGATATTTCCGTGTGTTTTGTTTATCTTTGCTTATCATAATCTTTCAGCTATTTTACGGTCTTGGATATAGGTTTCTCGTTCTTTTTATCCAATAGTCAGATTAGCTAGTATTTATTTATATTTTCTTTGATAGTAGAGTAGTAGAAATTAATCTAATTTCTACTACTCACTATATACTTATAAGTATAATGGACCATAAAATTAATTTCTCAAATGTTTGTGTCAATCTTTCTTTTGTCTTTTAATATACTACTACTATGCTTTATTCTCTGTATAATCTATATTAGTCTTGGACAGAAAAAAGGAGAGTAGACATAATCTTGACATGCAAAACCTTATTTGCATATGAACTAAGCAATGCGTGCAGCACACGGCTTCCGGCTTCGAGACTTTGCTTCTGTGTGCACGATTGTGTTGCACCCGTGTTTTTGTGTGTCTATTATTATAATCTAAATTAAAAAGGGAACTTCAACCCTTGTACTGAAATTTGTTTGATCGAAAATTAAAAATATATAAATGAAAATCATCAAGTAAGTGTTTTATTTTAGAAAAAATCTACAGTGAATAAGAAACGACGACACTGAAAGCGAAGCAGCTTAAAAAACTTGATGCAATTCTAATGTGGTTTCGCTTAGGTGACGTACATGAACAACGTCGAGCTATAAAGTTCAGAGCATGGATGCAGAGATAGAATCAGGGCGAGGTACATCATCAAGGACCTACCTCGTGATCAGAGCTAATCTAGACCCAAGCTTCATGCTGGACTAGCTGTTCTAAGGCCGATTTATGATTTTAATGATTAACTATTTAAAAGGTTTTTTATGAACTTTCCATCTAGATCGGACCAGGGTCTGGCTCCGCCCCTAGCAGGGGCGGATGTGCAGTAGAGGGGTCGAGGTCCGGTGAACCCGACGCTTCCGTGTTAATAGTCTTTTATATTCCCCGCTAAACACTGTTGACAACTCCGTGTGACAACTGACCGATTGTCGATTAGTCATTCGACTATCGTATGTCGATGACCTCGATGACCAATTTTCTAGATCCACCCTACGATCAGCTAAGCTTATTCGTAAAGCAAGTTTACATCCTATAGGCCGTATGTCGGCGATGACCTCGATGACCAATTTTCCTAGATCCGCCCTGACCCTACTTAGATGGGGTACCTGTTCTCCTAAGCTAAGCTTAGCTTTGCGTTGCGTACCACGGGGAGGGACGCACGTTTACATCCTATGAACGTCATCTATTACATCATCGTTCGAAATTGTTGCTAGAAACCCTTGCTCGACAAAGCAAATGATAGCATCATTCATAAACTGATTACCCATACGATTGCGTAGTACCGTCTTCACAATTTTCATTGCCGAGAAGCATCTTTCCACAGATGCCGTTGCGATAGGTAAAACAAGCACTAGCTTAAGAAGTTTATATACCAAGGGGAATGAAAGATGCTTTTTTGTATCTACCATCAACTTAGCCAGCTCAGAAATAGAGTTTAGACTAGCAAATCTTTCATCTGCCCGCACATTATCAATATAAATGTAAAGCTCATGACCAAGATCCTTTAACTGCTCTGGATTAAAATCATATGGATATGACTTAGCTAATCCCATCAAACTCTCATATTTGAAATCGGCAAAAGAATTCTTGGGACTGAAAGATGCCAATTGGGTGAGCAAATTAGAATTTACCTCATTGAACCGGTCATTGAACTCTATAAGCTGCAAGTCAATCACATGGTTCAAACAATCATATCTATAATGCTGATAATTAGTGCGGTTACTTTTTTGTCTTGGTTTATGCCGATCAACATATTGTTCTTCCATATCCAACTTCGGAATGTCACGCTCTTCACAAAAGGAATATGCTTTTTCTAATAGAGATTCCCAGCCATCATCTCTAATTCTGTGAAATTTCGCTTGGTTGACTTTACCTCTAACATAGCCTCTAGAATATCTTGGTCTTTCCTCTGTAGACATAGTGACAAAGCATTTGCATGCCCTAATATGAGCGACATCAAGTGTAAATGGAACACAAAGTCAAAATCCTTTAGATAATTCAAGAGACCACGAGCTTGCCGTTTCTTCCCATCATTCGGACCATCCTTTTCAACATATTCCAACACCTCAATAATAGAAGGAAATAAATTGTTTATGCTTTTAAGGGTTCTGTAATGAGAACCCCATCGAGTGTCCCCCGCTCTTTGAAGAGATTGCTCTTGATTTAATCCCGTTCCAGTACTAAGTCGTCCATTGCTTATAGCCTTTCTTACTATCTCTTGTTGGCTTTCTCGAATCATATCTTTCCTCTTGCAGGAAGCTCCAACCACATTAAGTAGAAGAGATACCATGTCAAAGAAGTCACTAATATCATCATTTTTTTAGCTACTGCCATAATGACTAGCTGAAGTTGGTGAGCAAAGCAATGAACATAATATGCTGAGTTATTCTCTCTTGTGATTAAAGCTCTTAAGCCATTGAACTCACCTCTCATGTTGCTTGCCCCATCATAGCCCTGGCCTCTCACTTGTTTTAAGCTCAATCTATATTTATCAAAGAGATAATCAATGTTACATTTGAGACATGAAGCTGATGTCTCTTTCACATGAACAACACCAATAAGTCTTTCTTTGATTAATCCAAACTTGTCAACATATCACAAAACAACAGCCATTTGTTCCTTATCAGAAATATCAGATGACTCATCAACCATCAAGCAGAAAACATCACCTCCAATTTCTTCAATTATTGATTTAACTATGATCTACATAAAACAAAGTGAACAATATTTTCAAGTTAGATAATTAATATTTGACAATTAACATCATCCATGAAATGAAATAATGAGCATAACATTTATTACCTCAGCAAAACAATTCACTATGTCCTTTTGAATTGTTGGAGCCACCATTTGTCTATTTAGAGGACCATTTCTTAGCACAACCATTTTCACTTTTTCATTTTGCTCTGCCACAAGCTTCACTAACTCTAGAAAATTTCCTCTATTATTAGATTCTTCTGATTCGTTGTGGCCACGAAAAGCTAAACCTTGATGTAGCAAGTAACGAGCAGCATTGATGGAAGTATTCAATCGAATACGATGCTCTTCTCTTGTGATGTTACTTTGCTGTTGAGAGCCACAACAATTGATTGGTCTTGTTTCATCGATTGTTACATCTTTTCACCGCCGTGTTATGAAAACTATTGCATCCACCTACATGATCACGAAGTCTATCCGACTTATTCCATCCACAAAACCATTAGTTACAAAGGCATCGTTCCTCCTTGACCTTCAATGCAATCTCTGAACAAGTAGCAATATAAACAAAATGCTCTATCGCTTTCTCGCTATACTCTAGCCAATCATACTTGTTGAACCATTCAGATTAAATCGACGTAAATGGTTTGCTATACTCTTTGTGGATACATGAAACAGTGTGGCCTAGAAGGGCCTCTAATTAAATACCTTCGTCTTATCTCATCTTGCGCTTTTGAACCAATATATTCGATATTCTCTTCCTATCTCTTTGGATCATATGGAAGTTCATCCAAATTTACCTCTCTTGATGACACTGGCAAAAGAGGAGCTGGATCAGTGACTGCGGTGTTGCCAGTGTGATCAATGTTACGTGTCCCTCTAACTCTTCTTGGAGTGTTGCCAGTGCCAGGAGCATCAACATCACTAGGTGGAGGTGTCTTCCTTTTAAAATAGCGTTCCATTATTTTAAGCTACCTACAAATTAGGGAAAAAACGAAATAAATATCTACCTGCATCTTCTAGCCATCTAGGTCTGTCATGTCGGCATATGCATGCATGGCGAGAAGGCCAGAAGAACACGACGATGTTCTAGAAAATTTGAGTGGACAGCTGATTACCTCATAAACCAGTAGTTGAGTGACGTTCAAGAAGCAAGATCTTTCTCTATGTCTGTGATTACACGTCGTTTCACCAGAATTTGAGCGTGATTGATCGTATGGGTCTAGCCCAAGTCCACTTAGATCAGTGAAAGAGACTTCCGTTCAGTCTCTCCTTCTCTCTTCGCGAGAGATGCAAAATGTTATTCCTTATTTACCGTCAAAAGTTTACCGCATTCTTCGTACACCATTTATTGTGCCACTAACAATATGGGATTTTGAAAACCTTAATTCGGTGGTAAATAAAAATAAACTCCTTTTGTTTTTGTTGACTAGCTACGTACATGAAATATCTGCATATATAAGCTAATGATGAGAATTGAGAAAAGTAGACGGTGTGTACTGTTACCTTTATACGGGCTGAGAAGAACAATTGGAGGGCCAGTTCTTAAATCGGCGGATCAAATCCAACAAAAGGAAGAAGAGTTTATCAATTTTTTAGTTCGGGTGTAAATTTTTTAAAAGAATCTGTCTTCTTTTCGAATGCAATTACAAAAACAGACTTATCTCTAACCACGAAACTCGAAAGCATAAAAAAAACATGTGTCACCTTCCTTGCTCCCACATCGCAGAAGTGCCTAGCACGCCCAGCTCCCAAAGCGCGATATATGGTGTGGAAGTGCGAAAGGTGACACGTGTCACCCTTCAACGCTTCTGAGGTCAAAAATAGGACTATTTTTACAATTATATTCGGAAGAGAATCGATTTGCAAAAAAAAAAAATCATAATCCGATTTGCAATATATATCATAAAACTAGAAAAGCGATGATTTTAAGAAGCACAAGCATACAAAACAGCAGCTGAAGAATGCCAAATGGAAAGGCCCAATTAACTGGTGCACGAGCGGATGTAGGCTCTGAGGCCCAACTAGGGTGGTAAGCCTGAAAGGCCGAAACCGATGGGGCCATCGGCTTCTGTCCCGGTGATGAGCGGTGGTGGGGCAGTTGGGGAAGCCCGGCGGCGGCGGCGGGATGGAGGCGGCCAGGAAGGGGCGGCAGCCGACGGCGTCTGCGACCGGCCACCGGCGGTCCACCACCACCACCGAGAGTGCAAGGCAGTGAGCGCCTCCTAAGTTTCTAACCCCCTACGTTTGATCTAATCCAATGGTCAATCTGCGATTACGGTTATGATTTTGTGATTACGAATTTTGGCCAATTCTGTAGTTCATAAATTAAAACCTACTGTTTAGAACCAACCATAGCAACCGATTTACTTAAGAAATCAGATCAAAATTTTGCCGCGTTGGAATTCGATTTGGAATTTATTAACAGCGTGTCTAGGAAATATTAAGGTTTTCACTGTTGCATCGTCAACCACGGACGGCTAAGAAATAAAATGTAAACATTGAATAATTTGGAACTGTAAATTGTGACTCGTTAATTTGGTGATCATGGCTCATTTACATGCATAACTCTAACACAGTTGGCAATTTGGCTGTTTTAGACCCCTTCAATCATGTATGCCTGTTACATCAAATTGAGTCTAATCAATTAGACTCGGTTCGGAATACAACCACAATGCAACAAAGAAAAAAAAGACTTGGACAGAATCACCTAGAGAGGCAGAGGAGCAGAGTCTGTAGAGAGAGACAAATCGCCTCTCTTGTTATTATGACTTACAGCAACAACTGAGGGCGCATACTGGCTCCGGTTTTGGGTATTATTGCATTCTGAGAACAACAGGGAGATCATCCGGATGGTGAGCAGGGCGTTGGAGGTCGTTGCATTGGATATTTTCGCCAAGAATGGATGGAGAAGCAATAATAGAATTTGCTTTTGATTTTCAGTTCTCTCTGTTTTATTTTTCCAGCTCTATGGCCGTGCTACTTGTATGAACTCGGTTGTGTGCTCTGGCAGCTCTATGGTTGTGCTACTTGTATGAACTCGGTTGTGTGCTCTGGCAGAGACCGGATTTAATATCCTTTATCTAAAAAAAACTAAGAGTGCATGCTTCGTGTCAAAAAAGAGTGCATACTGCATATGAACCAAAAACACAGAATTTCTAGTAGAGTCTATTTTAACCAGTCAGCTAATAAAAAAAGAACAAAATTCAATGCTATGGAATCATGCAATTTGAACTACCTCCTGACACACAGAGATGCAAATTCCATCTCAACCATGAAAGATTAAGGAACCACTGTACCAAGCTACTACGTGAATACAATTCAGTTCATTTGATTATTCTAGTAAGGACTATTACCTGTAGCAAAGCCAAGAAGCATTTCTTGATCATAATCATTAACATCGTCAAAAAATATTCCACCAAGCCCGTGTCGCTCATCACGATGTTGCATTGAAAGGCAAACTATGAGCATATAGGAGCACAAGATCCAAAAACCTTCACGAAGAACCATTAATTGCTTCATTAAGAGTTTGCCTAACAAAATTATCAACCTTCAGAATTACCAATTTACCATGGCCACCACACTGACCCAAGATCAATTGCCCAATACAGTTATTATGCAGCAATATTATCAAGATTCCTTTCCTTTTTGAGGTAAACCAGAGGTGTCTAAACCTAGTCAGTATATATTGATTTAAATCCATGCCATTGCAAAGAGACTGAACAAAGCACTCTGAATTACACCATTGATTCCAATTTTAATTTCTAAAACACCAAATGAGAAACTGAACATACCTTAATATAAGAACATATAAAAATAGTCATCACACCTTTTTCTTGAATCTTGGGTAAAAACTTGGATCAAACGTGTCACATGCTTGTTTCTGAACCTGAAATCAGAGGTCAAAATATGAAAAATGAGCGAGTCATTCAACGCATAGAAGACGCCAGGGGGCAGTCGGCCGTCGGCCAGGCCGGCCCAGGGGTGGCTAGGGGCGAGCCGGCGAGGGGGGTGGGGCCCAGTCGGCGAGTCGCCCGTCATCGGCATGGCGGCTCGGGTTGGAGCCTTGCTATTTCTGTAGATGAGCAGAAAGATAATTCCCAGTACGTCAACTGATATCTCAACTCAAATCAAATTCAACAAAATTTTAAAATGTTGAAGGTACATGCTCTCCAATCATCTATCATACGTAGGGTGCTCTCACACATGCCGTAAGCGAATCACCAATATTTGGAAGTTTCCAACAGCAGGAATGACCTAATCCTCATGAAATTTTAGCATGCGTGCATCTTAGCTAGCTAGTTAAATTTTAGTTCCTACCATGTTTCTTGAAATTGTACTCAGCTACAGAGCTAATCATGGAACTGCTAATCTAATCTGACCAGCAGCACTTAGTTCAACAATTGATAGAAGCTAGCTAAACGAACTACTTCAGATCATGCGTGAGATTTCAACTACTTTTTTTTTCGATGAAGGAAGTACTTTAATTAATTAAACCAAGCACAAGACATCAAGAGGATACAAAGCCTTGGCCACTTCCGCTTCTGTTGAGAACACACACCAAAGAGAAAAACAAAATAAAATAGAAGACAAACACACTCTAGTGAGCCGCAATCCTAAGACTAGACCGCCACCCATGCACTGGAGAAAAGGACTTGGCCGCATGCACCAAGAGTTGCGCCCCACCACAGCCCATGCTCAAATCCTTCCATTGAGAATAGCCCAACTGGAAAGCCGTGGGCACGCCATGTGAATAACTCAGTAAAGGAGATACCAAGGACTTCTTGTTAAAACCACATCATTTCGCGACATCCAAAGTGACCAAAGACAAAGCCGCTGCTTCCAAGCGTAAACAAAGGTTTCAAATCTCTATTGAAGTTACGGATCCAATTCCCAAACAAGTGTTCGACATTTACTGAGTTGTTTAAGCCCGGTTACTAAGTGAAAGACACTCCAAATGCATCGAAGCTAAACGACATTCAAAGAACAAATGTTTGATCGTCTCTTTGCTATGGCAGAAGACACATGACAAATCTCCCCTCCAATTTCTTTTAGCTAAGTTATCTTTTGTAAGCACCACTCCCCGTCGCAAGTACCAAAAGAAAATTTTAACCTTTAACGGAACTTTTAACTTCCATGCACTTCTATACTCATTAGGGGTATTTCGAGCATTAAGGCATCATAATGAGATTTTACCGAGAAGCGCCGCTTGAGGTTAGGTTCCAAAGAAAAGATATCCGATCTTGTAAAGAACAACTCCGTTATCTGAAGTCAAGAATCATTCCAAGCAAAATGACTTTGGGCCGATAAGAGGTCTACGCCAAGAGAGGTTCGGAGGGAAAGAGCCTAGTGCATCAGAAATTGTTATATACTTTGGTCTGACAATATTATATAAAGAAGGATACTGATCTCTCAAAGGTGATCCACCCAACCAAATATCTTCCCAGAAGCGGACTTGTGATCCATCTTTCACAATGAAAGTTCCGAAACGAAGAAAGTCTCGTTTCACCTTCATTAGGCATGACCAAAAGTGAGAGTCTCCATTTTTCCATTCAGCTTGGGCTAAAGGCTTGGAACCCAAATATTTGTTTCAAGAATTTGTTGCCACAAATCCATCCAAGAAAGCAATTTATATAACCATTTGCTAAGAAGGGCGATATTTTTTATATTTAGATCATGAATTCCGAGACCACCTTGTTCTTTTGGTTGACATAAAATGCTCCATTTGGTAAGTCTATATTTTTTCTTATGGTTGTCTCCTTGCCAATAAAATCGAGAGCTAAAATAGTCCAGCTTTTTTAAGAACTTCTTTGGGCAAGGTGAAGAAGGACATCATGAACATCGGAAGACTATCGAGCACCGAGTTAATCAAAACTAGGCGCCTCCGAGAGAGAGATTCTTCCTTTCCAACTCGCCGAGTCTTTTTTCAACCCGTTCTTCGACCTTCTTCCAATCGCAATTTCTTAGCTTCTTAAAATGAATTGGAATGCCAAGATAGTTGATGGGAAAGGTGCCATCCTTGCATCCAAATAAGTCAATGTAGTAATCTTTATGCTCTTGGGCCTTTCCAAAGCGTAAAACCTCACTCTTATGAAAGTTGATCTTAAGACCGATGCCTCGCCGAACGCATGTGATTAGCTTCATGTTACGAGCTTTATCCAGGTCATGATCCAAAAAGTATAGTGTCATCTCGCATATTGAAGAATCGAAGCCCCCATCCACTAGGTGAGGTATGATTCCATCAAATTGCCCATCCAATTTTGCTCATAAGAAGCACTTTTAACATATCGACTATGATATTAAACAAAGAATGGAGATAGAGGATCTCCTTGTCGAAGGCCTTTTTAGTCCGAAAATAGTGTCCGACGTCATCATTAATGTTTATTGTTACACTACCTCGATATGAAGGTTTTAACCCATGAGATCCATTTGGCTAAAAGCCTTTCATACGGAGGGTCCAAAAAGAAAGGGCCATCGAACTTTATCATAAGCTTTCTCGAAATCTAATTTGAGGATTATCCCATTGTGTTTTTTACGATGAAGTTCATGTAAAGTTTCATGAAGGATCACAACCCCTTCCAGAATATTTCTTCTTTTCATAAAAGCCGTTTGTGTCGGGCTGATCACTTTATCTGCCACCAAGTTTAATCTGTTTGTGGCAACTTTGGTGAAGATCTTGTAGCTAACATTCAACAAACAAATCGGTCTATACTGTTGAATGATGTTAGCCTCTTGAACCTTAGGGATTAGAGTAATGACCCCAAAATTGAGGCTAAAAAGAGGGAGATTTCCATTAGATAAGTCATAGAACATCTCAGAATAAAGTCTTCTTTAATGGTTTCCCGTATGCCGATAAAATTCAATGAAAACCATCCGCCCCGGCGCTTTATTATGTTCCATTGAGAAAATTGCTTCTTTAACCTCCATTTCCGCAAAATTCGCAATCGGAGGTTATTCTCACAAATCAAACCCGGGAATATCCAAAGTTGCATGATTCATCTAAGATGAAGGAGTTTTCTTCCTGTTCACCAAATAAATCCTTATAGAACCCAAGGATATAGACTTTGAGGTTAGCATGACCCTCAATCTTATTATCCCCATTTTGAAGAGAGTAGATTTTCTTCTTCCTATGCCTCCCATTGGCAACC
Source organism: Guadua angustifolia (assembly GCA_036346375.1). Classification (NCBI taxonomy): domain Eukaryota; kingdom Viridiplantae; phylum Streptophyta; class Magnoliopsida; order Poales; family Poaceae; genus Guadua; species Guadua angustifolia. The sequence goes on from CM070521.1 coordinate 45,212,160, forward strand.
ATTTGGAAATATCTTGTATTATTATCACCCAAAAGAATATTCTGCACTTTGGCACGTTGGTAATACTTAATCTCTTCTTCTCTAAGAATATTAGACAACGAATCTCGAGATTGAGCCAAATGAATTTGTTCATTCTCACGATCTCTTTCTTCGCAATGATATCCAACCTGTTTATAGTATTTTGGAGGTCAAGTTTCTTTTTCTTGTATTCGCCATTTGTCCGGGCCTCCCATCCCTAAGGAATCTACTGAAGTGCACTTAGTTTATTATTCCATCTTTGGACGGAGTTCTTCCCTTTTTTCAACTACTATACCAACTTTTAAGCATGCATCCAAACTTGCTATTTGAAGATTATTATGGGATGGGAATATCTATGTTTTTTTTTCTTGCTAGTAGTGAGGTTCATGCATCTCCTAATCCAATCATATAATTGTCTTCTGTAATGCCTTGGGCATATTTGTTTTGCCAATCATTGACAGGAAAATAGTAGGTGGGGGCTAAAAAGGGCTTAATAGGCACAGCATAAACTAGTCGAGTAGTTTCGTCTTCCAAGTGTAAAAATGAAAGGGACGTCTGTTCTGATTCCAGCTCGTCTTCACCCTTAAAAAAGGCTGTATGCTTTGTTGGTGGTGAAATGGTGATAACTGACAAGGGATCATTGTAGGATAGCACCTACAGACCAAATTTATATGGTTCTTTGTGAGCATCTGATGTGGAATCACACAATAATGGACTTTTCTTTCTGTTTAATAAATATGCTAATTAAGCCTTGTTTTTCATCAGTGTATATAGTGTCGAGTAAAATACAGCAGTCGAAGCATAATTCTAGATTCACTACTATAAAGTGAAGGGGCAACTTTGGGGAACAATGAGAAGTTTTGGATTTGCTGTATACGTGGCAGTGGGCAGTGATGCCAGCTTTTAGTTGCTGTCCAACTAATACCAGCCAAGATAAAATTGGAGGAGGGGTTCAAAGGACTAAACTAGCTATTTTTTTAATCAAAATAGAAAAAGATTTAATTAAATTGAGATAAACATAGTTTTGTGCAATTTAAATTCATACATAAATAGAAGAGAAACAAAGCCAAAAGAAAAAAAAAGAAATGCAATGAAAATACTTTGTGCGGGATTATCGGCGCCGACGGAGAGTGGGCTCGAGCCCAACGAAACCCCAGTTAACTACACTTTGGCCCTGTTTGTTTAGACTTATATTTTTTGGCTTATAGTTTAAAGCTAGTTTTTTTTTGTTTAAACAGCTTAAAAGCTAATGGCATTTGTACGTGATAGAGGTGGATAATTTTATCTAACTTTAGTATTATTAGTTTAAAACTAACTATCAATAAGCCAAAAAAAGTTTCTCTCCAATGACTTTTGGTTTTTAGTTATATGGAGACTTATAGTTTTTGAAAAGCCTAGATAAAAAGCTACTCGTTTGTTTAGGCTTTAACTTTTTAGATTTTAAGCCAGTGAAAAAGTCCAAACAAACAGAACCTTTGTTAATACATATGCAGGAGATATTTAAACATATACAAAGGAGAGGCTCAATCCAAGTATCCAACAGGTACATCAAGCACAAGTCAGTATTCAGCTTTGCAGCTCACATTGCGGTTAGTTGACAAGGACAAGCATTCTTGGAATGGAGTAATTAGATTAAATGTATGCCTTCTGATTGATTAGACTTAACAATGTACTCCCAAAATTTAAAAAGTTAGCTCTGCATTGCGAAAACAGATATGATTGGCAAGGTGTGGGTTTAGGTATGGTTTGACAAGGCATCGATGTTGACTTATTAACAGGGGACGCTGCCAAGCAAATTATATTCAGGAAACTAAAGACTAAACTAGTGTTTGCTGTCCAGTTGGTTTCTTGCTTAGTATACTTACTACATTATTGTACATTGGATATTGGAGAATACATTAAATGGTACTTAATTATCAATATAAGATCTCATTCAAGGTAGATTCGATTGTTGTAGTTTTACCTTAATTAAGGCGAGGCTTTTACTTAGTTCCGTTATTTTATCTTCGAATTTCTAATCTATTTAAATTAGCAATACATTATGTATAGTTTCTTTTTAAGAAGCTTGCATGCCTAAAGTTAGATAAGATAGTACGCACATAATAGGGCTGGGAGTTTTGTGTAGCATAGGTAGGATAAAGTGTTTTGCTTCTATGCATCTCCCTCCGAAACATGTTGTATAAATTTTAAAGTAAGCGGATAGGTAAGTAATTACCATCTATTTCATTCATGCTTTAATATTTGTGCAATTTTCAAAAAGTGATGCATAGACAAGGTTTCAAATTTTATTTTCGGATCACATCTCGAAGGCGGCCGAAATCCAGAATTTCGGCCAAAATTTGGACGAAATTCAAAAAGCAAATTTGAAACTCGATAAAGTTGAAACCGAGAAAACCGATATTTCGATCGAAATCACCGAAATTTTAATGATTTCGTCCCCTTGTGAAATGGTCTCTCAAAGCTACAAAAAATTAGAAAAAAATATGAAAAAAATCATACAAGCATTTATCTACCTTTCCTATCTGTTTGAATGCAAAATACTAAGTATTTGCATATAAAATTTCCAAGTTAGAGTTTAGGATTTAGGCCGAAATCCAAGTTAGAGTTTAATTAGCTAGTGTTAGGGTTACATAGTTTGTATATGCATTTTTTATAAACTTTTCACATGTATTTCTCATAAAAGGCATTACAATTCTTCACAAAAAATTGTTGTGAAATCCAATCCTTTCAGAATCGTTGTATGTATGTATGTATGTATGTTCGACGATTGGTTGCCGGTGGAGCAATTCATTCCAAGGTAAACAAAGAGGTATTTCCTTTTCACGTTCAGTCCTTCTCTCCTTCCATCCCAGTAGGCCTATGTCTATGTTTTTATAATAAACTTACTCCATATGTAGAAATTAACTAATAACATGGTAAGCTGTCTTAAATCGAAGATCCATTGAATCAGATCATAGACATGGTCAAAGTCTAAATGGGAGAGATGGTCTTGAAGACTTGAACTACCGAGTAGAAAAAACAGTTGCTCCAAGAACAATGATTTTATTTTCAAGGAAAAAGTCTATATAATAGTCTAAACTTTGCTCAAAAGTTCATACCTTGAACTATAACTTTAGAAATTAATTTGACCTCCTAAGCTATGCAAGCCGGTTCAAATAGCACCTTGTGAAATTGTAATTTTTTTTTGTACTGCTCATAACAACTGAAAAGTACTTCAACCCATATGCATCCATCTACAGGTCTACCTTGCAGCCTTCGAAGACAAGAAGGTGAACATGAAATAAAGAAATTAGACTCGCTGGGCCAATCAAAGAAAGCAGTCAGTTCCAATGTGATAAGAGTGCAGTCAGGGATTCCTGTGGCTTCATGACAAAAGCCTTCAAGTGAAGACAAGACCCTATACCTTCTCTCTCCCTCAGACCAAAGGCTAGGGAAGAACAGCACCAGCCTAGAAAGTACAAGATCTTCCTCTGAACTGTGGGATTAGTACGCCCCAGAAGGCAGCAGCTATTACAGTGTCAGATATATCAAGAAGCTCAAGGGTGAGCAACAGCAGCTGAGCAGAGAAACGGCCAAGCTCAAGCTTGCTTGGCCTCCTACACTGGTTTCCCTCTCCGCAGTACTGTTCTGATACCTACTCCGTTCTCATTTGTCCTCTTGCTTGTGGTAGAAGCCAAGATCTTGGTATGTTCTTTGACCCCATCTCCTTCACATGTGTTTGCTGAGATAGATGTATGCAGTGGTGATCATGTGATGCTGTTTATGCTCTAAGTGCAGAAGCAAGGTTGCTAGTTCTCTAGAAGAGGTAGAAGAATTTGAGCTTCTGGTTCGTGGAGATCCGGGATCATCTTGTGGCTGTGCCTCATAGGATGGGAGAGACTAGTAGTAGTTCAGGACATTCAAGGCAGTATCCTCATGTTTTTGGCTATGACTTCCATGGCACCATGGCCAACTCCATGCCCTCTGCAAACATCTTGTGAGAGCTCTTAATTTCTCTCTCTCTGTGTTTTATTATTTCGTTTTTTCCATCTCTTTTATTTCCCCCTTTTGGTGCTAACAATTCATGCAAGGGCAGCAAGAAACAAGAGCTGCACCATGAACTTCCTTTCAAGTTTAGCCAAACTTGCCCAATTCTCATTTCAATCTCCATTCCTTTAACTTATTTTGTGATATTGGTGGCCTTTTTGTTTCCATACTGTTCTTTATGCTCCCTGCATATGTTCCTACATGCACAAGAATCTTCATGTAGATCATTTTGCCTAACACAATGTTGTTGCCCTGAATATAATGGGTATTAATCGCCTTTTTGCATGCCTAGCAGCGAGCAAGGAGGAGCTACCTATGTTGGAGAACTAGAGGAGGCTCTCATGCATCAGGTTGCCACTCTCAGGTTGTTAACTGCAAACACCTCTACTGCTCATCATGGAGAAACCACGCGTACGCACATCTCTCTCTCTCTCTCTCTCTCTCTCTCTCCCCCGATGTGTGTGTGTGACCAAGACCCAAAAACACACAACTTTGTGAGGCACTTTACCAAGAGGTTAGGGCATTGCAGTCAAAAGTAACCATGCAAGGGCAGCAGAAGTGGCAGTCGTGCTGCTGCTTGTGTGTGGTGTGACTGCTTGACTCCTCTTTTTCTCCCTCCCTCTGGAGTGTAACAAGCCTCCACAGTAGTAGTTCAAGTACCACCCTAGGTACCAACTCTCTGCAAGCACAGCTCAAAGGGAATAAATTCCACTCACTTTCACTGCCACAATGGCCCCACTTCCCTCCCTTGTGATCCCAGTGCTGCCTTTAACCTTTCACCCTGATATTGCGGATACATTTCTTGATCTCCTCCTCCCCTATGACCTTCTTGCAGCCTTCCCCACTACTGCTACTGCTGCAGCTAGGCCTCCTCCTACACTGGACATCTTCCCATCTTGGCCCATGAGGTCTCTTCACACCCCCAAGGTATGGACTAGCTACATGTCTACAGGTATATATTTGTATTTGTATATCAATAGCCAGTAGCAAGAGTTAGAAAAGTTATGCATGCATAAAGTTACACAGGCTTACAGATGTTTACTGAGCTCTTGCTTTGGCATGTAGGAGGGTTCAAATGTGACAGCAGACAGCACAGACTCGGAAAGCAGCAGCAAGAACAATAGCAACCACAAGGACTCATCGGATCAGCAGGGAGCAATAGTAAAAATGGCAAGCCAGTTTGATCAAATTTCGCAGCAGCAGCAGCAGCAGCAACAGCAACAACACAAGGTATACATTAGTGTGATCACATCAACTGCTTCCACATGCTGCAGTTTCTTGATGCAGTGGTGTACTTGTCTCTTGGATGTGTCTGTGCTCTTTGCTTCTCCATCATCTCTCCTGGTCATTCTTTTTTGCAAAGAAATCTCCTGGTTATCCTTATCGTGCAAATGCAATGCATTGTTCCCTAGTGTGGCGTCATGTCAGTAGCTAGACCACAACTTCCAAGATGCTCATGTAGCTTAATGCTCCTATAGGTAGAAGAACTCACTGTTCAGGGGGCATTCAAAATCTTGCTGCTCCCAAGATCACCAATCCCAACACGTTAGGTGAATCATTTGGCCCTGTAGAAAGTTCCGACTTGTTTACCCTGCGGCTTCTTCCACGAGACCAGTGTTTGCTATAGTATCAGATGAAGAATATGATCATTCATCCTTGGATTTTTTCATTTGATTGAGCTTAATTAATTACTTGTAGGAGGATGGACAACATCTTCCACAAGAACCAGTCATTCTAGTTTAATACAAGAGATATGGATAAGCCTAGTAGAGGATATGTTTAATTAGTGCCGCCATTGGTGCTGCAATAGGCGACAAGTGGGCATTCTTACGATTTTTGTCTCTAGCTTGCAAAAGTTGTGTCCTAATAGAAATGCTCCAGCCAATACTTAAATAATGGCACCTTGGTCAGTGGTCTGTAGGTACTTTCTGGTCAATTGATGATCTGTCAAGACCATATTGGGTAAATAATTACCCAGTAATTTTACCAACTAATTAATGCACTCTTAACTGAAAGAGAACTTTGCAAATTAGGGCGCGACAGCAACATAATCAAAAAGCAAAACCAAGTTTTGTCTGTCGTTAGAGTGGGTGGCTTCCACCAAATGTACACATGACTGTTTTTTTATTTGTGCTTGATGTAACGTGCATGTAGAGATCATACTATATTGTTTACACCATAGACACGTATGCATATCACTGTTCTTCCAGTTGTCTCCTAGTTTCTACTAGTACAGAGGTGTAGTGATGATTTGCATCTTGTGACATGTTCATGCTCACTTGGCATGCAGAAGATATCAACAAGTTCCACTCAGAGCGACAGGACTGGCAAGACACTTGATCCAAAGGTGTCTAGCTATCTCAGCTCGTTCTATCGATTGATGCTTAGATTGTGCTGGCGTTTGCAATCGTGCATGCATGGCAAATATATGCACAGGGCCCTGCAATGCAAGCTAGCCAAGCTTATGTGCATGCAGCATTTGACAGTTCGAGGCAATGAGTTCTTCTCTCTTGGTGTCACCAGATGATCAGACGGTTAGCTCAGAACCGAGAGGCTGCGCGTAAAAGCCGACTGCGAAAGAAGGTGAATGTTCTTAGCATTACCTACTCGAAAACTGAACCAAAACTGAAGTAGCTAGTGTTGAGCAGTGAATTTCCAAAGTTATTGACAGCTTTGTCTCTATATATGTCTGTGGATCATAGGCTTATATTCAGCAGCTTGAGAGCGGCAAGCTGAAGCTTGCTCAGCTGGAGCAGGATCTCCAGCGAGCTCGTTCCCAGGTACCTTTTACACGTACCCTTTTATGTGTACTAACCGATCATGTACATCTATCTATACTATCTGACACAGTGCAATCTGAATATCTGTGTGTGTGTGTGTGTGTTTTGTGTAGGGCCTCTTGCTTGGAGGAGCTCCAGGTGGAAACAGTACCAGCTCAGGTCGTAAATCTTGATCATCATTATCGTTGACGTTCTCATCATCATCAGTTATTGCCTCCGATAATATCATCCATTTGCTATAATATATTACTGATCCAAATGTATACATACATGTTTGACATCTGCGTACTTGTAGCTGTTAATTCACTGATACCGAGCTGCCTGACACGCTGACATCCATTTCCAGGCGCTGCTATGTTCAACGTCGAGTACGCCCGGTGGCTGGACGACCACAACCGGCACATGACCGAGCTCCAGGGCGGCCTGCACACGCACTTGCCGGACGGTGACCTCAGTGCCATTGTCGACAACACCTTGACACACTACGACGAGCTGTTCCGCCTCAGAGTTGTGGCGGCGAAGTCCGACGTGTTCCATCTCATCACCGGGATGTGGGCAACCCCCGCCGAACGGTGCTTCCTCTGGATGGGTGGATTCAGGCCCTCTGATCTGCTCAAGGTATGGAGTCTTGTCTGAATGAAACACCCAATACTGAACTGCAGTACACATGATTTATGACATCCTCCAAACTTGCTATTTGCTAAATTGAGTCAAAGGAAAAATTTGTCAGAAAATGCATCTGACATCAATAGTGTGAAGCTCAATTCACAGTTTAACATGCAAATATATCACAGTTCAATTCAGTAGAGGAAAATGAAATCAAGCTAAAGCTGAGTTCATCCTCTAAGTAACTACATGGTTTTGTAATTTCATTACATACTTTTCATGTTGCTGCAGACACTGATACCCCAGCTAGATCCCCTGACTGAACAGCAAGTGGTTGGCATCTGCAGCCTCCGACAGTCATCACAGCAAGCAGAGGAAGCTCTCTCCCAGGGCTTGGAGCAGCTGCATCATTCAGTAGCTGACACAGTGGCCAGCGGGTCTCTGATCGAGGAAGACAACATTGGGAGCTTCATGGGTCATATGGCCCTTGCCCTCGGCGAGCTGTCCAACCTTGAAGGTTTTGTCAGACAGGTAAAGTTTTCCAATTTTTCACAACTCTCCAATATTCACCATTTTGCCAGTGTATAGATAGGGGCTGCCACACTATCTCCCAAATTGACTCCAACTTTGTAGATGGGCAATTATGCCACTTGATAAAACCTGTAGGTGTAAAAATTTGTAGCAACGGTGCTGCATTCTGGGGGGATTTTATTTCTCTGGCCACACCTGTATCATATTAAACCTCATCAGTTCTACCACTAACTGTGCCAAACATAAGCAATTTGTCCATTTCAGAGAACAAAACAAGTTAACTACTCCAGAATTTGCAAACTCTTTCTAATATCTTATGCCATCAACATGTAGAGTTGTTGCTGTCTCTGTATTGTACGAAGAAATAACTTGTGACCTAAACATGTAACATTATCCTTCTTTTGGAATGCATATGTTTAACCATAACATGGAGTAATCATAACAAATTTATTACTAGCATCTGCTATAATTTTTGCTGCCAAGAATAAGGATACTGCAAAATGTACTCAAACTATTGGTGTGACATGTAATTTCCAGGCTGATAACTTGAGGCAGCAGACTCTTCACCAGATTCTCAGGATTCTGACGGTTAGGCAGGCAGCTCGATGTTTCTTGGCCATTGGCGAGTACCATAACCGCCTCCGTGCCCTAAGCTCCCTCTGGGCCTCTCGTCCTCGAGAGTAAGTACCATGCAATTCCTAACCCGGTGTCCTACTCCTACATGTAATTGAACCCCTTTTTTTTTGGGGGGCTGTAGTTGTTGAAGGTAGTATTTGCCTTTGACTGTGAGTGGAAAATTTTAAGTACATATGATTGAGCCATGGCTTAATAGAAGCATATAATTTAATATAACGAGATGTGCCCTACTAAATCAGCATGGAATGGACCACCCTCCTACCAGGTACCAGCAATCAAAACTCAAAAGTCAGCAGGCTTATTGAGCACACCATGGCATGCACATTATTTTCTCATTTCTTCTTGAAGATTAAGAGGTTCCTAAAGAGGCCACCCTTGATTATATTATGCATATGCTTGTACTCATTTACACTTAATATAATCAGAGGTGGTCCCTCTAGGGACCTCTAACCTAAAAAATTGATAAAACAAAGTGCATGCTTACACATGGTTTCTGATGCATTTATCTAGATGTTTGGAAAGTTGTATATGGGCCTACAGGAATAATAGGATCAGCAGCTGTAGTACTAATTTTCTGGATGCATCCCTAAGCTATTTATTGCTGGTGCTTGTATTGCCTGCAGGATACTAGTGGCAGATGAAGGCAATTGTGGAGAGCTAAGCATTGCAGCTCAACAATCTGAAAACCACTTTTCAACCTACTGATTCATATGTATTTTGGAACTAACCTTTAAAGTAGGAGCAAAAGTAGAACAACTGGGAATAAGTTTTGGATGCAATCAGAAGATATGTGAGAAACACAGCCGAGAGCTGAGACAAAGGAAGCTCCAGAACTGGGAGAGTCTCCCAGAATGCATAGAGCTTTCATGAGTTCCTGGGAGGTCAAATCATTTAATGTATTATGGAGTAAGAACAAAAAAAAAGACAGCTAGAATTTATTGTTGAAATAGTACTTATGTGTTCTCGTGGTTACTTGGCCTACATTTTTATAATAGCACTTTCTACACGATAAAAGGGTTAATTCTACAATATTATAGGTGATGACAGTATAGAACAGAACCTACCGGCATACATCACTACCAGAATATCTTGGATCAACCGGGTGAACTATCTAATAGTATCTGAAAAAAATTAAACTACCTAGAAATGAAGGGAATGTTATATACAATAGATGAAAGCACGTGATATTCAGTTACAATTTTATTATCTCTGAATATGTGTGTATGAATATATACCAAATGTCAAACCTGGCACCTCATTCAAAGTCTGATGTTGCAACGCACTGCTGTTGAGTCTGAATTACATTTAGTTATTATGATGTAATCTGTGCCAACCGGTATTTTACCAACCTACTAGGCTACATACAAGTAATTTGGTAAGGCAAATGTCCGTTTGCAGTAGAAAAGCAAGTTGTAGGAAGAAAGAATGACCTTTAAAATCCTACTATAATTTCCCAATGCAGTTTCAATGGAAAAAACACCTGATCTTGATCTGAACAGTTGTGAATTTTGGAATATTAGTCTTAGACCCCAACTTTTGGAAAGGACACTTGCATTATAAATAGTGTACAGTGCACAACACTTGGTATGCTGTGAAAAGAGATGCTTACAGGAGCACTACATATGCAGCTAACGAGCATATAAAAGAGTTCACAAAGCAAGGATCCCATTTCACAAATGATTGCTATATGCATTGGATCATTCAAATTAGGAATGTTATGGTATTCCTAAATAACATGAATTTATGGTGTGCTTCAAATAGGCTTTAGAATCACAAAACAATTACATCATGTAAGAAAGAAACTGGCTTACAACTAATTTTCTTTTTTCTGATAAACTCGATGTTTGGACCAATCTTCCAAGGTTTTCCGATGAAGGGCATTCATTTTTATCTTTCTTCTTTCCCTGATGATGTTTTCAGCATCTTCCCAGTTTTCAGCAATGCCCAGTGCTACTAGAATTGCACACATGACACAAGCACTTCTTCCATGACCTGATGCGTAAACCATGCACAAAACATAAAACCGTTCATATAATGTTAAAATAGTTATCAAATACAATTATGCACATAACTAGAGTATCAAATTACAGTCACTATATTAATTATTCACACAAAGTTGAATGTATAATAAGAGATAGTTTGTTACCAACCAAATGCACAGTGGACATAAATTGGTTTTCCCTCAGCTCTCTTTCCGCATGCCCATTGAACCGCAAATTCAATTTGGTATGGTGCTGGAGCTCTTGTATCCCATGTAGCAACACAAAGATACTCATCTTTTGGAACAAAGGCACTTCTTGGCAGCTCACACGTGCAATCAATAACAGATGGGCCTCCAGGGGGCAAATGCTTCAACATAAACGGCCATCCTCCCAGATATAGACCATCGGCAATCTTGTCATACACAGCCTCCTTCCTCAAAAATCTCTTCACCATTATGTATACCCGAGCAAGCATCAAGAAAGGACCAAAGAGTATATTTGACCAGAGAGGAAATCTCCCCTCCGAGTTCTTCCCCAAGATCGAAGGTATGTTGATAGCATTATGGGATGCAACAGTGACAATGTAGGCAACAAAACTGGTGGCTAGAAAAGGAATCATAACAATCCTCATGCCGAGCTCCCACAAAGTGAAAGATGTGACAAGAAGAGCTGTTGCAGCTGTGCCAGTCACCTTGGATATCCCCATTATTGTCTGCTATGACCAAAACGTCTTCGGTGTTACCAAGGCCAAATCTGCATCGAGATTGTCATCAGCAAATATGTTGATAGAGCAGTAAAGAAAAACTTCTTCCATGTACGACGTTCGTGGTATACGTAATTTGGTGAATGCATTCTTGAATATAGTAAATGTTGCCATGCCACTAAGTCAATTTGCATGAAAAAGGAAAACATATTGCATGCACATTTTTGGTTGCTACAAGCCTAACAATATGCAAAAAGAAAAAAGGTTTCTTGTGGCCCTAAGCTCGAAACAATGAACAATACGATAACAATGCCTAACAATTAGCCGCAAGCGTCACTTCTAGGCTGCATATTGGCACCGTACAATCACTAACACAACAATAAGGAGGGAAAATCCCGTAAGCTTGATCCACCCAACATTATTAAGTCGTGCACAGGGGCGGACCCAACAATATGGCAGGTTGGGCTACTGCCCCACCTACAATTTACAAGGCTTCTTATACCTAAATGTGTATATACTGCATAGCCCAACAAATTTAGCCTATAGATAAGGCATAGCCCAACAATTTGATACCTAGGTATGTATATAGTTCAAGCTTGCCTCACCTATAATTTCTTCCTAGGTCCGTCACTGGTCACTGGTCGTGCAAGATCGGTCCAGTTGACCAATGCAGACAAGCGCGAACTGTCCTCAAAAGAAAGCACAACAAGAAACAAGTGAAATATTCAGCTTAGTACTAACCGTAGCACCATTCCCTACTTAAAAATCTATAAACAGATGCGGCGTTCACAAACACGGTCCTAAATGTCATTTGTGTTAGCTTCAGAGCATGTGCGATTCATGTATATCCCACCATTCTAGGGGTCCAATCCAATCGAGAACCAGGAGACCAGATCCTAGCTATATCAAACCATTCGGCTAAGGTCGATTAAATCCAAACAGAATGGACCAAGAAGCAACGAGAAAGTTAGCCAAGAACCACGTCGATTCCGAAGTAATTACCACGGGAAAGGAGACGACAGGTTTGGCGGCGCGAGGGGATAGAGGGAGGGAGCAGCGCGTCGGGATCACCTTGGGAGAATTGGAGGGGAGGAGCGCGGCTGGGATTGGATGCTTGGAGCGAAGAGGAAGAGAGAGCCGGAAGGGGTGAGAAGAGGACACGACCATGGATCGGATGGATCATCTCCCGGGGGACATGCTATTCTCGAGGTTTTCTATTTTTTCCCCTTTTGCTCGGAGGAGATGCGAATTGCGATGCGCTCCGTACCAAAGAGCCTGGTTGGGCTTGGGCCCAGGTTCAAAAAACGTTTTCGAAAAAATAGTTTGAAGTTCGAAAATAGTAAAAATCGAGTCAAAAATCGCTTGAAAATTATTAAAAACCAAAGGGTTAAAAAATAAAAAATTTGTAAAAAAAATCAAAAATCGAAAACCGATCGTTCGGGTTTCAACAACCAATTGAATATTCCTTAGAGCCGATTTTTAAGTGATTTTCGCTCGATTTCATCGAAAACCGAGCGGTTTTCACCGATTTTCGACCGGTTTATGTCGTATAAATTTTTTAATTTTTTTAATTTTTTTTGAATTAAATCAATTTATCGACCGGTTTTGAATCTCGAATCGATTCGATAAGGTCGAAAACCGTAGTTTTCGTTAGTTTTTCAAAACATGGTGTGGATCACTTTCTATTTCTTAATATTATAAAGAGAGCTTCTAGATTTTTCTTTTTCCTTTTATTAATGTGGGCAGTCATGTGTATAAATACATATGGTAAACATGTAAAACGGGGAATGCTAGCGGGGAGAATCCATTTGAATTATGCTTCCGTTGCATGAAACGCCAGCTAAGACATGTGCTGCATTGCAATATTCCCTCGGACAGAAATCAATTTTGAAGTCATCCATGAGCAGAGGTGGGAGTTGGGCCGAGCACACTACGTGCTCAGCACCACACCATGCCATGCCAATCCGACTCATCTCCGGCAAGGCCTAAGCACAGCCCAAGGCATGTCGTGCCATTATCGTGCCGTGTCGATCCAGACTTTTTCTTGTTGGATGTGTGGAGTCATAGACGTCACCACCGTCGGTTCGTCACCATGGATGGCAGCAAGAACAATGAGCAAGCGTCGACTGTCAGGGAGGATCCGTACACACAATTATTTGGGAAAAAACTAAATTATATTTATTCATTGGGAAAAAGGGCCATTAGATCTGACATCGAAGCAATGAGGATTGTTGAGATCTAGCACTATGGCTATCTTTTTTCTCTCCGATCATCGACGTCTTCTTCCTTAGGATGGTCAGCGAAGCTATTGGTTAGATGCTGCAAGGCCGTATCTGACGGCGGCGTGACCAAAGGCCATTGGATTTAGCATCGAGACGATGGGGATGGTGAGGAGGGGATTGGGGATAGCATGGGATGGCAAGGGGAGGTGGTAATGCGAGCAAGAAGCAAGGGTAGAGGAGCGCGAGAGAAGACGATGGAAGTATAGGGAGATAGCGATTGCGCCGTATGAGAGAAGGCGAAGGGGAGAGATAGAATTCAATGATGGGTTGGACCACTGGATAAGATAGTTGATGATGGGTTGTGATAGGGGGCTGCCCAATCTTCACGACGTAGGATCAAGATAACTTGCGCACTCTCTTAATGAATACTGGCTAATCCTCCGTTGCCAAATGGTATAGGCTTGCAACTATTTGATTCGCTAAGGTCACATGTGTGCTGAACTTTATGGACACCGAACGAAGTATATCGATCTCTGAATCCCCAGTGAAAAGGTAGAATGGTCTTTATAAGAAGTTATCCAATTCTCCCTCAATGCACATGTAGTGAGGAAGAACAAGCAAACAACCCTTAGTAGATACAAAATAGCTATATTATTAATTTAATGTCTTAGTTTTATAGTAAAATAGATGTGAATATATAAAGTAGAGCGAGGGAGCTGTATGGCCAGGTGGTCAAACCGAATTCTTGTATACAATCAAGGGCAGTGCTCGGTTTAAACTTCTCTCAAAAATCGAACGATGTTTTCTTCTTAGGGCAGGTATAATAAGACGATTACAGTTTACTATTACTATATATACATCAGCTTTATTCTATGCATAAAAGTGAGAAAAAAGAAGAGAAGAGAATTGGTACTTATACAGCAACCAACATCGTACAAGAAACAACGTGGTATCGCTAGTCAAAAACCTATATTGAATGAGAAATAGTTATTGTATAAGATTTAATGTTATTGTCAAAAATATTTTTCTAGAGACAACCTTTATAGATAGTTGTTGTATAAGCTGGATGTATTGCTTACTCTATATGATATGAATCAGAGATGGAGTAAGTAGTGGGCTTTATTATTGTACCTGCTTTTACACTGCAGCAGTACTGTAGACATTTTAGTGCACTGTAGCGCATCCTTCATCGTGACTGTAGCCATATCCTGTAGCGCACGCCCGCAGCCATACTTAATGTGTCTCAATAATTCCTTCCTGTTAAATAATATATTTAATACAAAAGCGTTCAGTATATATGTATCCATGTCAGGCTAGACTGTAGATACATAGGATGTTTTTATGAAAGGGTCACTTTTGTGCCGAGCCAGCCAAGTACAGCTCAGTTGGTCATGCTGTGCTATACCGCTTATCGTGTTAAGTTTTTAGGTTCAGCACGGTCTATCATTCGTGTCGTGCTGACTTGGTCTAAAGTATCCAAATCATTCCGTGCCGAGGGCCAGTGAAAAAAAAAACAGAGTCTGTGGCCCAGATCTATCCACGAGTAGGTGTGGAGGTGCCCCTAATTGTTGGTAGAGAATCAAAGCAATAGCTGTGGAGGTGCTAATCAAAGTAAATACCTGTCCAGGTCAGGATGCAACCCCTCACCGGTTTCTTTAAACCAATGTGACCCGCGATCATTCTGGCCAATCCTCTATAAGAAACGCATCTTCTTGCCTTGACCCGTCACATTACGCAAGTCCTAAAAAGGCTTTCCACAAGCTAGTACGAAGCATGGCGGCGACGACGGTGCTTGATGAGTCCACCTTGACCACGGCAACCATAGCGGAACTCATCCCCTCGCTCCCCCTCGAGACGCGGTGGCCGCCGTTCCCCCAACGCCAGTACCGCGGGTTCTGGCTGCCCGAGGCAATCCTGCGTGTGGGCCTCCCCGCGGTGCACTCTCGCTTCGAGCCGCGGCCCACCGACATCCTCCTCGCGAGCTCCGTCAAGTGCGGCACCACCTGGCTCAAAGCGCTCGCCTTCGCCACCGTGCATCGCACCACGCACTCGCCGTTCGACGGTGAACACCCGCTCCTCCGCCGCAACCCCCACGAGTGCGTCCAGTTCCTCGAGCATGCATATGCATTCGCCGACGGCGGCAGCACCGCACATGCAGACATACATAACCTGCAGCCCCCGCGTGTGCTCGCTACGCACCTACCCTTCTCCCTACTCCCCGAGCGCATCATCACCGGGTGCCGCATCGTGTACGTCTGTCGGGAGCCCAAAGACGCGTTCGTCTCCTGGTGGTGGTTCAACACCGTGAAGATGGCAGCGGCGGACGGTGCTCAGCTGCCATTCCCGTTCGAGGAGGCGTTCGAGCTCTTTTGCCAGGGCCGCTCCGACGTGGGTCCCCAATGGGCACACGTCCTCGAGTACTGGAAGGAGAGCATCGCAAGGCCATCGGAGGTGCTCTTCCTCAAGTACGAGGAGATGCTACGGGATCCGGCGGGTGATCTGAAGAGGCTGGCCGAGTTCTTGGGTTGCCCGTTCTCCGAGGCGGAGCAGGAGGCAGGGGTGGTGGACGCCATCTTGGAGCTGTGCAGCCTTGACAGGCAGAAGAACCTGGAAGTGAACAAGAATGGAACCGACGGCAAAGGGGTTTTGAAGAACAAATGGTTCTTCAGGAAGGGGATCGCCGGCGACTGGAGAAACCACATGGCACCGGAGTTGGCGGCGAAGCTGGATAAGATCGTCGAGGAGGCGCTGCAAGGGTCTGGATTTACCTACGCCAGCTCCAAGTGATCATCCACTCGACAGCATGGAATAAATTTGATATGTATGCACGGAGACCGTTTGGTGGCGAGCTGCTGTTAGTTTAATCTTGCAGGTCTCTAGTATTCAGACTTAGTTTAATCTTGCAGGTCTCTAATATTCAGATAAGAAAAACCCAGAAAAGACGTGAGTTGGTTTGCACGTCACAAAAAGCTTCGATTGTTTTTCTTCTTCCGTTGTAATTGCTTAGCTCTGTTCTCAGAACTTTGCTATGAAGAATTGCTGCAGCTGCTCTGAAGAGATGGTTTGGGATGGGAGTTGATCCCTCTTTCTAGAGATGATTTCACATAGCAGTGCCCGGGGCCTGGGGGCCACTGCCTAGACTCTTTGGCGAAAGCGTAAGGAAATGGTGTTCTATAATCACTTATGTTTGAAGGATCGAAATGACAATCAGGAAGGGTGAATGATTCTAATTAAAATTTTCTTTCTTTAAAGGAAACCTAACCAAAACTACTCTTGAAATACTAACGTGCAGAAGAGAAAAATCTTGATCTTAGACTTGCTCGTGGGGTTTTAATGATCAAGGTGATCTTAGATAACCTCCCACTTATCATAGCAAGTAAGAACATAAAAACCTCAAATGCGGTCTACAAATAAAGAGCAAAAAGATTGAGTTCTTACGAAAGATTACCAGATGATGAGGATATAATTTGAAGAAAATTTATCCATCAATCATATATCTTCGATACAAGAAGCACAAGTAAGCATAAAAACCTCAAATGCGATCTACAAATAAAGAGCAAAAAGATTGAGTTCTTACGAAAGATTACTTAGATGATGAGGATATAATTTGAAGAAAATTTATCCATCAATCATATATCTTCGATACAAGAAGCACAAGTAAGTACAAGGAGATGAGGCAAATCTAACTTGTGATAATACAAATTGCAAGAAATTAAAGTGCAGAATTTAAATACTGAATTTAAGACATAATGTAAATACTGAAATTAAATTCAGAAAAGTAAGTAAGTAAAATTGTATTTCTTAAGAGGAAGGTTTATAAAGCTTTAAAACAAGATGGACAAAACTCAAAGGAGCACACAAAACCTTCAAAAGAGAAGAACTACCCCTACCCCTCTATTTATACTTGTAGGATCGAAATATACTAACGTAGCAATCAGAGGGGGTGAATGATTGTGCGAAAGCTAATATCAAATTTTTGATGATTTTTTCTAACACATCCCAATTTAAACTCAAATTGATTGGAGACCAGTTTACATCGTGTAACAATGGAAGACAGTTCACGCATCGTGTAACAATCGGGAGACCAGCTCATAGCGGGCAAACAGTCTGGCGACCAGTTTACAAAAATAGTAATTTCCAAAGATCCAACTGTTGGATTGATGTGAAATTTTAACTATAGAAACTAGATTCAATTCCAAAGCTAACCCAAAAAGAATCAACTCGATCGGACCTATGGATATCAAGATATTACCTTCGCAAGATGATACCTTTGCAAGAAACCAAACTCCGTGATGAATTTCGTGACTGCTGCGACGGACAAAACTTCAGTCGATATTCCAATCTACGCCGGATTAAAAACAACTCAAGGTGCTAAGAGCTCTTCAAATTCTTCTAGTTGCCTTCTTCTAGTCTTTCCGGCCGCCACACGGAATGAACAGCCACAAAGAAAAACTTCCTTAATTTTTTTCTCACGCCGCAATAGAATAAAGATCAAGCGCTAAAAACTTCTAGTTGCAAGGATTTTCTTCTTCACGCCGCGATGCACAAGATGCTCGGATTTTCTTCTTCACGCCGCGATGCACAGTACTCCAAACAAAAAAGTATAAACCCTAAAAACCTGACTCACATAAATAAGAGACACCTCCCCCTATTTATACTGAGCAAATATAAAGAGATTGAATACAACTCCACTCCCAACATGGAAAGAGTCTGTATACATCTCAACTTGGCCCAACATGGCCAAAAACAACTCTTTCACGCATGTACAACCCACATGCTATAATTACGTGACTAACCAGCCTCCGTGTGCATGTTCTCTAGCTCGAACGTCCCGCATGACATCCTCGACCACCAAGATCTTGATTCCTTCCTGAACCTAGTCCCGAACCTCAGATCCTCCATGAACCTAGTTCCGGTCCCGTCATCGACCACGTTCGCCCTCGAGCAACACCTGCACATGAATAAACAAGAAACAAATCCAAGCATAAGTCCACGACTTGACTCAAAGTCAATCCATGCAACCACTCACACGAGCGCATTGCATCAAGCAAAATCATTATCAAAGTCAATCCATGCAACCACTCACACGAGCGTGTTGCATCAAGCAAAACCATTATTATGCTATCACAAGCATATCAAATAATCATCTCAAACAACACATGCACATGCACAACACATGCCATGATCACAACCACTTTGCAATGCCAATTTCATTACTAAACCAATTTTTCAGCACATGATTTCACAATCTCCCCCTTTATGAAAATATTGGCAACACCATTTAGAACTGAACATTGGTATTCACCTCACAAGAAAAGTTTTAAGAAATTTTGTTTTAAAAACAAAAAGCAAAGTGAAAAATCTCCCCTTAAAAAGAAGAAAAATGTGTGTGTGAATGTGTAATGTGTCCAAAATTCTCCCCCTTTAACAATGGATTCATCAAGAATACGAAAGAGAGAACAAAATCTTTTTGTTTTTTTTAATTTGTCTTTTTTTATGTACTGAGCATTATACATCATGCACAAATGTAACAAATTCATCACCAAGTCATGCTATCAAAAGTACTTGCACCCTCAAATCTACACATAAACAATGTAGAGTAAGCATAACTAGAAATGAAGTATTATTATCGATTTTTTGCATGGCATGATCTCCCTTTCTCAACAATCTTAAAACCTGAAAACATTGAATTTTTGTGCACTTCATTTGTGCTTGAAAAACTGATTCATTAATTGATTACAACGATAACAATTGCAAGGAATTACATGCACCATCGGCCTTACTTTTCAACCATACCAAGCAATCACAAGCTTAAGGTTTCGATCATACACAACCTCTTCCAAATTCATATCAAAGTGTAATTATAAGCAGTCTCGTAAAGAAGAAGTGTGATAGTACATAACCTTGTTTTTGCATTTATCAACAATCACTCTTTGAGCTTTAGCACTTAACTTTCATATTTAGCACTTTTTGAGCAGAATCAAGATAGCCAAGAAAGTTCAACTATGACAGGATTTAATTCAAGTTGTCATTCTATTTAAATAGTCATGTCATAAACTACACCATATATGTATGAACATGAAGTTGCAAAGATCTTGAAATATAAACATGGCTTCAAATGACATATGTGTATGAAATACAATGCTCAGTACTTTTTCATTGTTTTTTTTTTCATTTTTTTGTTTTTCATTTAAGAAACACACAAAATAAAAAGCATGTTACAAAATATTACAAAAACTTTAAAAACTCCCCCTAAAAAATAGCCCATCGGATGAACCAACCCAAGTTCTCCCCGAATAAAAGCAAAACGAGAAGAAGACAAAGGTTTTGTGAAGATGTCTGCCAATTGATGTTCAGTATCCACATGATGAAGCACAATATTTCCCTTTTCTACATGATCTCTAAGAAAGTGAAATCTGATCTCAATGTGTTTTGTTCTAGAATGTTGCACAGGGTTCTTAGCAATGCATATTGCACTAGTATTATCACACAAAAGAGGAACACTATTCAAATTAACCCTATAATCTTTAAGTGTAGCTACTATCCAAAGAATTTGAGAACAACAACTAGCAGCAGCCACATATTCAAATTCAGCAGTTGATTGTGCAACAGAAGATTGTTTTCTAAATGACCATCCAATAAGAGAATTACCCAAGAAGTGACATGAACCAGATGTACTTTTCCTATCAATTCTACAACCTCCAAAATTAGCATCAGAGAATGCTCTTAAATTAATGCATGAGGAAGCAGAAAGCCATATGCCAAAATCTTGAGTACCATGGAGATACCTGAAGATCCGCTTGACAACTTGTCGATGTGAAACATGTGGGGAAGCTTGAAAGCGAGCACACAAGCACACAATAAATTGAATATCCGGCCTTGATGCGTTGAGATATAAAGGAGAACCTATCATGCTTCTATATTCCTTTTGATCAACCATCTCACCATCTTCATCCGGATCCAATATGCAAGTGCTTCCCATGGGTGTCATGATCGGCTTGCAGTTTTCCATCTCAAAGCGGCGAAGCAAATTTTTTGTATACTTACTTTGATGAACAAAAGTACATTCCTTCGTTTGTTTGATTTGCAGTCCCAAAAAGTAAGTCAACTCACCCATTATACTCATCTCAAATTCCTTCCTCATGGTTTCTGAAAACATAGACACTAAAACATGAGAGGAACTACCAAAGATGATATCATCAACATAAATCTGAACGAATAGTTGATCAGTGTCTTGCTTGAGTAAAAAGAGAGTTTTGTCAATTTTCTCATCGAAAACCCCTTTTCAAGTAAAAAGGTTTTTAGCCTATCATATCATGCTCTAGGGGCTTGTTTTAATCCATACAAAACTTTTGACAATTTGAACACATGATCTGAAAACTTAGAATTTTCAAAACCAGGTGGTTGCTTAACATATACCTCCTCATTAATATAGCCATTAAGAAAATCACTTTTCACATCCATTTGATACAATCTAAAACCTTTAGATGCATCAAATGCTAAAAGAATTCAAATGGCTTCAATTCTAGCAACAAGAGCAAAGGTTTCATCAAAATCTAAACCTTCAACTTGACTAAATTTTTTAGCAACCAATCTAGCCTTATTTCTAACAACAACACCATCCTCACTTTGTTTATTTTTGAAAACCCATCTAGTTCCAATTATATTAAAATCAGGAGGGGTGGAACAAGTTTCCAGACTTTATTACGCTCAAAATTCTCTAATTCCTCGTGCATGGCATTGATCCAAGATTAGTCAGTTAATGCATGAGATATATCTTTAGGTTCAAAAGAAGCAACAAAAGCAGAGTGAGCATGAGAATCAGGAGCAATAAACCTGGATTGGGTGACTCTCTCATTTAAATCTCCAATCATCTGTTCAGGTGGATGTCTCTTTTGAATGCGCAAAGGAGCTGTAACTTCAGAAACTTCTCCTTCTCTTTCTTCATTTTCAGCATGTACAGATGATGTTGTGGCATGAGGATGCTCTGCTGTATGTGATGTAGTGGTAGGTGCCAAAGGTGCTACAGTTGATTGTGCAATAGGAATCAACACTTCATCCTCAACATCATCATCATCATCATCAAGAAAGATACTCTCCCCCGTTTGCCTCCAAAAGATTGAACTCGAGAAGGTCCAACCGTGTCAAGATGTAGTAATTGTCCTTTTGCCACAACAGGAGTGGAAGATGCATCTCCAAAAGTAATACTTTTGGCATGAGATGTACGAGTGAGGGAGGAGAACTAATTTTTATCACCGAACATGTGGCATGAGCATCCGGAATCCACTAGCCAAATGTTCTCCTTCCTCGCGCGAGAAGCCTACATAAAAACAGAGAATGTCGAGGCCTCAGTACTGGCGCGAGAAGCATTTAGAACATGGAGTTGAATCATGCAAATCAGTAGTTGAACAGCTAGCATTTTTACATGTTTCTCATTTTACTTCTTTTCAGCATTAACTTGCTCTAATAAAGTAGCATGTTCTTTCCTAAGCAAAGTAAGCTCATTGTAAATCAAGTCACATGATTTGCAAGCATCATCATCAGAAATTAAAGATTTAAGTCTAGCAAATTCAGCATTCAAAGATTCCACAAGAACATCATGTTTCTTAATTTTCTTGTCGCGTTTATCAAGCAATTTACCAAGACGAGCAACAGCAATAGCTAATTCATCGTGAGAAGGTTCTACCTCTTTGAAATCGTTGTCGTGATCGTCCTCGGTGAAGCTTTCATCACTTTTGGCTATGAGACACAACCATGTCAATTCATGCTTGCTTGGAGTTGTTGTGTTATC
The DNA here is from genome assembly GCA_036346375.1 of Guadua angustifolia. Lineage (NCBI taxonomy): Eukaryota > Viridiplantae > Streptophyta > Magnoliopsida > Poales > Poaceae > Guadua > Guadua angustifolia. The sequence goes on from CM070521.1 coordinate 45,234,455, forward strand.
TTCACTGCTCTCCGAATCCACATCGCTCAAATTAACTTGTTCAAGAGCGGAAAGAACTCGGTGGACAACTTTGCAATTCACAGGGCTTCTCTTCTTGCTACTGCTTGGGGTAGTCTTCTTCTTCTCCTTTCTTTTGTCATTGTCCTTCTCTTCACTTGATGCTTTACCTGTAAGTTTAGGACAATTTGGATGAATGTGGTTGAGATCATCACACTCATAGCATCTTAGAGAGCTACCATCAACTCTATTCCTCATCCGCACATTCTGTAAGGCTTTATTAAAGCGTGAAGAGAGTAGTGCTAAGTCTTCTTTGGAAATTCTTCAATTTGTTCATCAGTTAGTGAAGACAAGGAAGATAAAACAAAACTTGAAGAAGCATTAATCTGAGACATGCTAGATTGGAAGGTCAATGCAATTGATTTATTATCATTCTTCCTGGCAAGAACATCCAATTCATGAGTTTTTAATTTAGAGAAAAGAACATCTACAGTAAGTTCACTCATGACAGTTGATTCTCTAATGGATGTAACTTTCATCTCCCAAATAGACATGTCTAGTGCACCAAGCAATTATCTAGCATTAGTAGATTCATCAAAGAAAACCCCAACAACACGTAAATTGCTACTCTTGAGTCATCCTCCACTGGACATGGCAATTGGGTGGGTACGTCCGGGTACGATTGCCGTCCACACGAACCTGAACCCGAACCCAAAACTGTGCCGCCCACCTGAACCCATTAGTCTTTTCAGGCATAGAATTATGCTTACACCCGAACCCGATGAGTACCCATAGAAAGTTTGATGTAACTAAATATGGACACCTAAGATACCCATTGGGTACCCATTGATGTAACTAAATATGGATACCCAAACCCAATGGATACTCATTGATGTAACTTAATGAAATTATGTATCTCTAAAAAGTGGGACCCATATGTCATAGGATATCCATGGGTACAATTTGACACACACGTCCATTCTATGACCTTATCGGGTATCCAAACCTGAAAACCTGTAGGTCTGAAGTGCTACTTATACCCATCCTTATCGGGTCAAGTACCCATAGGTAAAATTGCCATCCCTATCCTTTACCCTTAGATGAGTTTTACTTGGCCCTCAAGCAACCTCATCAAGGATTGAGATTGAGTCATTCTCCACCCTTGGATGAGTTCTATTTGGCCATCAAGAAACCTCATCAAGGGTTGAGATTCACTCAGGCTAACTTGACCGCTACTCTATCCTCTAAACTCCAATCCAGCGGCTCCCCTTCATCCAAACAACTCCAAGTTAGCATCTCAATTGTTCCCTTATCTTCTAGGCTTACAGCGACTCCGTCTATGATCATCCTTCGGCGATCCCTGACCGTCTGGATCTCCGACATACCTCGCCTAGTCCCGGTCATCCTCCGTCTCACCATGATCTTTCACCGTCATCCTGGAACCATAAAAAATAAGGAAACCTATTACATAGCAGTGTCTAAAATGATATACAGTAATTATCTAATTGCTAAAAATAAATCAGATTTCTAACTCAAATGCAGTCAAATACTTATCATCAACGTGGGTAGGCCTCCGCATGGTCTTTTAATGTTCTTCCCTAAACCTTGTAGCTCAGCAGTGGAAGATCTTGGTCCATCGAAAATCCTTGCAGGAGGTTCAACAAGCTACGGGACATCATCAAGAAAGACTTCAGCAGCTATCGTCTGAAGCCGCATCAGTATGGGAGGGTGTTGGTTAGTATGTTTTTTTTTTGTGTTTGGTGGTTCAGGTTGTTGAATTTACAGACATGGAGTATGAACTCTAATATATTGCATGTTTTGGCGGATGAGCGCGTAGCTCATTTGGTCGGTGCGCCATCGAGCCGGCCAAATCGCTGCTCGAAAGATCGCTGCTGCGCGCACGTAAGTGAGTGCGCGGCGCGTGAGTGCGTGTGTGGATGCGTGTGTACGTAGTTCGCCTGGTGATTCTTTTTCTATACTGAATGTTAGAACTCCTGGCCAATTTCAAAAAAAAATTGCATGTTGTGATCGGCCAAATAAAGAGATCGATGCTGCTTAGATCACACGAGTTAACAGTACTAAGTTGTATGCACCAGTTAGTACACTCAAAAGCTTAAGCTGATAAGGAAAGGCATCCAAAAGCTTAAGCATGTATAAACTTTCTCAAGCTTAGGATATGGAATAGAAGTGGATTACAATTATTTTTTTATTGCGCTAACCGGGCCTAGAACTTGAGACCTTTTAGCTTTGATATCATATTGAATTGGATACGCCAGCCAGTTTACCTAAAAACTTAATCTGATAAGAAAAGGTGGACAATTCACTTGTACTTCAACAAACAGCCTACAGAGCTGGTCCTGCATAGGACCCGCCTATTCCACCCTAAGCTGTACATGTGTTAGATTATGTGCACAATATTTTCCACTAGCATGATCTCAACTAAAATATTCCAGCCAATATGTCCTAGCATAGTTGTCCTCGGTACCTCGAGTATTCAATTTCTTTGAGTTATTGTTGTTTAATTCCCTGTCAATAAATCAACAGTTAAGAAACATCTAGTCCTCTTCTTGCACAGACAGAGTTTATGTAATTCAGTTTCTCATGTCAGCTCTTCCACATTGAGTAATGCCATGAATATATTTATAACATTTCCACATTCAGTGCTTCGACTTCAGGGAGAAATCCCTAGGTCTGACCTTAGTTGGTTGTGCCTGGCAATGGTCATGTTGAAGGCATTGTTTTGTAGTCAAAAAATTTACTCTCCGAGGTGAAAACCTTTGGTCTGACCTTCATTGGTTGGATCATGGTAATGGCGGTGCGTATGCATATCGAGTTCTTCTTGGAGGCGTTGTCATTGGAGAGTTTTTATCGCGGTCCAAGTGTTGCTATGATGGTGGATAGTCTTGAAGACAATATTGCGTGATGTAGTTTGTCATGCATTTTCCTTTGTCTTTTCTTGTGTGTGTGTGTTTATCAGTATACACCCTAACCGTGTAGAGGTCGAGTCTTCTTAGTATAATTGTATCACCTTGATGTAATTTACTAAGATTAATAAAAGCTTCTTTTATCGAAAAAAATATAAAAACAATTAACAAGTGAGAAAATGTAGAAAGCCACATAAAATTCCAACACAGATCTTGCCAACGTCTTAGTTCGTTTTCAGTAGAGTTGTAATCCCGTTGTTCTATTTTTGTGGGTGTCATGGTAATAGCTAATGCGGAGCTCTGGACCTCTGGCCAAGATGTAATGAAGACTTACTGTAAGTTGGTGTCCCTAACAAAACTATATTCTAGCTCTCAATAAAAAGCTAAGAAACTGCATTTTGTCTTTAAAAATGTAATAGTATTTTCTTAAAAAAATATTAACAATGTAATCTCTTTTGATTTCGTACGAAAAATCTTTTGTAATACGGGGGACCTTAGAGAGAATCTTACAAACTAGTGACTGCCTTCTCACCAAAAAAGCAAGAACTGTCCAGATTGTCCTACACAAACAGTATTATTATTTCCATAAACCTTTTACTCGAAGTTATTGGCGAATGTTTGTAATATTATCCAAATCATCGCTATGTTGCAGCGCTTAGAGTACTAATGGAAGCAGTCCTAAAAGAAGAAAAAACAAGAAAGAAAGAATACAATTAGAACCGCAGTCCATCAATATGCCCTGTGTTGTCGACAAAGGAAAGAACAGGCGTTGAGCATTTTCTATGTCCTGTTATCGACAAAGGATGCAAGTACTGTCATGCAACACATACATATGGTAAGCCTCTCAGGAGAAGAACTTTCTGAATTGATCTTGAGCAACGTTGGCTGGCGAGATTGCTTGGTGTTGATGATAATGTTGCGTCTTCTTCTTGAGGTAGTCTAAAAAGTTAGACCTCTATGATCCACATAGAATGTTTTATATTTTAGAGAAATATCATTTTGATTCGTATTAATAACACGATGGTAAGATACATAAATACTCTCTTCTTCTTTTTACATTGTAGATCATGTGAGTACTAGTCCTTTTGAGTCAATGAATGTGTTGGACTTCTTTATGTTCTTCGCTGGAGACTTTGGATCTAACGACGGCGATATGGTTATCGACGACCATGTTAGCATGCAGGAGGTAGACTCGACGATGTTAGCAGGAAGTAGACTTCCGATTGTCGCCATGGATGTGTAGGATCTCTACCTTGGTAGATGTGTTGTTTGTCAAAAGGAAAGCAAATGATACTTATTGTACCAAATCAAACTTTCAGCAGTATCTCTACTATTTCTAATTACAAGTTGGTGGCAATGGTCTGATCTCCCCTCCCCTGGGCATACCGACGAAACGGAGAAAGTTTTAATTGGTTGGATATATATGCATGTGTGATCTGTGACGTATCATACTCCTATCTCAATCAGCCAATTCTATTTCCAAATACTACACGCCTATTTTTTTTCATATACTGCACGTATATAGTTTTTGAGTTACCGTGTGCCTTTGAATTGCCATATGTATCTTTTTCATTAAATATTTACTTGCATGTGTAGACAAGATCATCTTTTCTTTTTATCTAATCACATATGGACTTGATTCCAGCCGGCCAGCAGCATGCGCACGGCCATGCATGACGTGACTAGATAAGTTTGTTATCTCTATCTCTACTCATTCTAATTAGAAGTTGGTGGTGGTACGTCCGTTCTCCACCCTCACCCCGATACTTGTGCGCACCAGCGTGGCTGAGTGGGAAGCAGGCAGTGGCCACCCCAGTAGATTGGATTAGATCATCCCGTTATGTGAGGTAAATGAATATGCATGACTCATTTATTGCTTTCCTTTCTTTCATTGATCTGGCATTCAAATCAGCGGCGATTGCTCCTATTGCTTTTTGGACTGGATTGATTGATTTCCTTCCCAGGAAGCAGAGCTTCGATTCATGGAGTTGGGTCTTTTCTCGTCTCTTTCCCTTTTGTTGCCTTCCTTATTCGATGATTTTTTAATCTGGATTCTATAGATATCTCCTCGGTTGCTGAATTTATATAATTCCACCGCTTCTTGCCTCTCATGCAAATGTGTTGAGCTTATCCGTTGAGCGAAGGTAATGGGCGACCTTCCTGATCTCGTCGATGTGGCACAGGGGCAGGTCACTGGTGGTGGATAGCGAAATAGGCTGGCGGCGCTGCTGGAACTCGCCGCGATGGATAATGTCAATAAGTTGAGGGAGGTGCTCGCGTGGGGAAGCGAGGAGCTGGTTGATGGGGTGGGGCTATGGTATGGCCGGAGTAAGACGTACGAGCCACGTACTCCACTGATGATAGTAGCCACATATGGATGATGCCCATGGGGCAGTAGGTAATGCCTCTCTCGGTCGATCGATCGATCTCGAATTATAACGTTACAAATTTATAATCCCAAGTGCTGTGATGTCATTATTTAATTTTGTAAAATTAAAGATAATTTTAAGCTCGAGTTTGTAAACAAGTGCTTAGAATTTGTATGATTCGATGAATTGATTTAAACATTTAACCATTGCATATTTAGAGTGAACATTATTATTCAGATAAGGTTAGTACTCTTTACAAATAATTTTTTTTATCATAAATTGAGTTTTCGTTACAACGCACGGACACATAGCTAGTTTGACATAATCACCACCATCATCGTCCAGGTCATTTGGTTCCGCAAATGACAAGGTGCCAAAACCCATCACGGATAAAGAAAATCCAATAAGACATTCATCGGGGAAAAACAAAAGGGTCAGAGCAATTAGATGTAGAAGAAAACCAATAAATAAATCTAAAAGTATCTTTGGATATCAATGGGTTCTCACGTCCACCATCCACGTATGTGAGTGTGCTAGAGAAGAGGGGAGAAGGGCCGACAGTGAACATGCAAAAGAAACTCTATCAGGACCCGATCACTCCATAAGAAAAATCACAGAGAGAAAAATCGCCAATACCACTTCAGAACGAACTGATACAGAGATAGTCGGAAGAAACTAGGGTTCTAAGTTACAAGAAGCTACCAGAACACTAGAGAATATAATTTCAGTCATTCTGATTCCATTTCACCAACTATTAGGGCTTATATTCCTTCAGTTTTACATCAATTCGTAATAATTCAGAGTAGTAAAACGAGTACACAGTAACTCAAACATGCGACAAGGTTTTGATAGCCACAACAACTTCTTCTACCCTTTTACTAAACTTCTTATCCCCCCTTGAATTTCCTTAAATCATTTTATTCTTCAATCATAGCCATAGATTCCTCTTAAAACCAAGTCACTGAACCATGATTCTTCCCGCCGAGTTCTACTGTTTATCTTCAACCTTACGATTTCCTGATATTTGCCCCTCCTCAGGCAAGTACTTGTCCTTAAGGCTTGAAATTGGGAAAAGTACTTTGTATGAAGGACGCATCCTCCCATGTAGCATCATCCCTTGACAAGGTCAACCAGGGTATGAGCCATTGAGTCACAACCAAACCTTTCCTTGGAATGATCCTTCGATCTAATATCTTCAGTTCTCCCTTCGCTTTATGACTTTATCGGTTAAGTTTTCTTCTAAGTATAATGGCAAAGTTTGGATTTTGACTTCAGTTTATGGTCCATGTTCTGGGTCGGGAGGGCTGAATTCCTTGATTGGTTATCTAATTTGTCTATTCAAGATGAAGAAGACTTGATCATCATGGGTGATTTTAACCTCTATAGATCCATCCTTCATAGAAATAAGCCTGGTGGTAGGCTTAATGATGCTCAGCGTTTTGATGACATTATCATCTCCCTTGGGCTCATTGAGATTCCTCTTAAAGGTAAGAAATTCATCTGGAGTAACATGCAAAATAATCCGTTACTAGAGCAGCTTGATTGGTGTTTTACTTCCATTCATTGGACTCAATCTTTCCCTGGGACTCTTTGGCTTCCCCTCTCTCAAACAATGTCAGATCACATTCCTTGTGTGGCCCAAATTCAAACCCATATTCCGAAGGCATTTGTCTTTAGAATTGAGAACTTCTGGTTAGATCGTCCTGATTTCCTGGAGGTCGTCCAGAATTCTTGGCATCATCCTCAGAATGGTAGCAATGGTTCAATCTTTGCTATTAAGTCCAAATTTCACACTCTTCAGCTTGAATTTCAAAAATGAAAGAAAAGCTTGTCTCTTATTAAAGGCCAGATCTCTCATTGCAACACTTTAATTGGAGTTCTTGACAGGATCGAAGACTACAGATCTCTTTACACCCACGAAAGGAACTTTAGGATAATCCTTAAAGATCATTTACTGAATCTGTTGGACATTCAAAATACTTTCTGGAAAAATCGTTGCACTATTCGTTGGGTTCAGCTTAGGGATGAAAATACTAAATTTTTTCATGCCAAAGCCACGGAAAGATATAGGCAGAATTTAATCACCTCCCTGACTATGGATAATGGAGATATCATCTACGATCACAATACCAAAGCTACTCTTCTCTTTAATTCTTTCTTTGCCAGAATGGGCATTTCAGAAAACCCAGTCATGAGTTTCGACCTCTCAGATCTAATTACTCCAAATGAGGGTATTCAATGGATTGATTCCCCCTTCTCCGAGAAAGAGATTGATGATGCTGTTACTCAGTTTCACTCAGATAGTGCCCTTGGCCCGGATGGCTTTAATGGTAGATTTTTCACGAAAACTTGGCACATTATCAAAGAGGACTTTTACAAGCTTTGCTCGGACTTTTAGGATGGGACTAAATCCCTTTCTCCTATAAATCAATCTTACATAGTTTTAATCTCTAAAAACAACAACCCTGAATCCCCAAGTGATTACAGACCAATATCCCTTCTCAATTTTAAGTGTGAAGCTGATCACGAAGCTGCTTGCCACCAGACTGAATTCGGTTATCACTGCAATTGTTCATAAAAACCAATATGGTTTCATTAAAGGAAGATCCATTCAGGATTATCTGGTTTGGACCTATGAATACATTCACTTTTGCCAATGTTCCAAGCAGAAAATTATTTTAATTAAGCTTGATTTTGCTAAGGCTTTCGACATAATAGAGCATAATGTCATTATTAGCATGCTTAAAGCTTTGGGGTTTTCTGATAGATGGCTCAACTGGATTGCAGAAATTCTTGGTTCCGCTTCCACTTCAATCTTGCTGAATGGGGTCCCTGGTGTTCCTTTTAAATACAAAAGAGGAGTCAGACACGGGGATCCCATTTCTCCTCTTTTATTTGCAATTGCTGCTGATCTACTTCAACATATCCTGAACAGAGCTACTCGCATGGGTATTCTTTCCTTATCATTGAACTTGGGTCATCAATCTGATTTCCCGATGATCCAGTATGCTGATGACACGATTATCTTCATCAAGGGTTGCCAAAAAGAGCTCTTTAAGCTTAAATGTCTTTTGCAATCGTTTGCCAATACCATTGGCCTCAAAATTAACTTCAACAAATCAGGAATGCTTAAGATTGAGAAATTTCCTTTCACTTACTTGGGGCTGCTTATGGGATCCTCTAGGCCCCAAATCAAAGATTTCAAAAACTTGGTTAACAGGATCAGCAGAAGAAATTCCTCTTTTAGCTCTTTACTCTCCTATGGCGGTAGGCTACAGATGGTTAATTCTGTCCTTTCTTCAATGCCAACTTTTGCCATGTGTACCTTGAGACTTCCTGCTGCTATTATCAACAGAATTGACAAGGCTAGGAGGATTTGTTTATGGGGCAAGAATGAGATCAATGGAAGAGTAAATCCCTTATTAAATGGGAGAAAGTCTGCATGCCGAAAATTAAAGGTGGTTTGGGAGTGGTTAATTTAAGACTTCACAACATATGCCTCTTGCTAAAGTTTTTGCATAAATTCTACAATAAAAAGGATATTCCATGGGTTCACTTGATTTGGTCTTCTTATTACCAATCAAATCTCCCTCAGGCTTCGGTAAGGAAGGGCTCCTTTTGGTGGAAGGATGTTCTTTTTTTTCTTGATCAGTTTAGGGCGATTGCTCGTTGCCGCATTGGTCGAGGTGACACGGCTCTCTTCTAGGATGATGTGTGGAATGATATGCATATGAGAACTAAATACCATCACCTTGCTTCTTTTCTCAAGAATGAAATATGTAGTGTTGCTTCCTTCCTTCAACATCCTGAAATTTCCTCACTTCCATTTACCTCTATCGGAGCAAGCTGTTGAGGAGATTCGGGATCTGCATATGAATTTATATGCTGGGAGTCTGATCAATGAATCCAGGGATGAATGGTGCTACATTTGGAATTCTAAAGGCTATCTTCCCAACAAGTTTTATAGGTTGGCCTTTAATCATGTTTCTGTGCCTGGCCCAATCATTTGGATTTGGAAAGCTAAATGCTCTCTTAAGATAAAAATCTTCGCCTGGCTTTTATGTTGGGATCGACTCAATACTAGGAACTTGCTTAAGCGTAAGAATTACCCCATTCAAGGGAATTCTTACAATTGTGTTCTCTGCGACCAGTCTTCTGAAGAAACTAGGGATCATCTCTTCTTTGACTGTCCTTTCAAAGAAAAGTTGTTGAACGCTCTGCAAATTTCCTAGGATATGGATGCTGCTATTTTCCAAAGAATCTGTCATGCTTGCCTGTCGGATGGTGACCCCTTCTTCATGGATGCTTTCATGATTGCTTCTTCGGGCATTTGGAAACAGCGTAATGATAAAATTTTTAGATCTTTGCCTGTTTGCCTTAATGTTTGGAAGGAGTGGTTTCTTGGTGAAATCCACTTGCAGTCTTTTAGGCTTAAAGATACTCATAGAACTGGCTTGGTAACTTGGGGGGCTAGGCTTGCTTAATCTGTTTGCCTTTTTGCTGGGTTAGTTTCTCACCATCCCCGCCTCTTGTTTTCTTTCTCTTGTTCTCTTTTATTTGCCTCAATAAAATTCCAGCAGTGGTTTCCCCTGCTGTTTTCTCCTCAAAAAAAATATTGCAACAAGCTCTGACTTTATTCTTCCCTTGTATCTGATGATATCATTCTCCAATTTGTATTTGAAGTTGGGATCTGAATTCATTTTGACTTCTTCTAGAATCCTAGTTACTTGATAATCAGTTAGATAGCTAGCTTTGAGATCCTAAATCCATTCTGGTAGAATATAAGTGACAGCCCTACAAATTGCATCACTCTTCTCATCATTATCCCTTCTTGACAGAGCATCAATCATAATATTTTCTTTCCCTTTCCTATACTCAATCTTATAATCGAATTCCAACAGTTTCAACATTAACTTATGTTGAATCCCTTCCACCAACCTTTGAGTGGTAATAAATTTTAAACTTTGCCGGTTAGTTTTAATGATGAAAGTATTGTCCAGCAAGTAATACGTCCATTTCTTTAAAGCTTCCAAAATTGCAATAGCGTCTTTATCATAAATGGATTTGGTTGAAGCTCTTAATCCCAAAGCCTTGCTGAAATAAGCCAGAGGCCGGCCAGACTGCATTAATTCAACTCCAATTCCAGATCCACTAGCATCAGTTTCCAATTGGAAAGGCTTGAAAAAATATGGAAGAGCTAAGACTAGACAGGTAGTCATAATTTGTTTGAGCTTCTCAAAAAAATCGGTTTGCTCTTGTACCCAATGGAAACTTTCCTTCTGCAGCATATCAAATAGAGGTCTGCAGATAACATTGTTAGGTTTTGGCCAACTCAATACATCCGAGATCTTCTTGGGATCAATTGATACTCCTTCAGAACTGATGATATGACCAAGGTATTCAATGGTAGGGATTGCAAATATACACTTACTCATCTTTGCCACTGACGGGTCTTTAGATTGGGTAGTTCAACCCCTATTTTTAGGTGAATATCATAGTCATAAACTCTTCTAGGTGGTGATCCATCAGGTTTGGCAAAGACCTTTGAATATGTGCAAGTATCTTTTCAATTGTTGGAGGTGTGCTCTCTCTATTGGTATTTGGCTGAGGTTCTAGGAGGTTGAACTGAATCAGAGGCCCCTTTGATCCCTTGTGTATCATTCTCTTCAGTTGTTCAGCATTGATACTGCAATTGATCCTGGGCTATGTATTTTTCTGAGTTGTATATTATGACCACCTTTTGTTATAGTTAACACTTTATCCTTGAGATCAAGACCAATAGGGCTATGTTCATATATCCAATCCACCCCTAAGATGATGTCATAGTTGCCCAATTCCAATAATTTGAAAGTAGTTTTGAATGGTTTGTTTTGTACTCTGTATTGCAACCTCTCTACTTTTGCATCTAAGATTCACTCTCTCTTGCCACTGTCACTTTCTTGAGAGGCACATAGCTGAAAGAATATCCATTTCTCACAGCGTACTCATAATCCATAAAAGAATAAGTGCTTCCATTGTCCACCAAGGCTATAGCTTGTTTACTTCCTATGACGACAACCAAAGAAAAAGTAACTGGCCCAAAAATGCCATTAGCTGCATGAATATATAATTGCAACAGTTGGTCTTGTTTATCTATTTTCTCAACTAAAGTAGGACTCCCAGGAGCAGTCTCATATCCCTGCTCAGTTGTTTTCTCAATCTCCTCAACTCCTGATTCTTCCTCCTCTCCTTGCATCAAAATGGTATGTGTGGCTTTCTTAACTTTGCAAGTCAAGTTATGGGTCTGACTCTGAGTCCAGGGTTCTTTGCAATGCCAACAAGTTCTTACTCGTCTTGTCTGGTATGTTCAAATTTGGATGATCAGCACCTTCAGTATTGTCAATTTTCTGTGGTACCGTTTTCTGACATGTGGGTTGCAACTTACATTGAAGCTTCCACTCACCTGGTTGTGTTTCTTTGCCAAAGTAGCGTTTTTTTGCCAATGTAGCATACCAATATGCTTCCAATAAGCCTTTTGGTTAATGACTGCTTACATCATATTAGATTTTAGTCCTCCAATAAAACAGCTCAAAAGGTAAGTCTCCTGAAGTAAGGGTGATCCCTCTTTACTAGTTCTATATATCTCTCAAAATAATCAATATATTTGCTCACATTACTTAGATGCTTGATGTTTTACAATTTCTCTACAGCTTCATGTGCACTGGCTCCCGAGAATCGATCACATAAGATTGTACTAAATTGAGACCAACTCAGCATCTACCATGGAATACCAACTCCCTTGAACCAAGTACTGGTTCTTCCTGCTAAATGGCCTAAAGCCAAGTTTACCCGTTGCCCTAATGGGGTTCCCGCCATCTCGAAAAAAATTTCACATTGCTCAATCCACCCTAAAGGATTTTCCTCAGTAAACAGTGTTAACTGCAATTTTGGACCCTTGATAACAGCTTCTGCGTAATGATGTGTATCACTGTTGTCTCCCACATAAGTATTCTATTGAGCATCATAGAGATGGACTCCTGAAAAATGTGTCTCTTGAGGAGGAATGCCACTATTATGAATTGCTCCAGAATATATGCACTTGGTGGCAGGACTGGATGAAAATAGGTAGAAACTGTGAAGTGTGAAGCATAACCTATAGAACCCATTCCCATCTGATGGCAAGTGTTAAGCCCATAAGTCAAGTTAAAACCATTTTGTGACTGAGGTATCGGAGAGTGCATATGAGGAAGAAACCCAGGTGTCCCCATTTCTCCATAAGTTCTGAGATTTACTTGCGATGATGTCCTAATCGCAGGAGTGTAAATAGGCAAATGGCTATTGGATACCATCTGGGGTTCCACTAGAAAAGTTGCATTCAGATTCATTTGGGATAGGTTTGAAGTCATCACCTGATTTCTCGAATAGTCTGACCTTAGGATCCCATCTCTTCCACAATTGCAGGAGTATTCAAGTTCCCTCTGGGATCTACCATCTGACGAGGTTTACAGCTAAGCCAACCTCGTTCTGCAGATCTCTAGTGCCAAGAAAAGACCATACTCTGATACCAATTTGTTAGGATCACCCACAAGAAAAATCACAGAGAGAAAAATCACCAATACCACTTCAGAACGAATTGATACAGAGATAATCGGAATAAACTAGGGTTCTAAGCTACAAGAAGCTACCGAACACTAGAGATATCAGTCATTCTGATTCCATTTCACCAACTATTAGGGCTGATATTCCCTCAGTTTTACATCGATTCGTAACAATTCAGAGCAGTAAAATGAGTACACAGTAAACTCAAATATGCGACAAGGTTTTGCCAACCGCAATAACCTCTTCTCTTCTACTAAATTTCTTATTCTCCCTTGGATTTCCTTAAGTTGCTTTAATCTTCAATCGTACTATCGTAGCCGTGGATTCCTCTTAAAACAAAGTAGTTAAATCGTGATTCTTCCCATCGAGTTCTATTGTTTATCTTCAATCTTACATTTCTTGACGAACTCCGAAGCAACACTGGTTGTGGTGGCTCTAGAGGGTGTTTGGTCGGTAACCAAAGTTGCCACTACCAAACCTTGCAAAAAAATTGAATTACCGAAGCTTGATCACTGAATTTTGCCCATAAATTGACTAAGTTCTAGAAAAAAAATTGAACTATAGACAATAAAGATGGAAACTTTGTCAATTTTTGACAACAAAACAAACGAATGCTAATTCGTGATCAAAGTTGCCAAATTTTGTTAAGGGAAGTATTGCCACCTATATGCTTCAAACCAAACGACCCTAGTTTCGGTCATATGCTGCCATTGGTGTCCTTTAAGGGCCTGTTTGGTAGAGCTCCAGATTACAGCTTCATCTGAGATCTGAAACTTATAGGCTAAAATAAAGTGAATTAAGTTTATATTTTTAGTGTAAAATATAAACAAGATGATCTATCTAAACACTCTTAATGTACTCACAGCTCCAACTTCATGAAGCTGGTGAAGCTGAATCCCTGCCAAACAGGCCCTAAAAGTTGTCGCTTGATGGGGGGGAAAATCTTTTTAAAAAAACCCTTAAAAAGTGATGGTATATAAGTGCCACACAGGGGGTTAGGTATGCAGCCCAATTAGGTCCAATAATACACATACAACCCAACAAGAGTTCTAAATAATTATTTCACGGGACTAGGGATGAAAACGGATAGTAATTCGGATATCAATTTTTTTGTCTTTGTTCTTCAATGGGAAACAAATAGGATATAGAATTTTCTATCGAATTCATATTCTTGTTTGTGGTGTTGAGCTTATTCAAATTCATAAAAATTGAACCTCAAATTCATTATATATTTATTTAAATGATAGAAACAAAATTAGGATATCAATCGGATACGGATTAGGATATTTTTCACCTTTTTATTTATGGGAAGCAAATAATGCGTAATTTTTTATCTAATTTTATAATCTTATTTTTTATAATGAGCTTGCTAAAGTGTTAAAAATGAAAACCAAAATCGTTATATATCTATTTAAAAATATCGAATTTGTTCAGAAATTCGGATATCCGTTTTCATCCCTACACGGGACAACTATGAAATTAGAAAATTTTGGCTTAAAAACTTGGTTTTTCACTTCCCTACTTCAACTTGTAGGATTAGTGATACATGATAAAAATATATATATGTAAAGTACATAAAACACATACATATGTTGCATAGCACTTATTGTTCTTTGTACTCTAATAAATGAACTCTTCAAATCTGTAGAAAGCGGATCTACACAGTGACATATGCACCTATTTATTTAATTCTTCTATTCGTCAGTTCCAAAAGGTCCATGAATGTAAGGCATGCTAGCAAAAAAATAATTAAGCAATGAGTTAACCAGCTAAAAAAAAGCAAATCATGTGGAAAGAAGATATGAGCTCAATATTTATTGGTACTCATTGGCATGGTTCGAATGTGCCATTTCGTCACTTAAATTGGTACAAAGTAGCTCTATGTATCGTATTGGCTTCGATACCAGACAATACCAACCATATCGGCTTCGATACTATATAATACCAGTCATATAATTGGAATTGATAATATCATCTATTGAATTATATGCTATATTTGATAGCATAAGTGAAATTTGATTCACATATAATTAAACACGTGTATCTCTACTAATAGAAATTTATAGTTGGTGGTAGTGATCCGTTTTTCCTAGCCCTCCGGCGGCATATCTTCAATAATGACCGGTCATTATAGCTAATTATTCTTTCCTGATTTACAGCCAGCCATATCTCTCTAAATATGGCTGATTATTATAGCAAAATAACTAATTAT
The DNA here is from genome assembly GCA_036346375.1 of Guadua angustifolia. Taxonomy (NCBI): domain Eukaryota; kingdom Viridiplantae; phylum Streptophyta; class Magnoliopsida; order Poales; family Poaceae; genus Guadua; species Guadua angustifolia. The sequence continues at coordinate 45,249,535 of CM070521.1, forward strand.
TGCTAGTAATTAATAGTCGACCAATCATTACTTTTGTACTCTATATATGCTGTATAGTTTTCATAGAATCAATTAAGGAAATTCATTCAAGATCTCCCATGTCGTGCCGCCGTGGCGAATGAACTCAATGAACTGATCAATAAGTGACGGACCGACATACATGGCCATAAGGCGTAGGAGGCCGCGGCGTGGTCGATAATGCGCTGCCAAAAAACGGCCAGAGCGCGGCGCCTCTTGGGTGTCGTGACCTAATCTTGGCGATTGGGCGTGAACAAAGCGTACGAGGCTTCGGCGCGGTTGTCCGACGACACCGGTGGGACGTCGTCGGCGGTGAGAGAGTCATTAACATACCCCTTGGAGATAAACGGGGTTGATCCAGCTGAACGTCGTGAGAAAGAGGAACGACGCGGTAGCGCACGGCGTGGCGGGCGCCTCGGCGTTGGTGTTTTCTGGTTCACTTTCATAGGTTCCGGCGTCATGCCCAGTGAAGCCAATGATGGCTAGGTATACCAGAGGCATGGAGACGAGTAGGCGGCAAAGGCGAGAGGGTCGTCTGGAAAGAGTAGCGAACCGTCGGCAACCACCGCCGAAGCGGAGAAGAGTGCGGCGCCAAGGGCGGTGGCGATCCAGAAGACGCGGAGGTGCAAAGGCTGGGTGGCGGCGGTGGCCCTTTCTTCGAGGTGATTGACTACGCGCCCATGGCGTGCACAACGAAGTAGGTAGCGAGGAAGGCAGACTCCACAGCGTGCCATGGTGTGCTCGGCAGGAGGAAGAACGCGAGCACAAGGAGGATGGCGGACGCCCCGAGCGCGATCGCGTAGCGGCCAGTGGTCTGGAATGGCGGTGGCTTCGGCAGCAACGCCTCGTGCTCAGGGGAAGCCCCCGTGTCACCCCTGTAAAGGTAGTGGATGACGAGGACGAGCGAGGCGACGAGGAAGATGAGGTTAACGGCACCGAAGAGCGTACGCTGCGGGCATGCCGAGAGGAAGAGGAACGCGAGCTGGTAATATAAATTGTAAAAAGAGATAAAAATGATTGATTGATTTTTGAGATTGGTAATATATATTACTACGTACAATATATTTGGTTTTAATTCATCTGGGAGAAGAAACCATAAAAACTTTTTATGTCGGGAGAAATAGATGTTTGATCTTGCGGCACAATTTTCTTTTATTGCTTGTCCTTTATGTTTCGTTACCAATTTTATTTTTCGTAGCAACGCACGGGCATTGATCTAGTACCTATAAAAATATACTACCATATTAAATCTAAAACGATACATTGATACATACTAATACTATAATGTATTATTTTAAAAGCCAAACCATTATAGGCTGCGATATCAAAAAAAGTTTAGCTCAAATTAGAGTTAACCAAACTGATTTAGGGTTGAAAATAAAGTCGTGACGATAGCGGTTTACTACGAAAATCGAGCAAAAATCGTCAAAAACCGAAAGGTTTCGGAATCAAACGTTTTGGGGGAAAAAAATAAAAAAAATACAAAAATCGATTGGTTTTCCCGAAAAACCATGGTTTCCTGATAATCGATTGGTGAATTGAATTTTTTTCATCCGATTTTTTGAGCAATTTTCGTCGATTTTCATCAAAAATCGCTTAATTTTCACCAATTTTGACCGGTTCACGTTCCATAAAAAAATTCTATTTTTTTAAATTTATTTTTCAATTTGACCAATTTACCATCAATTCAGGTTTCAACCAACTCGATGCGGCCGGTTTCAAGATTTTTAAGTCGGTCTTCGTATAGAACGGCTCAGAGTAGCAAACACAATTCTATTTCCAGAAGAGCCCATACTAAACCAAGCTCGTGTGCAAAACAGGAAGCCACGCAACCATCTTACAAACCGCATCGAACTCCTCCAGCCCTCTCCTCCTCGCCGCCGCCGCCGCCATTCATGGCGAGGCGCCGCCGGGGAGGAATCGAACATTAACCCATGCTATTCTCCACCTCATCCTTCAAATCCCAAGCTCCTGCCGCCGCCGCCGCCGCCGCCGTAGCAGCTATCTCCAGCCGCCGCTTCTCCTCCTCGTCGTCGGCGCCGATCCCTCCGCCGCAGCCTGAAGACAACCCATTCACTCCCCTTATAACCACCGATCCCCCTCCACCGGAGCCTCTCCGCCAGGTGCTCGCCACAGGCGACGTCCACGCCACGCTCCGCGGCCTCCCGGGCCTCGCGCGCCAGCTGTTCCGGTGGGCGGAGACCACCCCGCGAGGCTTCCCCCGCTCCGCCTCCGCATTCGCCGCCGTCCTTGCCCCGCTCTTCGAGGCCGGCCACAACCACGCCGCCTACCCCATCTCCCTCCGCGCCCTCCACCTCGGCCTGCTCCTCCCCCTCCTGTCCCTTCTCCTCACCTATCCCCTCTCCCCCTCCTACCACTACCTCCTCAGCCTCCTCTTACGCTTGTCCACAAAGTTCTCCACCGAATGCCAAGCTTACGACCCCACGCCCACCACCTGTTCGACGCTATGCTTATCCGCCTTCCGCGAGATGGCTCGCCACGACGTTGCCCCTTTCGTCAATGACTGCAACCGCGTGCTCCGTGTGCTGCGTGACGCGGCCAGGTGGGACGACATGCGTGCTGTGTACGCAGATATGCTCCGGCTTGGGGTTGAGCCGAGCATTGTCACGTACAATACATTGCTGGATTCTTTCTGCAAGGAGGGGAGGGTGGATGAGGCTGTCATGCTGCTCAGGGAGATGGAGGCCCGGGGGGGTGGGTGCTTGCCGAATGATATCACGTACAATGTGGTGATTAGTGGGTTGGCCAGGAAAGGTGAGCTGGAGGAGGCGGCTCAGCTGGTTGACAGGATGCGGCTGTCCAAGAAAGCATCGACCTTCACGTATAATCCACTTATTACTGGGTTTTTTGCAAAGGGTTCTGTTGAAAAGGCTGGAGCTTTGCAGTTGGAGATGGAGAATGAGGGCATCGTGCCCACAGTGGTGACATACAATGCAGTGATTCATGGGCTGTTTAAAAGTGGGAATTTGGAGGCAGCGCAGGTAAAATTTGTGGAAATGAGGGCAATGGGATTGCTACCAGATTTGATCACATACAATTCTTTAATAAATGGATATTGTAAGGCTGGGAATTTGAAGGAGGCACTTTGGTTGCTTAGTGATTTGAGGCGTGCAGGGTTAGCACCAAC